>OW569323.1:17416200-18616200 GCA_937595015.1 Polyommatus icarus | reverse complement strand
ACGAATACCTTGTTTTCAAAAATATTGTTTTCAAAGATATGCAAAATTGTATTTTCTTATACAGATTTGCTATAACTATAAACCTAATATTCCAGGTAAAACCTATACTTACTAAAGTAGGGTCCTAAGGGCCCAGGCTCAACATGAGGCCATCACTAGCTCCACTTTTACGACGCTCCAAACATGCGTGTTTAATGAAAATTTTTACGGCGCTATCGAGCTAAAGTACGGCCGAACGGTGTTTTAATAAAATATGAAAATATATCGTCATAAAATTGCGAAGCCGAAACATAATGTGATTTACGAACCGTTAAATATAAGTACCACGTGTTAGAGCTACGTTAAGGCACGAATATGTCAACCAAGGCTGCGTTTCCACCAGATTTGATCTAATCTAAATATGTTGAGAGGAATATAAGTATTCAATATTCGCAGAATTTCGGTCGCGTAAATATCTTTTCATACAAATCATACAAAAGTCCGTACGAGCGTAATTTTGTGAGTCATTCACAAAATTACGCTCGTGTGGACTTTTGTATGAAACTGAATGCAGCAGAATTTCTGCCAGCCGAAATTCTGCGACTCACAAGTTGTGAGTCACAACTTACAAATTACGCTCGTTTGGCTTCACCCTTAAAGAGGAGGAGGAGAAGAAATTTGAGACTACTCAAATATCGCTTCAAGCTAACTTGCGCGTGAGACAGCGCGCGTGCGCCACAGAGTATTTTTACAAGTTTAATTCCTCTGATGTTGCCAATAACGGACACTGATCTCCCAACTCTAGGCTGCGTTTCCTAGGAGAGACACTTGTGAACAATTTGAGAACCACTGAAACCTAATTAGCCTAGGTCATAGTGGCATTTCATTATGCACTAGATGATAATGTATGGGCGCCAAACAATAATCACAGCCAGTAAAAGCTAGCTGTTTGAAACGGTTGTGATTATAATATAGCTACAGCCACAATAGTATCAAACGTTAGAGGCCTGAGTGGTCAATTAAATGGCAACAAACACATTTATCATTCGAAATTGTCATACGCATATCATTCCATTAAATTTCTGATGGTAATGCGTTTGGTGTACAGTCACAAGCATAAAATTTAATGTATTAATGTAAAAGAAATGTTAATATGATATAAGCTAAACTAAACTGCTTAAACCTGTCACAGACGCAAAAGTTAAAGATGTATAACACCTAACTTAACCTAATAATTAAGGTTTCTAGAATCACAGTCCAGCCAAAGTATGTAAACAGTACTTATCCAATATCCACTTTACTTTCTATGTAAGATAGAGCCAAAAGGACTACCCGCCTAAAAATTAATTGCGTAGCTTTTTTGCGTGAATAAGTATCAAACATCACTCACAAATTCTTTGCCTTTTCACAAACCTAACATTTGAGCTTTTCCGTAGAACAAGCAGTGACCATGTAGACTGAGGAGCGGTATTTATTATGTATCGTTATTCTCTCTGTACAGACAAGCCATTAATTTTGGAAGCCTTCCTTGGCCCAGGGGTAAATCCATCAATGACAACGGGCAACTTCTGATGTTGCTCAACATTGTTAGCATTATTAATCAACTTGCGAAAGAATTTCATAATTAATTTTAAAATTTATGTTCATTGAAAGGAAAAAGATGCAAACTTTGATCTCTGATCCGAAGATGAAATGAAGTTGAAAACATTCTTGTTTTGCCATTTTTTCCAATCTGAAGGAGGCGTTAATATTTAAAGAGTTCAGATACTTAAATATAATGTAATTTATTAGCCTTCAAAATGTTGATAATATGATATACCATGGAACACTATATCTATCTTTATTATTGGGGTAAAATGCTGTCTATGTGAAGAGCCAGAAAAGAGAGTGATATCACATTAAAGAGTGCGTACACAAATACATACTTCATTAAAACTCAAGGTTTTGATGAAAGTTTATATTATAATATTATAATTTATAAGTATAGATATAATATTTATATAACAGCTATGTTCAATATTTTGTAATGATAATATTGATTCAAATAACAGGTTTACGTGCATATGCAGCGGCTGTGAAAAGTAAGGAAAATAATGGTAACAAGAAAAGTGTTCGCGAAAAAAGCCGTAAGTGCCAAC
Source organism: Polyommatus icarus (assembly GCA_937595015.1). Classification (NCBI taxonomy): domain Eukaryota; kingdom Metazoa; phylum Arthropoda; class Insecta; order Lepidoptera; family Lycaenidae; genus Polyommatus; species Polyommatus icarus. The sequence goes on along the minus strand of OW569323.1, from coordinate 18,614,083 downwards.
TAGGTCCTCGTGTCAAAAATTATCCTTGTAAAATAGTTCACATAAATATAATGAACATTATTAAAACAATTTTCATCAAACAAAGAGCATAGTTTGTTCGTTATGAACCCTCCTACAGAGACATACCTCCTGAAATAGTTTACCAACATTCAATTAGAGATAGGAGACGAAAACTTCACAACTTTAATCATAATAATTATAACTGCCACTGTTGGTAATTACATGAAATACTAGCGGTCGCAAAGTTTAGAACTTGTCCGTAAATTTGAAACTACTTATATGAAAATAAAATTAGTGTTGATAAATGAACTTTACCTGCCGTGTGTATAGAGATGAGCGATGCAAAAATTGTAAGACAGTTTACCGTGACCGTTTATTCAAGTGAAGGTACAGTAAATGTGCTTACTTGCGAGCTAGGAGTGTAGTGGTCCTAATACAAAAGAGATGAGTATTTATATAAATTATAAATAACTTATACCACTTTCGTCTTATACAAACGTATTTTAATTACACGATAAACGTATCGTAATTTCTTAGATGGTAAGTACATGTATCACTAAACAGTGATACATGTACTTACAATTGAAGAAATTGATTAATAGGTAGTTGAAAGTATATGTCTGTTTTATTTACTCCTTCACGCTTAAACCACTGAAAATACTTTGCGTCTCCAGAACAGAAGTATTTCGGTTTTTAACCAACTTTCAAAAAGGGGGGTAACATATCGGTTAGCTCCATTCTCCTTTTTTTGTCGTAGAAAACGATATAGTTTCCGCGATATAATATTTCTCTATATCTAGCTGTCACTTTCGGGGGTCCAAATTTTAACACGGATATCCAATCACCAATTTATTACCAATGAAAAATAGTGACGCCAAAACCGAAGACAGTTAATAACCAGGACACTTAGTCAACTTATACATGATAATTTCTACTTCGAATTTATAGAAATCAGAAAAATACAGGGTTACAGTACTGAGGGTGGTTGAAATTCTATTTACCACCAGGTGCCGCGATGTAGCCGTCAGGTCTAGCGTGTCAAACTGCTGACATATTAATATGTCACGATTGACACTTGACAGGATAGACCTGACGGCTACATCGCGGCACCTGGTTGCAAATAGAATTTCAACAACCCTCATTGAGTTAGGGCAATGTTAAGCGACGCATTAAGTCAAACCCCATTTTTAAAGTGATACAGCGGCGCTGTGCACTATATTTTGCTGTGTTTTCTAATAAGTATTACGATCCCGTAAGACGATTAACTTAAATTAAATTGAGATTTATTTAATCATTGTATATTTATCTGATACTAGCCTAACGGAAAACACGATTCACTTATTTTGACTCGATAGTTTGAATATTTCTGGGCTTTTCAACAAATATCTGTCACACTTATTCAGTTACTATCATTAAATAACTTGCACTACTACAAACATACACTTTGTAAAATCATAGCTACAGGAAATATTAGTATTGTATTTAGTTTTTAAGTAATCATCAAAGAACTGTTTTGGGACTTACGACCTTTACTTTCGTGCTATAATGCGGAAACCCTGGTTACGCGATATTATTCACTACTAGCTGCGGCTCAAATTACAATTCATGCGGGCACGATTCATGGAATCATTATATCACGATTGGAGGATAGGGGGGTATGTAGGCGGGGCTAGCGTGTTTTGATATTTTGGCAGCCCGGTCTTAAGGAAGTAACAATTTCCTTCTCTTATTCCGCACTGTGAAAATGTTAGCTCTGCTGTTTCGAGGCTATTAATTCTGCCGGCACTTCCGGGTGCGACTTCTTGTTTCTTATTTCAATGTTTGCTGTAAAAAATAATCGAATGTACGTTGTCTAAGGGTAGTATGATGTCGAGTCACGCTCCACAACGATGATTGACGAGCGGTGAGATATATCAGCTGAGTGTATTACACCGTCACGTAACACGAGCCTTATCACTTATCAGACAAGCGATTGCCTTCAGGTTGATGACTTTTTAATTATTTGCTAAAATGTTGGCCGCCTTAAGGCTGCGTTTCCACCAGAGATGTGTTGCGAGGAATGTGTTTTTGAGAACCAATAGAATCGCTTCATTGATGTGAGCTTGACGTGACATCGCGCGGCGATGCTGTTGGTTCTTAAAAACACATTCTTTGCAACACATCTCTGGTGGAAATGCAGCATAAGACTGGATCTATATACTACGTAAAAAATCAGTATAAGTACCTATACACGCGAGCTATGAATAAATATCAAAAACCTTGCCTGCAACATTTACATATTAATATATAACATTGTTTTAAAAATCTTGATGTATTGTGTCGTATCTTTCTTCTTCTATTTTAAATGTATGTACTTTGTGTAATGTTCAAATTTTTTGTTGAATAAACGTTTATTTATTTATTTATTTATTTTAATATATATTATAGCTAGGTCTGTGACGGGCTTTAAGGTAGAGCCTCTAAACCTAAATTATGTAAGCTCGAAAAAGTAACACATTCATAAAAAGACACATATTCAGGCTGGTTTTAGTGTCACGCGGGCCGTCGGTTCGGATCGCTCCATGGGCGTATATAAGGGGGGGGTCCTGGGGGTCCGGACCCCCCCCATTACTATCCATCTTACTTGTCCAATCGACAATATAATATTACTAGACGTTCCGCGCGGCTTCGTCCGCGTAAATTAGATATTTCATAGACAAATTAGTCCACAAAAATAGCCTGTGATCCTGCACGTAGTCTACTTCTTATCTGTGGCAAATAAGTCCTTTCAAATAATTTCCCCCATTTTTACACATTTTCTTCTATTTCTTCGCTCCTATTAGTCTAAGCGTGATAAAATATAGCCTATAACCTTTCTCGATAAATGGGCTATCTAACACTGAAAGAATTTTTCAAATCGGACCAGTAATTTCTGAAATTAACGCGTTCAAATAAGCCTTTCAAATAATTTTCCCCCATTTTTTCCACATTTTCCTCTATTTCTACGCTCCTACTAGTCTTACCGTGATAAAATGTAGCCTTTAGTCTTCCTCGATAAATGGGCTATCTAACAATGTAAGAATTTTTCAAATCGGACCAGTAGTTCCTGAGATTAGCGCGTTCAAATAAGCCTTTTCAAATAATTTCCCCCGTTTTTCCACAATTTCCTCTGTATTTTCGCTTCTAAAAGTCACAGCGTGATGTTGTATAGCCTATGCCCTATAGCCTTCCTCGATAAATGGGCTATCTAACACTGAAAGAATTTTTCAAATCGCACCAGTAGTTTCTGAGATTAGCGTGTTCAAACAAACAAATAAACTCGTCCCAATTATAATATTAGTATAGATTAAAGTACATATAAAATTGAGGATTTTGTGAAATTTTGAAGTGCCTACCTGTTGCCATTATTGAAGCCTCCCTTAAATATTCATTTTATTATGTTTTTAGTATTTGTCGTTATAGCGGCAACAGAAATACACAATCTGTGAAAATTTTAGATGTCTAGCTAACTAGCTGTATCTCAAGAACCGCTGTTCTTGAGATACAGCTTGGAGACAGGCGGACAGACATCTAGGTGGTAATAGGGTTCCGTTTTTACCCTTTGGGTACGAAACCCTAAAAATACTTTTGTTTTTCTAAACACATTACCTATTTGCTGCTGCGGAACCCTTCATGGGCGGAGCCAACTCGCACCACTTGGCCGCTTTTTTACATTAGGGACCCCCCCCCCCCCTTATCAGAGCTATATATACGCCCGTGGATCGCTCCGTAGATCGATTTGTTTTAGTATCGCACGGACCGCACGCGTCACCTCAGTACAGTCATGGTACAGTCAAGCTGCAACGAACCACGCTAAGACTAATAGGAGAATGTGGAAAAAACGGGGGAAATTATTTGAAAGGGCTTATCTCGAGCAATTTTCATGTTATTTGGCACAGATAAGAAGTAGACCACGTGAAGGATCATAGGCTATCGATTTTAATCATTTTTTCAGTGGCTATATATTTTATACCTGTGCGACGCCGGGGCGGGTCGCTTGTTATATATATTATATATAACTGTATTATCTATGGTCAGGACGATAACGACATAAGCGGACGATCGGCGCGATTGGTCCGTACGGAGCATAAAGTTAATATACCTATCGGAATAGAGCAACAATCTCGAGCTGTCAAACGAAACCAAAATTGGTTTTCATCTGTGTGAAAAATATGTGTACGTATACACTTACACAAGAATGATTGAACATGAATTCTATGATATTAAATTGTCAACGTGCCGACTGGACGTCAAAAAAAGAGTGCTGCTGTCATGTATCACACGTCTCTGTTTACCACGCAGTGTTACTGATAGTGACATCTCGCTTGCTCAGGCCTTTGTTTCTCTATTCCGCTAGGTATATTTACTTTACGGTACGGAGCGATCCGTACTGACGATCCACGTAACAGTCCGCGTGACACTAAAACCAGCCTCAAATTGTAACAATCATAATCCTACTAATATTATAAATGCGAAGTCCGTTTGTTTTTTACCTTTTCATGCCCAAACTGCTGAATCGATTTTGCTGAAATTTTGTATTGCGATACTTTGAGTCCCGGGAAAGGACATAGGATACTTTTTATCCTGTACACAATAAACGAATTTTGGCGCAACGGAGTTGCGGGTTTCATCTAGTATAATATAATGCTTTTAGAAAGGGCCTTCCACACTTAATCTCCGATTTCTCAGAGCTCGCGCACGTGGTTTACTGTCTAAAATGCCATAAAGCCGGCTGTACACTCTCGCCGAGACACAGCGAGGCGGCCCGAGTGCGAGAGTGTACATGGGTGCGCTCGCCTCGTCTCGCCTGTCTCGGACCCTCTCGGTCCCGGCTTAATAAAGCCGGCTGTACACTCTCGCCGAGACACAGCAAGGCGGCCCGAGTGCGAGAGTGTACATGGGTGCGCTCGCCTCGTCTCGCCTGTCTCGGACCCTCTCGGTCCGTTGTCGGTATTTTGCGCCCGAGACAAAGGGTCTCGCGAGGAAAACGACCGCACTACTGTACACTCTCGCGTCTTTCAGTACTAGTCCCGCCGTTAGACAGTTTAGAACCGAAAAATAACAATAATAAACGTCAGTATTAGTCAATATCTGTGAGAAATAAAACTAAATATGATAATAAATCTTTGGATTACAATGATATCTTTCGATGCATGGTGAATGGTGAATGGTCGTTTTCGTCCATCTTGTCTGAGTTCTTAACTGCGATTGAACTAAGCGAGAATGTACATGATCGCACTCGGGCAAGGGGCTCTCGCACGAGACTCTCGCCCGAGAGCTCTCGGCGAGAGTGTACAGCGGTCATAACACATGAAGTTGTATTACCAATTAACCCGTACAGGCGTACATACACGAGCTTCGTTTGGCTTCGTATTCATAACATGAACTGCTATCCTTTATCAATTTAGCATAAAAATTAAGCGAGAACTTTTCAAAGGTAAGAAGAAACGGGTGGAGGCTTTGATTTATTAAAAATTCAATTTGAAAGTACGACTCTAAAAATATCTTTTCTATTGACGAATGATTTTCACCGAGCGCCGCGAAAGCCTTGAATTAATTAAGCCGGTTTTTCGTTTTAAAGCTTTGTGGGATAAACTTTTTTATGAGAATATTTTGATCGGATTAGTACTCTGTTGTAAGGTTGGCGAAGTTTAAGGTTTTGTAGGTACTGATGTAATGGTCAATACTAGTGTGGGAATAATGCGTAGAGGTCGCAAAGGAAGATCTTCCGGCCGAGCGAGGTGGTATGCCCGGTCAGGCCCACATGATACATTTCAGCTGTCGTATATATACCCACGCGCTCAGAAAACTTCGATAGCGCGATGCAGGAATGTTAGGCGAATTGTGGGTACCGCCACACTAGTATCGTTTTGAATATGATGTACCAAAAAGAATGGAATCTTGTATCAAGTAATTTATTTATGGTAGAATATTAATACTCATGTCTCATTGTATGTATTTCAAATAGAGTCGTTACCAGAGCTGGATTATCCATAGAGCCAGTGGCGTAACTACATATAACATCCGGGGCCCGTGGCAAATTGATGGGGCCCTATCAGTAAAAATCGTCACATTAGTAATAAAACAATGTATGAAAAAAATCTTTTTGGGTCGGGGGCCCGTGGCATTTTGCTAGCCCTGCCACCCTATAGTTACGCCACTGCATAGAGCACTTGTAGGATACGGGCCCATACTTTTAGGACTCCGCACTCCAACTTCATAATTTTTTTGTTACCTTTATTTTAAAATCGAAAGTAGCCCAGGCTGCGGCACTGTGTGATTTCAGAAAATCAATGTATTCGCAATAATAACGACTAGCCTTATATTTTCATTGGTCCCTGCCATGTGTTGGTTAGAAAATATATAATATTATGTATACAAATGTAACAAAAATAGGTGATAATACTTTAGGGTGTGTATATTGTGTTCCTTGCAGAGAGTTCACTGTGAAAGTAGCAGCCCTGAGAGACCAACATTTATTTTTGTGATTTGTATGGGCAAGCGCTCCAGGGTCACGAGTTTTCCCATACAAAAGTAAAAAAATATTTGCTCTTTCAGCGCTGCTGCTTTTACAGTGAACTATATACATGGGACTGATACACACTCTAAAGTTTCATCACTTAGTTTTGTTACACCCTATATATTCTCGCTTGTCCATACTATTTGTCCAGCTAATTTGGTTACGGAGGTTTTGTGGCGAAGTTGGTGCATGTCCAAACACCGGGCGCACCACAAGGCGCGCTCTCAAGCCTTTGTTTCGTAATTTATTCAAATCTCACTAAGCTGTTCGGACCTCATGAGTATGAGAACTAAGTTCCGTTTGCAATTAGAGACATACCCCCTTACTAATAAACGTTGTATAAGCTTCGAATAGTTATACAGTGTTTTGTTCCTGTCACACAAGTGACATTTTTAATCGGATTGAAGAAGACAAAACACTGTATAACTATTCAAAGCTTATACAGCGTTTATTAGTAAGAGGGTATCAATATTATTCAGGACTCCAACAGGGCTAGCATAACAACAGTATAAATGAGAAAGAATCGTTATACTGACAACTTTTATCGACGAAATGGCGGATTTCAATTGTCTATCTGTCACTTTGTCTTGTCTAACTGTCACTTTGTCTATTCTTCCGTAGAAAGACCATGACCATGCTACGCCTGCTGGTAGGCTAACTGCCGCACTTAGAGACGAATACTGTTTACCTAATTGTAATTAAATGAAGATTTTATTGCGGAATTATCCATCTAACTCTTCATTAAATAAATTATCAATCTTTTAATTTTCTCATTCAAATAAAAAAATCCTATTTATAAAGGTAAAGATACGAGTATAAAGTATAAAATAATAAATATATACCAGCTTGAATTCGTTCAGGTTGATATCCTCACCCAATAATTAATAATTACCTCGATCGCACATTCTTGGAAATCTTTTGTTCTCGCGGTCGCATGCGACCGCTTGGCAACGAGGCGTTATATTTAAGTTTAATCATCATTAATTCTCTCTGAGTGCGGTCGTGAATATAAACTTTCGGTTTGAGATATTTTGAGGTATTATAATATTCTGTTTGATCCAGCATGCATTGCGTGGATTTAGTCGGTTGGATTCAAAAACCCATTTGCCTAAGCTGTAAACATAAAAAACCTAAATAAGCCTCCAGCGTAATTTTAAAATCACGAATCCAGCACCCGTAGCATGGCTACAGTAGAAATACGAAAGTATAGCCAAACAGCGGAGATAAACTGAAGGTGCCGTTCCGATCTTTACCGCGTCTTGCCGCGATCGACAAAAATTCAATTAAAATGCCACTTTATGACATAGAGTCTATGTCAAACATGCAAAAATTCTTAGGTCTTCTTAGGACTATAGTCTATGACATAGACTATAGTCCTAAGAATTTTTGTCGATCGCAAGCCGCGGTAAAGATCGGAACGGCATCTTCAGTTTATCTCCGCTGTTTGTCTATACTTTCGTATTTATACTGTAGCCATGCTACGGGTGCTGAACGCTTCTACCTCTCGATAATAATTGTTTTAAGTATTTATTCCATTTAATAACAATGAATAGATTGTAACTTTGTTGTACTTTAATAGAATGAAGCCTTAAGTAGTTTGAAGAAACAAAATTGCCAACGACAATTAATAACAAGTAGATATGTCCCTGAGGAAGTTCTTAAAGTATGTGCTAGACAAGTTAAGAGTTCGTAACTGAAAGTTTATAGAGCCGCATATGATGCAGCATACTAAATATTTCATTACTACGAGTAGATGATCCCTGAGACTCCGTTGTGCCAAAACTCGTTTATAGCGCGCGAACCGTACATTTTCCCGGGACTCAAAGCATCTCCATACCAAATTTCGCCTCCGTGGTCCAGTGGTTTAGAGCGCCGCTCTTGACTCAGAGGTCGTAGGTTCGATTCCCGCGTTGGAAACATGGTAATTCCAAGTTTGGTTAGGACAATGCGGGTTGATCACCTGATTGTCTGACAAGTAAGATGATTCATACGTCGTATGGGCATGTAAAAAGTCGGTCCTTCGCCTGATCTCTTGCCAGTCGTGTCGGTCTTCCGTCCCACTGGGAACACAGTAAAGGAATAGAGAGTGCTCTTGTGTACTGCGCACACACTTAGGCACTATAAAATTACTCCTGCGTAACTGGCCTGGTTTCAATGAAACCGAAACCGGTGTGGGAGTTATTATTATTATACCAAATTTCAGAAAAATCAGTTCAGTGGTTTGGGCGTGAAGAGGTTACAGACAGACACACTTTGGAATTTATAATATTAGTATGGATAAGGCCCAGGGGCAAACTTGTATTTTTCCCGCAATTTTCTTCTGTAAAACACTTCTTAACGTCAGCGGGTTCCTCAATAAATGATAAATAATTTTTTCGATAATCTCAACACGTGTCTTCCAAACATAACATTATTTGTAAAAGAAGACCCAGAAAACAGCAATCTATTAAAAATAAGTAATTTTTCGTTAGTATAATCGATTAATAATTAGCATTATTCATTATTCGGCAATCATCATACGTTTAATTTGCATTCTCATTCGTCATTTTTAATTCATTGCACAATTTGCCCACATTTCGCGTTAAGTAATTAAGCTTTATTTAACTTTTGTTATGTCATGGCAAACTTTTGTCTACAGCTTTCAATCCAACAAAGAGCCATAGATACAAAAACAAATTGCAAAATCGTGAAATATTCATTGTTTAAAATATCAAAGCAGTTCGAAAATGTTATCTCAAAAGCCAAAGGAAAATCTTTACTGTCTTTATAAAGCTATATTCGTATTGTTTCATGTTTCTATACATTTTTAAATACGTGGCCACCGTAAACGTGACCCACGTAGCGAAAGTTTGGTATGCTACGAGGGCTCCGTTTAAAGTGGTTTATTATAAAGAAAGTTACTAACATATCACATGAACGAGATATGGTGGTAAATAGGAAAATAATTAGTAAAGTTAGATTTTCAACAATATATAATTATTATGGTCCTTGAGGTTTCACGCAAATTATGTCAACAACTTCATATTTATATTGTATGACTAGATGACACCCGCAACTCCGTTGTGCTAAAGTCGTTTATCACGTGGGAACCGTACATTGTTCCGGGATAAAATCCTATGTTCTTCCCGGGACTCAAAGCATCTCCATACCAAAATTTCAGTAACATCGGTTCAGCGGTTTGGGCGTGAAGAGGTAACAGACAGACAGTCACACTTTCAAATTTCTTATATTAATATGGATATAAATAAAACAATTTTTATTTGTACATTCATCATATTAAAGAGGCAGGACTAACTACCTAATTAAACGTCACCGTACAAAATGTGACAGGTCGGCCTAGCTAACTGAATCCCAGTTTTGTGGTCGGCAAAACAATCTGCGGGTGTCCGCCATTTTGGATCTGGGGCTGTCTGAGTCTTGACGTAATGTGTAATCCAATATGTGTGGTGTAATATGACGCGTAACGCGACAGGGTGTGTTCCGAAGTATAACCCAGTATGCTGGCCGCTGGTGACGTCATGACGTTGAGCGCCGATTCGTTCCGAAATATACTGGTCAGTCTATTGAGATTTGAGGTATTAATCAGTGTAAATTATTATTTATAATGTGTGATATGTGTGACGTATTAGTTTATATGTCATATTTGACATATACTAATACGTCACACATATCACCAGGGGCTTACCAGTACAATATGGCGTCGGTGGCTGTACTGAGTTATTTTTTGGAACTCACGTTTTTCGAAATATTGAGCTATCGCTTTTATGAATACAAAGAACAAGAGACATTATTTAAACTATGATTAGCTTTAACCTACTTTAACATATTTATATTGTATTAATATAGTCATAACTCATAGCCATATTAATATTGTTATTTCACATTCAAATATGTACATCATTAGTTGCATTATTAATGAAGGTTTGTGGATGAATATGAATTAATTAATATAGTTATTATCATTAATTATATTCTATAACATTTGTCAATTACTTTATAGGTATATATCCCCTCATTAATAGAGCGTATAACTGAGAAGTGTTAACGTGTATTACATAATAATTATTGTAATTATTTGCTAAATTTGGATACAAAGTGATAACTACTATAGGATGAATAGACTTTAAACATTTAACTGTGCTGTGTTGTGCTGTATATCTTATTTTAAAAGTAGCAGTTTCATTTTTGTGATTCGTATTATAATGATAACTAGAGTACGCCCGCAACTCCATTGCGCCAAAATTAGTTTATCGTGTGGGAACCATACATTTTTTCGTATTATATAGTCCTATGTCCTTTCCTGGGACTGGAAGTATCTCTATACCAAATTTCAGCAAAATCAGTTCAGCGGTTTGGGCGTGAAGCGTTATGAGTCGGAGAGCTAAGTACAAGAAGTTTAATGTTCATTTCGCTTTCGTATGGCGAGTGTCGGGATTCTCCGAACTTACAGCGACTCGAATTATTGAAAAACTTGCTCAGTGCCTTTGAAAAATTAAAACTAATTTTCACGAAAAATTGTTTTAGGTGCTTTGTGAAATTGTTTATAATGCTTTAGCATTCAAAAATGTTAAATTAACTTTCATTGTATAATATTACAATGTCGATGAAATTAATTGTAATATAATTTTTTTGTGAGTCTATTATAGACACTCCATTGAAATTTTACGCAATTGAAACTAAACGTATGAAAAAATATAACGCAATAAATAAAATACAGTTTAATATATGAATTGCCCTCAACTTTTTTTCTCGCGGAAACCAAAAATTTTCCGGGATAAAAATCGATTGTCTGTAAAGTCGGTTTACTGACGATAGTTGAACGTGACAACGTATGACGTTGTCACGTTCAACTATCCTTAACCCCTTAACCCTCGCTTCCGAATCTCTATAAATAGAAACAAACTTTTTCGACTGTAACCTAAAGTTATTTTGATGTATTTCTTTCAAATGATTGTCTGAAAATATTTATAATGAGTAAAATAGACTATTCGCAATACAAAGCGCTACCTACATACATTCGTGAAATCCAGTAAAATCTTCGAACAAAGCACAAGTCATACCTTGACACGTAGGAAATAGAGCACACTTTTGAATAGCCGAAATAATACTAATAGCTCACAGATTATTTATTTTTCATTCAGAGTGTGGTCAATGTATGGTATAGTCATAACTAACCAAACTTCTTTGTACAAAAGTATTCTCTAAGTCATCGAAATACGTAATATAATCCAAACAAAGAGCGCGGCCCAGGTAAGCCTTACTGAGAGCTGTCAGCGAGGTAACGCCGCATGAACTGTCATGTTTTTCGGGCGCGCACCCCATATCGAATTATAAGACGTTATCACGTCAAAACTTTTGCCAGTGACAGTGCAAGATTGTTGCAATTTGGATGGACTTTTAAATAAAAAGATCCTATTATCACACTATTTCATCAATTATAAGAGTGAAAAATAAGAAAGTGGACAATAAAAACTGGAATAAGTGGTTAAAGTAATGCTAAAAAGTGTTTTGCTAAAACAATAAAATATAATTTTAAAAAATTGCGGGTGTCTAAATATTGGACTTTGGACTGCTAGTTCAACTCACTATAGTAAAAACTGCTTAGGAGATAGACGGATGTCGAACGCTGCCGAAGTCTGCCGAACGCAAAGGCCAATTGTGCTTCCTTGTCGCTCGTTCCGCGCTCTCGCTTGCACTTCAAGCCTTAAATGGAACGCCTCAGAGGTAACGCCGCATGAACTGTCATGTTTTTCGGGCGCGCGCCCCATATCGAATTATAAGACGTTGTCACATCAAAAAAATATCATCAGTACCTATCTCTGATTTCTACATACATATTTTTACATTCATAATATTACTATACATACAATGATGCGTGCTCATTGGTATTGCAAACTATCGATTATGTTACAGTTAAGCTTCTTGGAATAGCTATTTCGCTCTTTATCTAAGAGCATTTTCCGAAGATTACAGCTCTGAGCGTGGTACGGAGGTACGAGTACTTGACATAGTTTTACTCTGTTTGCATTAAACTTAAGTATCAATAGTCCATAGAGAATGCACCGTATTAAGCTCTTTAGTCTTTTTGCTTTGTCAGAGTACCGTTTGTGGGATCGAACAAATACTTGTAGATGCTATGTTTGTTAAATCTTCGTAGTAAAATATATAATATGTATTTTATAGTTATTTTCGTGGAGGACCTAGAGTTCCTAGACTATAGTCACTTCGCCACTAATAGTTTGTTGTATGATATTTTGATTAAAAAAAAAGACTAGATTTTGAAAATTTGTTTATCGCACGTAAAACCTTTTTACACATTTTTCGAGATAAAAACTTAAGTGTCCTACCCTACATACAGTAACTTTAAAGTAACATAATATAAAATTTTATTTCAACTGACATCTGATTTGACGAATAATGACTTAAAATAAAGACACACTTTCGAATTTATGATAATATGAGTATTTAAGATAAATTAAATATCGATAATATAATCGATCGTGGAAAAACGAGACCCAATAGCCTTTCTATTGAGGGACAAGGCTTTATTTTGTTGTGATTGAAATTCAAGTAAAGTATCATCTTGTTCGAAGGCACAGACAGGGATCGTCTTAGAGATCGTCTCGAAAATTTTGCTTTTAAGATAGTTTTAATTAGTTCGAAGATTTTCAATATTCAGTAAACTTGCTTATGCTTTGCTTTGGTTTCGGTTCTATTTGCAAAGTTTACCTATTTTATTAAAAGCTTTTAGAACTTAGAAAGTGTTTTGACAAATGACCTCCTAATAAGCCAGACTAAGAAAAATTGCAGTTGTTCGGAGTCATAATTTTTATTGTAAAAAAGTGAGAACCCTCATAATTTATGTGGACATTAAAAGTAACTCCTTAATTTTTTCTACGACCTATTTATATCTTACAAATGTCCCGGTGAAGATTGTTTCACTTATAATTTATGAACCTTCCCTGATATTCCACGATTTTTTTCAAGACAAATCGTTTCAGCCGTTCTCGAGTTAAAGCGAGACTAACAAAATAAAAATAATTTTCACTATACAGGGTGTCAACAAAACATAGTGATAATAATTTAGGGTCTGTTTATACCCTTGTATAAAGTTCACTTTTTTAAACTTTGGTATTTGAAAACTCATAACCCTGGGATGCTTGCCCATACAAATGACAAAAAATTGATCTTTCAGCGCTGCTACTATCACAGTGAACTCTATAATACAAGGGATTTATACACGTCCTAAAGTATTATTAGTTAGTTTTGTTACATCCTCTATACTTATAGAAAAGATAATGTATGTACTTTAAGACGAAGGATACAGAACAGTCTAATTTTATACTTATTTACTTTCAAAACTATAATATAATATAAGAAACTAGATGTTATCTTTTTAGTTGCACTGGGACTACCTCGATCGTGGGAATCGCAGACACAATAGATAATAATATATTCAATTGTTATGCGGTAGTCGGGTGCCGCTTGGGAGTTGGGAGTTAATGGGTTAACACGATATTACCTACACGATTTTTCAGGATAAAAATGCCTTTTCTTAGGACTATCTGCAGTAGTATCCTAAACCAAATTAAATTATATTAGGTTTAGACACTTAAATGTGACGGAATAACAGACAGAACCTTATAATATTACTGGGGATGCATATTTTACTTTTGCATTGCAATTTGCAGTGTTATTTTGAAATATTTTACTGGAAAGTTTCAGGTGATTTTTGTGTCCTAGTTCCACTATTTATGGCAATAAACTGTTCGACAGCGAAGGGCACTTAGCCCGAGTAAACCGAGCCATTTTCAGAGAAGATTTATTTAATTTAAGTGACACTTTCATTAAGCTGTTAGCGTAAAAGTTGAACGAACGGAACTAGGGATAAAAAGTTGTTCCAACTCAATTTAAAAACAGGTTTGGTTTACAGTTTGTTGTTATGATTTTTTCATTTTAAAAACAGGGATTTTGAGTGATTTAAAATATACAATGTTTAAATTTTTGCTTGATGTAACTTTATAAAAAAATTAAATATATTGTGTTACTGATAAAACGAGGATATTTAGGGAAATGATGGAAGATTTAGGACGCCTTCAAACGTGCGCGTTTTCTGTTGTAGCGTTTGGAAACCATCCATTCATCAATCAACCATCACCAGATCATAATAAGGAAAAAGAGACAAATGAAATAAAGTCTCGGGTTAAATTTTTTAAATCCGTATACAAGATTCTATCGAAGATTTATTCTGGACGTGATATGAAATTGTCCGATTGTCAGACATACCTAATTCAACAAAAAAAAAAGAAGGCCAAGAAAATTGTCTCTAGAATATTAATGTATCTATTTTCATCGGTGATTGTGTATCGATATTTTTTGTCAACAAGTATTACGCCGAAGTTTTTTCACATCAGGAAAATACGATAAGTGTCGGGAAAGATTAATAGTGATTTGTGTCGATAAGTACGAGATTTTTTCCAGTTTCACGCTTAAGTAAATATTACACTTACTACTTACACATAAAATATATAATACTTATAAAATAAGTTACACATAAATACAATTTATACCTAGAATAATGCTGTTTTTGAAGACGTATATATTTATAAAAATGGATTTTCAAATGTGTTAGTCGCGCTAAAACTCGAAAACGGCTGAACAGAGTGGGCTGATCTTAGTCTTAAAATATTCGTAGAAGTCCAAGGAAGGTTATAAAGTGACACAAAGTTCACCGGGACAGCTAGTACCTAATAATTATTAATTATTTACCAAAACAGATATCAGTACATTATTGCAGCAACATAATAGTGGCTTTTCTGGTCCAAGAAACCGGTGAAATAGGTCAGATAATATCTTAGTGCGCTCTCAGACACATTGTCTAAGTCTAATACAGTAATTGCACTGCAGGTACATGTAAGCTAGTATTTAGGATCAGTGCACACGGGCTAAGGCTGAATGTACTATATGTATCTGCGCGAACTAGTGGTTTGGCCACTACATCGTGAGATTATAAGAAATACAAACACGTGTATGTTACGATTTATTTAAATAGCGGCATCGGCAGGGCTATCACGTAAAAAGAGCGATCAACAATCCACTAGCAATATCGCGCGAGCGATTGCTGGGTATGAAAACAATTGTGTCATTTAATTGGGTGATACGTGATACGAAATTGCGATTTTGGAGCAATTATCGCGCAATAATTGCTATCACATTGCTCTCGCAAGATACGTGATACCGCTGCAGGTCTGTCACGCTATCATTTACATTTCATTGCATGTGATCGCGCGGTGTAGCCACCAAACCGCGTGTTATAAGTATCAGAGGCGTATAAATTGAACCTAAACGCTGCTATATCACATTATCAATAGTATCAATATTATTGCCATCGATTAACAAAATTTACATTTGATGTTGTTGCGATCAGCTATGGCTGTTTGTTGCTCATTTGTAAATATCCAATCCCCAATATTTTAATAAGGAACTTATCAGGCAAATTCAAAGTCCCATACCTACTTGAAAAGCATAAGACCTTTATAATACAATTTTCTTGTGTTCCCCCCTTTGGCTTTCCATAAATCTGTTTTTTAAGCCTTTAAGAAACCTTCCAATTTAGAAATAGAGAAGATACAGAGGAAGATATGTCTACTATGCAGATTATATCGTTGTAGTTATGGTAAATCTACAAAACTAACGCATATTTGGGCTTGTGATGACGCGCCAAAACTTGTCCTTTCACATGTTAATGCTGAGCAAACTGCTTCAAAGGTTATGAATGTTAAATTCCCAAACAGAACCTGAATTTATTCAATGTGAACTACTACTACTACTATAACTCGTGCATTCGGTATGAACTTTAACCCACTTTCGAGATTTTGGAACCAATACCTTTTCTACAAATAGCTAATATATTCTTTTCTTATTTGAAAACAAATTGCGTAATATTCTTTTCTTATTTGAAAATACATATATGTATTGCCTAGAGTTATTTAGAGATTACATCATAGTTTATGATCATCAATGCTTAGTAGGCATAATTAATTAATTTTTCGAATAAATAATTGAAAAAACAAAACTTAAGTCTTAAGGTGGGTTGCACCAACTTAATTTAACTATAACTGTAACTTAAAACTATAATTACAGTGCAAATGTCAAATATAACCATAACCGCCCAAACTTGCATCGAAATTTTTGTTATAACTCACTGATCACAGTGTTACAATATTTTTCCTGCCGATTTTACGGACAATTAATTTTTTATACTGTAACTGTAGCTTTAACAAAAAAATAAACGCAACAGACATCTGCCAAATTCCGTTAGACTTAACTTATAAGTTATAACTATAACCTTACTTTGACCATAACTGTAACCGCGCCTCTGACGGTGCAACCCTGCACTCTTCATAATAAAATATGTCTAATATAATAACAAAATACCATTATTTTTTTAAGTCATTCATTGATGCCATGATTCTTTGTAATAGGCATGCAAAAACCTTGTATTAGCCATCCAGAAAATTAGTCCCGCAAAATATTTTTGTATAGCCGTAATTGACTGACGTTTTAAAACAAAATTAATGAATTATGAAAACATTAACGCAAAAAAAAACAACTTTTATTAACATAACAAAAATATTACAGCGAGCCGTAAGGCAATTTAATATATTCCTTTATTGTGTTACAAACAAGAGCGTTTAAAACTCCATTTGATTTAACTGAATATTGAAACGGCGCGGAGGCTCCATTGCTTTTATATTTTTAACCGAGAGAACATTTTCATTAAGGTAACCAATATAAAGTAAATTTGCACTGCTTGTACGGGGAATTGAAATAGTACTATCTTCTTATATATAAAAATGGATTTTCAAATGTGTTAGTCGCGCTAAAACTCGAAAACGGCTGAACGGATTGGCCTGATTTTAGTCTTAAATTATTCGTAGAAGTCCAGGGAAGGTTCTAAAGTGACCTGTGATACGAAGTTCACTGGGACAGCTAGTTATAATATATTTCTGAGCTTTGATTTATTTATTAGCAAGTATTAGAAGTTTTTACATAAAAAGACCAGCAAATAGACAAATCTGTAGTTGTATCGGTATTATAAATTTAACCCGATATACCTGATACCCATAAATTAAAAACCCTTTACCGGTAAAATATGTAAAACAATACCTCTACACAAACGATACATAACTGCCTCCTTTTTAGGGCTCCGTACCCAAAGGGACCCTATTCATGAGACTTCGATGTCTGTCTGTCCGTCTGTCTGTCCCCAGGCTGTATCTCAAGAACTGCTATAGCTGGAGTTCTGAAATTTTCAAAGATTGTGTATTTCCGGGGCGCTAAAACAACAAATTGACTAAAATAAAAATAAAATTAATATTTAAGGGGGGCTCCCATACAACAAACGTAATTTTTTTTGGCCTTTTTTGCTCATAATCAATAATCATAAGAGGTAGGCACTTGAAACTTTCACAAAGGCCTTAAATATAATTGTACTTTAATAATAATATTTAAATAAAATAAAAAATTAAGGGGGACTCCCATAAAAAAAAAAAAACACAATTTTTGGCCTATTTTTCTCTATAACGGTACGGAACCCTTCGTGCGGGAGTCCGACTCGCACTTGGCCGATTATTATTATTTATTTTATTTTATTGTACCATATATTATATACCAGGCATCTTGGCCTACGTAGTAAATAACTTACAGATTAACATACATAATATATTTATACTAAAACTAACACTAATACTAAGCACTAAACTAACGCGTTTGGTTGGTCGGTTAAAAAATATTATGTAAAAGCTGATATTTGAAGGTGGGCGGAAAGTGATAATATATTGCAATAATTCATCAGACAGAAAAGTCAAAGTTCCGTACCCCAAACGTCCTGAGTCCTGACGGGGTGACATTGGGATTATTTTCGATATTTTCAAGAGAAAAGGGTTGTAATATTTCTTTGTCACTCCAATAACACAGTTACTTAGGATCAAGGATCCCATATGGATTTGGTAAGTGCAAAAAGCGGGGGGAGATTATTATAAGCGCTGTTTTTATGTCATTTTGATGCGTGGTATCTGATGAATCTGTCACTTTTTAACCGACTTCCAAAAAACGAGGAGGTTATATGTTCGGCTGTGGTTTTTTTTTTTTTTTTTTTTTTTTTTTTTTTTTTTTTTTTTTTTTTTTTTTTTTTGTATGTTCAACGATTACTCCGCCGTTTGTGAACCGATTTTCGAAATTTTTGTTTTGTTGTATTAGGTTTCACTTCAATTTGGTCCCATTTTCACAAAGGTGGTGACCTGATGATGGGATCCATGAGTAATCGAGGGAACTCCTCGAAATTTATATGGAAACATATGGTGATTTTGGTTTTATGTGAAGTGTACTAAGAATACGCTACCAAAAAGTCAAATATTGGGTCAAGGTATACCATGGTTTCGATGATGCTGAGAGAACTCCTGATTCCTTATAGATACACGTTTGGGAGTTTCGGCGTTGTTTTAAGAACAGAAAGCATAAACTACTATGCAATTCATATTCATCATCATAATCATCATCATCATCATCGTCATCATCATCATTACCACGTCGTGTTAAGGCCACGAATGTCTCATGGCACAGAATAGATAATAGTACAAGGCATAGGTATGGATATACTAATAATAATAATGATGTACTGTATAACAATTAACAACATCTGTTTGTTTTTAATACACGGCGGTCGGCGTCGGTCGCCGCCCAGCGCCGCCGCGCGAAGACGGAATATCGAATACTTTACTAACTACTTTATAATATACAGATCGAATACTTTACTACTTTATAAAATTTTAATAGACAAATAGAATTAAAATAAAGTTATTTTAAAAAGAGCATTTAAACAAAACAAAGTCATTAAGTGTCTTTTTAATTAGTTATACTTATTAATCGATAGATGGTGCACTAAGTACCTATCGATTTGAATTCTTGATTACAAGAACAGCTGTCAATAATTATGATAATATTAAATATTATGCTACGCTACATCCTATGCAAGTTTGTACAATTTTTTATCTGATAGATCCTTCGATCGTGGAAAAACGGGACACAATAGCCTTTCTATTGTTATCGCAATCGCCGGTGACTGCTTCGGGCTTGAAATATTAAAATTGTTAAATTACTTAGCACAATATGTTCACTTCACTGATAATATTATATTATTTTGTGAGTGTGAGTTGTGACTCTTAACAAATTGTAATAAGATACGTAAAATATACGCGAAGATTTATCTACTAGTGTAACTAAAAAGAGTGAAATTATTATTATTTTTAACAAAAAATTAAAACCGACTTCCAAGGTAAAAACAATAATAACATTAATGTGAACTAAAAAGTATTAAATAATTTTTACTATCTAATAGTGCCTTTTTCCGAATTCGGCTAAACCTCAACTATTTCTGTACTCAATCTTCATAATTTTGAAGTCGGTGCCAGTTCCAAAAATTTTAAATATACTGTCAGAGGACTGAAGATTCAGCTATCTGGTACCGACTTCAAAATAATGAAGATTGAGTACAGAAATAGTTGAGGTTTAGCCGAATTCGGAAAAAGGCACTATTAGATAGTAAAAATTATTTATTACTTTTTAGTTCACATTAATGTTATTATTGTTTTTACCTTGGAAGTCGGTTTTAATTTTTTGTTAAAAATAATAATAATTTCACTCTTTTTAGTTACACTAGTAGATAATCTAGTATGATGTCTCGAGGCTTAAATATTTGAATTTATTGTAGTATTATAAAATTGCAATGAAAAGTGTGCAGACACAAAGTTGCATCTTCTAGTTTATAAAAGTGCTTTACCGATTTTAATGACATTTGATGAAGAGATACTTTGTTTCTCGGAAAAGGAAATTAAACATAGGAAATTTTTATCCCGGCAAATTTTACCGTTCTCGCGCCATAAACATCTTACAAACAAATTAGTACATCACGCAACTAGTGCAGGAAAATAAGAAATGTCTCAGATCACATGTAATTATTAACAAACGCACCATGGTGCGTATACTATTTTTCTTATCGACGGAGGCGGAAAACGGCAACATCGGTAAGCGTAGCGGGAAGAAAGTTGACCTTTTCAGGAGGTGAGAAAATATTATTTCGATTTATGCCCAAATAATATCTTCTAGGTCAGATAAGTTCTAAACTAGCCAGCCCATCGGAGACCTGAGTGATATAGCGGGTGTTACATTATTCAACCCACGGTGACGTCACACCGGTTAATTACGTCATACAATATGCACCCGACATCTGAGGTGCCGGTGGTTAGCATTGTAATATTGCTTGAATAGTTTATTAGTATCAACATGAATTCAGGATAGAAAAATAATATCAGGATAAAATGGTTGAAGGTATGTGAAGTAGACCTGCTGGGCTAAAATGGTAATGTCTAGTGATTCGTACTTTTTTTTCCCAAGGCAGATCATTGCAGCTCTGACATCACTGCGACCCTTTAGGACCTACTGTGACTCCTTCGCATTAGAGTACCGTCCCCAAACCAACACTGTTCATAAATTGCACAACGTGGTTGGTGTTGGTGCCACGAATACAAGATGTAACAAAATTAAGTGATAATACTTTAGGGTGTGTATTTGTTCGTTGGGCCGTGCAGCGCCACGATCTCGTGGCGGTGCTAGGTGAAAACCTCTCACTCCCGAGCATGCATGGTGCGCTGCATGCTCCAGAGCGATAAGGCATGGCAGGCGACGGTCTCTTTCTGCGAATTTGTTATGTAGCAGAAAAAGGCCGCGGAGCGAGACAGAGAGGACGATCCCACCTCTCTGCCGCTCCGCCGGCGTGGGATGGGAGTGCGGAGGCGTCGCTACGCGAGCCTCCTAACTCTCGTCTAACGGGGCTTCGGGTCAGGATGGGAACCTGCCCGGCTTTGTTAGTCCCGGCGCCGAGGAGAACGCTTTAGTTTGCCTAAGCGTTCCCTTACTTTGGTGGAAGTCCGGTCCGAGGTAGACCGGCCAGTCGTGGAGGGAGTCCTGTGTTTGTTAGATCCGGGATATCCCTCCTCTATACGGCTGAAGGCGAACCGCAGGTGATTTTAGTGAGTAGGAGTCTCACATACCCCCGGAGTGCTTCAGCTAACTGAGGCACAAACCCAACCCGGGGCACCCATGATGGGTTTCCCCTGCGTAAAAAAAAAAGTTGTGTATTTGTGCCCTATATACAGGTCGCTATTATAAGAGTAACAGCGCTAGCAAAAGAACAATATTTTTTGCGATTTGTATGGGCAAGCGCCTACGATACGCGTCAAGATTTTTTTCATACAATGGTAAAAAATACTCTTTCAGCGCTGCTACTTTCACAGCGAAGACCCATACACATCCTAAAGTATTATCACTTAGTTTTGTTACATCTTGTGTAATGTATCTATACTTATTATAAAACAAAGTCGCTTTTTCCCTCATGTCCCTTTGTTCCCTTTAATCTTTAAAACTACGCAACGGATTTTGATGATTCTTTCAGTGTTAGATAGCCCATTTATCGAGGAAGGCTAAAGGTTATATTTTTTTATCACGCTAAGACTACTATGATATATATAATAGGAAAATATAGAAAAAACGGGGAGAATTATTTGAAAAGGTTATCTTGAACGCGCTAATCTCAGGAACAGCTACTGGTTCGATTTGAAAAATTCTTTCAGTGTTATATAGCCCATTTATTGAGGAAGGCTATAGGATAGGCTATATTTTATCACGCTAAGACTAATAGGAGAATGTGGAAAAAAAGGAGGATATTATTTGAAAGGGTTTACCTCGCGAACTACTGAAGCAATTTTCATGTTATTTGGCACAGATAAGAAGTAGACCACGTGAAGGATCATAGGCTATCGATTCTAATAATTTTTTCAGTGGCTATTTATTTTATACCCGTGCGACGTAACTTAATAAAAAAATGTCAAAAACGTTTTACGAAGTTCACATTATGCGATAATTAACAGAGCAGCAGGTGTGTGGCGGATTTTAAACGTAGCCGTTACGGCGAACCCGTCCTTATTACGAAAATTTATGGACTAAAAATATTATGCACATGCGAAATTTCACTGACCGCGCCTTTATAGCGAAACCTTACATTTCTTTAGGTATTTTACTAAAATATATTGCATATTGTCATTTGCAGCATCTGTACTGTCGCAGAGCAACAAACTTATAATATGATATCTATGGACGCTTCACACCACGTCAGTCTGGCCCCGTGCTAAGTTCCTGAAGGACTTTTGTTACAGGTACCAGACTACGGAAATATATTTAATACTTTTATACTATACATTTATATTTAAGATTTTTATTATATCATACACATATTTAACACACATCCATGACCCAGGAACATTGAAAAACTTTTTGTTCCGTCGGCGGGATTCGAACCCGCGACCCCCGGCTTCAGTTGCCACACACTCTAACCATTGAGCTACGGAGGTCGTCATATATAAATATCGTATCGATAAAGTCAAATAATTAAATTTTAAATTACTTAGTTATTAAATAATTATTATGAATTAGTATAGTTCTTGCAATCTACGAGTGCGCGTCGCCTTTATTTGTAGTATGAATAGACATTTTCGTTAGTGTGCGTACCCGACGGAGCAGTCAGTAGCGAGCGAGCCATGTACGCGTGTATAGATATGGTCACACAACTAAGGGCGACGCGTAGATTTCGTAGATTGCAAGAACTATATTTGTTTACCTATTTTAATTTTGTACGTGCTATAATGTTTTACATGCGCTAATCGCTATATTCGTATTTTTGTGGTAAGGTGTGTTTTTAAATAAGTAAATATCTTACGCAGAAGACATGAGTTTTGAGTATACATCCCCCCATAAGGAGTTTTAGAGTTATACTGAGGAAATTGTTCGAAATAAGAAAAAAATAAAAAAAAATCGGCCAAGTGAGAGTTGAACTCGCGCACGAAGGGTTGTACGGAACCCTTTGTTAGAGAGCAAAAATAGGCCAAAATTGTGTTTTTGTATGTGAGCCCCCTTTAAAATTTTATTTAATTTTAATATTATTATTAATTATTGACGTAGAAATACAATAAGGGCCTTCGTGAAAATATCATGGCCTACGGTCTGTTGCTGATATTATAGAGCAAAAAAGGTCGAAAAAATCACGTTTGTTGTACGAGAGCCACCCTTAAGGGGCTGGGTACCCTCGAAATTCTCATACATTACGTATGTATGAGAATTTACCAAAACAAAAACTTTTTTGTTTACCGAAACATACCAAAATCATTTTCTTAAACGAAAATATTTAACATGTTTGATTTATTTTTCAGCTTAAAATAAACACACCGGCAAAATTAGAGGAACATAACAAATTTTTTTTTTTTTTTGAAAATTATTCGCTGTTTTTTATATATTTATTTATTTATTAAATAATTGACGATTAAAAAATAAAACTTATATAAATTTAGGGCATAAAAACGTGTAAAATAGAAAAAATCTGCAAAAATCAAAAATTAAGAAAAATCTTTGAAATTTCAGTAGTAAGTTTTTAAGTTAAATTCTTCATTTTTACTTAAGGCCGTCCCCCGAGTAAACGACCTTGGCCATACATTTGCCGCGTTGCCGAGATCGCGCCAAAACCCTATTATTTTTACTTATCTTAGTTCAAAATTGTCCTAAAAAAAATTTAAAACGACAAATATGTAGTTTATGATATTGTCGATCTATTGGCGTGAGTTTCAAATAAAAGTAATTTGTAAATCCTGAGGAGATGCTGAATGTATGCTTGAATTTTAACAAATTGGTATTACTTTGGAAGCTGATATCATGAGTATGTTAAACAAAAATAGAAAATTTAAAACGACAAAAGGAATGTTGATATACTGAAGATTATTCCTGTATTTTTACTATAACTTTGTAGCTTTCAGATTATGAGTTTATAAGGTTTTAAATACGGTCAATTACGGAATCTCCGGACGGAACGCCCTTAAGAAAAAGTGTTTAAAGCGTGCCTTCTATGGATCTCAAGAGGGTCTGGATACGCCATTCCATGCTTTCATTTTGATTGTCGATCATTTCCTGTGGGATATTCTTCTACTCCTCCAGTAGCGCCAACTCGAGCTTCTGAACACATTTTGAAGCTAGAGTTTTAACTCGTACCGTTCACCCATTGATGTGCCATACGTCCTCAATCAAATCCACATCCGTAGACCGTGCTGACCTCTCCACCTGGGCTACGCCAGCATCATTTAGGTAATAATACCCGATTTTTTTACTTTTTAAATTGAAGTTACTGCCTAAAACTGTGCAAAAGGCACAACATGCAGTTTTAGGATGTTTGTGCTATAACCCTGTACTGTCAAGGTACCATCATTAACAATCATCAGTTCCGTGCGGGCTCCAAATCATATGCCACCCCAAACCATTACGAAGCCTGCATGATAGGCCACTGTGTCCGTTAAGTTTGTTGGTCTATAGCGTTCCTTACGATTTATCCACATTCTTTATCGCCTGTCAACAAAATTTACACAGAGTTTGCTCCCATCACTGTACAGCACACGATTTCACTCACTTGTTAAATTTTGATGTTCACGCGCAAATCTTAGCCTGGCTCTTTGCGGTCCTGTCTCAAGTTTTGGTGCCCTTGCTGGCACTTTTGAGTTTAATTTAACTTCTTTGATTCCTCTTCTTACTTAACAATCACTTACACGTCCATCTCGGACCTGTTCCGACAGGTTTCGTCTCTGCAAAGCAGTTTGAGGTCGATTTCTTAAGGCTTGTACCCTTACAAAACGGTCATCCTGAACTATTGCCACCCGAAATCTGCCTTGTTCTCGTCTCCAAACATAAGATCCAGTCTCTCTGTAGCGTTGAAAGTTACGATGGACCACGAAAGCCGACACACCTAAGGCCTGACTGACCGAACGGTAGGTGTGACCTTTCTCTATCGTGGTTACAGCTCTAGCAGTCGTAGATGCTGGAAAATCACTAATTTTGTATCTAAGCAATGTGTTCTTCCAAAAACCAAACAATCAAATGAGCTGGCATACCTTGCACCCCGCTAAAAACGCCATTCTTATCAGAAACACTTACAACGTCAATCATCGAAAAACACTTAGTAGGGCATAATTGCAATAAATATCTGTTAGCTTCCCAGTTGTGTTCAATATTTTATTTCTTAAATGAGCTTAGAAACTATAAAAAAGGATTTCACACAGCCCGACCCACTTGATTCAAGTTGTGGCCCTTTTTGCCTATGTTCCGCTAATTTTGCCGGTGTGTGTGTTTAAATATTTTGAAGTAAATTTTTGTGCAGGAACCTAGGTAATTACTATCTTAAACTGAATTATTATTTTTAACAAAAAATTAAAACCGACTTCCAAGGTAAAAACATTAAGTAATAATATGAACTAAAAAGTATTAAATAATTCTTACTCTTTAATAGTGCCTCTTTCAGAATTCGTCTAAATCTCAACTATTTCTGTACATACTATAGTCTTCATTGTTTGAAGTCGGTACCAGATAATTTAATCGTGAGTTAATCAGTCGATGTCAGAATATAATATTATGAAACTTTTGGGACTGGTACCGACTTCAAAGTAATGAAGACTATAGTATGTACAGAAAAATTATAATTTCACTCTTTTTAGTTACCAGAGTAAACCATCGCGTACTTTAAGTAGAATAACCCACCTGTATAATATTATTCTGCGTATCTTATTACAGTCACGCTTACAAAATATGATATCAGCTGCAGCCTGCAGATAATTTTAAACAACACATTAAAAAAATCTAAGTGAACACGTGACGTGACGTGCTAAGTAGTGCTGTGCGAGTTCGGCTGTGGATATATATATATATATATATATATATATATATATATATATATATTTAAGAGGCCGGGTACCCTTGGAATTTCTCATACAAACGTAATACCAAAATCATTTTGTCATACGAAAATATTTAACATGTTTATTTTTAACCAACTTCCAAAAAACGAGGAGGTTATATATGTTCGGCTGTGGAGGTATATATATATATATATATATATATACTTCCTAACTTCCAAAAAACGAGGAGGTTATATATGTTCGGCTGTGGAGGTATATATATATATATATATATATATATATATATATATATATACCTCCACAGCCGAACATATATAACCTCCTCGTTTTTTGGAAGTTGGTTAAAAATAAACATGTTAAATATTTTCGTATGACAAAATGATTTTGGTATTACGTTTGTATGAGAAATTCCAAGGGTACCCGGCCTCTTAAATATTAATTTTAATTTTGTTTATTTGTTATTATAGCGGCAACGGAAATACACAATCTGTGAAAATTTCAGAAGTCTAGCTATAGCGGTTCTTGAGTTACAGCTTGGAGACAGACAGACGGATAGTAGGGGAGGTCGCGCTCAATTTAAAAAGTCATTTCATACCGAGCGAAAATCGTTACAATAATAGTATTCCACTAATCCATAACAACTTTGATCGTCAGCCACTTCATAATGGGTGGAATAAAAATTGAGAGCATCTCAAAGTTGTTGTAGGGAATCGTATTGAATTGACATTAAAAAGATCCCAATTCGCACCCAATAAAGGTTCATATCTAGATTATACACGTTTAGGTTGGGTAGGTGTTATTTTAGTTTTAGTATATAACAACAGATGGCGCTTTTAAAGTAAAATGTATATAATTCTTCTTCACAGATATTGACTATCGAATTAATTACTTAAAATTGCTATGTGAGATAATTTTATGGTTAAACGAAAATCGCCGCCAGCTGAATGTTTGCAGGTGGAAATGTCGTCTACGCGATGCCCTAGAATACATTGAGCGCGAAGTAGGGCTATATTGGTCATAACTTATATTGCTGGCTGACGGTTTTTCCACCATTGTATTAGCGACTGACGGTTTTCTTTATTATTTACAAAGTAGAAACATTCCCCTGTATAAATTTTGTGCGGTATAAAATGACTTTATATTCAAAAAGTTTTTACATGTTCAGTAACGCGACTGACGTTGAATCCCTCGTCTGCAATACGGCTGACGTTGATTTTTTGGTTAAACATGACCTCAATTATCATCCATCAAAGTTTCATTCGGTATAAAATCACTTTTCGCAACTATTTTTTTTTCTAATTTGAAATACTCATTTTCAAATACTCATTAAATACAAATGAAAGTTAACACTCCACCACGGGTGCGGTGACTGACGCTGATTATATTGATTGATAAATCAATCTAATCAGCGTCAAAAGCTACCGCTGGACAAACATTTGGCCGGTATGAAATGACTTAGTATACGCTAGCACTACCTCCCCTACTAGGACGGATGGACGGACAGACATCGAAGTCTTAGTAATAGGGTCCCGTTTTTACCCATTGGGTACGGAACCCTAAAAATGGATTTGTATAGCTAGATAATAATATATTAGCCAGATGATGAAGAAGATAAGTTTAAACAGGGTTTTTTCAAATTATTAAGGGAATAATGAGTAATTGCTCTTATGTTGTAAAATGTTAGTTACCTGGCTCATTCACTCATGTCTTTTATTATTATCCATACAAATATTATAAATACGAAAGTGTGTCTGTCTGTTACCTCTTCACGTCCAAACCACTGAACCGATTTTGCTGAAATTTGGCATGGAGATACTTTGAGTCCCGTGAAAGGACATAGGATACTTTTTGTTCTGCAAAAATGTACGGTCCCCGCGCGATAATCGAGTTTTGGCGCAACGGAGTTGCAGGCATCATCTAGTGAGGAACTTGAATAGTAGGAACTTGACTTACTTATCGCTACGCTTCGTGCTACGTGGTAGGTATAGTTCTTGCAATCGTCGCCATTATTTGTAGTTGGAAATGTGAATAGACAGTTTCGTTAGTGTGTGTACCCGACGGAGCAGTCAGTAGCGAGCGAGCCATGTACGCGTGTATAGATATGGTCACTCACACAACTAAGGGCGACGCGCACTCGTAGATTGCAAGAACTATACGAAAATTATGTTTCAGATTTGGTCTCCATGAGTGTACGAAAGTGACTGAGACCGCGGTAATCGAAAATACATAATATAAAGTTTTATAGCAGCTGATCTGTTGTTTATCACAAAATTTTATTACGAGCACATAAACCAAAACAATCTTAGGATGTGTAGTGGCGTCGTAAAATATTGTTCATCTACAATAAGTACCTACTTCGATCTTACGTCGATATTTATATAACTTTTTAGTATTTTATAAATCTATATCAATGATATTCAACTAAATACAGATCTGTTACGTTCATACTATTTTCCGGCTTAAATTGCTTCCGAACAATTTTCAAATTCAATCGTCAAATTTGACAGATAAGTGAAACAAAAGATACGAAATGACATTTACATAAAAGAGACAGACTATACAAAAGACGGGTCAATTGGCCCGTATTTAATGGCTTCACAACGCGCGCGGTAGTAACATATCTGCTTTGAGTTTTTTTATATAATATCATTGATCTATATTAAGAAAATGCCAACGTGTGTCTGTCTCTCTGTCTATCTATAACCTCTTCACGCCCTAACCGCTGAAACATTTTTGCTACAAATTGGTATAAGGATATTTAGAAATACTTTGAGTCGCAGGACATGTCATAGGATACTTTTTACATAAAACAGAACCGCAACGGAGTCGCGGGCGTAAACTAGTTTTAAATCATTTAAATGTATATTTTTCAGTGCATCACATAAATGTCATGAAATCGAAACAGGTAAATCGTAAACCACGTTAACCTGTGAAATCGTTACCTAAATTATAATTTGATACTTTATTAATAAAGGATAAGCAAACGTAGGCGCTAAGTAATGTTATCATCCGTCTAATGAGGTTTTAAATTTGGTATTACTAGAACCTTCAAAGGTTTCATAAAATTGTTTCCGGCTATTTTCGCCGGCGGGATTGAAATTGAGTTGGCGCA
The DNA here is from genome assembly GCA_937595015.1 of Polyommatus icarus. Taxonomy (NCBI): domain Eukaryota; kingdom Metazoa; phylum Arthropoda; class Insecta; order Lepidoptera; family Lycaenidae; genus Polyommatus; species Polyommatus icarus. The sequence goes on along the minus strand of OW569323.1, from coordinate 18,584,592 downwards.
CAATTTCACCCCCAACCCCCTTGGGGTAATCCCCTTTCCCCTCCTTTAGAGGTGATAAATTTTTAAACGTACCGAGATTTTATATTTATGGCTAACGATAAATGATATAAAAGGTTTCTGGTATTGTTTGTCGTTTCCTTTTGTGGCGTAAAATATGCGACGTCGAAAAAGGATTTATGTTAATATTAATATGGCTTTCGCCTTTGAATGGAGAGAAATATTAGATTGTATATTTTGTGTTTAAAATTAGAAAACATGTCGCGAGGAGCTGTCGTCCTTAGGAAAATTAAAGAATATTCCACTTTTTGAATCGTCTCACTTTAATAAGGGCAAAGTTGTAGCAAGTTATGTGAGACAAAATTACATTTTTCCTCCAAAGACTTCTTGTTTAATAAGGAATATTTAATATAATTATAAATTTTATCTGTACCGGTGTTTATGAATAAAAACGCGCCTTAGGAAAATTTTAATTAAAATTGTTCAGTGAATTTCTTTTGTTATATCCTAAGCGCACCAGATGCTTTTATATTAATAAAATATCCTCACCAATTTAAATATACGAGTACTTCCAATTATCACTTATTAGTAATTACGGTAAAAGATTAGGTCAGAATCTTAATTCCTTTAAATATAAAAAATAATCATTTTTTATCATAACTTTATAACCAACTTTAAGGATGAATATACTCTTTTGAAAATAGATCGAAGATAGTAAAAAGTGGAATAGGTACTATTAGACCTTAGAATTATGATTCAGATCCTGAGTGAGATCATGTCTTTACAACAATATAATATTGGATTTGTAGGAAGCGTCCACGGTTCTCAATTTTCAGACTCGCTGAAATGAATACAATGTGTATCGGATTTGTTATATACGACCACGTATGGGCCTTTTTACACATTGACAAGTTTTGTCCGACTTCAACAAAAGGGTATAAGGTGGAATAACGACCAATATCCGGGACAATGGCATATGGACCCGTAAGGGACAGAGCTACTGAGTGTGCACGTACAGATAAAATGCCTTCATCAACGACACGCCATAAGGCCATCTAAGACGGATTATTTTCGACAGTCTTTTATAAAAAGTACCTATCTCAAAATTATGTTATTAATTCTTCGATCGCGGATTCTTGGAAATCTATTATTATTCTATTGTTGTCGGGTGACCGGTGTCCTTATGGGGCTTGATATGTTAATTAATATAACCTCTCATCTGTCACGAACTGTCAGATTTGACAGTTCGTTTTTCGAAAATTTTTCAATTTCCAATTACTCTCATTAAACTGATCAAATTATATAAAGAAACTAGCTGTCCCGGCAAACGTTGCTTTGCGATAATATATTTGCCATATTATTTTATTGAACTGACTAAATAAGTATGTCACCATGGCAACGTCGATCGCTATCCCATCGCACAAACCTAATGGTCGCCGTCAGTCTCAGGTTGTAATAATTTACTGTTATTTATTCAACAAATGCACGTATCAATATATAAAGTACCCAGTAGCTGATTCTCAGACCTACTGAATATGCATATAAAATTTGATAAAAATCAGTAAAGCCGTTTCGGAGGAGTTCGTGGACTAACATTGTGACACGAGAATTTTATATATAAGATTATCATGAAAGCTATTTATGACTTTTATATAATTAGAATTTTAAATAAATAAGCTATTAGTCGCAAATACACATAGTTTTATGTTTGAAACAAAATAGTAAATCGGTGGTCTGCAAAGTAGAAGAAGAACTTTTGAATAGTTTTAGGTTGTTTTAGGGTAAGGCGCCCATTTTGGGCGCTTGACAGATGAGCTATTAGTAGTTGCGTAAGTCTGTCTCTTTGTTACGTCGCTTGAGCTGCTGAACTGATTTAAAAGTGCTAAGTTACTTTAAGTTACAGTAAGAGTTTTTATAACGGCAAAATGTACTGTTGCCCATGATAACTAAATTTATGTGCCAACGAAGTGATGGAAAAATATAGTTACAGTAATTTACGAACAACTAACATAATAATAATATTTTATTTTTATTTCATTCAATATTCGCAGTTGTGAACAGTTTCGGTTTCTTTGTGATCTTCTAGTGAGGGAAGTCGGGTACATAAATAAATAATTGAAGTGCCCTTACCTCGGACGAAGGTATCCATTTGATAGACGAAAATAGTTTCGACATACACACAATGTTTTGCTCCAACTAACTTACAAAAAAGGGTGTTTATGATAAAATACCCTTTTTTGTAGGTTAATTGGAGCAAAATTCGTTTATTACGAGGCAATCATACATTTTCCTATACGGAACAAAATATTTCTCATGTCCTTTTCCCTGAAAGTCAAACTATCTCCATATCAAATTTCACTTAAATCGGTCCAGCGGTTTATAGACCTGGGACCAGTGACAGATTTTCATGACCAAGTCCCTCCCAACCGAAAGTTCGTAAAATGAATAAGGGACTTATACTATGAATACTAGCGACCGTTAGCTGCGACTCCGTGGGTGGGGTAGGCAGTGGCAGCCTCCCAAAGATGAAGAAAAAAAGAGTATTGTTAAAATACTCTAGTAAACAATTAAAAAAATCAGCTAGCTGTAAGTCAGTGGCTGACACTGCCCAGTGCCCACCCCACCCACGGAGTCGCAGCTGACGGTCGCTAGCATTCATAGTATTTAAAGTCTCTTTAATGTATTGTACAAAGTTTCGCCAGGGAGGAAATCATTGACCAAAAATTTACCTGGCACCCGGGCCATTAAAGTTTAGGTGTGACGTTAAGAGGTAATGGAGATACATTTTCGCTTGACAATCATAAACTATAGATGTTAAATGTTATTTTATTACAATTTTAACAAAAACAATATAACTTACAAATTATATCTATCAATGAAAGGAAAATTTACAAAAAACTAAGTTACAAGTGAATTTGGAAGTTGTAGTTTACCTTTTTATCATGCTGGGGAGATACGAGCCGAAGTTACGAGAATTAAGTAAGTTTAGGCTAGTAATATGAAATTAGTGGGAGTGTAATATTGTAGGGAGTTGAGTCACGTATAGCGAAGTTAGCCGCAGTTTGGATTTCTGTTATGATTGCTTTTATAACTAACTCGACTAATGAACAAAGTTGCGAATCACATGATATCACTGAATTATCAACTCCGTGGGTGGAATTCGGATGGAATGATTTAATAACTATTTGCCCGCCATTAAGTAACATAAACGCATTTATTTTACAACTATAAGAAAATACAACATCTATAAATAATTAAGTAACATATAAACATACACACTCTCTGTATGTATTTGCTTTATTGCGTACTGTATGTCGTTATATGCATGTTTATTGGCGATTGGGTTTGATTTTTAAACTAGATCTAACGTGCGTGAGACATACCTACTCAGGCCCGTACGGGCAACTGGCGCCTGTGTGCAGAAAAAGGATTTTGGCGCCCCTTTAGGCAAATTTTTTGGGTCCTTGGTTTTGACGCCACCAAAGATGGCGATTTGCCGCTCCTAGAGGATAGCGCCCGTGTGCATTGCGAACATTGCACATATGGTAGCAGGGGCTGATCACAGAATGTCTCACGTAGACAAACTGCGATGAAAGCGAAACTTAACTGAAAATATTTTTATTAGCAAGTCTTGATATTAAAAATATTTTCAATTTAATTAATTTAGGTCTGCTTGATCTGTAATGTGACGTTTCTAATATGCCAGACAAAAACGAGCAGAGCTTTTATAATTCGCTGTACTTTTTGTTAGTAATGTGGTCGCGGTATAAAAATGAGGTTCAAGGTTTCGTAGTTACAGCAAAGGAAAACACTACAAATATGCGTGTCTGAAAATATTAAAAAGTTTATTCTTCGGTAGCCCTAAATCGATTGTAGACATTATCGTAAGGTTAGAAAAGTTGGGGTTCTATTTATATTAAAAAACCGTACCTTTTTATGTTTCCATTTCACCGAACAGATCCTCTAATATCCAATTATGAAAAGGTTTACAAATATCCAATATTATTTGATACTCGACTGGAGAGCGATCTCGAGAATAAGTGCCGAAAACAAGTTTAAGTTAGTAAAGTAATATTATTACCTACACTTGAATCTTTTGGGATTTCTTCTGTAGTAACAGCAGTTATGAGACTTATTTCAATGAATACTTGATTTATTTTAATAAGTATATTTATAGCAAGTTGTAAGTTGAACTCTACTGTCTGTCAATAGTCCTTGAACTCTGCTAAACTTTGCTAACGCTCTGTTGCGTGCAGCTTCGCGTAGGTACTTCACATAATATGAAACAGTATCCTACGGTTTTTACTACTACTCCTATGCTTCGTTCAAACCTACACGACCAAGCGACTGCGAAGCGGGAGCGCAAGTTGCGTCAAGTTGTCAAATGTGTGTTTTGTTTCGCAGTCACTTGGTCGCGTAGGTTTGAACGGAGCATTATAATATCTATTATCTATGCACAATTTTATTGAAATCGGTACAGTAGTTTCGGTGTCTATTCAATATATTATACAATATATAAACAACTCTTTCTTCTGTATAATTAGTAAAAATAACAAATATAGTAAGAATAATTAAACACAATCCTAAATTCATCGTGACCGGTATGATCTAGAATCTAGATTCTAGACTCTTGTTACTAGATAGATAATGCAGTAGAAATTGGCGCAGCCTATCTATTTTTGACGTCCAAGGGTAGATCAAGCAAAGTTTGAATCTTTCTTGTTATCTTATTGAATGAAAATCTGTAATACAACTAATATAATAAATTTAAAAGTATATCTGACTGTCTCTTATTAAAATATATTCTGACTAAAACCATGACCATGACCATGACCAACTTTTGATGTAATTTAACTTTGTGTCGGACAGGACAGTAAGATAGCTTTTTTTACAGTTATCCTAAGTTATAGTTCTATAAAGTTATATGATACATCCGTCATATTTTTGTAAATTGAATAACGAAATATAATAATATTATGTTGTCCGATTAGTGAATACTATATCACAGCATAATACAATTAACTTTGTTTATTGGTATGTAAAATAAAATTCACTGTATTCCTGGACAAAATTGGGACGGGCGGAATGGAACAACGCTGTAACATAAATAAAATGCACATTCAATTCTTCAATTCGTTGGAAATTTCGCATGTGCCGCCTGCCGGCGCGGCTGACCTAAATTCTGCTTATCGTTAAGTAGACAGGATGCACAGGAGATTGAAAATGCTATATGAAAATTCTGAAAAAGCTAAACCCAAAACGGAAATATTTGAGAGCGTTTGGTATTTTCGGCATAAAAATAATCAAACCCGCGACCGGAGTACTCTGGTGTTTCGTCCCAAGGGTTTTGGGCCCACTGGGACCAATGACCAGATATGAATTTTTAAAATTTTTTCATCTAGCGATTGGTCCCAAGTAATTATTTTTTATGACTGTCGGGTTTAATATTATGTACGTAGGGCTAGCAAAAATGTCGTAGATTTGAATAAAAAACCAAATAATTACTTTGTATGAAAACATTTACCTATTGACATCGGTCAAGGCTTAAGAGTTAAGACAAATTAAAACTTCAAACAATTAGTAAAAATAATAGGAAATAAATCAATACGTCTTGGTCTATTGACCATTATTTTATTATAATAAAATAAAGTACTATAAAAACCAATAACATAATATGATTCTTAGTACTTCTTTGTTTGAAAACTTTGAAATAAACGTAAAGTAGGTAATTAACTTACATCAATTAAAAACACGGGTTTTATTATGAAAAGGTTTACCTTGTAATTGTGAGCTTATTGTTAATACTTAATACAATTTACTAAGTTTAGAAATATTAGGATTGCCAGATGGTCACTCAATATTATTACTTATGTAAAAATTATTGAAATATAAGTAATACTATTATTTTTTCAAATTTTTAATAATATTACAATTTTTTCCTAAAAAATGATCATATGTTACTTTAAGTGATTTCTGTGGTTATAAATTTTATATAATAATATCTAATAATATAATCAAGTATTAAATGCCATAATTTATCACAGACCGGGCAAACTTGTTAAATTAAAACCATTTCTCTCGCACACATTAAACTTATTGTGCAAATTATTGCACTTTTTATGTAAGGTGGGCAAACAAGTAAAATCGGCATGGCGCGACATCGACTAGTTAAGACTTTGACCAATGATATTATATGAATACTTTTTTAAGATACTACTTAAGATATATAAAGAGCAGTATTTTTTAAAACCTAATTCGAAGCAGTATGTTTAGTTAGTAATAATATTAATTGTAATAATACGGTTTAAGGTGAAAGTGTTCCATGTTTTAAATGTAAGTACAAAAACAATAATGTTATGGTAATGTATAACTGATTATTTTTGTGCCAACCCTACTTCAAAATTTTTTGCCAGAAAACGATGGATCATAAAAGTGGGACCAATCGCTAGATGAAAAAATGATAAAAATTCATATCTAGTCATTGGTCCCAGTGGGCCGAAAAACTTTAGGACGAAACACCAGACCTTTTAATGCCGCATGAGGTTACGCTTATAACACCTATAACGCCTATAACAGCTATAATTATTATTATTGTATTGGTTTGTACACCCTGTGTCTTTTACTGTTCGTAGAGGACATACACTTATAGCGTCGTCAACAGCGAACGTGAGACATGCCCGCGACGCATGCTCTCTGACCGTATCCAAAACTTCAAAAATGACAATGTTGGCGTTGCGTTCGTTGATGAATTCTATTATTGAATGCGCCAAAGCGAAAGTTGAAAGAAAGAAGATGACGAAAATTGAAGACGAAAGCGCATAGTATGGACATAGCTTTCTACAGCTTACATAAAAATCGAAATTGACAAAGTTATAAATTATAAAAAAAAATATAGTAAAATAATAAAATAAATAAATAGATTAAGAATAACATATCAGACGAAATATTGATCAATGAAATAATTAAACAAGTAGTTATTGTTAAATGTAATGAAGACCTAGCAAAATAATATGTTATTAAAACACAGCAAGTAAAGCTCAATATTTTCCTTCATAAACTTGAAATAAATTCCAACGCTTAAGTCGTGAGTACAACATTATTTACAAATAGTATTTAATGAACTGACATCCAGCTGTGTATGTTTAAGCTCAAACACGACATCAACAAACGGAAACATTTGTGACTAGCTTTTGTTGACTTAATTTATGGCGCTCGAACTGTGAAACTGTTTGAAGTAGCAAGTGCAGAGTAGTAGGCTGTGAATAGCTAGTAGAAAGCGATAAGTAGCGTTTGGCAAGTAGAAATTGTCAAGTATTAAAATAAAATGTATTTTTATTCACAATAGATATTACAATAATCTTTTTTAAACGTCGAGAATACGATACCTACCACCGGTTACCCACACCGCACTCGCACGGAGCCATATTTTACCAAAAAGTTTTTTTTTCATGAATAACTAGCTGTTGCCCGCAACTACGTCCGTGTGAATGTATGTTATAAATTTTATTAAAATCGAGATTTAGAAAATTGAACACCCATTTACAACTATTGAGCATGAGCATGAGCATGAGCATGAACATGAGCATGAGGCATGAGCATGAGCATGAGGCATGAGCATGAGGTATGAGCATGAGGCATGAGCATGAGCATGAGCATGAACATGAGCATGAGCATGAGCATGAGCATGAGCATGAACATGAGCATGAGGCATGAGCATGAGGCATGAGCATGAGGCATGAGCATGAGCATGAGCATGAACATGAGCATGAGCATGAGCATGAGCATGAGCATGAGCTTGAGCATGAGCACGAAGATAAGCATGAGGCATGAGCATGAGGCATGAGCATGAGGCATGAGCATGAGGCATGAGCATGAGGCATGAGCATGACGCATGAGCTTGAGCATGCCTCATGCTTATGCCTCATGCCTCATGCTCATGCCTCATGCTCATGCCTCAAGCTCATGCCTCAAGCTCATGCCTCAAGCTCATGCCTCATGCTCATGCCTTAAGCTCATGCCTTAAGCTCATGCCTTACGCTCATGCCTCATGCCTCATGCTCATGCCTCAAGCTCATGCCTCATGCTCATGCTTCATGCCTCATGATCATGCCTCAAGGTCATGACTCATGTTCATGCCTCATGCCTCATGCTCATGCTCATGCCTCATACTCATGCCTCATGCTTATGTTCATGCCTCATGCTCATGCTCATGCCTCATGCTCATACCTCATGCTCATGCCTCATGCTCATGCTCATGCCTCATGTTCATGCCTCATGCCTCGTGTTCATGCCTCATGCTCATGCCTCATACTCATGCCTCATGCTCATGTTCATGCCTCATGCTCATGCTCATGCCTCATGCTCATACCTCATGCTCATGCTCATGCCTCATGCGAAAAAATGATTAAAATCGATAGCCTATGATCTTTCACGTGGTCTACCTCCTATTTGTGCCAAATAACATTAAAAATTGCTCCAGTAGTTCGCGAAATAAGCCCTTTCGAATAATTCCCCCGTTTTTTCCACATTCTCCTATTAGTCTAGCGTGATAAAAATATATAGCCTATGCCCTATAGCCTTCCTCAATAAATGGGCTATCTAACACTGAAAGAATTTTTCAAATCGGACCAGTAGTTCCTGAGATTAGCGCGATCAAGTTAGCTCTTTCAAATAATTTTCCCCGTTTTCTCCACATTTTCCTCTATTTCTTCGCTCCTATTAGTCTTAGTGTGATTAAATATAGCCTATAGCTATCCTCGCTAAATGGGCTATCTAACACTGAAAGAATTATCAAAATCCGTTGCGTAGTTTTAAAGATTAAAGGGAACAAAGGGACATGAGGGAAAAAAGCGACTCTGTTTTATAATAAGTATAGATATAATAAGTATAGAAATAGATGAGAACAATGTTATGAGAATTATGACTTACTGCTATGTAACAACAAATAAATTAAAAAGTGACCTGCATGAGTAGATAGTGGCAAGTGGTGGGATGCAAGATGCTGGTGGCCTGTAAGAAAGTTAGTTATAATGAATTAATAGCACATCGCTAGTTGCAAGTGGCTAGTAGTAAGTAGTAAGCAGTTACAGTGGTGGTTATGTAAGTTGGGCTATTTGCCCATAAAAAGAGTAGAGTAGCAGACAGTAGCATATAAAATTCAATCCAATCCACTTCCCTTTTACAATCTTAGTATAAGAATTTGTAAAACTGTGCTAGATTTAAAACAACACATAAAATCTCAAAGGATAAATAAAGCGAACCCCGCAACAACTGTAATAACAAACAAATAATTGCGGTCGTAATAAGTGTTATGAAAGTGTAATCTGTAAACAAATCCACTTTGTTCGATAGAGTTCCCTTTGGCTCGGATATTTCAAAGAATAATCCGTTTCTATTGCACTAGCTATTCGTCTGGAACTAATTTTTTCTAGAACGTTCGCGTTGTAATATTAAAATCTTTTTAATGAGCTCGTAGCTTTATCTTGTACACGAGTGGGGTTCTTTTAACTTATTTTTATTTATGTATGTGTTTGTCTACGTATTGCATTTCCGACTTACATGAAAAGATCTTACAGCATATATCACTTAGTATTATTAGTGATAAATAGGTAAGTATTTATAACATTGCAAAATTATTATTGCTAACTACTAAGATTAAAATTTATATACCTTTATAATACTTTCAATGCATATAACAATATTACTTTTGTTATTTCTTTAAAAAAGCAAAAAAAAAAACTAAACTACTATACATTTCAAACGGTTAGCAAAAATTACATATTTACAATATGATAAAAAATAATTTCGGCTGTTAGTAATGATTGATATCGATCACTTAATCCCTGCACAAGTTGGTTACAAAAAAGGGTCGCAAACTCTCCCCGGTTGGCTAGATTTATTGACAGCAAATCACGTAGGGCGACGACATATATTACACCCAGACGTGTATGGACTGCCACCGTTTAAATTGACTAATAAAATTAAGCGCAAACTTTCAGCATTGTATTTTTTACGACTCGTGTTTGTTTTGAAGCGAGAAAATTGAATGAGTTACTTAAGGGCTTGCACACACTACATAGAGTCACATTTCATTATTGACTATTTTTGAGAAATACATTAACAAAGTAATACATTAAATAAGAAGATGTGATAAAAAATAGTATGAGCTTTCAATAATATATAAACCACTACCAAGAAGTTACAACATATTGAATATCATGTATAAAATATGAGCTTACAATATTAATAAGGTATAACGTATTTAAATTATATATCATCGGTTCCACCCATCGGGTTAGTCCCCAAACCTGTGGTAGGCATTGGAACAAAGCAATGTTTAGATTCTAACCTACTTAGAAAATATAAACACAATATTTTTATTTTAGCAGAATATTGTTTTCGTAGACGTTGCGTAGCTCCGCTACGAAATTTGCTACGCGTCTACGAGTTCGTAGCGGGCCTAAGCTACGAGTTATCTGATTTCACCAATCACACTTAAAACTTCGTTTTATATAATTTAACTTAGTTCTCATTGAAGGTGCTCATGCGGTGACGTAAATCTCGTTTTGTTTCGATTGGATTTCACAATCTTCTTTTAATCGCGATCAATAAATCTAAGTTTACGTGATGTCACGCGATTATTTTACATGTTTTCATCATTTTGGAGCCTTGTCACGTAAATTTAATTACAAAATAACAAGCAACAATACATGAGCTAATCAAAGGCTTATGAAAAAACTGTCATCTTGACATTTCTTTCGTCTATGTTTTTCGTTTCGCCATGACACTACTGACAGGACTTGAACGGGTTTTCTGACGTTGAACTTTCAGAAGATAAAACTCGGACTCGGACGCGTTTAGTTTTTATTATGTTGGTGAAATGAAATCGGGTGCTACAAACGCGTTTATGTTATATGTTTAGAAAGCACTAAGCGCGTTCAATTTCGTTTGTGAATTCACAACTTAATTACTTCGAATTTCAATTACTGTTCAATTAATAAAACATAATATTAGAAATAGCATCACCGTAAGGTAACAAGGGAATTAGAAATTGAAAGAGTCCCAGTTCCACGAATAAAAGTATTAGCCAAAAAGGAATAAATCACTGCAATATTATAATATTTCTGGCTTAATAATTTGATCAAGTTATACATATTCATGAGTATCCTTCACCAGTAATTTCTGGCATATTATTTTGAAATAGGTTGCGAGAGCTTCGTTCATTGAATAATTCATTCGGAAGGATTCACAACTTAATGAAATTAAAAGTGTTCGAAAAGAAAAGGCGTCAACGCACTGTTGTATTTTGTTTTTTTATTGTTATTAATGTTTTGTTTTACCTAAAAGTAACTCTTAGCACTAAAGTAAGACAGGATATTATGTTTGTAAGAAATTTATATGATTACTAGCTGCCCCGGTGAACTTCGTGTCATTTTAACCTTCCAGCCCCCTAAGACAACTGGCAAAACGCTAACGCTAACGCTAGCGCTACAAAATGTATGCGATTTGACATAAGCCATCGCTTCGCTAGCGAATACTAATGTCAAATCCATACATTTTGTAGCGCTTGCGTTAGCGTTAGCGTTAGCGTTTTGCCAGTTGTCTAAGGGGGCTGGACTTCTACAAATATTTTAAGGCCAAAATCAGCCAAATCCGGTCAGCCGTTTTCGAGTTTTAGCGTGACTAACACATTTGAAAATCCATTTTTACATATATAGATTTTTTTACTCTGTGTTAAATAAAAGTCTATACGAATGTTTTGGCTTATAGCTAAAGTATAACTAATTCCAGCATCATGTGATTTTTGTATCTGACCTAGATACAAAAGCTAAGACAGTTATATGTTGAAACCAGCTTTATAGTAAACACTGTAGTGCGCGTAGACCTTACCCAGAATAAGTCTGCGCAAATAATAGATTACTTTTGTCTTATTAACTGTATTTTGTTCCTAACTCGCTGTGATTTATATAATTCAAATTTCATTTTGCTCCCAAAATGTAGGTTGTTATTCTTAAATTATAAAGTTAAGATTAAGAGAATTTGAACTATGTTAAATTACGTTTCTCGTTATTGAAACATTTTATGTATTTATGAAATGATATTTAGATTAATTTGTTAAGCAACATTATAGGATTAATAGGAATATCCTTTATTGTTAAAATTATTCGCATACACATTTTTAATATTTCTAGTCCAAATAACTTTAGTGTACCATCGTGATAGCTTAAGCTGTGAATTGTGATCAGTCGGATGGGTTTGACTTAACGCGATCAATTACTTAGGTCCGCCATCTGCTTAGGAATCAACTTCTCTGATAGTATAACCCATCAAGCCCCGTACGAGTACCGGTAATCACGACAACAATAGAATACAATAGCATTTCCAAGAATCCCCGAACGAAGGAATAATATGGAATAAGTTATATATATTTTTTGACGTAAGAAAAACGATCCATCTAGTCATCTCAACTTTGTCTTCACAATATACAATACATATTTATAGGAGCAGCGAAGCGCGGCACGGCGGCACTAATAGATAAGTTTGGACGCAAACTCTGCGAGCTCTGTCAACGAAGTTTCGACATATTGTCACGGTTTCCCGAACGATCTAATCAGAATAAGCCTTGATTGGTGGCGGGCCTTGATTAATATTAGTTTGTTACTCAACGGGTAAATATTTCCTTATGAACAAAGCAATGTTATACGTTGAGATTTGAACTTTGAGGTCGACACGTGTTCGTGTATATAAACTAGCTTTCGCCCGCGGCTTCGCTCGCGTTAAGAAGTATTGATATATACAATCTTTAATCCCCTATTTTATCCCTTTAGGGTGGAATTTATCAAAATCCTTTCTTAGCGGATGTCTGTGTCATAACATCTACCTGCATGCCAAATTTCAACCCGCTCCGACCTGTGATTTGGACTGTGCGTTGATAGATCACTATGACAGTCAGTCAGTCATATTTTGAGTTATATCCATACTAATATTATAAATACGAAAGTGTGTCTGTCTGTCTGTCTGTTACCTCTTGACGCCCAAACCGCTGAACCGATTTTGCTGAAATTTGGCATGGAGATACTTTTTGTCCCGGAAAAATTTATGGTTCCCGCGCGATAATTAATTATATAAGTTTTGGCGCAACGCAGTTGCGGGCATCATCTAGTAATATAATACATTTAAATTAAATGCGATATTCTTGTAAATATATAAATAATGGGTTCCTCGGCAACGGCTACAAGCATCTTCGTGAATTTCAGTGTTTGAAAGTTTCTGGAAAACTGCTTTTTTCGTAATCTTTTTAACTATAAGCTTGATCATCCTAGGCACTTATTTTAAAAGGTGGCACTCAGTTCTTTAGGTTTTTTTGCCACATGCTCGCTAAAAAACTAAGAAATGGTGTGTTATGAAGTCTTCATATGGAGAGTTTTAATCTCATTATAATGGAATTTTTGATATTTTAAATATGGTTTACACTACTTTAAAAGGAAGAAGCAACACTATACCTACACTGTACCACTAAGTTTTAATAACATTTTTTGAATTATTAATTTTCATTTTTTTCCGATTTTTTCGTTTCATAAGTTATACTTATAAATGATTCCTTTTTGTTGAAAAACAAGAAAGGAATATAAATATTATTAAATATTAAAACTTCTACACGATACAAGTTGAATCGAATGAGCGTTCAATCTCCCATCTATGACTATAGGGACGCGGAGGAAGTCAATTATATCGATAAAAATGATATTGCCTAAAAATATTTTATTTCAACCTGAAGCCTGCAAGTTTAAGTTAAAAAAAGTGTTTAATTAATCATTAGTTTGCATCACTGTAATTGTATTAAAGTCTTAAACGAGTTTAAAACTATATCTTATAAGATAAAGTCAATATATGAACACTAAAATTAATCTTACTAATACATAATATTATTAAATTATTAAAATTCTTTAAGACTTACACTTAAGTAACTATTTAATCCAGCACAAGTACAAGCAAGTGTATAGCTTGCTTGTAATTTTGTGGTTCACCTTCAGGCGACAAACCTCGCATTTGGCCGGGTGCTTATAAATCCAGCCTCAGAGCCAGTCCACACGGTGCGTTGTGTCGTCGCGGCAAACATTTTGAGTTATGACGCATAGCCAGCCACACGGGCTCTGCGCCATTGCAGCGTTATTAGCAGTCATAAGGTAAGACCGCACTAGGCGTAACTGAACTGCAGCGGAACTGCGCGACACGACGCGTCATTTTTGGGTATACCGTACTTGAACTGCAGCGGCGCTACAAAAATATATTCAGTATCTAGGCAACCTCTGCTCTGAGCGCTTCCAACCAGCCGACTGACCATGAAAATGAAGTTTGTCAAACCGCACTGCGCGGCAACGGAACTACACATCGCGACACTTTTGGTCAGTTGATCAACTTTGCCGCGCAGTTCAGTTGCAGTGCAGTTCAGTTGCCGCGTAGTGCGTGTTGTCTCATATAATTTCATAAAAAGAATATTTTGACGCGTCGTGTCGCGCAGTTCCGCTGCAGTTCAGTTACGCCTAGTGCGGTTACCTTTAACGTCAACACCCCCTCCCGCTTTGTCTCGGGGGCTGCTGTCCATCATATTGTGTGCGTTGCGACGCGTAAGTGAAATAGCATTAAAGTGACATAAATGAATCTACTTAGCCCAGACAAAAATAATAATGTTTAATTAACTATGGGTTGGGTGGGATAGGTTAATTGCACCCAAATTGTACCCAATTTGGGTGCAATCAACCCATCAAGCCCCATAAGCTCACTGGTGAGCGAGACACAATAGAAGAACAATAGATTTCCAAGAATCCACGATCTAAAGATTAAAGAACTAACAAAGAAATACTATAACTTTGTAAATGAAACTTAAAGTTTTTTTTAGTAAATGAAAATTATTATAACGTATTTAAACTTCAGCATAACATAGTTTACCTACATTGCAACAAAGCAAATAACATACATTTAGTTTTGGCAAAATAGTACAATGGATGGGTACTGGAGGTACAATCTAACTTCTTCTAAGTCATCACATTTTTATTATAAAATGTCATGAAATAAATGAGCTATCGATTATCAAACAAGTGTGACGTCACTTCTGTTTCAATTCCTACAAAGCCGGAGTAACAGATACAAATCAACCATGTTAAATTAAATAGGTCAGATTTTATGTGGGCGCTTTTTCTATTTATACCGTTCTTTGATAGATATTAACGTTAACGCACGAGTAAACGTATTATCTTGATATGAAATGTGTACCGTGTATGATATTTTTTTAGGGTTCCGCACCCAAAGGATCATAATGATTATTTTAATACTAAGGCTTCGACGTCTACCAGTCTGTCCATCTTCAGGCTGTATCTTAAGGCTAGTTCGCGTAAGGCTAGTATTTTAGTGTAGTACCGAGTATAGTACCTAGCTAAAATTCTCGCTTCTGCCCCAAAATTGTTCGCACTTCGTTCGAGTACAGTTTACAAGTGAGTGATGCTTTTCAAGAACAGCTTACAGTGCAATAAAGTAAATTAACTGATTAATCTTAACGGCGATTTTAGAAGAGGTAAATGAGGAAAGTGTGATCAATAAAAAAAAACTATGGATACGAAAATGGATCTATAGAAGAGATAAACTAGGAGCTACTAATTGTCTTCTGAAGGAATTATAGCATTGGAAGATCTCAAAGAATACTTCTAAGTTTAAGAACGTCTGAAAGTTGTGTAAATTTTTGGGGTAACCAATGAACTCGACTAATCCGACAGGTTCGGACGTGGGAGGTGCTACTCGCCCGCGAAAAATAGAATAAAATGTGTTCAGACACGTTTAGCTACTTAAATACTCGCTACTTGACTAAAATACTGGCCTAGTGCGACTAGCCTTTAAGAACGGCTTTATAGCTAAAGATTTGATACTTTCACAGAGTGTGTATATTTATTGCCGCTATAACAATAAGAAATTAAAAAAAAACCCCGCCAAACAACTTTAAAAAGTAATGAAATAATATTTACTGCCTTTAAGGGCGTTCCGTCCGGAGATTCCGTAATTGACCGTATTTAAAACCTTATAAACTCATAATCTGAAAGCTACAAAGTTACAATAAAAATACAGCAATAATCTTCAGTATATCAACATTCTTTTTGTTAACACAACATTTATTATAGTAATATGCATTATACTTATAAGTCATAATATTAATAACGGTACACTCCGCCGCTTTGCCAACCTTATCGCATAATGAAAATACAATAACGACTTTCTGTATTCTGCCTTATATTGCCTCGGTACAAATATTAAGAAGCGGCAAGCGACCCTTATATTATTATATCCAGTACCTAGTAAGTATACTATTCCACGAAATATATTTTAATATCACTTTTCCAATTAATTCTTATTACTCACGCTTCTGAACGATATTGATATAGAAAATGAGTATTTTGATGTTGATTAGACTTAAATGTTTTAATAATAAAAAGTTATTTTAATTCTTCGGTCGTGAATTCTTGGTAATGCTATTGTATTCTATTGTTGTCGCGATCACCGGTGCTCTTATGGGGTTTGTAGGATTAATACTGGCTAATCCGGTTTCGGCATTTACTTATTTTCGAGTATGAAAAAAATCAATACAGCCTCGAAGGAGCTTGGCAACAAACAATTAAATTTTCGCCCATCCTTTTTATTGAGTCAGTTGCAATCGCTAATCATGAGTGTGCACGTTATGTATTAAAGTAATAATAAAAACAGTATTTGATATCATTTACATATAAATGTAAATTTTCAATGAGGCTAACTTACAAATACGTTGCTTTTGGTTTCGGCTAAAGCTAAACCTAATTGAACATATTGTGTGTGGTTACTTTAACAGATTCGTTAAGCGCGTTTCATGTTCATTATTATATTATGTATTATTAGGGAGTAGTAAAAGTCTTGAAAAATTATACATAGAGCGGTATTTATTCGAGCAGAGTTTCACCTTACACGTTTCGAAGTTATTTACAGAATGCCTCCATCAATGCAATATGGCTGGCTTTTATACCATTTTACACAAAAGAAACTAACTTCCGTTAACAATTCAAATATAGTAAAATCATTAAAGAATACATAAAAAAATAAGAATGGCTAAGAATAAGTGGGTATATAATTCTAAATATTAATTAATGTACTTCTCATATTTAATATAATTATTTACTTAAATATGAGAAGAGGAAGTTATAACGGAAGTAAATAATCCTCCTGTCCATTTATAACTAACTATTTGTCAAAATCAATTACCTTACTTACTACTATTCAAAATATAATAATCACTAATTAAACTTATATATAGTGACTAACATAATATACAGATTTAAATAAAATAATTATAATACTATGTAGCTTGTCCATTGATATCCGCTAACACTCGGCCATCCTGCATTAGGAGTGTCCCACGACGTTCCCATGGTTTGCTACCCTGTGCTGTACCAGTGTTAGAACTGCCAGTGGTCTGAAACAGATGAAGACATCGGAACAGTATTTTGTAAACAAAAAAATAATAATATAGGTATGCATTGATGTCAGAAATCTAGTATCACAATTCACATCTCATCTCCAATAGCCAACACATGGCATTTCTAAAGCCATTATATTATGCATTTATGTAATTTATTTTATTTGTATTTATTTATTTATTTAACTCAGGCATCTTGGCCCATATTATAAATACCTTATAGACTAACATAGACATACAATTATACTAAAAACTAACACTAACACTAACACTAAAACACTAAACACGTATTGTCTGCGACGACGTGGGGCGCGACGTGTTCGGAAGTCGTCCCCGGAATCTCCTGTAGACGGCCAGAACTCCTCCTTCTCGAACGTCGGTAGATGGTGCGTCGGGATTCTCACCACAAAGGAGCTAAAATTCACTTTGTGGCGGGACTCCAAGCGCTCGACCCTCAAGACGCGAATTTATGCATTTTGATTTTTGTTGTATTGTTTGTTATCAGTAATATAATATTTTGTAACGCAGACTTATATAGTTGTATTGTAGTAATTAAATTTAGCTCAATTTTAGAATATTTGTAAGGTCACATAGACATCGGTCACATAGACATCGGTCACATAGACATCGGTCACATAGACATCGGTCACGTAAACATGGGTCACATAGACGCCAGTCACATGGACGCCAGTCACATAGACACCAGTCACATAGACGCCAGTCACATAGACGCCAGTCACATGGTCGCCAGTCATTGATTTTAGGATTTGATCACACAGCCATCCCATATAGATAATATTATTACTATGTTGATTTTAGGGTTTGATCACACAGCCACCCTTTAGATAATAATATTATTGTCGATTTTAGGGTTTGATCACACAGCCACCCTATAGATAATATTATTGTTGATTTTAGGGTTTGATCACACAGCCACCCTATAGATAATAATATTATTGTTGATTTTAGGGTTTGATCACACAGCCACCCTATAGATAATATTATTGCGTTGATTTTAGGGTTTGATCACACAGCCACCCTTTAGATAATATTATTGTTGATTTTAGGGTTTGATCACACAGCCACCCTATAGATAATATTATTGCGTTGATTTTAGGATTTGATCACACAGCCATCCTATAGATAATATTATTGTTGATTTAAGGATTTGATCACACAGCCATCCTGTAGATAATATTATTGTTGATTTTAGGGTTTGATCACACAGCCATCCTGTAGATAATATTATTGTTGATTTTAGGGTTTGATCACACAGCCACCCTATAGATAATAATATTATTGTTGATTTTAGGGTTTGATCACACAGCCACCCTATAGATAATATTATTGTGTTGATTTTAGGATTTGATCACACAGCCATTGTATAGATAATATTTATTAGAGAGTAGTAAAAGCACAGAATACATAATAGTACCTTACGGCACAGAAGTCTCTCTCCCGAGTTTAGGTATGATAACTCGCTCGACTTGTCGCATACGCAGCGCACACATCCGCGAAACAAAAGTAATAGTACCCGGCCGCCGCCGCGCCGCCCGCCGCGCCGCCGCTGCCGATCGCTTGACAGCCCTGGCAGATTGAAGTGAGACGGCAGACCGTTATTGTACTATGAACGCTAAACGCTATGCAAAAGATTGAAATTAGGTTGTTTTCCAGAATAGTAGGTAAATATCTCGGTGATTTCGCGCCGTTTGTATGGAAGTGAGACAAGCCTGGTAAAAGTCTTGAATTATTACATTGAGTGGTTATATTGTTAGTGAGTAGGTCACACAGACTTGAATTATGTCAATATTTTTTTTTCTTTTAGGTGCAGCTTCGGGACCAGTTTCTTATATTATCAATTATGAAGAACAATAGAAGTAGAAAAGCTAAAGTGTGATAGTAATAAAATAGTTATTAAAGTATATACCTATTCGATCAATAAAATTTGTTTCTGTACACATGATACTGTATAAATTATTATCCCTAATCTTTAGTTATACTGTACAAAAATTATATTTAAAATAACTTTCTAATCAATCAATTAGATCACCGTGTCTACCTCAGCATCGCTAGATGAACTGTTAGTATCAGAATTTGCTGATTTATAAGGCATTAATACCTCACCCCTATTATAGCTGAAAACTTCTTATGTTTTAATTTTTGGGTCTCTTTGGCATTGGGGTTCGCCATTTCCACAACACTAGATCACTGACTGAATTTTTCCTACATTTGTATTAGAAGTTTTGCTGTTGCTGTTCTTTCAGTTAATGCCTGTCGTTGTGAAGTACGGTCACTAGGACCACTGAATGGAATAGCTGGTAATTTAGAGTTATCATGGCTAAACATAAGTTTAAATGGAAGGAAGGAAGTAGTAGAATTAGGTGTATTATTTATACCCCATACTATATCCATTAATTTATCATCCAAAACAGTTTCATTTTCAGGCAGTGTTCAGTCCATCAATATTGGTACCATTTATTTTTTTCAGTGGGCCATTTGATCTGGGACTAGCTATAGCATTAAGGACATGTTTTAATTGCATGTGTTCTATAAATTAGTTAAGGTATCGGCTAGGAAATGCTTTGCCTCTATGCTATTATGCAGACTGGGTTTGTAAACTGGAAAGATATTACTTTCCAGTCCTTTTAAGTACTTTATGGTTTTTATGGAACTAGTGTTTTTTTGTCGGGCTTAGCAAAACAAATTGTGCCATTCCCTAGTCTTAATAAATGATCCTAAGTTATCGGCATGAAGAGTGTGCATAGATACGGGTACTTTTCTAAATGTAAATTTTTCTCCTTCAGATTTTCGATAATTACCCTTACCGAGAACATATTATTGAAGGCAAGAATTGATGAATTTCCTTATTATATCGGGTCATTTTTGGAAACCAAAGGGTCAAAGCCAGGGTGTAATTCATGTCAGCTGGGGGTCATGATAACATTTAGCTGCATTAAGTTATATTTTACCAATTTGGGAACGGCAAATCGTTCTCCATTTAGAGTTTTTTTGGAACAGTTTATCCTCTTTAAGGGCGTTCCGTCCGGAGATTCTGTAATTGACCGTATTTAAAACCTTATAAACTCATAATCTGAAAGCTACAAAATTATAATAAAAATACAAGAATAATCTTCAGTATATCAACATTCCTCGTTTTAAATTTTCTAATTTTGTTTCTTATACTCATGATATCAGCTTCCAAAGTAATACCAATTTGTTAAGATTCAAGCATACATTCAGCATCTCCTTAGGATTAACAAATTACTTTTATTTGAAACTCACGCCATTAGATCGACGATATCATAAACTACATATTTGTCGTTTTAATTTTTTTTAGGACAATTTTGAACTCAGATAAGTAAAAATAATAGGGTTTTGGCGCGATCTCGGCAACGCGGCAAATGTATGGCCAAGGTCGTTTGCTCGGGGGACGGCCTTAACTACATAATTATTGTCCTGCCTGCTGTTTTGTATTAATCCTTCAGGCCCTGCGCGAGCACCGGTGATCGCGAGAACAACAGAATACAATGGGAATTCCTAGGTCCTGTGATCGAAGGATTATTATACCCCTTAAACCTAGTTTACTAGCATCCGTATTAACCTGGAGATCACAGCCAGACAATTTTGATACTTGGTCCTCAATATGAGGCAAAGGGTACGAATCCTTGAGTGTCTGTGAATTTAAATTTCGGCAATCAATGCACAGCTTGTAATCTCCACCCTTCTTTTTATCTAAAATCACCGGACTAGCATATTCAGACAGAGTGACAAATGATACCATCTTCCGAAAGATCGTTAACCTTTTCATCAACTATTGCATTATATTTTCATTTGTAATAAATCTGTGTACCCTAAATCTTTTGTATTCCTAGTGCATAAATTAATATCATTTTTTTTATACTTAACTTTCAGCAATATCTACCTTACCTAAGCCCTCTAATTCCCGATTCAATGTATTTTATGCACCAAGTGTAATGTCACAACTCACAACAATCTTTAAAAGGAATGAATGTATATGTGTAATATCCCCATGTAAAGTTTGTAATCTGGATGCTGAAATAATAAACAAAGCTTAGGACAACACAGAACATTATTGTTAACAAGAATATTCTATAAGTAGGTAGTAATGGAAACAAAAACGTACCTTGTTGTCGAGCAAATCTGGAGCAAATTAATTGTCACAAAACGAATTATTGTTCTTCAACATAATTTCATATTTTCTATTATTAATATTATTTTAATCATAATATTATGCTTTATAATAAATTGTAAATTATTGTGTTTGACGTTAACAAGTGCTTAGTTTACCTATGTTTACAAAGATGCAAAGGTAGGGAATAGGCTATTTTAATTCTCAATTTGACATTGTTTGTTTATTTTTTAAATTTATTTCGTGTTTAACGCCTATGACTTTTATATTTAATTAGTTCTCAGTAATTTAATGGATTTAATTAATGTTATGTTTAATTAAATGAGTTATTATTCATCTTAGAACTTTTATAATAATTATTATGATGTTAATGCTATACCTACAATTATTAAAAATTATTTTGCACGTCACTTATTAGGCAGAATGTTTGAACCATTTCAGTAAAATTGTAAGACCTTTTGTACTACATTTTATGCAATAAATCATTCTATTCTATTCTATTCTAATGCCATTTGTGATTCAATCGATAAAGTCATTTTCAGTAGAGGTATTCGAGTCGATATAAATATTAACAATTTCAGCCCGGGCAATTAACGTATGTGCAGGCCAAGTTGTTTCAATTTCACCAATGTTTAGCCTTTAAATGACCCTCAACACTGACAGCTCCTCCAGGAATTATATAGCACACAAACTGGATTAGTTCCATTGAATTTTTCCCATTGGGATCGATATCTACAAATACATCAATATTACAGTAACTATTTTTAGATCAAATTGTATATTCACGCTTCAGCAAAACATTATACCTATCACTTATATTTATCAGCTGTTTGTAACCGTCAAACAAATTAAAGTCTCAGTAAAAGTGGCAGAATTAGCTGTAGTAACTAATACCAGGCTGGTTGGTCATTTATTGCCCAATAATTATTAAGTATATGTCGCTTGGTAGTTGTTTTACAGTCTCTATAATATGGCTTGATCTATTTTATCTCCAAAACCCTTCAATATATTATTAGAAGGTAAAAACTTTAATATACTAATTAATATAGTAAGTATTTAGTATTAATAAGAAGAATATAGTATTAATAAGGTAAAAACTTTAGATTTAATTTTCATTATTCTTGTTCATTGGCTCCTACCCACACAATTTTTTTGTAAATGTTATTTACTAAGATATTACTTGAAGTATAAAAAGTGTTACTTACTTGTTGAATTCTGCGGTTGCCAAGTTGTTCCTGCTATATTCGCGAACCAGCAGTTAACCGTCGTATGACCGAGGCGTTGAAAAGCTTCAAGGCAGTTTTTGCGTAGCGGACCCACGTAACCGCAGCTGCACGATGAATTGTCAATCGGTTATACTGTTCCATCCGTAAACCTCCTAGCTGGTCGATTTTATGCACCCATGTAGCTTCATTACAAGCGTCGTCTTCTGGTTCAAACTTTGGTATCACTTCTGCATCAACTTGAGTAATTCTGCATCGTTTTGTCACTGGTTCACTATCACAATCACTGTTGTTTATGTTCGAAAAGAAGAAAAAAAAAATCACTTTCTTCGCCGTCGATCGTCGAGAGTCAGGACAAGTCTGGGCGTTCTTCTCCTTTTGCCAAGTCCCGCAGCATAAGGACCGGACATTTTTGAAACATCCCACTTCTGAAATATTAGGGAGTAGTAAAAGTCTTGAAAAATTATACATAGAGCGGTATTTATTCGAGCAGAGTTTCACCTTACACGTTTCGAAGTTATTTACAGAATGCCTCCATCAATGCAATATGGCTGGCTTTTATACCATTTTACACAAAAGAAACTAACTTCCGTTAACAATTCAAATATAGTAAAATCATTAAAGAATACATAAAAAAATAAGAATGGCTAAGAATAAGTGGGTATATAATTCTAAATATTAATTAATGTACTTCTCATATTTAATATAATTATTTACTTAAATATGAGAAGAGGAAGTTATAACGGAAGTAAATAATCCTCCTGTCCATTTATAACTAACTATTTGTCAAAATCAATTACCTTACTTACTACTATTCAAAATATAATAATCACTAATTAAACTTATATATAGTGACTAACATAATATACAGATTTAAATAAAATAATTATAATACTATGTAGCTTGTCCATTGATATCCGCTAACAGTATGTTTGTTTGAACCTGGAAACTTCAAAATTATTATATTAAGCTCTATGTAAGGCTAGGCCCCCTAGGTTTTAAAAATATGGAATATTATAGTTAAAATATAATAAAAATCTATTATATATAAAACTCAAAGGCGACTGACTGACATGGTGATCTATCAACGCACAGCCCAAACCACTGGACGGATCGGGCTGAAATTTTGCATGCAAGCAGATGTTATGACGCAAGCATCCGCTAAAAAAAGGATTTTAATAAATTCCAACCCCAAGGGGCTAAAATAGGGGATGAAAGTTTGTATATAATAATACTTCTTAACGCGAGCGAAGTCGCGGGCAAAAGCTCGTGTGATTATATAATTTAACCCGCTTTGAAAATATCTATAGGCACTAAAGTTTTTAAAAGCGTTAGAATAAATAATATGGATAACCCTGTGTTAATACTTTTAACGATACCGGCATAATCTTTTTTATTAAAAACGAAACCTTACTGTATCTCAATTATCCGGCGATATCGCTGCGATATGGCGCCCTATGGACGTGAGTGTAATCCCAACTTTAATTAAATCATGTGCCATATAATTCAGCGCATGCAATTTTAGCAGATTTATAAACTGTTTGCGAGTTTATTAAGTTGACAATATTGAGATATTGTAAATTATGGTAATAATTTTTATATGTAACGAAAAAATTATGCCTACGTGTGTACAAGTTATAACATCATTTTAATAATTAATTTAAATTAAGGAATTTGTTCTCGATGCCCAATTTATTTTGTTTTATTTTTGCTGAAACTAAATATTATTTTGACGCACTATTAAAATGCTTCCTTAAACTTTCCTAAATTCTTAACCACTCGTAACTGTGAAGTAGTGGTTATCCTTCGATCGCGGATTCTTGGAAATGCATCGTGTTCTATTGTTGTCGCGATCACTGGTGCTCCTCTAGGGCTTGAATAATTAATTAGTACTTTTAGCGATAAGTATATCGGTTACATTTACAGCACTACTAATCCACACAATCACACTTAATTCTTTTGTCACTATCCGACCAACATTCATGTAATGAGAAAACCCCGATGAGAAAACACAGTACAGTTTGTTCATTTCGTCTGATGATAATTGAGACAGGAAAATGAGGAAAACAGCCAGCGATAGAACGTAACAATCTAAGCAAACGAGATTACTCGTCCAATTCAAAGCAAATATTGTCGTCCCGCTAAACTACTTATTGCTCTTTGACCAGCTGCACACTGTTTCCGTGTTCAATCCTTCGATCGCGCATTCTTGGAAATGCTATTGTATTCTATTGTTGTCGCGATCACCGGTGCTCTTATGGGGCTTGAAGGATTAACACTTTTGACATACTTAATATAAAATGTAATTGAAAATTTATATCGAAAGAGTTGGTGTTCTGGTAGAATATATTACAGGTATTTATTACAGTAATGTACTTATGTCTAATAGAACATACAGGTAAAAGTGTACAATAACAGGTATTACATAAAAATAATATTGGTATTGCATCATAATCGTTACACATTCATTAAAATTTTATAAAATATAAGAATAAAGAATTAATAAATTAAATTTTAATATTGTTAAACATAAGTTTTGTAAGTCAATGCAGACTGAATATTACAAGAAAAGTTCAACCAATATTAGAATAAAGCGCACTAACAAGAAAAATTGTGTAATTACTAATTAGTATATTAGAATATATTAGATAACATATTGTGGCGGTACCCACAATTCGCCTAACAATCCTACATCGCGCTATCGAAGTTTCGGAGAACGGCAAGATATATACAACGTCTGAAATGACGTCAGTGGGCTTCGGCCTAACCGAGCATGCTATCTCGCTCGGTCGGAAGATCTTCCTTTTCGGCCGCCACTAACAACGTTAAATTGGTGACCCCGGCGTGATTTTTAAATTTCCCAATTTATCTTGCCGTTCTCCGAAACTTCGATAGCGCGGTGTAGGATTGTTAGGCGAATTGTGGGTACCGCCACATCCCTCCCCCCCGAAGACCGGTGGTATTCTTCAATGCGCTTGTGTTTTCAGGTGTGGGCCGAAGATACGCGTGCAATGACCAGGAAAGGGACCCCGTGCTCTGCTTGCTGACCGGTCGTTGTAGCCTATGGCTGCCCCGTTCAAGCCGGACACGGGTTCGACCGTCGCGGACCTCCAATGCGTCTTATGGTCGAGGCGACCCGGTTGTGCTTGATGTCTACTGACGCGGTGTGGAGGGGCGGGGAGTGTTGATGATGATTGATGTCCAGAAGATGCGTGTTCTTGTCGGTGGTCACTGATTTCAGACGTTGTATATATCTTGCCGTTCTCCGAAACTTCGATAGCGCGATGTAGGATTGTTAGGCGAATTGTGGGTACCGCCACAATATATATTTAGTACTGTATATTAGATGTATAACCAAACAAACCAATGTTTTCGTGTAAGTCGGGTCAGTTTCGCCGAAATTCTTAGCTTAGACCCAACTTACACCAAACAATGCTAGCACTACCAAGTTTTATGTTATATTATACCAGGAAAGTGGTTAAACAAGTAGTTGGAACTTGGAAGTATATTATAACCTGTTATCAAGTGGTGTTAAAGGTTGTCTCGTGACTCGGAGGTAGTGGAATTGACGAAAAATTTTCTTCAGCTTAGGTTAGGACACTGCAGACTAATTTTATTATTTGGCTGAAAAGATATATCGTGTGTTGGGTGGGCTTGTTGAAAGTCCTGGCCTTCTTATCGCTTGTCGTGTCTATGAGTTTGTCTGGGTTCTCAGAGGAATAGTGTATAATATTACAATATAAAATGGCTTTTGCATTTAGCTCCGGATTTGTTAAAGAAACCACGAACGCTAACATCAATGGGTGAATAAAAGCATTCATTTCTATTCCACTCGGAGCATGACGTAGACAAATCTAGGTTTTATTATATCAATTTTTTATCACTCAGAGATTATCAGGCTCTCAGAGAGAACGGAAATGATATTATTATCATACTCCAACGGCGGATGCAGGAAATTGAATGGAGCGAATCTGCTCTCAATCTGTTAGCCAACTACGTGCATTTCAAATATTAATATTCATAAAGGCACTTTAAACATCATTCAATATGTAATAAGAACTCGATCAAAGTTAAGTGTTTAACAAAGATGAAAAAAAGTAATTTGGCCGGGCACGCAATGCGCATGGAACTGGTAAACTTAAAAAAATATATATATAATTTATTTATTTATTTATTTACGTTTATTGGGGTCTCCAAACAGTCTTACAATATGTTTTTAAAGAAAGGTATACATTTATAAGAATTACTAAATGTAAAACCAACGGCGGTGACCACAGATGAATAATTATATTAATAAACTTATAGGAAAAAATAGAGAACTAGACTCTAGAGAGCAGAGGGTAGGGTAGATTATTATTATATATATGCATATTCGTGTGTCGTGTGTTAAGTGTGTTTGTTAATAATAGTTAAAATAGTAGTAAAGTTCAAATTAGTATAATTGTAAGAGAACTGCTTGTAAATTATTTATTGAATAAGAATGCAAGGTTTTAATTATTTATATGTAAATTCTTAAGTCTGTCGATAAGAACTTTTTTATATTTGGCATGTTTGAGAGCAAATATATCTATATCATTGAAGTGATTATTAAAGTTATGAACTATTCGAGTAACGGGAGATCGGATACCAGCGTTGGTTCGGCTAAACGGAGTAGCAAAAAAGTTATATTGTTTCCTTGAATGCGATCTAATAGGTACCCTGTAACACAGTTTGTTAATTAAGTAATTGATACTACTTTTATATTATGTAAACCTTGTAAAATATTATACTCGCTTTTGCATCTAACCACGATATTAAAGAACCGGGAAAAAGTGACTATATCCTAAACAAAATTGAAAAATTAAAATGACAAAATTTTTATATAATACAAGTAATAGCACAGGAGCCCTAGAACAATTTTTTTGTGATTACTATCAAGCTAATTTTTTGTGAGTAGCTACATTTTGACAACCTCTGTGGCCCAATTTAAAAGTAACCTTGTCCTACAAATAAAACAATCCATATTTTAGGACCATCAAGTCAAAGTATGAAATCCTTTCTATCTCTGTTAGCTACCACTTTCGAGATTTTTCGAAAAATATTATAATAATAATTTTGATTAGAGAATTTTTCAATATAGAATAAAAATTTTGTTCGTCTTATCAAAATAATATAATAATAATAATAATATCTATGGATCACACCACGTCAATCTGGCCCCGTGCTAATTACCTGAAGGACTTGTGTTACGGGTACCAGACAACGGAAATATATTTAATACTTTTTATATTATACATAAATTTAAGATTTTTATTATATCATACACATATTTAATAAACATCCATGACCCAGGAACATTGAAAAATTATGTTCCGTCGGCGGGATTCGAACCCGCGACCCCCGGCTTGAGTTGCCACACAATCTACCCATTGGGCCACAGAGGTTGTCAAAATGTAGCTACTCACAAAAAATTAGCTTGATAGTAATCACAAAAAAATTGTTCTAGGGCTCCTGTGCTATTACTTGTATTATATAAAAATTTTGTCATTTTAATTTTTCAATTTTGTTTAGGATATAGTCACTTATTCCCGGTTCTTTAATATCGTGGTTAGATGCAAAAGCGAGTATAATATTTTACAAGGTTTACATAATATAAAAGTAGTATCAATTTAGAAATAAAATCATTGAGTAAGTCATTAAAGTAAGTAAGTATTGTTATAATACAAATAAATAAACTTATTGTCCTTCTTACCAATCACTAAGATTATAAAGGTTGAAAAGAAACATATTCAACATAAAAATGTGTATCATTTAGTTCCTGTGTGTTGAGCCATGATAGATCTCTATGTTTTGCTCAGAGAAGTTAGGTGTGACTGATGCTTAATCACTAGAGTGCATCATCAAATGTTACTGTCGTAAAGATAGGTCTTGTTCAAACATTAAAGTGTCTACAACGCGAACCCTCTTTAGTAAAGAGACTAACAAAATAGGTTTTCTATAAGTAAATAATCGGCCAAGTGCGAGCCGGACTTGCGCACGAAGGGTTCCGTACCATTATAGAGCAAAATTAGGCCAAAAATTGTGTTTTTTTGTATGGGAGCCCCCCTTCATTTTTATTTTAATATTATTATTAAATATTAAAGTAAACACTAAGGATTTTGTGAAAAAGTCAAGTACTTACCTGTTGCAATTATTTATATAGATTATAGAGCAAAAAAGACCAAAAAAATCACATTTGTTGTATGGGAGCCCCGCTTAAATATTAGTTTTATTTTGTTTTTAGTATTTCTTGTTATAGCAGCAACAGATATACACAATCTGTAAAGATTTCAACTCTCTAGCTATTACCCTTCTTGAGCCTGGAAACATACAGACGGACAGACGGACAGACAGACAACGAAGTCTAAGTAATAGAGTCCCGTTTTTACCCTTTGGGTACGAAACCCTAAAAAAGCAGCGTTTATGAATGCTGTTATAAGTACTGATTTTGCTTGTTGGATAAAGCCCGTGAGACGAGAGAATGCACACAACCTGTTTCACGGATTCAAAATGTTTACAGGGGCCCATACTTACTTTTTGGCTGATTCGCTCACTATAAATTATTATTGTTATAAGCAATCGTACTCTAACGGTCGATTAAACTCTAGGGACCTATACTTAGTTTACTGTTAGTATAACAGAACAATAGAGATATCGCGAGTTCCATTATAATATTATCAAATATCAAGATGAAAATGTATGGATAAGGAAATGATGTACTTTGCAAATAACTTTTACAAAGGTAAAACCAGATACCAACGTCTTATTTGCGTGGCCCAAATATTATTCCTAAATATATTCGTTCGTACGAAAAACATAATATTATAATGCGTGTGGTATATCTATAATGGCATCAGTATGAAAAGTAATAAAGATTATAAGTTGTATCACTCGTAAAGAAAGTAAAGTTATTGCGGTGTACGTGAGAGAAATAGAACTCACTGTAAGTTAGAGATTTTCTGCAACAGACCATGTGCGGTGTGAAGTACAATTTACGAGTAATATTTGTACGAGATAAACTTGAAAATGGAAAATTTCTCAGAGAATGGAAGTGAAAAACTTGGTTTTAGTTTCGAAGATTCTATGGTTGGTAGTGCTCAATCCTATTCTGAGAAATATGATAACATTATATTATATTTAGTTCATATTGACGCCTCCGTAGTTCAGTGGCTCAGAGCGTGGCTCTTTACTCAGAGGTCGTGGGTTCGATTTCCGCGTTGGAAACATGCTATTTCCAAGTTTGGTTAGGACAATGCAGGCTGATCACCTGATTGTCTGACAAGTAAGGCTTTGTCCTTTGGTCTATCTGTATTGACAAAGGATACAGATGTGGACAAAAGATGATCCATGCTACGGATGGGCATGTAAAAAGTCGGTCCTGCGCCTGATCTCTCTGAGTAAAAGGAATAGAATAGCTCTTGTGTACTGCGCACACACTTGGGCACTATAAAATTACTCCTGCGTAACTGGCCTGGTTCAATGAAAACCGGCCACCATTACTTATTTATTGTGTTCTGTGAAAATAATATACTAGCATAACTATCTTTAAAATACATAGAATATTTTGATTATTGCGTGAATTTTTAAAGTATGATTCACGGATACCAAACTTTGAGTAATCCATAAAAGCCGTTTTGCTAGTCCAGTGTTTTCTTATTTACTCTGTTGTTTAAATTTGTAGTGCGCACAAACCAAAAACTCCCAACTGGGCTTTTTAGTTCAGTCTATAAACTTTAAAATATACTGATAGTGCTTACTCAGTTCAGTATTAAAGCAATATTGATTTTGGCATAGAATGTATCGTATAGCTTAGCTCTGCTTTGCCTAAACTATCTGAATTAGTGCCAAGTTGGACCGACTGTGCAGACAAGAAAATTTAATTAAACCCACAAAATTCAACGTGAAAAGGAAAAATGTAGTATTTATTACTATGAGATTGGTTACCTAAAATTCAAACGGCAAATAATTGAGGCACAAAACTTAATTTAAAATGGCAATAGGTAAGAAATTTTGGGCCTCGTTATTAAGATTAAACCGTAGTCGCTTTGATGCTGATATAGTAACTAAGCTCTATTTTTATTAATTGAAAATCTTAATGTGGATCATCTATTTACCAAGTTTAAATAGGTCTTATATTTTCGTAGAGAAGTGGCTAATGAATACAGACATACAGAAAGACAGCGGCACTCTAAAAATGATAACTAAAATAGTAAAAGAAAAATATCAATTACTATGAAAGTATTGTACTATGAGGGTATACTAAAATTTAATAAGGTTAAAATCTTGGGCGGACCACTTTAACTACACAATATTGAGTTTCAGGGTAAACGTTGACACTGCGATCCATTACGGCCGGGGGCGGGTATCCCGGGCACTACCGGCCGATCCCGGGAAATACGGCGCGTCACACGGTCCTGCGTCTGCGACGTAAATCACGCAGTGAAATTTTTGTGCCTTGCCACAACAGTTATATTGTAGTGCAGTGAAAAACGGCATTTCTATTCGTAAAAAGGTACATATTATTTGTACCTGTTTACGAATAGAAATCCCGTTTTGAATTCAGCAATATTTTTCTGTAAATACGTAGTTTATCGTTTTAACCCGCTCTCTTTGCTAGAGATAAACTACGATAACATGGCGCGCCCCTCCAAAATTCAAAAAATTTGAAGAGCTTTGTCAAAACGTTTGAAGTGCGTTGTCTTGCGCGGTCGGCTAGTTATGATCAGTTGCCCAACAAATCTTGGTAATAAGTGACATTAAGTGAAATATTAAGAGTACTGGTTGATTGGTTGAATACTTACTACATACAAACTCTTTCATAAGGATGTGACTACACACATTGAAACAAAAATTTGGAGGGGCGTGCCATGTTATCGTAGTTTATCTCTATATCGTCTAGCTCTCCTTCTTTGCTTTGCGTTGCATGCTTTGAGGACATGTTCAGTTTCCAATTGTTTGCTTAAATTTTTCACAGGCAGAAAATTACGAACCTATTAATAAAATATTGAGTATTTGTTATCGATTTTACTAAACTTTATGTCGACCGCACATTACATTAACGCAACGCACAGACACGTGCGGCGCAACCTTTAACTGAGGAAGTCTCGGGTACTACCGCGTCTATTATTTATAGCCATCTCTTTCAGGTAACTTTACTTTTAGCTTGGCAATCAGAGGTAATTGCTGAAACAAAGGAGCGATATCGGCGATTTAATGTTGACTAAATCTTTGTGAATTACTGTAATCCCTTCATGGCTTTGGTGGTGTTGTTATAATTTACATATTATATACATTTTCGACGACTTGAGTGTGTGGCAGCTCAAGCCGGGGGTAGCGGGTTTGAATCCCGCCGACGGAACAAAGTTTTTCAATGTTCCCGGGTCTGGATGTGTATTAAATATATTGTGTATGATATAATAAAAATCTTAAAATATAATATGTATAGTATAAAAGTATTAAATATATTTCCGTTGTCTGGTACCTGTAACATAAGTCCATCAGGCTCGGGGCCAGACTGACGTGATGTGAAGCGTCCGTAGAATATATTATATAATTGTATTTTATCATAAGTATTATAGTATAGTCATAATATTATCAGGAACTAGATGTACGTACAGTAGCTCCATTGCGCCTAAATTTGTTTATCGCTCGGGAACCGTACATTTTTTGGTATAAAAAGTATTATATTGTGTCCTTTCCCGGGACTCAAAGTACCTAATATGTATGGAGATATTATCTCCATACCAATTTTTTTGCTTTCGCATTTATAATATTAGTATGGAGTATGGAGTTATTAAGAATAACAAGAACGACACCAAATTAAAATTTACAGCCTACCTACATAGTTGTAAAATATTTATTAAGGTTTTTTGGTATAAAGAAAATTTACTTTGTAATCCACTTATTCCATGACAAAGTCACTTTGAATATAGTAGAATAATGTGTATGTAGCAGTCATCTAGTTCAATCAGCAATTTGATAGAATCACTAGCGAGCTCATTAAATGAAACCATTAGTTAATTGAATTACTTTATGGTTGTAGTTGTTGATCTTAACCTTCCACCTCATTTAGTGAAGTCATCAAATGGGATATCCGATATTAAAGGAAATTAACTATATTTCCAAATAGGTATGATAAATAAAAGCTATTTGTATGAAACCGTTTGACTGGGTGATTACAGTATTCGCTAGGCCGGAAAATATACAGAATGTTTCTTTAGCTTTGCACAGGTCAAGATAGTTACGGGAACTAAATCACTGTCGATAAAAACAAAATGATTTTTAAACTCCTTTTAAAATAAAATGCAAATTCGACTAAAATATACATAAATATATAAGTATTTTCTGAATAAAAATCCAAATTTTTAAATTCTACTCGCAAGAGGGCTAACTAGAAGATTTGGAGATGGAGAGAGCCTTTTTTTCAGGTGGTGCCGCGAATAAAAGTGAAATCTTGTACTTTAAGTTAGTAAAAAAATAATTAGGAATAAATTTATAGGTATTTGCATGAGTATTATGTTATTTAGGAACAGAAATATACTTACTGTATCAAATGTAGATTTATTGCCATCTATTTTGTACAGTCACAAGTCACAACGATATAAATGAATACCAAAAGGACGGAGTTGGTGGTTTGCCAAGAAGTTATTTACATTAACATTCTATGTAATATTGTTTGACCCAACAGAATGATTGACATACTATCAAATCGAATTCGTACAAATAAAGACAAAGTCAATAACTGTTCGTATTTCAAGACGTGTCTTGTAGTTTATTTATGTGATTTCATATCTAGAAAAAATTGTGATAGTCATTTAAATATTGTAATCATATTCTTATTAACTTACGGATTTTGTCGCGGAGCACTTTCCCAACGTTTTGGCTGCTATCTAGTATTTTGTGTAATTGCAAATAATAATAAAATTGTTTGTTTATAAAAATACTATATATTATAGTGTTTTTATCGATATGTAAATAAAAAGTTACATCACTATGCAAACAAAACTGGATTATTCACTTGTAACGGTATAAAAAGGGGTAGAAAATATCCACTATTTTCCGTTTACAGTGAGCGAGCAATGCGGCTAACTATTGCCGAGTTCTATTACTTACTCGAAAAATCGTGTAAGTATAGTTATTGTATCAGAATTTGAAACTCAGTTGATCATTATTTTACCTTACTTTGCAACTTTTTTCGCCGAAAATTTTGAAAAAGACTTGTAACACTTTCGTTATCAATTAATATTCTCTTTTCTATTTTGTTTTTCAACTATTTTAGAAATTAATAATATTATTAATTTTAATAATAAACAGCAATCCGCTTACTAGCTGGTATATATCAGTAGTAGTTAATTTAGACTTTAATAGCCTGAATATAATATAATATTCATACTATTCGTGAACTGTGTTTATATCACAATGGTGTAGACTGTAGTGTAGGAAATCAGTGCCATCGTGAACGTAGGATCCCCCTCGCTCCCCCCTTTCCTCGACCCCATATGAACGATTACATCACAAGTGAACACCATAATACATCAGAACCTTAATCAATCAAGCCCTTTTTCTCTTCGCAATAACACTATGGACGTATACACAACCAGGCTCAATTTACACCGCCGCGGAATGGAACATAGCCAAAATTAAAGGCACGTCTTCCGCGGAATGCTTGAGTATTCTTAGGTTTTTGGCTCGTATTTAATTTGTTCTCAATTTTTTTGCTCGATCTCAATAATAGTATCAGTATAATAAAAAATCTGCTTGTTAGGGTTCAGTACTCAACCAAGTTTTGTTGATTACAGAACCCTGTTACGGAACCCAACCGAGCAGATTTTTTGTATATTGATAGAATAATAGTGATATAATTTAAAATTAACATTTTCCTACAAATAAAACGGTCCATATTTTAGGACCATCAATTCGAAGTATGAAATCCTTTCTATCTCTGTTGGCTACCACTTTTGAAATTTTTCGCAAATAAAAATGTTGTTCGTCTTATCAAAATGAAGCTACTTACAAAAAATTTGCTTGATATTAATAAAAAAAAAATTGTTCTAGGGCTCCCGTACTATAAAGTTGTCATAAAGCGATAAGGTACATTACATTCGAAATCGTCGAATTCTATATCACTTAGTCTCAATCAAGCAAGCACTAACGAGTGAAGGAAAAAAGTCGACTCGAACACTCGAAGAAAATCGTCCCTTGATCCGAGAATAAGCGCAAAAAGATCTCTAAGGTTTATTTTTATAAGATTTTTATGAAAGTCACGTACTGTCACTGGAAACTTTACCCCGATTCTACTTATTTTTTTAGTTAGGCTTAAATCACACCCAATTTTTTTCAGTGTCATTTGTTTTTAAACTTTATCTTCATTACAGACTGCCCACGGGCCGCCGCCTCGTAGGAGTCGTCACGTCAGACTTCAGAGGCGTCGCAGGCAGCCGCGAGACTTTCCAAGCTTCTCTAGCGATACTATGTAAGATAAAGTTTAAAATCATATGACACTGAAAATGCTTGCCGCTGCGCTGCCATTTTGGTGTGATTTGAGCCTTAGTCAAATTGCACTGGGAAGTTTCGAGTTTCGAGAGAAAAATTACAATAAAAAGTTCCAGGTCAATAGTTCAAACTTAGAACTATGGATCAAATTAAGTTTTTTTACATATTCACGTAAACGTACCATAACAATATTATTGCATTTTTAGGTACTTACATCACATCCAGTGTCTTTTCTATCTAACTATAAAAATATGTGTTCTTGTAACATACCAAACCCACTTGACTTTAAAAAAAGAAAACATACTGTATCTCGCGAACAGAAAACCAAGCAGTTTCAAATGTTGATTTACCATGGTGGAATCAGGGTACTAGTTTCTACGAAAGGGCTTGTTACTCAGACTTTTTACTTTGCATAGTAAAATTAGTTTAGACATTAAATAAAGTGAGCTGAAGTTTCACTTTTTAACTTAATTACATTCGCAGTGAAGTTTTTAAGTTTTATTAAAATGTTGTGTAAACTAAGTTATTTAAATAATTTTAGTATGCAGCTAAGTAAGTGGCTCTGTTTGTGTAAAAATATTAAATTTTAGTTTTTATGAAGATATTTGATACAAAATAACACTTATGCAAATCCTAGAATACTTTAAAAGCATTCGAAATTATTGAAATTGAATTTGGGTATGAATTTTTTATTACTTTTATATTACGTATTTAAATTAAATTCTTATTTAATACCATATCTACAAACAATTAAGCAAAGATGATGATGTACACATGAACTATCATGTAAAAATAATTGTAATAAATAAATAAATTCAAAAATAATTTACTATGTTTTATTTGTACAGAACCCTATTTCTGTACAAATAAAACATTGTAAATTATTTTAATTAGTAGGTAGGTAATTACAAAATCGTTCTATATATAGCTCTACTTGCTGAATGTTGGAAGAGTTGTGGTAAGTTGCAGACGTTGCGTAGATAGTAGTAAAGTAATGAAAACCAAAATTTTGAATACACCAAAGAAAGA
The DNA here is from genome assembly GCA_937595015.1 of Polyommatus icarus. NCBI lineage: Eukaryota > Metazoa > Arthropoda > Insecta > Lepidoptera > Lycaenidae > Polyommatus > Polyommatus icarus. The sequence continues at coordinate 18,548,192 of OW569323.1, read as the reverse complement.
CTGGATAAACAAAAATGTGATTTCAGAAATCAATAATAGGAATATTTTATGGACAGAGCTTAAAAATAATAAAAACGATGAACTATTAGAGCAATTTACAAAAAAGATTAGTGAACTAGCCAAACTAATAGAAGTCACAAAGAATACCTATTATTATAAAGAGTTTACTAAATGTTTAAATAAACCAAAGAAAATGTGGAGTCTAATAAATTCACTCGCCACTAATAAAACAAATCAAAGTTGTACTCCTTCGAAACTTATATTAGAATCTACTGAAATAACAGACCCCAAACTCATCTGCGAAACATTTAATAATTACTTTTCAAATATAGGCCCAAAATTAGCAAATGAGATTCCCAAATACTTTCATGACAATCATTCACAAATGTTACCACAATCCATGCCTCATGTTCAAAATATCTCAAATTTTGAACCATGTACAAAAACTGAAATTCTGAATATCATTAAAAGCTTAGATTCTAACTGCAGCGTAGGGTTAGATGGAATCAGTACAAAGATAATCAAATCTACTAAAGACCTAATAGTTTCCAAGTTGACCGATAGCTTAAACAAATTATTAGAAGATGGTACTTTTCCAGACTCACTAAAAACGGCGAAGGTCACCCCCATTCATAAATCTGGTCCTAAAACCGATCCAGGTAACTACATACCCGGGGGCGATACCGGTCCGTCCACGCCGTGTCCCTGGGCACCCCCCCCGTGCCATCGTGAGCGTTTTTCATGGTGACACGGGAGGGGTGGCTGAACGCCGGTATGTGTGTTTGTGTGTGTAATTCTGTGTGTGCATGTGAGATGGATGGGCCCGTGGGCCCCGAAGCCTAAGCTTTTGTGCCCGGCGATGGGCTGCGTGGCCACTCGGTGAGTTTTAGGTCATTAGGGCACAAGGTCGACCCAGCCTTAAATGGGGAAACAACGATGGAAGGTCAGCATGCAAATAATACTCCCAGGGTGGGTACCGGCAACGGAGAATCCCACACTCCTGCTTCGGCGGGGGATCGGGCCAGGTATACTGGGGGCCCTAAACATGCTATGGAGAAGGTGAGATGTGGAAAAAACGACGACCTAAGCAAGAAAACGGATTCAGATAGGCACGATATGATGGCTATGATGACGGCTAGTGAAGGAGAAGGCTCGCGAGCGACTACGCCTGTTTCTACTGGCTCTGCGACTGGGTTCTTCCGGAGGCATCCAGGTCCAGGTAGTGCGACTGACGACATAAGTGGCAATGAGACCGCCGCTTCACTGGACAAGGACAGTGACGACAGGAAGAAGGCTCGTTTTCTGCGCAAGAGGCGTGGTGGGCCGGACAGCCCTGAGAAGGACAAGGGAGCAGCCAAAAACCGGTCTTCCTCTAAACGTGGGAGGGGCAGGCCCCCCACAACTGGTGAATACGCTGGCCTGGCCAAGGCCAAACAGGATTCGCTGGATGTTGAACGGCAAGCCCTGGAGGTCGAGGCCCTGGCTCCACGGCTACTGGTGGACCAGATGTCGGATTCCTCACTCAGTTTGGACGTCGCCGTGGCAGGGAAGGAAGAGGTCATGACGGCAAGACTTGGCTCGATGATCACCACCAACTTAGCGATCATCAGCGACGTGGCCAAAAAATCCAAGAATCTGAAGGGAACATTTGTGGTGGCCCTTAAGCAGGCAACAGAGGCCATACAGGAGGCGTGTGTGACCCTCCTTAATCGCTCGGCGTCCACTGAAACAAGAACCCTGGAGATGGCTAATGCGCGACTCTCCAGTGAGCTGGAGGAGGTGAAGAAGGAACTTGAGGCCGTCAAGCGCAGATTGGCCCCTCAACAGCCTGCTCCCATTATTCAGGAGCTTAATTTAGAAGAGATGCTACAGCGGGCCGTGCGCGAGGCGGTCTCTGTAACCAGCGCCCGAATGGATGCGCGACTGGAGGGCTTAGAGGCCCGCCTCTTACCAGAGCCGCGCCTGCGTCCGCCTTTAGCCGCGGACAATAAGAGGAAGGACAAGGCGGCCTCTGCCATCACACTTGCGGGACTGCCTCCAAATGAGAAGAAGACGCATTCGCCGGAGCCATCAGTCTCCACCTTGATGCCTCCGACGAATCCCGGTCCAGCGCCGAAAAGGGCAAAGAAAAAGAAGAAGTCTGCCGCCGCTGTTGAAGCGGCGGCCGCGAGACGCGAGGCGACTGCAACAGCGGTGGCATCACAACCCGCTTCCACTTCTGAGTGGACGCAGGTCGTCACGAGAAGGAAGGTGATGGATAAAAAGGTTGAGGAGAAGTCGCAGCAGAAAGGAATGAGGAAAAAGCGTAGAAGAAAGCAGAAGACGTTACGTGTGCCGAAGTCCGCGGCTGTCGTTATAACGTTGAGGCCGGACGCGGAGAAGAGAGGCGTCTCTTATAAAGACGTCCTCGAGAGGGCAAAACAGCGTCTGGACTTCCCGGCACTCGAAATTCCGGCGGTCAAATTTAAGCAAGCCGTAACCGGGGCTCGTTTGTACGAAGTTTCGGGTGCGGCTTGTCAGGAGAAGGCCGACGCCCTCGCGGGGAAGTTAAGAGAGATCCTCGGGGATGACGATGTCCGTATCTCCCGACCGCAGAAGTGCGCCGAGTTGAGAATCTCGGGGATGGATGACGCGGCCACCCCGATAGAGGTCGCGGAAGCTATTGCTCGTCGAGGTAACTGTCGCGTCGAAGATGTCAAGGTCGGCGAGATCCGCCTGGACCGGAGTGGACGCGGGACGGCGTGGGTGAAGTGCCCGGTCGAAGCTGCAAAACTGGTGACGGCTCCCGGCGCCAAAGTTTATGTCGGGTGGTTAGTAGTGCGCGTAACTCTCCTGGCTGCGCGCACCATGAGATGTTACCGCTGCCTCGAACCGGGGCACACAAGAGCGACATGTCCCTCGGAAACTGATCTCAGTGAGCTCTGTTTCCGCTGCGGTCAGTCCGGACACCAGTCCGGGACATGTGGGAATCAGCCCCACTGCGCTTTGTGCGCATCGAAGGCGAAGCCAGCGGATCACATTGTGGGGAGCAAACCGTGCTCAAAGTCTGCTCCTACCAATAAGAGTAGCGGCTCTAAAAAGAGCCAAGAGCCTAAGGAGCGCGCCACAATATATACGGCGGCTTCTGGTGCTGGAGAGGTTCCGATGGAGGCCCTATAACGGCCACTCTACGCTTCCTTCAGGGTAACCTGAACCACTGCGCTCGTGCGCAGGACTTGTTGGTTCAGACAATACTGGAGCGGAGGATAGATGTTGCCGTTGTTGCTGAGCCATACCGGGTACTGGCTAGGGACAATTGGTTTGGAGACGCTGACTCAACAGTCGTCGTAGCCCTTGGCCCCAATATCGTGCCTCCACCTCGGGGGAATGCGACACGGGGCCATGGTTTTGTCGCTGTCGGTCTGGGAGCCCTCACCGTTGTGGGGGTGTATTTCTCCCCCAATAGGCCACTGGCAGAGTTCGAGGACTTCCTGCTCCACCTCACCGCCTGTATCGAGAGGTCATCTTCTCCTGTTGTTGTCGCCGGGGACTTCAACGCGAAGTCTACGCTGTGGGGTTCTCCGGCGACAAGTGCAAGAGGCCGTGTGGTCGAAGACTGGATGAACACAACCGGTCTGGTATTGGCAAATCGTGGCGCGGTCAGCACGTGTGTCCGCCCTCAGGGCGAGTCAATTGTCGACCTCACCTTCGTCAGCGCGTCGATCGCTCGATGCATCAAGGATTGGCAGGTCCTGGTTCACACTGAGACTCTCTCGGACCACCGATACATCAGCTTCGTCTCTGCTAGCTCGACGGAGCAGGGTCGCCAGTTTCCATCCCGTGGCGGCCCAAAGTGGTCCTTGAAGGGTTTGGACCGCGACCTGCTAGAAGAGGCGGCAATGGTGGCGTCGTGGCCGCCTCTCCCGTCGGAAGATGTAGACGAATGCGCGGAGTGGCTGAACGAGGCGGCACACAACATCTGTGACGCCTCAATGCCCCGTGTAGGTCCGGCTAGGCCTCGGTGCCAGAGCCCGACGACGCTACCAACGATACCGCAGACGGCGGAACAGGAGTGAGGAGGAGGAGGGAATCCTCTATGAGGGCTACCGCGTGGCGAGACGTGAACTGCGCGAGTCCATCAAAGACGCAAAGAAGCGGGCCTGGGATGAGTTCCTGGAAACACTAAATCAGGATCCGTGGGGCAAGCCATATAAATGGGTCAGGCAGAAGCTTCGCCCGGCTGCCCCACCACTCACCCAGATTATGGGTGAGTGGTCTAGGGCCGAGTGGTCGCCGCCAACCATGGCGCCTTACGCTGCGGAGACAGAGGTCGAAGAGGAAGTACCGCCCGTGACTGCAGGGGAACTGGCAGCTGCGGTCGCCAAAATGGCCCAAAAGAACAGGGCCCCAGGCCTTGATGGCGTACCAGGTCGAGTGTGGGTGCTTTCCATGAAGCACATGGAGGAGCGGGTACTCACCGTTTTCAACAGATGTCTGGTACAGGGTCGAGTACCCCACCGGTGGAAAACCGGCAAACTCGTTCTGCTGAGGAAACACGGGCGGCCAGAGGACCAGCCGTCTGGATATCGGCCAATTGTGTTGATCGATGAGATCTGTAAAACTTTCGAGAGGGTCATAGTGGCGCGTCTTAACCGCCACCTTGAGGATGTTGGCCCGAATCTGAGTAACTCTCAGTACGGCTTTAGATCTCGTCGATCGACCATTGATGCGGTAGCCCGACTCCGGCAAATCACGGAGGAGGAGGTTTCCCGGGGTGGGGTAGTGCTGGTTGTCTCGTTAGACATCAGCAATGCCTTCAACACTCTGCCCTGGGCAACAATTAACGAGGCGCTCAGGTACCACGGCGTGCCAAGGTACATGCGTAGGACGATTCGGAGCTACTTGTCGGAGCGCTCCGTCAAATACCCCACCGAGGGCGGCGCCTGGGAGGAACACGAGGTTGACTGCGGCGTCCCACAGGGCTCTTCCCTCGGGCCGTGCCTGTGGGACATCGGTTTCGATTATGTCCTGCGAGGCGCCGACCTCCCTGGCGCAGAGAAGATCGCATATGCGGACGACACCGCTGTCGTCTGCCGTGGCAAGACGATATGCGACGCGGTGAGACTCGCGACGGCGATGGTCGCACAAACTGTCCGGCGCATCGAGTCACTAGGCTTGTCGGTGGCCCTCAATAAATCCGAGGCTCTGCTCTTCCATCGGCCGAGGTTTGCGCCTCCGCCGGGTCTGGCAATTATAGTTGGTGGAACCCGAATCGGCGTGGCGTCCTCCATGACGTACCTCGGTTTAGTCCTTGACAGTCGGTGGTCCTTCAAGGAGCATTTCCGCCGGCTGTCCGAGAAGACGACCAGGTCTGCTGGGGCTCTGGCCTCTCTGCTCCCGAACCTCGGGGGCCCTAGCCTGGAATGTCGGCGCCTGTACATGGGCGTAATACGCTCCATGTGTATGTACGGGGCGCCGATCTGGGCTGAAAACCTGTCGCGCGTCAATGGACGCGTCCTGGGGCGACTGCAGAGGGTAATGGCGACGCGGGCAGTGCGCGGTTACCGCACCATATCGAAGGATGCGGCGTGCCTGCTCGCCGGCAGCATCCCGTGGGACATAGACGCGGGAGCCCTCGCCGACGTCTACTGGCGTTGCGCAGAGGTCCGCGCGGGGGGCAGCAACCCCCTTCCAGACGCCGTGCGACGGTGGAGGGCTCAAGCCAAGGAGAGGGCATTGGAGTTGTGGGAGGAGCGCCTGCTGGAGCCACGAGTCAGTGTAGGCCTAGTGGAGGCCATTCGCCCGGTTCTGAAGGACTGGGTGAACCGCAAGCACGGCGCTCTCTCATTCCGCCTTACGCAGGTGCTGACCGGGCACGGCTGCTTCGGTCGGTACCTGTGTGAGATAGCCCGGAGAGAGGAGTCAGCGCGGTGCCACCACTGCACCGCGGACAGGGACACGGCCGATCACACCATCTTGGCCTGTCCCTCATGGACGAGACAAAGAGCGGCCTTAACAGCCGCCATCGGACCAGACCTCTCGCTGCCGGCTCTGGTGCATGCCATGCTGAGCAGCGAGCACCATTGGAGAGTCGTGGAGAGATTCGCCGAGGAGGTGATCTCCTCCAAAGAGGAAGCCGAGCGAGTTAGAGAGAGGGAGGCGCTCGACCCTCGTCGGAGACGACGGCCGAGGCGTAGACGGAACGTCCAAGATGGCCGAAACGTCCCGCCTTAGCAGGGGTACTCGGGGTGGCGGTGTGGGGACGCCGCTGCCCATTGCACCGAGTCCCGAGACGGTCGTGATGCGCCCATGTTCCTGCGCATCGCGACACCACCGGAGGAGGATGGCCTAAACAGGCCGTGGGGCCTCTGTTCGGCCTAGGGGGCCAACACCCCACCAAGAAGAGGGGCCTGCGAAGACCAAGCAGGCGCTGCGCTGACGGAACAACGGAGTAATGCTCGTCGGGACCCGTGTATTTCGCCAGCTGCAGGAGTCAGGAACATCGCAGTGTTTTAGTGGGTAGGGCCGCGGCACTCACCATCTTCGCCGCGGCGAGCCCCACATATCCGCAGCGGGAGTCCCCATTCCCTGCGTTGAATGCGTCACGGCATTTCACTGCGTAAAAAAAAAAAAAAAAAAAAAAAAAAAAAAAAAAAAAAAAAAAAAAAAAAAAAAAAAAAAAAAAAAAAAGGTAACTACATACCCATCTCTGTTTTACCGACGTTGTTAAAAATACTCGAGAAGGTTTTACACACAAGGCTTGTAAAGTACTTAAGCTCAATTAACTACATGTCGGATCGTCAATATGGATTCAGGCCTAAAAGTAATACATTAACAGCCACTATTGATCTGGTTACTAAAATTAAAAATAATATTGACCAAAAAAATATTGCATTAGGAGTATTCATAGATTTAAAAAAGGCGTTTGACACTATAAGCCACAGCCTTCTCCCAAGTAAATTGGAAGCGATAGGAATAACCGGTAAAGCGCTACAAATACTCAAGTCTTATCTCACCGGACGATCCCAGATTGTAAAGTTTGACTATGATACACAAAGTAGTGCACTACCGGTTACCTTTGGAATCCCCCAAGGCTCTATTTTGGGCCCCTTACTGTTTTTAATTTATGTGAATAATTTGCAAGAACTGGGCCTCAAAGGCCACATTACCCTCTATGCCGATGATACCTGTCTGTTTTACTTTGGTTCATCTATACTTGACATAATATCACAAGCCCAAAGTGACTTAAATTCTATACACATTTGGTTCCAACATAATTTATTAACTATTAATATAACTAAAACCTGTTATGTAATATTCAAAGCTAAAAACAAGCGGATTCCACAACACCCTCCATTAACAATTAATAACATCAACCCCTCCAACAAAAGGCTTCAGAAAAATATCTTGGATTAACCATTGATGCTCAACTAACTTGGAATACCCACCTAGAAAAAATTAAAATAAACTTGTAACACTTCGGGGATCTCTGCGTAATATTGTACGATGTATCCCAAAAAATATACGTTACACGATTTACAATTCCCTAATAAAACCGTATCTAACCTATCTCATTGAAATCTGGGGATCGGCCGCTAAAACTAGATTAGATAAAATACAAATATTACAAAACAAAATCATCAAAACCCTTTTTAATTACAACCGATTAACACCAACATCTAAAATCTACGACGAAACTAAAATAATGAACATTAAAAAACTATACAAATACCAAATTTGCTTTTTTATTCACAAAACGCTCAATAAGAATATCCACACTAACCTTTCGTTCACTAAACATATTAAACAAGTTAGCGAGCGCCGTACGCGCCGAGCGAGCTATCTCGTCATACCCAAACATTGCACAAATTACGGCAAGTCGACACCTACTGTCGAAGGAGCGCAACTATACAACCGCATACCCTCGCGCATAAAACACTCCCAATCTTTGAATGTTTTTAAAAAGCAATTAGCCGAACATATTATTAACGAAAATAATTAATGCTTTATTATTATGTATTAATATTCAATTTATACTTTTTGTAATAACACAATATTTAATGTAATAGTATGTAATAGTTTTGTAATCACTAACCAGTTAGCTATATCTTATTAAATGTGAGGTACGTACACACTTTTTTTCTTACCTGTTATAAAATTTAAATGCTTGTGCCTTTGTGTACCAGTGAATTTAAACGTACATAATATTATATTGTATTTTCGACGACGAACGATGAAATTGTATCTAGACATTAAGTAATCATTGTTATCAAATAAGTGGCAGCTTGCCTTTGTTGATAATAAAGAATCTTTAAACCTAAACCTATGTTCTATCGTACCTACGACTCTATGGAACACCAGGTGTTTTAGTGGGTAGACCGCAGGGAAGTCACACATAATATCCCGGCTGATATCTAACATGACACTAATCCGCCGGGGGTGCGCGTTTCCCCATGTACAAAAAAGTTTATTATGCTACAGTACTAGCATAGATAGTAGACACATCTATGGTTAAAAAGTTTCAATATTATGCAATGGATTCCAAAGATCAATCACCAAGGTGACTCGCACAAAAACCGGACAGTTTCTCTAAAAAAATGTAGAACGCATTGCGATATGAATAGACATTTACAAATTGTATTTGATACGTGTCGCCGGTCAAAGGGACCGACGTTTGTATTGCAAATACGGCCCTACACTGTGATGTTAACCATTATGTATTCTTGAATTTTGTAAACCCAAGAGCAAGCGACAACCAGATTTTCGTCATTTTTAAAAAAGTTATCCTGTATATTAGCCCTATATAGGAAGGACCAGCAACCATGGAATTTATATTTAAGTACCTCGAGATGGTCTGGCAACTGTCATAAGGTCTTTTTTTTACACGGAGAGGGCGGGAGAATCCTCATGGATTCCTTTTGGGCCGGCCCATAAGGATATGTCCGACTTTACTGTGGTTATTACCCAGTAACCTACGGACTAAACTCCCTCCTGGTGACAACCTGCTGCTGTTAAATTGCAGCACCATTTTACCCTTTATTGTAATTTACTGAATACTGTCTTAAGGTCATAACTCATAAGTGTCTGGCATCGGGAGATGAGATTCCTACCTATTCTTACCCCGAAGGAAATAAGATAACACAAAAACTGAGCCTTATACTTTATCAAAGGTTAAGTAGGCCTTCAGAACAAGATACCTCCTAAAGTAACAGCGACCGAAACTCCATTGCTGGTCGTTCTTACCTCGGTATAAGTCTATAGGGGTCATAATCGGGAACACTTTCAGTTTTTATAAAATGACAGAAGGCTGTCGCCGGCTCTTAGGTTAATAGGATTTCGCGTATATTTTTATAAGTCAAAAACCAGATTCGGACTAAGTGCATCACAGCCTGTTGACTTTTGGCTTCGTTTCTTTGTATACGCTGTTTCAATTTATTTAAAAAAGTAAAAATAGAATGAAGTACTAATTGAATGGGACATTGATTTGTTTTATTGCGTTGTTAGTTGTTACTACGTTTTGTGCCCAGTAGAGAATTAAGTTGTATTTTTATTTGATAACAACTTTTTCTCTTTTTTTATAAAAAAACTTTAACATGTAATTAGTAATAACGAAGGCCCTTGACCATAAACACACCCTACACTAAAGTTTAACCCGAAATTCACAGTAATTGAGTCTTTAATGCGCCACTAAAAGCCATTATGGAGGTCGTAAGGAAATTTTCTCTGATTTCATTGTGAGCAGCTCTAGCCTCTATGCCACTAATGGGCTGTGTGACGCTCTCCATGAATACCAGCTAACATAGTTTAAAGCGAACTCTGTGAAATATGCCTTTAATTTAGCACTAGCTAGCTTCCGTGGTTCTACTCTGAACTCATTTCATTAGAGAATCTAGTATACAAAAATTCTCGTATCACAGTGTTCATGCGCGAACTCCTCTAAAATGGCTCAAGCAATTTTGATGAAATTGTGTGTGTACATATTTGTTAGGCCTGAGAATACGTTTTTAGCTACTTTTTATATTGATACTAGATATAATTTATATGGCAAATCAACGTTTGCCTGGGCCCTGGTTAGCAAATAAGATTTATAGATTTTGTCATTCTATATGAAAAGTTCTTTTTATGCATCGTGCATTGAGTAATCTGACAGTTTTAGGAGTGTTATTTTGAAAGTGTATGTAATATTATGTGAGTGACTTCTGGGCACACTAGAATGAGCTTGTGTTATTTTATAATCGTCAGCCTACCACCGTTCACTGTAAACATAGGTTTCAAACAAGCAACAGTTATTCTGATCTTGGTTGATTCTGGTTGGAGCCCTCATTCATTTGCTGCCATCCTTCTTAAAATGTAGTTTAATCTAGTTTAGTAACCTATGACGGCCAAATTATGATCTCCGGTTTCGAATAGTTTCCAATAAGTGAACTTGATCTTATTACGAGTATTATTAGAACTGCCTACCACTTGTGTTTTTGGTTGTTTTGTATTTGTTGTCTATTGATTCTATCTTGTTGGTTTGTTGTGTTGCGTAGAAGCAGTAGATGTAGAAGCAATTAGTTTAACTAGAATTGGAACCCGAAATACATTGGTCCTTTTCCAGCCCAGTGAAGACCAAAGGTTGATTTATGTTGTTGCGGGGTTAGAATCAATAGTGTATTTATATGTATACTCGTAATGTTCATTTGCTTAGAACCGAGCATTCATTATCAGAATGCATCCGATTGGGTATACCTGTCGACTAACAAACATTATGTTTTGGTTTGATTGAAGTGTTTTAGGTAATTACTAATTTTTTATGTGCTAGATAACGCATGCAACGCCGTTGTGCCAGAATTCCTTTATCACGCAGGAATCGTAAAATTTTACGGGATAATAATAATAGTAACCTATGTCGTTTCCCGGGACTCAAAGTATCTCGGTACCTAGGAAATTTGGTAAAGCGGTCAAGGGGACACATTTATAATATTAATTAAAAAACGGCATTTTTGGCATATAATGTTATTGTTCCATTTTGATTTTTTGTAAACTGCTACATTTAATAAATAATTGTAAGTACTTACCTAATAACTAGCAATTAGTAATAATTGACAGTAGTAGGAAGTAAATAGGGATGATAGACGTAAACAAAAAAGAATTAATCACTTGTTTGTTATGTAATCGACTCTTGCGAATATAATGATAAGTATTGCACAGAACTGCGTAGTTGTGGAAGGTAGCACATTTTCCGCGCGGATAAACTGATAGGTAGTGATAAAAGAAGGAAAACTCGGCTTTTCCAACACGTTTTTCACTGGAGGGAAAATATCTTATACGTACCTCTAGTAAACCAATTTTCAATTATGTAAGGTTGAATAAGATTTAGTAAGACTTAAACAGAACGATTTTGCTTCCTTCTTGTAGCACAGAAATATATTCCTAAAGGTCACAGAGGCTCGAATATAAACTTTTTACGACGAATATAACTCCATGCAATGACTAAGCAAGTTAGGAAAAGGGAAGTTTTATCAGTAGAAGGGTATAAAAACAAATCTGCGAACTGAAAACTGGGAAAAACTTGAGAAGTGTTTTCATTGTTTATCGAATAGTGTGTATATACGCTGGCCGAAAACTTTGGAAAATATTTGCGTAGTTGCGCAAATGTTCAATATTTTTTGAGTGAATCGCATTTTTGCAGAATTTCAAAAGAAATATTTTTATTTCAGTGCGTAAACTACACATAAAATGTTTACTTGTTGAAATATATTTTTTATGTTTTTAATATCAATAAATTTCAACTACGTGTGTGATATCAAATATGACTATTTCACGTTTTTATTCTTTGTGTACAGAATAAAAATGTTTAAGGTTTTGTTTATTGTAAGTTGTTAATTCATTTATCATGCGAAAACCGTAAATTTTGCCTTAATAAAAACTGGCCTCTTTCCGGGACTGAAAGTTAATTGAGCGGCTAAAGCGTCAAGTGGTAACGGATACACACAATGTAATTATACAATCAGAATTAGAAATAAATAGAGATCGTCACCCATAGGTATATATTCTACGACGTAACGGCTTCCACTAAAATATTATTATCTAAGTCACTATAGTTTATTTATCAAGACTATCTTTATAGCTTGTACGTGGTTACATAATATAAGAACGTATACGGTAATATATTAAGCAGATACCGCCGACCTTTGCACCTTCATGTTCGTGTAAAAATTATTACAGAGTATATGTGCCATATTTCCTGTTCTATCTCGCCTCTGTTTACATTATGGTTGTAGATTTATCTCTACTAGTAATTGCGGTAAATAAAATTTACGTGTACGTTATTTTTACGCGAAATAAATTATTTGTATCGATTTGTTTTATAAAAGCTAAGGGGTAGTATTGAATAATCAGTTATGAATTATATTTATGATCCTTTAGTTTATATTTTGTAGTCTAAGAAATTAATATTTTATTTTACAGGACTTTATGACCTTAGGTTAGGGACGTATCTCGGTTAAGTAAGCGTCTAAGAAACTAATTCATACTACTTATTTAACACTCTCCCTGCCATGGGATCCGCCGGCGACCCCCAAAAATTCTTGTGCAGTAAGCCAATACACTTTTGTAACTTTTTTGTTAGGAGGGCATGGGGTCCGCCGTTACCCCCCGATATTTTTCTTTCAGCACGCCACATACGATTTGCATAGTTTTAACACGTTTTAATTAGCACGCCAGCCTGTCATTAGACAGTTAAGCCGCCGGCCGCCCCCACGGCCTGCCGCGGTCGACCGCGAAACTTGTCTCGCGAATCTTGTTGAAAATCCTATTGCTGACTACCATAATTGTTAACCGACTTCCAAAAAACGAGGAGGTTATATGTTCGGCTGTGGATATTTTTTTTTATTATTTTTTGTATGTTCAACGATTACTCCGCCGTTTGTGAACTGATTTTGAAATTAGTAACCCTCTTTTTGAGCACTAAATGATTGTACTATATGACGTACCTATATAACCCTAGGATAAAATATATCCTAGTGTCTACTTTGGTCTACACTTTATAGCTTATAAGTTATAACTTAAGCGGCACAAAGTCGCCGATAGCATAGTGAAAACTAATTTTGTGTAAATTGAGAAGTTTTCGATACCGAAGTGAACATTTCGTTTTGTAACTGCCGAAGTTTGATGATTAATCTGTAATGAGAAATCCATCAGTCAAATAAAGGTGAACGCAGATTTGGCCGCACCGCACGCACCGCAGTCGCCGCATTTCGAATTCTTCATATTATAAAGAATGTAGAAGTTGCGAAGACTGCGGCGCGGGGAGCTTGCCTACAACTTCATATAAAGAATTCGAAATGCGGCGACTGCGGTGCGTGCGGTGCGGCCAAATCTGCGTTCACCTTTAATTCTTCTAATCATTGTTCAGTGACAATGTTAAAAAGAATTTTGATACGATCTTTGAAGCTGGATTCAAATGCGGCGGCGCGAACGCGCGGTTTGGCTGCTGCACCGCGAGATCATAAACAAATATAATCATTTCCATTTAGTTTGTAATCTAGCGTTGTAGCTGCAAAACGCGCCTTCTGGCGGACGCTTATTACATAAATCGAGCCCTAGTAAACGTATGGGCCAGGCCACATTGCGTTGCGGCGTCGCATCGCAAAAATAACATTGCACAGTAATGCGATGCGTTGTCACAACGCAAAAATTTCATGGGAAATTACGTTGTCGCATCGCAGATTTCCACGATGCGTTCTGCGACGTCGTAGATTTTTGTGATGCGACGCCGCAACGTAGTGTTGTGGCCTGCATGCCCTTACAAAAGCAAAGCATGACTTTGTTAAAATATAATTAAAACTTTTGTTAAAAGTTGACAAAACTTTAACAGGTGCTTACTTTCATATATCGATAGTATGTTACATAGTCGAATCTTATGATTTGCATTTCACACCACGACTGAAACCATATCAGGCTATTACACTGTAGAACTGTTTAGTGTATAATATAATATCTTGTATACAGCTTCAGTAGAGACTCTTGAAGAGAGTTACCCACCTCGCGTCCATTTGGTTGTACTCTATCTCTATACGTTTTGCTGGTAGCGGAAAAAAAATTGGACCAATATGGCAAGATTCATAATCAAAAATATATGTATGCTTTTCTGAGTTTAATCCCATTTACAGAATGCGTTACTTATATTTTTCATACTTAATTCCACCCAGCGCCTAATAAATAATAATCATTACAAGAGTCAATGTCTTAATGTTGGACCTCAATTATTTTTGCAATTTTTTCAACACACTTTCATTTAATTATGGTCCCTTATTGTTTGAGGAATTAAATGCTTATTGTTCTAAATCGTTTCGCAGAATATCTTTATAACTTTTCATGAAAATACTAGAGATGTACAGGACAATTATAAAGTTGGGAGATTCGAATTAATAAACATTATTTAATCAAATAAAAAGTTCTATTATATCGGCACTGAGGAAAGTGAAAACTCGCAAAGTAAATTCCATTACAATTTCAGTCTTTAGTAAGTTTCGTGGGGATTAAATTTATAATTATATTTGATCACAAGAAGATTATTTAGTTAGTAGTTCTACTAATCAAAATGTTTAAGCACTTACTGGGTGTAGTTTAGCTAATCTCAAAATTAAAAACTTGAGCAACGCTCAAGTTTTTAATAATTATTATTACAAAAATAAATGAAATCATTCATTAAAATGTTCATTAACAGTTAAATAAAAAGTTATGCTATAACTTATAATTAGTTTTAAGTATCTGCAACCGTTTTTTGTGTATCGTATATACAAGTTGGTAACCTTACATTCGGTACATGTAAAGGACAGGATCCTTAACGATGGTACGTCAACCTAAATCACCTTACATCACTGACCCTAATGTTAGTTGTACAAAATCCATAAAATTTTCCATCCATTTCCATGAAAAATGTAAACATTGTAGGGTAAAATGCGACAGCTTTAAAGGCTTACCGGCTTTCGGAATTACTCGGAGCGCAGCCATAATCCTTCACGCGTTTTACCCGGCGCATCCCAGGGGACAACCCATGGACTTTATTATCCCCTGGAATGTGGCCTATGGACTTCGCGAAATGGAAATATCTATGGGATGATATAAGGGATGACTACGCACCATAAAAATATTTTTTAGTATTTTCGTTGTGCGTGGTCAACAGCAGAAATAACATCGTCATCATTATCCAGTAAAGTTTTACTTAGCATTTTGCTGTATTTCGCAAACTGGGGAGATGTCATAGGATAACAAAGAGATAATTTTTTAAAATATTTTTATGGTGCGTGGTCAAAATCAGAAAAAAAGTTGTCATATAGTACCTACCTACAGTGTAAAGGTACTTGAGTTGTTTCAAGCCCACGCCACCCCATGCCCTCTTGTTGAATATGTCATCTAAAGTAAATCATTTTGTATGTAGTCGAATAATAACGAATTACTATTACAGATATTTTTATCATGAACTTCTGCCTCGTATCAAGGGAGGGCGACTAACCCGAAAAATCAAACATCGACCTTCTCTCTTCACACTCACGCCCGTCTTTTATATTATGCCAGGTGAAAAAGGACAACGCACATTCATCGCCAAATTATTTTTTTCTCAAATACTTCATAAATAAGTATACAACATTTTAAAAATCCGCGGGGTTGCTACCCCCTATTCAAGTGCCAGAAGAACCTCGTAGGTTTCTATAAATTAACGACTAGGTGACGCCCGCATCTCCTTTGCGCAAAAATTCGTTTATCGTGCTAGAACCGTACATTTTCTGAGAAAAAAAATATCCTTTGTCTTTTTCCGGGACTCAAAGTATATCCACACCCAGCAAAATCAGTTCAATGGTTTGGGCGTGAAGAGGTAACAGGCAGACAAATAGACATACAGACAGATAGAGACAAAACACTTTCACATACATTATTATATTATAGTACAGTACTAATATACGCAGCAACTTTTTAAGGCGACGCCTTGATAATTTGGCTGTAGCGATGGCGATTTTTCTCAGCAATGACTAAAGCTAAGAAATTGAAGTTCATTGTCAGTATTCATCATGTCTTTGTCTTTGAATTGCCCATAGCATAACACGATTGGACAACTTTTATAGCACAGAATAATCAATCGAAAAGACCTCTGTAAAAAAAGGGATTCCTATTTTTCCAACAGAGGAGAGTGATTTAAGGTTCCAAAATTTGTACATAAATTAGTTCAAGCATGCACTTTAATTTGTGCATAGCTTATATGAAATGTATTTATGGTTTTTAAATTATGCGACAAAAACCATTTTGTCGCTTACGCCCTTTCCATTTTTTGCTGTTCCATTGCTTGTTTTCTATGAGAGGTCGGGCCGGCCTCTCATAGAAAACAAGCAATCTAAAACATATCCAACATGGTTTCTTACTTTAACGCTGCGTCACCTTAATTTAAGATTGTCACCCCAAATCACATGGCAAAGGCGAACAAAGCTTTGTTTTGCAGGTGTAATCACCCGACGTAAACACGTGTAAGTGCGATTTAATTATCAGGGGCACGTCACGTTTAGCCGTAGGTCTAAAAGGGTCTTTACAACGTGACCACTTCATAAACCCACTCGTAAATAGTAAAATGCTGAAAACCGCCTTTTAAATACCTTTTGACACACATACGGTTAACATTTACTCGGGCACTATGCTTGCTATATTTTAAAACTATACGTGTTCTTATTTTATGTTGCTGTTTTATTTTTTATTGAATTAAAAAGTGTTAAATTACGTATTATATATTTTTTAACAAGTAATTATTTTTAAAGCTTTCTTGAATCACAGTCCACAGCCCAACGTCTTATGGCTGAAGAATTTAAAATAAGTATCTACCAGAACAATATTGTTTCTAATAAAAAAAAAAAACTGCTGCTACTATAATGACTACAAATAAATTAAGATGCCAGTCCCACATTAATTTCCATTTGGATCAACGAGTAATAAAATCTTAGACAATATTTGAGACGTTTGTGGGGGTAAGGTCGTGACGTGAATACGAATGTGACATTATGATGATGATATGATATTAACGCTGGATGTTCACGAGATAAGTATCGCAATAGTTTTAAGCGCTGACGGTTTTTCTTAAATTATTAAGATGGTAAAACCAATATAAAACCATTCGCGTAAGTGTCTAAGCACACTATGCCGAATTTCCGCGGCGGAAGTTCGGCATGATTCCGCCTGTAATGTATTTTAATCCTTCGATCGCCAATTTTTGGAAATCTTTTGTTATCGCGGCCCACTTGGGCCTTACGGGGATTGATAGGAAATTACCGATGACACACCATGCCGAAATTCCGTCGCGTTATATTGTATGCATTTGACATTGCTGACGTAATCATGCTGAAGTTCCACCGCGAAAATTCGGCATAGTGTTTTTAGACACTGAATCTGGGCCATTATTTAAATAGGGAAAAGCTTTAAGCATCCCCGGCGAATTGGGGATACCGGTCGGGGTATGTGAGACTGCCTACTAGTCTACCCAGTACCCACTATAACCTCATGGTTCTCCACTCCTCGCTTAAGGCAGAGTTACGGGTACGATAGAACCTACCACAACTCTAGAACCTAAGCACACGGCAGTATATAGCGATAAACATAAAAAAGCTAAACAAAAGCTGATGATGTTAATAGAGTAATTCGAGTGTATATCATGCCTTATAGGTGATATTTTAGTAGTTTTCCAAGTAAAGGAAATATTTTGGTATGTAGACACAATAAAGCGTAATATCGTAATTATATTCTATAGATTCCAATAATATTAAATTTATTACACTATTTATTACATCACTGCAAATAAGTAAAGGTCTATTTGTATTTTTTTTCATGATTTTTAGATCTATGTTAATGACAAAGTACAATAGAAAAGTTCACATTTTTGGCTCGTAAAAGTTTACAAAATATTTAAAAAATTGCGGCTGAATTTTAAATCTATTGAATAAAGCAAGTTAAAGTGAAAACTTGGGGTTATGGATTGACTATCGGCACTATGTCTAAGCCCGGGCCGTGACGAATGGGTGTAACTGAAAATAGCCAACTTTTGTGCTCCAAACATCCACTATTTCTAAAGCTTAAATTATAGCCTGAATACTCAACTAAAATATGCAGACTGAGGCTAGGTCTGCGAAATATATTTAATAAAATATTATTTAATCACCTACTCAGTACTTAGTAATAATTACTAAATATTAAGGGGAAAACAGTTCACTTTACAATATTATATGAACATATTTTATTTACATTCCTCCAACTTCAAAAAGGCTGAGTTTTCTTCAGATTGGAACACATTCCGAAAGCATTTCTCTCTGGAATCCTTCAGTCATCCCCTTTCAGTTAACGAAAGTTCGAGAATATCCAGTGAAACGGACAAAGCAATATGTAGGTCTTTGTGTCCCCGCACCTGAATAATGAATGAAGGGTTAAATTCTGATACAGGCTGGTTTATAAGCGGCTTGATTCTTGGCAAACGGGCCACAAGCGAACAAAGGTGATCGCATATTTGTCAGCAAGCATGCGCTGAACGCGCCGCATTTTAGAATTCGTTGTATGAAATGATGTGCAACTTCGCACATCTGTCAGCGCCGTACGCGCCGCATTTCAGTAACTATGCAGCGCGTTGGCACGTACGGTGCTGTTAAGGTGACGCCGCGTTAAAGTAAAAAATTGGTTGTCTGTAAAGTCGGTTTACTGACGATAGTTGAACGTGACAACGTCATAGCCTTAACGCCTCAGTTCCGGGAAAAATCTATGCAAAAAAGTTGACAGGTCAATGTGCAAAAAAAATGGCGCCCGGCCTACCCTCTTTGTAAAATTAATGTAATATGAAATATCCTTACATATAATCCATACTTTATGTTTGTGTGAACTACATTATAATATATGTTAAATTTTCTATCTATCAAGCCATCATAATATAGTATTTAGTCCGATGTGATATTAGTTTCTCAATTATAAACTTTCGAAACTATAATTAGTGACTTGTTCAGAAGAAATAAACGAATAATTTATTCTTCATATATTAAGTCATACCTTGACACGTAGGAAATAGAGCACAATTTTGAATAGCCGAAATAATACTAATAGCTCACAGATTGTTTATTTATTTTTCATTTAGAGTGTGGTCAATGTATCAAACGTCATAAATAACCAAACTTATTCATACAAAAGTATTCTCTAAGTCATCGAAATACGTAATATAATCGAAACAAAGAGCGCGGCCCAGGTGAGCCTTACTGAGAGTGTAAATGGAACAGCGAGGTAACGCCGCATGAACTGTCATGTTTTTCGGGCGCGCAGCCCATATCGAATTATAAGACGTTATCACGTCAAAAACCATGTTGGATATGTTTTAGATTGATTGTTTTCCGGGCCGGCCTCTCATAGAAAACAAGCAATGGAACAGCAAAAAATGGAAATGGCGTAAGCGACAAAAAGCTTAAATGACTCTCCTCAAAATATGAATCCCTTTTTTTACAGAGGTCTTTTTGATTGATTATTCTGTGTTATAAAAGTTGACCAATCTTGTTATGCTATGGGTAATTCAAAGACAAAGACATGATGAATACTGACAATGAACTTTAATTTCTTAGCTTTAGTCATTGTTGATAAAAATCGATATCGCTACAGCCAAATTATCAAGGCGTCGCCTTAATAGAGCGATCGGTAGTGACTAGTGACCGCTGCGAAAATTTCAGTGTCAAGATGGGTTTTAATTTCCAATGCTGTCACTGACGTCAAAGGTAGGCAAAGACATCGTTGCTGCTACAGACACAAAATATGAAAAAAAAACACCATCAAGAAGGCTTTCTGCATATTGAAATAGTAGAAACATTACTGCCCATGGTGCATATACTATTTTTCTCATCGACGGAGGCGGAAAACGACAACATCGGTATGCGCAGCGGGAAGAAAGTTGACGTTTTCCGCCCGGAGGTGAAAAATATCATTTTTAGTATTATCATATTGATTTAATTGTATTATTATGAGATTACTTGGCATAGACGACCACAATATTATGTTAACGTTGCTCATTTGCTGTCTAGTTCGCGAGTGGCTCATCTGCACGGAACCTTAGGTTTTGTTTACTTTGTCAACAATATCGCGGATCACAGCTTTGTTAATTTAAAGTAGGGACAGCGGCCTTCCACTATCTTTTGTTTGAGGTAGAGCTTGTTATAAACCTATCTAGATCACCTTGAGGCGTGACAGTGTGGTGACAAGGTTACATGTGTACACAATCAAGGTACCTTCATAAATATTTTTAGGATATTTATGTCAACATCATACGTACGTAGTTAAGAGTCCGGGTGCCATCGCAATTCTCATACAAACGTAATACCAAGATCGTTTCCCATACGAGAATATTTACAATATTTGAGTTATTATTCAGCTTAACATAGTAATTACCTAGGTTCCTTTACAAAGATTCACTGCAAAATATTTTGATAGCAAAAAATATGAATGATTAGTGATTACAATTTGGTATGTAAATATTGTAATCGGTCATATTTTTCCTAGTTTTTTATTATTCGTAGTATTTTTCATTTGTTTATTAAGTACTTGTATTTTTAAATATGGTAATTGTGTTTTCAAGACGTTAATATAGTAATCGTTCATATAATATTGGTTGGTTGGTTGCTGAAAACGAACATTTATAGTTTAAATTGGATAAAAATTCTCGAGGCGCATTTTATTACAGAACACCGATGCGGAACGCAGTTAAAATAATATGTGCACTGGAAAATATAAAGTCAAAGATCTCAGGGGCGGCATGGATCCAACGACTTTACATATCAATAATTCTTTCCCAATCCCTAAGGCGTATACCGTATCTCATATTTATATTTCCCTCGCTATTCGCTCCACCTGAAAATATTTACAAAACTAAAAAGTTATTTTGGATGTAATAAACGACGAACTATATCTTGTCAGAAATATTAGCTGATTTTTGAATTAAGTACTTTCAACCGGGAATGAGAGACAGGCCTATGTCCAGCAGTGGACAAGTATAGGCTGATAATATGATGATGATGAACCGGGAATAGGGAGTATTACGCAAATGTCGCTGCTAGCACAACCAGTAAATATTCGCTCAAATGTGACACATAATACCTATATTATTTTGTTTACGGTAACGGTTTTGAAGTCTGAGTTTCAATATTTTAAGCTATTGCACAGCTTTTATAGGGCATTGAGCATGGCGACCGAATCAAGAAATACCGTAACAAAAAAATTCCGACTCCGGCACGGTGTTTGTATGCGTGTGTGCGGTACGACCCGCTTTGCTAAAAATATAGATGAATATAAATGACTATTATTTCAATAATAGTCATAAATAAAATGATGTATAATGGTAACAATGGTTTTGTCTTATTGTTTTGTTATTTAACTTGAAATTCTTATGAGAAGTACATATTATTTTAATAATTCATGTGAGTTGAACTAATAATTATTAATAATTAATTCATGATATTTAGACAAGAAATATAATATTATAACATTATTTTTGAACACGCCAATTTATCTTCAAACAGACAATTATTATTGTTGTTTCCGGTTATGATACTTTTGTTACACTTAAGATAGTGCAGTTAATAAATTAATATAAAAGTGTTATAATTAAATACTTAATTTATAATGATTTTCAGGATGATTGTAACTATGAATCATTGTGTTTATGATATTAGATACAAATCCTGGTAGTCAGAGGTGGGGCAGACTGACGGAAGTGGGGTTGTTTTTAATGTGACGGTATACAAGATGTTTGTGTAAACACCGTAATTGTCCTCGAAACCATCAAATGAGCCCGTCAAAATGAACAACTTAGAACAATGTTGGGAATTAAAAAAATCTTCATACCCATACAAATTACCGTTCCGGGCATCCGTATGGGTATGAAGACGGCATTTTTTTTTGAGTTCCCAGCATTGTTCTCATAGAAAAGGTTGTTCATTTTGACGGTCTCATTTGATGGTTTCAAGGACAACGGTGTTTACACAAACACACTGTATAAGGTGGGTTATCTGATGGAATACCTCTCTTGGCCTCTCTCCTGTTGAGGCGTTGTCGTAAGCCCTGTCAGTCTGCCTCCTGTCAATGTGAATTGGCTCTGAGTACTACGAACAAAGATCGTTATAAGATAAGTATTTATTTGGTTAATACACTTCTCGGCCTTTTGGCTAAGATAAGTGTAGTATCTGTTCTTTCAGCTTAATAATTGGCAATGAAGAAAAGCTAAGTGAATAATTGTATTATATAATTTACAAGACGTATAAACTACAGTTTTATTTACTGGTGTATATGATTTATACAATACTTTTATTTTGCAAGCCTAATGGCCTGTTTCACCGCTTCCTGATAAGGTGCCCGATAGAGTTATTTGACAGATTTTCCATACTCCATCTGTCAAATTAAGTGGTGGATAGCCTTATCAGGAAGCGGTGAAACAGGCCCTAAGCCTTTTCTGACACGTGCGTTGTATGCGAATTATAATGGCATAGGTTGATAACAATGCTATGCAAGAGATTTACCGCGACAGTCCTCGAGTACCGCACGTATTTTTGACCGACTTCCAAAAAGGAGGAGGTAATACGTTCGGCTGTATATTTTTTTTATATCAATCTATGTCCAAGATTCCATAAAAAGTTTTGTACGCCAAAGATCCAGATGACCGTCGTTGAAAAGGTCATTTCAACAATCACAAAAAGTTGTGTTTCCGCAGCAGTTAATACGCATCATAAGGAGAACTCGTATAAAATGATAATGACATACCATTACGAGTGTTGATGTCAGTTTTCCCTTTACATAAACCACTAATTCTTTAACGGACCCCTGTAATGGCCAGTTTCAATAACGTTACTCCGGGGAGAGGCAAAGATGGCATTCAGAGATTTTCCAGAAAAAAGCTAAGCCATTTGCCACTCTATGCCTTTGATGTTATTTCAGTTTAACTTATGGATCGCGTATTATTTTTTCTAATACATGTACAGTAAATAATGTAAGTGGATCAGAATATATTCTTTTAGTATTTGGGACAAAGATCAAAGAAAAATATTTATCGACAAAGGTTACTTCACATTGCAGCTGTAAGCATGTTATACGAAACTTTTTTCAAATATAAGACAAGTTTTTATCACAGACAGGAAATATTAACTTTTTGTGACTATCTCCTACAGAGACTATTAAGCCGACGGTCTATACCCCCTCCATTTTACAAATATTCGATAGAATAATGATAATATGTAACCTACGAAAACTAATAATCGGCCAAGTGCGAGTTGGACTCGCGCACGAAGGGTTCCGTACTATTATAGAGCAAAATTAGGCCAAAATTTGTGTTTTTTGTATGGGAGCCGCCCTTAATTTTTTAATTTATTTTAATATTATTATTAAATATTAAAGTACACATAAAATTAAGGATTGTGTGAAAAATTTAAGTACCCACATGTTAAAATTATTGATATAGAGAAAAAACGGCCAAAAAATCGTTTGTTGTATGGTAGCCCCCTTAAATATTAATTTTATTTTGATTTAGTATTTGTTGTTATAGCGGCAACAGAATATACACACAATCTGTAAAAAATTCATTTCTCTAGCTATTACCGTTCTTGAGTTACAGCCCAGATATATACAGACGGACAGACGGATAGACAATGATGTCTTAGTAATAGGGTCCCGTTTTTACCCTTTGGGTACGGAACGGTACGGTACCCGTCTTTACGGGATTATGCAATTTTCGGGATAGTTACACATAGTTTTAAGGGTAGAGACTGATGATTTTTGAAGTGAATACTTCTTTAAGTATTCACTTCAAAAATTTTCTCTATTATATCAGTAGGTACAGGTTTCAAAGTATTTTGTAGAAACGTACATCAAACTATAAATTCCCGTTTAAAAATGTATTCTATCCAATTCTATTAGAATATTCCGGATTGAGAGGCTCACCGCAGCTCCATCGACATTCGGCACTACTATATCGGTAACGAATTCTCACACACATTATTAATGTATTTGTTTTGTCCAGATTTTATAGTAGCACATCATCACCATCAACAACATTGATTGGTGGATTGATGGTCAGTTTCTGGAGTATTTTGACTGCAGTTAGTCTATTTCTTGGCTACGATTGGCTAACGTAAAAAATGCAACCAATTAAAAACGCTAATTAAATGATACACCTGTGAAAATTAAAAAACTGAGCATGAAAGGCTTATTCAATATTCATATCGTTTTCATATCGTTTCATGTATCTTCAACCTAAATTTCCTCTAAGTCGTGCAGTAGTATGAGTGTAGAGAAGTAACAATTCTACTATTGTTATATTGTATTTTTATGTCTGCCCATCAACAGATGGACAGACATAAAAATACAATATAACAATAGTAGAATTGTGTCTAGTACTGTACTTATAGTAATAATTTAATAATTATTACTAGAGAAGTATATTAATATAATAGGATATCGCAACAATATTAGATAAAAGATTAATAATACTTAATCGGTACTCAACTAAAGAGCTTCCAGACATCCGAACACGATATAATATAATAAAATGTTCTTATTCTTATATAAATCTACCGAAAATAACAATGATCTTATTATAACAATATAATTTGACGTCAGCGAGAAAGTCATTAGGTACGGAATTATTACGTTATCATTTTACGTTATAACATAATATGTTATGAAGCAATTTATCAAACATCATAATAAATTTAATGAGGATGAGGCTGCCGATGGAACATTGTTAGTCGAGCGCCATCATTTCGCAAACTGAGTATGTACTATGTAGCTTTAATTAACAGCTCAACCCTCGCCGGCTTGTGCGAATTTAGAAATAAAGACAGCTTACATAAAGATTAATTTTAGGTAAGGATGTCTGTAGCCCATTTCAACTATTTTTATGCAATACTAGATGACGTCCGTAATGTGGCCCACATAACCATCACTTGATCTCGAAATACCAAATGTGATTGATTAACAATGATTAAAACTTTCGATTATCCTGCACGAGTTTTATTTATTCCCTAATAAGACATGTTTAAACAAATGAATAAGAAGTCCCATAATGTATTTTTTAGGTTTCTGACACCTATATTTTTTAAATAATGCTTGATAAACAAAGTGGGGGGCCACATTACCACCTTCTCCTATACAATTACACAAATGCTACAACGACCAAAAAGGAGATAACACAAATCAAAAGGCATTACGCCTGTTATCAGCGCCGAGTGATTTATTATTCTTTCCTTGTCTTAAATTCGTCCAATGTTTTTGCCGAAGTTGCAGAAAAAATTACCATTAGCATCCGAATTTGTGAGGTCGAGGAAATTTATTTTTATGGAAGTTTTTTCTTCTCAATGAACGTACGATTTGGCAATGGCTATTGGAAACCATAACGCTTACATCGAGAAAAAAGTTTGGCATTATATTGGTGATTTATTAGTTACAAATATCGTAACTTCGAAATATTAAGTATTATAATAACTGAAATGTTTTGTAGTAACATGCAAGGTATTTTTTTACCTATCTGCGCCAGAAAGGTAGTTAACTAAGAGTATGCTTAAATGTTTAGCATTCTCTGCAGCTGAGTTGTTCATTTGTGAAAGTGACGCTGGGTAAAAAAGGCAAAAAGCAGTTTTTCACATCTATAAATTCAAGAAAAATGCAATTGGGTGCTATGGTTTATAGATTACGGTTTTCCTGTTAAAATTTAATGAACTACGAAAACGAATACGAACCTACCTACGTTCTATATAACGTAGGTAGATTCGTATTCGTTTTCGTAGTTCGTCGTAGATGTCGATTTGTTGTTGATGTTATCTTGTTTTTATGAAATGTACCAAGCTTTTTTTGTATTTTTTAAGCTTGCGATACTCCACCAAATTTATCAAAGGTTAGGCTAACTTGAGATCAACATTTTAAAGTGAAAACTAGTCGTGAAGTATCGTAGTTTCACTCGCACTTATGGAGCTTTTATAAACAACCGCAAAGCTTTTTACATAAGTGTTATTAAACTTAAGAAGTTGTTACAAGTATTGAGTAAGCTTTAAGAAAATAGTAAGTATAGCTCTTAAAGAAAATTCTAGGTTTGGTTAGGACAACAGTAAATATTTACTTGAGACCTAACATAGGTAAAGGCGTCAAGCTCCGCGCCTAATATTCGGCTCTGTTTACACTGGACACTGAAATTTACATTTCAACTTCCTTATTGTATCTTAGACTTAACTTTGAAATGTTTGCTTACTCCCGATGTATACTCAAAATCGAGCGAGACAGTACTTCAGTCCGGACCAACGCCTACAACTCTACAAGGCGCAGGTTCGGCCTCATATGGAATATTGTTCTCATCTCTGGGCAGGGGCGCCAAAATACCAACTGCTCCCTCTGGATCGTATCCAACGAAGGGCCGCTCGAATTGTTGACTGCCATAGTGTTTCAAACAGCTTGGACCCCTTGGAATTACGCCGAGATGTAGCTTCACTCTGCATCCTCTATTGGTTGTATCACGGGGAGTGCTCTGAGGAATTGTTCAGAATCATACCACCTGCAACTTTTCGCCATCGACCCACGCGAATTACATACCATCCTCATCACCTTGATGAGTGGCAGTCTTCCACCGTGCGTTTTTCGCGTAACTTTCTGCCGCGCACTGTAAATCTCTGGAACGAACTGTCACTAGCAGTAATTCCGGACCTATTATACAACCTGCAAACCTTCAAGAAAAGAGCGTATTCCCTCTTAAAAGGCCGGCAACGCACCTGCAGCTCTTCTGATGTTGCGAGTGTCCATGGGCGACGGTAGTTGCTCACCATCAGGTGACCCGTATGCTCGTTTGCACCCTTATTAAAAAAAAAAAAAAAACTTACCTCGTTGTGCCAAAATGCTCCGCTTCTAAGTATCAAAATCATTTCAATTAATGTCTATTTAAGAGCCTGTTTCACCACTTCCTGATAAGTGCGGGAGATATTCTATACTCCAATAGAGTGTTTAAACAGCCGCTAATTATTGTAATCAATAATAATTATAATGTTTGCTTGCTGATAATCTTATTACGCATTGAATTATTAAAGTTTTTATCATTTGTGATACATTTAGTCCGGTCTAATTAGACTAAAAAATAGGGGTGAGGTTACATTAATTCCGACAAGGCTGAATATTGGTAGGATTGTTCGATACATTATAATAAAGGAAATGTGAAAAGTCCTCATCGATCCGGCTCGTGCAAAAAATGTACTCGGGGTCAAAGGTTACAAAAACGGGTTTTCCGCGATTTTCAGCAAAACGGTAAGTTTTATCATAAAATCAGCTCAGACAAAATTTGTAGATCAGATATTATCTGATCTACAAATTTTGTCTATCAAAATCTACAAAGTTTGTCCGAAAAAAAAGTATAAAGACATTTTTATAGATAATTCTATCGAAATGTCTTTATACTTTTTTTTCTAAGAGCTACCATTTTTGAGATATAACGATTCAAAAAGTTGAATGAGTTTGAGGTATAAGTGTACTTAGCGCTTTTTTTTCAAGTTACACCTTGTAAGTGTACATCAACGACAAAACTGACTAGCGGTGTATCCTAGTCTGATGTATGCGATACATCGTCGTAGACAAAAGTACACTTATACCTCAAACTCTTTCAACTTTTTGAATCGTTATAGCTCAAAAATAGTGGCTCTTAGGAAAAAAAGAATAAGACCATTTTTATAGATAATTATCTGATCTACAAATTTTGTCTGAGCTGATTTTATGATAAAACTTACCGTTTTGCTGAAAATTGCAAAAAAGAACTTTGACCCCGAGTAAATTTTTTTGGACGTGCTGGATCGATGAGGACTTTTCACATTTCCTTTATTATAGTGTATTGAACAATCCTATCAACATTCAGCCTTGTCGGAATTAATGTAACCTTGGATGTCTAAATTGATCGGAGTAATTGTCATTTTGGATGAAAATAAAGCCCGGTGAAAATATTTTTGTGGCAATAAAGGTAATCCTTTCGTGCGATTTATTGTCACAAAAAATTCTATTACGTATGCTACTCCAATGAATCAAATTGCCAATTTATCCGCAAGTTATTATTAAGGATGATCCATAGTTATGAGTTTATGACGACCTCTGTGGCTTAGTTGGTGGGCGAGTTCGCGAGCTTCTGCTTGCTTCTGCGCGATGCTTCGCGAGGCGACGCTTCACACCACGTCAGTCTGGCTCCGTGCTAAGTACCTGAAGGACATTTAATAATTTTATACAATAAGTACATTATATATTTAAGATTTTTATAATATCGTACACATAATATTTAATACACATCCAGACCAGAGAACATCCGGCGGGATCCGATCCCGCGACCCCCGGCTTGAGCTCCACACTCAACCAATTGAGCCACAGAGGTTGTCTTTACAATATAACGACTTTGGTAAGTAAGTCAGTTTTATATCTCTAACCGCTCAACCCATTTCAAAGATCACACACGTGCGGTCCTAATCTTGGATGTGACTTAAAGTTTCTAATGACAATGAGTTCGCTAATTACAAACTAATAATGTTACAAAGTTTGTCGGTTAAACATATTTATGTGAGACCCGGTTATAATTTAATATTCGCACGTCAAGTGGAAGTTCTGACGGGAGGCTTGATATTATGGAAATTAATGTGACACAACATTTTCTTCGAACAAATTCGGGTTGCTATTTACATAATTTCCTGCATTCTATGAAAATGTTCACTTGAAAGTGACACGTCGCTTTATAAAACTTATAAATACTCGTTCAAGTGTATAACGAATGTTATAGGTTTGATTTATATGTATCCAAACAAATCGAACCTTTAACCATATTGTACCTAAATTTCTTTAATGGGTACAGGATATTTTTTTCAGTCAATGCGTGGAGTTTAAAATGTGTGTAGCAAACACAAGACGTGTATAATGTATATCTACTCGTATGTAGTTGTTACCATTTTAACCCATCAAGCCGCATAAGGACTCCGGTGACCGTGACAACAATAGAATAACAATAGATTTCCAAGAATCCGCGATCGAAGGATTAATTAACATGTTGTGTCGCAGCTTAAACCTTACCAAACAATTTTCGATTTCATTTAATTATTTAGTTACCATCTATTACTTGTAGGTGTAGGTAATTTAAACCAATCGGCCGTTGATTGAATATAAACATTTTCATCGGATCTAGGTTGAAAGTTTGTCTTTCATTTTATTGTGAACTTTTATTGAATTTAACCTCTCACTTGTCTGTAATCTGTATTGGAATCTTGCAAGTTGAATTTAAACCACTTTCCGGTCTCCAATAAAGCTGTAGTGTACTGCTATGATAATGCGGAGCTGGTCGGAAGATGGCCATAGGAACTTCCTTATAAAACCACATAACATAATAACTATAGAGTTTGGGCTCATTCTATTTGTCTTAATAAGCACTTTGTCTTCAGGTAATTTACAAGGTCTGAGAATGAAGTTAGAAGGCGAGCAAAGGAATAGCTCAATTAAGTATGGGTTCGTTTTGATAAGTAATTCTAACTAGCAATAAAGGCTTATTTAAAAAAAAATTGTATTTCCTGTTGTTTGTAGTTTTTATCTCGTCCAATTCACAATGACGTAAGTACATTGAATTTCTACTTTAAATTTGAACCCTATTACCAAGTTAATTGGGATCTAGCTTAATCAGTAACGAGTGATTCGTGCTATCAGGTCTTCATCAAAGGTCGGTGTTAATAACACAAGGGAAATTTAAAGTGGAGACCTTCACCTTTATAAGGTTTATCGGAAAACTGAAGCCATTTTACGAAAAAATTATCTTATCTTAACATGCATACAAGTTTGCGTTTAACAAAAATTTTCAAAAATCTTTTCGCTTTAAAGAATTACGATGGTTTTTTGATAAAATGTTTTCTTACCACGATCATGACAACTTAAAAAAATGTCAAAATCGACCCACCCGCTTGGAGCTATGGTGACATCATACACAAACAGTCAGTCACTTCCAACTTAAAACAACTCTCCATTTTCATCGTTCATGGTGATCTTGTTTATTTCTACAGATATCAATCTGGTATAATATTGAAAGGCTTGTGTTACAGGTACCAGACAATATAAAAAGCTGAAGATCTAACATATATTTAATACTTTTATACATAATATATTTAAGATTTTATCACATGATACACATATTTAATACACATCCAGACCCGGGAACATTGCAAAGTTTTTGTTCCGTTGACGGCATTCGAACCCGCAACCCCCGGCTTGAGCTGCCACACACTCAGCCAATTGAGCCACAGAGGTCATCAATTTCTATCCTGCCTGGCTGCCTGTAAACACTCGCATAGACAAAGGGGCAGTGCTAACAGTCCCGCTAAGCTGTTCCGGTCACTTCGCCGGAAGAAAGCTCAGTACAGCTTAGAACAATACATATTGTGCTGAATGTACAGAGAATGTTGACAATAGAGATTAATAATTATAATATACGAATACTAATAAGTTAATGTTTGTTAGTTTCCATCGAAAAGGCTTTTAAACTACATTAACGATTTTGTTGAAATTATTAATAGGCATATAATAGGGAAATACAATTAATTACACTTTTTATGGCGGAAAATAATATGCGGACGAAGCCACGAGCACTTCAAGTAAGTAAGTATTTATAAATATTTTCATAAATTATGAAATATTGAAGAAACAGTAAAATATTCTCAGATCATTTATTTTAATTCGAAATCGACTACTATCGAGTATACATAAATTTAATTTGGTAGGAAACCGTCTGAATCGAACAAGGAACTAAGGGAGAAGCCACACGGGTGCGGTGCGGCGGCGGCGCGGCGTTAGAGCGGTGCCGCTGCGGCGTCCTGCATATAAAAATCAATGATATGCAACACGGTACGGTGTGGCGCCGCCGATTTTTAAATATGCAGGACGCCGCAGCGGCACCGCTCCGGCGCGGCGCCGCGCCACCGCGCCGCCGCACTGTACCCGTGTGGTAACGAAACGAAAATTTTGCTCTACGCCACTACAAAGCAGTGGCGGCATGAGTCGCTAGACCAATATCGTTAGAAAATGAAACCTATATCCTGTGTCATAAAGTTGAATTTTATTAGATTTTTTGTCGGTCGCGGACGCTTGCCGCGTTAATCGGAACAGTAACCTTTAGGATACTGTATTTTCACAACAATTTGCCTCGAATCTAATCGTGCGTGATGACTGATAGCTTTGCGCGTACAATTGATGTCAAAGCAACATTTAGTGAACCACGGGAGGATCACGTCGTGAATCTGAATTGCTAATTGCCCATCACTTACGCGTACGCAATCACGCACACGACTTCCATAATTACTAGGCTTGTCTCTTCACAAAATTAGTATTAAGGCACGCTTATCTATTAACAGGGTGTGACAAAACAAAGTGTTAGTACTTTAGAGTGTGTATGTGTTCACTGTGAAAGTAGCTGCGCTGAAAGAGAAAATTTCAAATTTGATTTTGTTATTCGTATGGGCAAGCACCCGAGCGTTATATAAAAATACAAAAGTTAAAGTTACTCTTTAAGAACTGATACTTTCACACTTGTTTTGTCTACCCTGTACAATAATTATAAAATTTAAGAATAAAGTTTGCTTGCACCGATCGCGATAGGCTGAATCAGGTGGGATATATAGAGGGGGAATAGGGAGGACCAATCTAATTGACAGTTTCTGCTAATCTTTTGAAGCTCGCAAATTGCAAACTCAAAATAAAATGTAATGTTTTTATTTTTACCCCACTGTCAGGAAAGGTGTTGTTCACGAATACTGTGCACCGTGAAACTCTCTTAAAAATTATATAATTTTAAATTAATATTAAATAATTTTACGTTATATAAAACGCATAAAACGTTAAAGGAAAATTGAAAAAACTCCAGTCATGGTATAAAAGTAATTTTACGGAAAAATTTACTTCGCTGGTTTTTCGTTTAAGTAATAGGGGACTTGCAATTTGTTTACCTGGGTGTTTGTTTTTCGCATTCACGTTTGGTGACGGTTTTTTTTATTTAGTACATTATTCCTCCAATAACTCCGTATTACAGATAATATTTTCTTTTTTAAAGAAAATCCCCAAACCCCCAACATCGAAACTTCTCTGTTATTTATATTATATAAAAATTGCGTTATAGGGTAATTACTAAAATTATTATTCTTAGGCAGTTTAAACCAATCATTTTAATTTCAATATTGTTATTAGATAAAGTTTTTTTGACGAAAACTTTATATAAAACGTAGCCCTTATTTATTCAGATACTGAGAATTACTTATGATTTCGAGCGACTTCACTCGACAACTTTAATTATTTTCTAAAGAGCTTTTATCATTTTCCTTTGTCAAGATTTCTCGCGATTGCAATATAATTTTTATTTTGACGACAAAAATATAATTTCTGCTAGAAATTATATTTTGTGTCGCATTGTAACCAATGTAATATTCAAGACACGAATTACTGAAATAATTATTACAAATAATTTTCATGACACCTTTACGACACAGATCAAATTTTGATTACTTTACTAGCTGTTAAAATAATAACTAAAGCGTCACAAAAACGCATGGCCTCAAAATAATATTATGATCAAGTCAAGAATTTACCTATGATTGAATAACCCTTATTAGGTTAATCAAGTCTTAAAAATAGGTTTGCCAATTTTATGAATCTTCACTAACTAATACAACTGAGCAAGAGACGCATCAGAATCGGTAATTTCATTAGTTGAACCAAATCAGATCGTGGCATATTAAGAGTGGTAAGCATAATCTTAAAGCAGCTTTGAATAATCCCACAAATCCGCGGTAGTACAGAAAATGTAAAATAAACAGAGGAGCATTTTCTGCGGTGCAATTAAAGCTTATTTGAGAAAATCTATGTAGTGCAAAGGAAATGTGCACCCACCGAGCTGACTGTTAGCTTCCTTTGGAAATGTGGCGGTAATACTCAACATAAATAAAAGCTGATCAAAGAATACTATTTGTATTAAAGCTAAAAGCTTCGGTTTGAGCTGTAACACCTGTGTGAGTGCAGGGAGTGGCCTGCATAAGTAGCTAGAGCTTCCTTTTGGTATTTTTGCTTTTATTTTTATCTTAGAATAATACTTTTGTACTGGTTATCTCGCTTAAAATATAATATGGAAAATTAATATTTTGTAACTGTACATATTATAGTGAGTGTGGCAAAGTGTGCCTATCGGGCAAGTGGGCCATAATATAGCAATTTTTAACCGACTTCCAAAAAACGAGGAGGTTATATGTTCGGCTGTGGATATTTTTTTTTTTTTTTTTTTTTTTAACCGACTTCCAAAAAACGAGGAGGTTATATGTTCGGCTGTGGATATTTTTTTTTTTTTTTTTTTTTTTATTTTTGTATGTTCAACGATTACTCCGCCTATTGTGAACCGATTTTCGAAATTTTTGTTTTGTTGTATTAGGTTTCACTCCAATTTGGTCCCATTTCCACAAAGGTGGTGACCTGATGATGGGATCCATGAGTAATCGAGGGAACTCCTCGAAATTTATATGGAAACATATGGTGATTTTGGTTTTATGTGAAGTGTACTAAGAATACGCTACCAAAAAGTCAAATATTGGGTCAAGGTAAACCATGGTTTCGATGATGCTGAGAGAACTCCTGATTCCTAATAGATACACGTTTGGGAGTTTCGGCGTTGTTTTAAGAACAGAAAGCATAAACTACTATGCAATTCATATTCATCATCATCATCATCATCATCATCATCGTCATCATCATCATTACCACGTCGTGTTAAGGCCACCAATGTCTCATGAGTCATGGCACAGAATAGATAATAGTGCAAGGCATAGGTATGGATATACTAATAATAATAATTATGTACTGTATAACAATTAACAACACCTGTTTGTTTTTAATACACGGCGGTCGGCGTCGCCGAACTGGCGGCAGAAGACAGAATATCGAATACTTTACTAACTACTTTATATACAGATCGAATACTTTACTACTTTATAAAATTTTAATAGACAAATAGAATTAAAATAAAGTTATTTTAAAAAGAGCATTTAAACAAAACAAAGTCATTAAGTGTCTTTTTAATTAGTTAAACTTATTAATCGATAGATGGTGCACTAAGTACCTATCGATTTGAATTCTTGATAACAAGAACAGCTGTCAATAATTATCATAATATTAAATATTATGCTACGCTACATCCTATGCAAGTTTGTACAATTTTTTATCTGATAGATCCTTCGATCGTGGAAAAACGAGACACAATAGCCTTTCTATTGTTATCGCAATCGCCGGTGACCGCTTCGGGCTTGAAGTATTAAAATTGTTAAATTACTTAGCACAATATGTTCACTTCACTGATAATATTATATTATTTTGTGAGTGTGAGTTGTGACTCTTAACAAATTGTAATAAGACACGTAAAATATACGCGAAGATTTATCTACTAGTGTAACTAAAAAGAGTGAAATTATTATTATTTTTAACAAAAAATTAAAACCGACTTCCAAGGTAAAAACAATAATAACATTAATATGAACTAAAAAGTATTAAATAATTTTTACTATCTAATAGTGCCTTTTTCCGAATTCGGCTAAACCTCAACTATTTCTGTACTCAATCTTCATAATTTTGAAGTCGGTGCCAGTTCCAAAAATTTTAAATATTCTGTCAGAGGACTGAAGATTCAGCTATCTGGTACCGACTTCAAAATAATGAAGATTGAGTACAGAAATAGTTGAGGTTTAGCCGAATTCGGAAAAAGGCACTATTAGATAGTAAAAATTATTTAATACTTTTTAGTTCATATTAATGTTATTATTGTTTTTACCTTGGAAGTCGGTTTTAATTTTTTGTTAAAAATAATAATTTCTATACTGCTGATTAGCCCTTCTGTATGTGCCAAAATTTTTGCAAAGACGTAATGTACGTAATGTGCAAAAAAAAAATGGCGCCCGGCCTACCCTTTTTGTACAAATAATGTAATAACTTTACATACTAACTATATTTTATGTTTCTGTGAGAAATATTATAATATATGTTAAATTTTCTATCAATCAAGCCATCATAATATAGTATTTAGTCTGATTTAATATTCTTTTCAGAAGTATATATTTTGAAATATATTTTTTCTGACTGTTTCACATGAAATAAGTTAATATTTTGTTTTATTCTACTCGAGGGAACCCTGATTTTAAACTCTTACATGAATTGTTTATCATTACTACTCGAGGTGTTTATAAAAACAGGTCATAAATCTAACCCAAAAAAATGGGTTTCGTATTACCCACAAGCAAACTTCGTCATTAGGGCTTTACAAATAAAGTTCAAAATGGCCGTGGCCGGCAGAATATGGCCGTTACCTGCGGACTTTGAACTCTTTGTTTTAGAATTGTAAGAAATACTATCGTAATTCAAAATCTTGTTGACCTTTTGTTATAACTTCTTGAAGCGTTTTACGTAATTAATTTACCAATATATGAAGCAAATTACGTTCAAAATACTTATAACACACACAACTTTTTTCTGAACTTTGACAAATTTTTACGAAGTATTTCTTGCAAATGAGTATCTAAAATTACTTATTGTTACTAAAATAAACTATTTTACTACTTACATTCGTTAAATCCATCAATTATTTCACAAAAAACACACAAAATGACGAAACACACACGAAAAAATTCACGATTTTCTAATGACTGAAAAATACTCGTCGACCACAGATTGTATAATATTTTGCATTCAGAATGTGTCAAATTTACCATAGATCATAACTAACCAAACTTCTTCATACAAAAGTAGTCTCTAAGTCGACGAAATACGTATCTCAATCGAATGAAAGAGCGCGGCCGGATGTGGCCGCGTGGGTATAGACAAAAATAGCTGCGTTTAGATAGCGCGGCCGGATCTGGCCGCACCGTAATCGAAGGTTAGAGATTTCCAATCAGCAGTACGGAAAAACAGCTGTATGGCGCACTTGCTGGGTAGGCGCACTTTCTCACACTCACTATATAACTCGCTTAAAATAATGTGCAAGTCGTTGTAAGATATTTTTTTTACCTTAAATGCGCAATTCATGTTTTTGCTTGGTGAAAGTTCAAATCCAAATTAAATCAAAACATTTAAAAACCAAGTAAGCCATGAAAATAAAATCTGCTTTAGGAATTCAATATGATGAAAGCGACGTGGAAAATTATAGGTGGACTGTGAGACCGCATGTCGCAGCAAGTTAAAATAAATTCGCTCCATACCTTTTTCCGTGTAAGCGACTCTAACACGATTTCTGCTTATTTGCTTTTAGAGTTTAGACCCTTTTCAATACATGCAGTCTTCGCGTAAACATGCCAAGGAAAATATTTTCTTGCAATTTATTTTTAGGGTTCCATATTCAAAGTGTAAAACGAAGACTAAACTGTCTGTGTATTTGTCACTATGCTCTATATCGTGTACCACATAATAATTGTAACTGATAGTAACATACATTTTCCCAGTATACAAAATTGTGCCTATTGTTCAATTCTCCGAAACCCTTCCAATACCCATCTACGCACTCAAGTTAAATAAAATAAGTTCGGAACTAATTTAATATGAAGATATAAAACAAAACACTCACTCCGGAGGCACTTGAAGAGATTTTTCAATTTTCCGTTTGAGTAAAACTCCTTACTCATACACGAATGTGTAATATGAGTTTGTGTTCCAACTTCCAGGTAAACGCGCGCAGTTGCAAGTTACGAGTTGTGTTATTAAAAATGTTGTATCTAAGACCCATTGCATTTAGATCCCAACTTTATCGTTCTACATTTCTGTATCGCGATATTAATAATTTATTTTCACGAACCAGAAAAAATGATACGAAACTAAACAAAAGTCTAGCCTCTTTCAATTTATAAGTATAAATATCTCAAATAAATCTTTTAGAAGAAATACTATAAATAGTTTTGAATCTAAGAAAATTTGTTGTTGAAATTCGAAGACACAAAATAAACAAGTGCTAGATTTATAGAGGTCGCCTATCAGAGAAAATTGTTGCTAGAGCCTAGATCACAGGATCTATACATCAATTTTATAGCCTTAAAAATAAAATTGCTATTTGGTTTTCCATACTCATGACTTACTAGGTACTCATTTATCACAATAAGCTTTATGCATAGATAATAATATAAACAATTCTTTGAGATTGTTCCTAGTTGCTACCTTTTCAAGCTTAGAATTTAACCCAGTAAGAAGAACCGGCCTAAAAAACTAACACAGCACCAGGTTTTAGCAGTTTGATAAACAAGCACGTTTTCTCACGTAGGTAAATCCCTTACGTATGTAATCCAAGCTGTCCCTCTTTTACGTAATCCTTATCTTCTACGTAAAATGAAGTAAATTAATTAGTTTTTTAATTAAAAGCTTCGCGTCCCTTTACATACGTCGTATAATTCGCACGTTGTGCTCACAGGGTCGCTACGGCCCGCATACATATTACAGCATTACGAACTACAGTTTACTGTTATGTTACCTGTAATGTGACCTTTATGTCAACTACATAAGACTCATTGTATAGAGGTAATGTTAGTACGTTACCTCTATTCATCTATTTAGCGTTTCGTCGTCACTTCAATCAGGATCTACGTCCTGTTGATTTTAGTGCTAATCTCAATCTTGTCTACACTAATTTGGCGTGTTTCTTTTCATGATCTATCTAGGTTTTGCTTGCGACTTTTTAACCAAGTTATAATGCTCTTTAACTAAGGTTTTTGGATAAGTGTTCGCTCGGAGCGCAACCGAGATGTGAGCGGTATTGCTTCTGAAATTAATCTGGTTAATTCCTCGCGGAAAACAACTAGTGCAGTGATATCTATCCCTTTCTGGTGCACCATCTAATAGCCAATAGGCCATTTGTTTTGAATGTGTGGACAATGGGTAAGGGTCGTGGTGTGTGTGAGTGGGCGGGGCGAACATAATCGCGAACGGTTCTAACCAGTATTTTGAGCAGGAGCAGTTTCACTTTGTTCTTTGAACAAAACCAGGAATAATTACGGTCCGTTCAGAGCGGTATTGAAATGAAAACACTATTTTGAAAATGTATGATGTTTCTAACGAACAGGATCGCGAAGATAAACCAGGTTTCCGAGCCCTGCTTGTAGCTAAAAATATAACCGACATGACTTCACGTTGGGCTACGGGCGTTAATATTATGACTGGCGTTTCGTCGCTGTCTCATACGAGTAGTATGTAGATACTATCAATATAATATTAATTATATCAACGATAATAATAGACGAATATATCCCTCTGTAGGTTCTTGACAACGTTTATTAATTTGTCCGTCATTGGCCAACGTGAGAGCCGCGTAAGATTGGTCATATCAAAGTCCAAAAATATCAGCACAAATTGAAAGACAGAACATTTAATTGATGTAACTAGATCAAATATTTGGGTCAATAAAGCCCACTGTTCTCTCAATATGTCCTTCAGGGAGACGAGTGTCCCACAGCAATAGGGACCCAAAATTGATTTGCTCCAGATTTCAGTCAGAGTACAGAGACAGCAGCTGTAAATTATTTATCTTCGGACGAATAACATTTTGGAGTCTGATACGTTGATGATTATTCCTAAAATATACCAATCAAAGTATTAATGGGTTTAATGGCTCCAGACTTTTTTAGTTGCTGGCCATTTAGGATCTGAAATGTTAATATATTTGACCACAGAGAAAACTAATAGTATTTGCAACTGTTTGTATTTTCTATAAATAATATTGACTATAACTTTTAAACTACACTGCAGAGTGCAGACTAATTTCAATTAAACGAGAAATCCTTTAGTATAAAATACAGACACAATATCAGCTCGGAAAAAGTTAATTCCGTAGTGGTGATTGGAGCATAAAATTTGTTTTGCTCGTCTGCCCTATCAACGTAAATGTTTAATGTTATAGAGATGAGGTACGGTCGGTGTCTTAAATAAATAGCCCCCTCGCCGTAGTAAAACGAAAAAAAAGGGTGTATTTATGTGTTAGCAGGGACTGTACGAAATATACAGCTGTCTCGACACTAAATACAACTGGAGCTTGATAACGGTGGACGGTGTTAAATGGTGTATAAAAACTTTTTGCTCAAATGTAATAAAAAGTATCTGACTTTGTAGAGGTCAACGTCCATGTGATATCTTTACTATTTGCGATCTTTATGTAAAATAAAAATAGTTCACGTGTTATTTGTAATAATCTTTGAGAATAATAAAATAGTGGAGAACATCATATTATTACGAATAAAAAAATACTGAACTACCCGAAATAAATTTGGTGAAAATCCGTTTGGCAGCTTGAGGGAAAAAAGTTAACAATCGTCTTATTAGTTTTATGAAAAAGCTTGAAATGTTTTAGCGAAAGTATACTTGCTCCTTATTACAAAACATATTTTACGCTCGCAGAAAATAACAATCCCCATCATCTTATGAAGCGCTTCCGCTTCTTGACGTAAACATAAATAACATTAGCAGATGTAATCCATGATTATTATTTGTTGTGTCACAACTCACAACAGAAGCTCGTATCATAACGACAGGACAATAAATAATATAATATTGTATCCTGTCCGAAGAAGGCTCTCGTAGCGAAGAGGCGAATCTAGTGACACAACATGAGTAATTATATTATAATTAGTATTCATGAATATCTTAAGGTGTTCGTGGGTGAAAAATATCATTTTATGTCTGATAGCTTTCTCCCTATATTGTGCGTTTTCCTAATTATAATTTAAAATTTAGTTTGTTATTATTTTTAGCAATATTCCGCGAAATAAACTTCCACCTTTAAGTAAATGAGTGAGTGCACGCATAGGCATGCGTACAGCACCTCCCTCCTCCCACACTGCTTATGCGTGCACTCGCATGCAAGAACTTGCAAACACCACCACCACACAAGCAATAATGTTGGCAAATCCGTGCAAGGCCCCTCACCGCCATGCAGGCTGAAAACCTCGACGCTTTGAAGAACTTCGAGATGTAATTTTAAATTGTCCCTAACGGTAAACCAGTGACGTGTCTCTTCGTTAAGCCAGATAGTCTCGGCTTTTTTGATAGCAATATTGGAGGCTCGGCTGTGCGTGTTGGTTCTTACATTAATATATTTAGGAATAACATTTAGACGTTTGCGTTGTTGATTGAACCAAACATTTTGAGCGGCTATACGATGTAATTTTGTTAACTTAATGTAGAGTCGTGCCTGATCGGTCATGCTCACCGATTTTAAATAGTTAATATAATCAGGCGTTACTTTGCGGAAATCCATACCTTAAAATTTAGTTCTTTATACGGAGCTCTCTTTTAAATTACATAATATCGAATTCGATCACTTAGACGAAAAGACACGCCATTTCGCAGCAATCGAAGTGCACGCTAAATATTTAAGTCAGAAGAAAAAGCTTCAGACTTTGGTAAATAAAAACAGGATTGTCCAATCACATACAGAATCCAGGTCTGAACCTTTTTCCTTCCACCCTCGCATCAAAAACTTAACCAGCGTACAATTTGCCAAGGATGAGATGACACTTTTGGAAAAGGGTCTTAAATATAATATCACTCCTAATATTAATCAGAATGCTTTGGAAAGGCTTGCGGTGGATTCGGAAATAACTGCCGTAGGTAATAAGAAAGATAACTTGGTTAAGGGCCTACTAGCCAACGAAATCAAAGGTACTCCTTCCGGTTCTTCTTTTCACCCCGAAAGAGTGGCTTTGAGGTCATTTAAACAAACAATAGATAATAACAACTTAGTAATATCTAAAGCAGATAAGGGTAACACAGTAGTAGTGATGGAGCGCGACGATTATTTGGACAGAGTTAATGATGTGATTCAGGGTGAACAATTTCTAAGGGTCCCTTCTGACCCAACAAACAAGTTTTTAGCTAAGCTTAAATAAGCAATTAATAATAATCAATATTTATTTCAAACTGATTCATCAAAGAAAAAACTCATCCCAATGAATCCACGCGCACCATCACTGTACGGCTTGCCAAAGATTCACAAAACTGATATTCCCATGCGTCCAGTTGTCTCATACATAGGTGAACCAGCATACGAGCTGGCAAAGTCACTTAATTTCATAATAAAAGAAAAGCTCTCATTTCGGCCACCTTATGCCATAAAAAATAGTCTACAATTAGTCAACAAAATTAAAGATGTGACTTTGCCACCTCGTTGCAAATTAGTTTCACTTGATGCTGATAGTTTATTCACTAATGTTCCACGTAAGGAAACATTAGGTATCTTAAGGAATGCATTAGGAAAACGTTTACCTCCTGGTGAAAGTAATGAATTGCTTACTCTTACTAAAACCTGCATGGAACAAAACTACTTTCGATTTAACGGCGAATTCTTTGTTCAAGACGACGGTCTAGCTATGGGTTCACCTTTAAGTCCTTTGATGGCCGAAATATTTATGGACAATTTTGAACAAAGAAATATCGTCGTTAATAAAAGTATTTTATATTACTTTAGATACGTAGATGATTGTTTTCTTTGTTGGACGGGTACACAGAGACAACTGGACGTATTTGTTAAAGAACTAAATAAAAAACATAATATTAAAATTAAATTCAAATTAGAATGTGAAGATAATAACACCCAAAATTTTCTCGATTTGTCTATTTCTAGAGTTAATAATAAACACAGTTTTGAAATCTTTCGCAAGCCAACTTAGACTAATACTACTATTCATGCTTCGTCATGTCATCCTTGGCAACACAAACTCGCGGCCTTTCATAGTTACATTAATAGATTATTATCGATCTCTCTTAGTAAAGATAATTATCAAAATGAGCTTAATATCATTTTCCAAAAATATTTTGAAAAATAAAAACAAGAAAGAACTGGTTAAGTTTTTGTACGCAGGACCTATTGATAAGGAGATAGTTAGATATAAGTCCAGTTTGACCTACATGGGAGAGGTATCTGCACGCTTATCCAAAATAATGAAAAACAACGATATGCATGTCGCACATCATTTGTGTCATAACAAAGACCGGATTGATGAAAAATATCAGTCCGGTGTCTAGATCGATTGTCCTGAATGCGATAGTGTACGACTTGACTACGTCACCGCTTATTAATATGTTCGGGGGTACTGGTGAGGGTAGTGGGGGTAGTGGGGATAGTAGCGGGGCTTGATAGGGTATAAAAGGCGGTGTTTTGGCCTGCGGCGGCACTTGACGGACGTTGTTCGTAGAGTCCACATCCTGAGGATGCTCCGGTGTTGGAGCGAAACGCGCGTCGAGGTTTTCAACCTGCATGGTGGTGAGGGGCCTTGCACGGATTTGCCAACATCATTGCTTGTATGGTGGTGGTGTTTGCAAGTTCTTGCATGCGAGTGTATGCATAGGCAGTGTGGGAGGAGGGAGGTGCTGTACGCATGCCTATGCGTGCACTCACTCATTTACTTAAAGGTGGAAGTTTATTTCGCGGAATATTGCTAAAAATAATAACAAACTAAATTTTAAGCTATGGATTTCCGCAAAGTAACGCCTGATTCCATTAACTAATTATAATATTTAGGAACAGAGGGAATACTAACAATTACCGTCACCGTCCACCACGTTTCACCGTCTAAATAAAATTTGAGAACAATATTATACATCTTATGAATTAGCATTTCAAAAACAAATAGTAAACATCGCCAGTCATTTCGTTGCGCTGAAATTCTTTTAAAGTATTACATCATTGCTCAGGATAAAAATGATCCTATGTCCTTTCCTGAGTTTGAAGTATGACGCCTGATCAGTGATCAATATCGGTTTGACATCAAAAAGAAAGACTGAAGATAGGCAGAACCTCACGCAGTAATAGTATAAGCGTATGGATTTGAAAGTAAGTACATTTATCAGTAAATTAAAGGTACATTCACTATACTGTACTCGGTGAAATATAGCGGTAGCGGTCATTGACAAAAACTTGTAATAATTTTATATACATTATCAAT
The DNA here is from genome assembly GCA_937595015.1 of Polyommatus icarus. Taxonomy (NCBI): domain Eukaryota; kingdom Metazoa; phylum Arthropoda; class Insecta; order Lepidoptera; family Lycaenidae; genus Polyommatus; species Polyommatus icarus. The sequence goes on along the minus strand of OW569323.1, from coordinate 18,505,209 downwards.
CGCGGGTTATATAGTAAATGACAAACTTTTGACATGGAGTCAATGACCGCTACGGCCATGTTTCGCCGAGTACAGTATAGTCATTTCATAGGATGGATGTCCGACCCAATCGTTGGAATCGCGTGCGGATCGACTTGCAAACTCGAAACCGCTCTTACAGAAATTGAGCTTAAAAGTTATGGACTTTTCAACTCCTTTCGCTCCTAAGTAATAATCTTAAAATATTATTCGGCTGAAAAATTTATTGAAAATTAAGAAATTAAAAAAACCCCCGCCAAACAACTTTAAAAAGTAATAAAATAATATTTACTGCCTTTAAGTCCAAATAATTCCTAACTTGTGTAAAGTAATATTTTAGTCCATAATTGTTGTCAAGGTGTGTCGTGGGACCGCGCCGTCAAGTAAACTACAACATACAACCGCCAAGTCACTGACTATCTCGATTCAGTTCGCTGTGAATTGATTGTGAAATCAAACATCTACATTAGCGGTCCCCCGACACACCTTGACAACAATTATGGACTAAAATACTACTTTACACAAGTTAGGAATTATTTGGACTTAAAGGCAGTAAATATTATTTTATTACTTTTTAAAGTTGTTTGGCGGGGGTTTTTTTAAATTTCTTAATTTAATTTTATTTCATACTTTTTAAACTTGTGTTGGTTAAAGTGCAGAAAAATTCCTATCAACAGAATCATAAGTATTCTCATGATTACCATCTATCAATGTCCTTTTCGATGAGGCTGTTAATATGAGCCCAAACATGAAACCTCCCCTTTGGGTTCATACGAAGCTCGGTTCCTATAGAATTCAGGTATTTCAGCATATAAAATATATTTACTGTTTATCTACTTCTTACTGGTTGTCGCAATTAAAATGAGCCTAAACACGAAACCATCTACTCTAAGTTGTTGAGGAGTTGGATATCCTATTGATTTGATAATCAAGTGATGGTGCATCACCAGGCCAACTTTTCATTATTATGTGTATACGTATATTGTATATTCACAAATGTCACGAACTAGAATGAAATATAAAACCCATCAAATGACTACAAGTTGCTGAAGGCATTTCATGAACCAGATAAACCCTGACTGTCCAGAACTGAGCAGGCTGATGATGATGAACTATAACCAAGAACACTCTCAAACATGTCAGCTCTCAATAAAAAAAAACTAGATCAAAATCGGTCCACCGGTTTGGATGCTATGATGCCACAAACATGAACCAGATAAACCCTGATTGTCCAGCACTGAGCAGGCTGATGATGATGAACTATAGCTAAGAACACTCTCGATCATGTCAGCTTTCAAACAAAAAAAAAACTAGATCAAAATCGGTCCACCCGTTTGGATGCTACGATGCCACGGACAGATACACACACAGACAAACAGACAGACAGACAGACAGACACGTCAAACTTATAACACCCCTCTTTTTTGTCGGGGGTTAAAAAGGAATTTTTAATAAAAAAATGCGTGTGGTATTCGAGGACTGTATTGCCGCGGTAAAATTGTTGCAAATATTTTTTATCAACTATGATTCGCATACATCTAGTCGCATGCACACGAACACCGTGCCGAAGTTTGCCAACGCCGCACCGACTGCATCGTGTGCGGGTGTTAGGTTTTTTCGTTCCGGAATTTCTTGATTCTAAAAGCTATGCGATAGCTTAAAATGTGTCTCCTTAGGATGAAAATATAAATGATATTAGAAAACGTTATGCAACTTGATAATACTTTGGCGAAATCGTTACAACTTAACGATTTCCTCAAAATGACCAAGTGTAAAGACGTTTTTCATGTCCGTCTCAATAAAACGATTCCCAATATGTGGCCCAAATCGGCAAATGGTTTTAGTGTGTCGTGAACCCGTGGACTTTGTTTTATGCTTACCTCATAAGACCTTCTATGTTTTTTTTACGTTTTAATAAAAATACATATTAATACTAAAAATGTGAGATTATCTGTCTGTTACATTTTTACGCTTAAACCTCTAAGCTGTTTAAGATGAAATTGAGAGGTACCGTACTAAAAAATGACCCCCATTATGTATGTGTTAAAATTGTATTTACCTACTTTATTTTATTAAAATAGCTTTTAATTATTATTATTAGTTATTTGTTGAAGAAGTTAACATAAGCCAATATAACAATGTAATTTGCAATGTTTTGTGCCTTACCGCCTACTGAATTATATTTCTAAGGAATTTACATTACAATAATTTTAACTTTTAAATAATGCATTAAAAAATTACATCCTAATTCCTAATTATCAGCTGACATAACATTTAAGAAACAACCATACACAAATTTTACGACAGAAAAAAATTGGTACATCAGATTAATTTTGTGATTTTGTGAAAATCCTTCGACACGTTTCGTCGTAAAGGTTGGTAGTAAACTCGCTAATAAAACTTGGGTAATTGCTGTCTTACCCCACGTATAGCTTAGTCATGCGGTAATGCGTCTCAAGATACGCTACGTCAGTGTTTTTCAACATGTGGGTCGTGACCCCCCGGGGGTCGCTTAGCATCTATTATAGATATCACACTTTTTTTACCCCCCTATAATAGGGGGGTACAAAAAAGTGTTGTACTTGGGGACTGCCGCAATAAAGTTATAATTTTTTTTTTTTTTTTTCACTTTTGTACTCTGTAACTTGGCGATCTGTGTCACACAATAAGCCATTTTTATGAAGGGGGTTGAAACTATTTGGCTTTTGAGAGCAGAGGAAGCTTGGTTATATTGCTTTTACTCCTATGATGGGTCTATTTAGTTGTTATTAGCCAAATCTAAGGTTCAGTGTCGGTACACTATGTCTGCTCAATCTCGAGTGAGTGACACTGCCTGTGCCAGCAAGTCTAGATGCCAGTATGTTAGTGTGTTTTGCCATTCGTTCTTGATAGGCCTTGCTGTATTTTGTTATCTCTTCCTTAACTGTGCTCATTTCAAGGTCTTTGTAAATGTACTTGTTAGAAAGATAATATGGTATGCTCAGCATCGTTCTTAATACTTTACTCTGGAAACGTTCCAGAATCTCGATGTTGCTGATGCTGGCAGTACCCCATAACTGAATGCCGTATGTCCAGATAGGTTTTAGGATGGCTTTATAAACTGATACTTTGCACTCTGTTGAAAGACCAGCTTTTGGACCTATGAGCCAGTACATGGATCTGAGTTTTGTGTCAAGTTGTTTCCTTTTCGTCCAAATGTGTTTTTTCCATGTAAGCCTGCGATCCAAATGCATGCCCAGGTATTTTGCATCTTCGGCCTGTAGTATATCCCTATTGTGCAATTTAATTGGAGGACATGTTTGCTTTCTTAGAGTAAAGGTTACATGGACCGACTTGTCCTGGTTTGCCTGGATACGCCAATTATCGAGCCAGGTTTCTACTTGACTGACGTGTTCTTGTAGTTTGGCTGATGCTATAGTGGGGTTTTCATGCACGGAGAGGAAGGCTGTGTCATCGGCATATGTGGCCGTTGTTGTATCGTCACTAGTTGGCAGGTCTGCGGTGAAGATAAGATAAAGCACTGGACCGAGTATGCTTCCTTGCGGGACTCCTGACAGTATTTCGCATAATGCCGAAGTTTCATCGCCGATTTTTACCTCGAAACATCTGCCTCTTAGGTATGACTTGAGGATTAGGAAGAAGCAGTGCGGTAATAACTTTTTTAGTTTAAAGAGTAGCCCCGCGTGCCATACTTTATCGAATGCCTGACTGATGTCAAGAAAGACAGCAGAGCAATACTTTTTGCTTTCTAGCGAACGGCTTATGGCGTCTGTGAGTCGGTGGATTTGTTCTATCGTTCCATGTCGTTGCCTAAATCCGAACTGGTGGTGGGGGATAACTTGTGGTAAATGTTGAAGCATCCGGTTAAGCAGGATTTTTTCCATGAGTTTGCCTAGTATAGGTAGCAGACTTATCGGTCTATAGGACTTGACGTCATTTAATGGTTTGCCAGGTTTTGGGACCATAATGATCTGGGCAATTTTCCATTGAGCAGGAAAGAACTCGAGTCGAAAGCAGGCGTTAATTATAGCGGTAATAAAAATTACAGCTTTTTTAGGCAGTTGTTTCAGCAATTTTGCATCAACCTGATCAAACCCTGGCGCTTTACCGATTTTCAACCTTAGGATTTCTTTCCAAATTTCTTTCGGGCTTGCACTTTTGATTGGTGGGCACATTTGGAGTGGCGCATCAAGATATTCTTGGATTACTTGGTCATGAGCTGGGTTTCTACTTGGTAATGGCTTGAAAACTGATGCAAGATGTTCCATGTAGACTTGAGCCTTAGCAGAGTTGGTCCGTGCCCAGTTACCAGATGAGTCTTTAATAGGTGGAATGTGAGCTGTAGGCCTTTTCAGTCTTTTAGTGATCTTCCAAAGTGAGTGGTTTGTGTTCTTGTAAGGTGTTAGGTTAGCTAGCTGGTTTTGCAATTGTTCATCTTCCGCGTGTGAGAGCAGACGTTTCAATTCCTCAGAGGCTTTGTTAAAGGCTTTTTTATCACAGGGATACTTGGTGCGATGCCATAGTTTACGAAGATGCCTTCTTTCATTTACTTTTTGTTTGATAGCTTTAGAAAACCGGATATCTTTGGAAAAGTTTACCTTTGGCTTTAATATGGGCGTTGACTCATTAGCTGCTTTATGAAAAAAAAGTTATAATATATCATTTTTCATCAATTTATGCAATAATAATTCGAATACGTCTATTCGCACGAACACAAACACCGTGCCGAAGTCTAATGAACTGAAACGACGTTGAACGTTGGTTGGTTAGGTTTATTTTCTTAATTCGATCGCCACGCGCTTAAAAGTTATGCAATAGCTAAAAAAATAAAGATATATCCTTCGATCGTGGAAAAACGAGACACTAACGAGCGTTTCTATTGCTATCGCGATCACCGGTGCTCGTGCGGGGTTGATGGGTTGATGGGTTATAAAGATTGATATATTATGTAGGAGAATTCTAACAAAAGGATAATATATTGTATTCATAAACATACCTACTTGATAAGAAAGCAAAAGAGCTTTCGCAAAATAATTTTTAAACCATCGTCGCATCATTAAAAAAGGTTGACAAACACTGCTCTATCTTTCCATGGCTACGAGGCAAACTTTGCTCCATTAAAAGGTGCAACCTTTACAAGTTTAGTTAAACACCGGATAATATTTTAAGCTTAACTCGTTATTTTTTAAGTTAAGATGCAAATTTTACACATTAAATGATTAACAAGAAGATAATATTTACAGAAAGACATACGAAACATAGGCCACTTACTGCTAATCTGAAATAAATTTATTCCAGCAGTCCAATGGACTATTTCCTACTAGTAGGGGAGGTAGTGCTAGCGTTTGCAAAGTCATTTCATACCGACCAAATTTTTGTCCAGCGGTAGCTTAATATTTATCAATCGATATAATCAGCGTCAGTCGCCGCACCCGTGGTGGAATGTTAACTGAGAGTATTTCAAAGTTGTAAAAAAATAGTTGCGAAAAGTGATTTTATAACGAATGAAACTTTGATGGATGATTATTGAGGTCATGTTTAACCAAAAAATTACCGTCAGCCGTATTGCAGACGGGGGATTCAACGTCAGTCAGTCGCGTTACTGAACATGTAAAAATTTTTTGAATATAAAGTCATTTTATACCGTACAAAATTTATACAGGTGAATGTTTCTACTTTGTAAATAATAAAGAAAACCGTCAGTCGCTAATACGATGGTGGAAAAACCGTCAGCCAGCGATATAAGTTATGACCAATATATAGCCCTACTTCGCGCTCAATGTATCCTAGGGCGTCGCGTAAACGACATTTCCACCTGCAAACATTCAGCTGAAGGCGATTATCGTTTGAATTAACCATAAAATTATCTCATATAGCAATTTTAAGTAATTAATTCGATAGTCAATATTTGTGAAGAAGAATTATATACATTTTACTTTAAAAGCGCCATCTGTTGTTATAAACTAAAACCAAAATAAGACCTACCCAACCTAAACGTGTATAAACGTGTATAATCTAGATAATATGAACCTTTATTGGGTGCGAATTGGGATCTTTTTAATGTCGATTCAATACGATTCCCAACAACAACTTTGAGATGCTCTCAATTTTTATTCCACCCATTATGAAGTGGCTGACGATCAAAGCTGTTATGTATTAGTGGAATACTGTTATTGTAACGATTTTCGCTCGGTATGAAATGACTTTTTAAACTGAGCGCGACCTCCTACTATACACTAAGAGCCTGTTTCGTCACTTTCTGATAAAGCACCAAAAAGGCTATCACAACTTTTTTGACAGATTCTCCATACTAGATCTGTCAAGTTAAGTGGTGGATAGCCTATTCGGCACTTATCAGGAAGTGGTGAAACAGGCACTTAAGCTATGGAATTTGTAAATTACATTACACGTACAAATTCCCTTTGAGATAAAAATTCTTACTTTCTTTAATAAACGAGTTTAAAAATATGTTACATTAATCAGAAGATGAAATAGAAAATTGTGTTAAAATATTATTAGCGAGAAACAAGAGATGACAAAGTAAACGTTTCAGCGACCTAGTCACTGTTTTTCATCTCTTTGTGCTATTACTTTCTTTTTCCTATTCCAAGCTCTTGAATGTAATAAGACTCGTTTATTGCTATTTATTTGCCTGACAAATCCCTATAATGTGATAAGGCCCTACGAGAACAATTTATGGGCTCTATCTCATTAGTTTCGTAAATATATTTATGTTTTTTTATAACTTAATAAGATATCGTAAAAGGCTCAATTTGCGAGATGAATGTTCAGAAATAGCACTATAATTCTGATATGCAATTTAACCTATCAACCCCCATAAGGACACCGGTGACCGCGACAACAATAGAATAACAATAGATTTCCAAGAATCAGCGATTGAAGGATTAATAGAGATGTAGAGAACCATACATATTTAAGATGTTATTAAATTAATAAAGAATGATATTGTTGATCCATTAAATGTTTTATTGCAACTTTTGTTCTTTGTTACAAACTACAGGAATATAATGAAAGCAACGTAATAAAATAAATTGCTCGTCACATTAAGGTGAAGGAAATAGATTCTTATTATTCGTGACAGAAATAATAATGTCCTTCCAAAAATATTATTACGAGCAAAAAGCTTTGTGGGCTCTCGCGATCTTTATTTTTTAAGTTAACCACGCTGAGAACAAAATCGATTTAGGTAATCGTATTTCATTTGTTATGGTTTCAACTAAAGATTCCCGCAAACGATCAAACATCAAACACGTCAAACACGTAGTTTTTTTGACAAACTACGTGTTTGTCGTGTTTGAAGAAAATTTGGATTACGTAGCGTTTGACAAACGTGTTTGGACGTGTTCCGCTGTGTTTGTCAAACAAAATCTCATGATCTCAAACCGATTCTAGCTAATTGTTTGACAAATGTGTTTGATGCACGTTTGATCGTCTGCGCTGCTGTTTGTCAAACAAACTACGTGTTTGACGTGTTTCACGGTTTGATGTTTGATCGTTTGCGGGCTACTTTAGAGGCTACATTTTGAACCAATTTTTACCTTGTAATACAATTTTGTGTCATTTATCCTTCGGATTCTTGGAAATCTATTGTTATTCTACTGTTATCGCGGTCACCGGTGTCTTTATGGCTTGGAATGTAAAATTAATATAAATAAAAATAGTGGTTTGTAATATAGAAGTAAAAAGAATTAAAAAAAGTGTGGCTCTCGGGGACAACTGTCTGCATAGCATACTTTTTGCTATTGCAAAATATTTATTGCGAAATATAATAATTGCATAAGTTGATAACAACTTACGCAATTATTATATTTCGTATACGTCTAGTCGAAAGCGCACAAACACCGTGCCGAAATCTGCCGAATTAAAACGACGTTGAAAAACGCTCGGCAACGCCGCACCGATGTGCCAGTCGGAGTGGGGGTGTTAGGTTTATTGTTATAGTTAATACAAGACAAAAAAAAACAAAACTTTTTGAACGTGGCGGTTGACACGGTAGCCGTGTCATCTACTTCTATGGTGTATGACACGGCTAACGTGTCACGAGAAAATTGTATGCCGCCACGACTGAAAGTCTTCAAAAATGTGCGCCGCATTGAATCGGTTAAGGAATTTCTTGATTCTGACTCACTTTAATTCAGTGTACCGAATAATGTAAAGTATACTTACATTCCGCTACCTACGAATGCATATTTGTTCAAGACGAATCAACATTTTACCACTTTAATGCCTTATTATTACAACGAAGATATGATTTTCTTGCCAACGAATAAAATGCTTTATTTTCAGGGTGAAAGATTGCATTTCCGGGAAAACTTATTGTGGAATGGTTGTTAGGTTTGCAAACGACATTGCATGTTTTGTCATATGTGCTCGATGTTTGAATTGTTCGTCTGGAGATAGTTACATTGTTCCGTCGAGATTCTATCATGTTGGCGCTTTCGAAACTCTTAAAAATATAATGGTCTACTCGTCTGGAATCTACTGATTATAACGAGACGTGTCATAAGAGTTAATGGAACGAAAATCAGTTGTCGTTGCTTTTAACACGTTCGGTGCGAAACAGGGCTTGAAACACCCTGTCCATGTCTCGTCGTTATAGCGGTAGGAAAAAACTTAAACTTCTCTGTCGTGCGGGAGGCATAACTTCCATCTGGTTCAGTGTAGGAAAGTGATAACTATATATCTGAGATGTGCTATTGATTCCTAGTTCAATGGTATACCGACCTTAATACCGGGTTTCTTAGACCTCGTGCCGCACTGAACAAATAAAAATTCTAGCACAGTGCGGAACGAGGTTGGGAACACCTCGTACCCCCGCACACCTCGTACCGCACCCTAAGCTAGCTTCACGCGGTTAATGTTGTGCAACGCATTCGCATCCGACAAATATAATAAATTATATTTTCACTTTGTTTTTAGCGATCTAGCATAAAGGATTACAGTATTTAACGGATCTGTGAGTACGTACTGTTAAGTTGGAGTGGTGCTTTTAATTTAACTGAGCTATATTTTTTGGCGTTTTTGTGTGAAAAGCTTAAGGGGCCGGGTACCCTTGGAATTTCTCATACAAACGTAATACCAAAATCATTTTTCTCATACGAAAATATTTAACATGTTTGAGTTATTTTTCAGTTTAGAATAGTAATTACCTAGGTTCCTGCACAAAAACTTACTTCAAAATATTTAAACACAAAAAAAAAAATTGTTTAAAATTTTTTTTTAGTAAATTTACTACTCAATATTGAAACACTAAAAAATAGAGTAAAACACTAAAAAATTTATAAATAAATAGTAAATTTACTACTAAATATTTAAATACTAAAAGATATTTTTTAGAAATTAAATATTTTGTAGTAAATTTACTATTTATTTATATATTTTTTAGTGTTTTACTCTATTTTTTAGTGTTTCAATATTTAGTAGTAAATTTACTAAAAAAAATTTTAAACAAAAATTTTTTTTTGTGTTCAAATATTTTGAAGTAAGTTTTTGTGCAGGAATCTAGGTAATTACTATTCTAAACTGAAAAATAACTCAAACATGTTAAATATTTTCGTATGAGAAAATGATTTTGGTATTACGTTTGTATGAGAAATTCCAAGGGTACCCGGCCTCTTAAGATGCGAATCATTAACACTATACCTACACAATAACTTATTTGCTATTTTTGTAAAATTATTGTAACAGATGAGATGATCAATAAAATGATGCTTGAGACAAACAATTATGCGCGAAACTATTTACGAACAAACCAACAAAATATGAAATATAATTCACGTATGAAAAGTGAACTAATACTAGTTTTGAAGAAATGAAAACATTTCTGGCAGTTGTGATGGCAATGGGTTTATGTAAAGTACCTCATATAATGTTTACTACTAAATATTTAAATACTAAAAGATATTTTTTAGAAATTAAATATTTTGTAGTAAATTTACTATTTATTTATATATTTTTTAGTGTTTTACTCTATTTTTTAGTGTTTCAATATTTAGTAGTAAATTTACTAAAAAAAATTTTAAACAAAATTTTTTTTTTTGTGTTCAAATATTTTGAAGTAAGTTTTTGTGCAGGAATCTAGGTAATTACTATTCTAAACTGAAAAATAACTCAAACATGTTAAATATTTTCGTATGAGAAAATGATTTTGGTATTACGTTTGTATGAGAAATTCCAAGGGTACCCGGCCTCTTAAGATGCGAATCATTAACACTATACCTACACAATAACTTATTTGCTATTTTTGTAAAATTATTGTAACAGATGAGATGATCAATAAAATGATGCTTGAGACAAACAATTATGCGCGAAACTATTTACGAACAAACCAACAAAATATGAAATATAATTCACGTATGAAAAGTGAACTAATACTAGTTTTGAAGAAATGAAAACATTTCTGGCAGTTGTGATGGCAATGGGTTTATGTAAAGTACCTCATATAATGTTGTATTGGAGCAAGAACAAATTATACAGAAACGAATTTATACGTTCAGCAATGACAAGAGACAGATTTTTACTCTTATTAAAATGCTGGCATGTCAGTGATGTCTCAAATGATAATAAAACTGACAAAGTATATAAAATCAGAGATATGCTTTCGATGATCACTGACAATTTTTAGAATGTATTAAAGCCTCCGGGCTTTAATACATTCTGAAAATTGTCAGTGATCATATAAATATATAGTAATTGATGAGACAATGATACCCTGGAGAGGACGATTAGGTTTCCGACAGTATATAAAAAACAAATCTCACCGATATGGCGTTAAGCTTTACAAACTTTGCACCCCCGAAGGTTATACCTACCAAATAGAAATTTATACAGGTAAAAAAGATCAGAAGAGAGAAGTCGATCACAGTCAAAAAGTTGTATTAAGGTTGGTGAACAATTTGACAGAAGAGGGAAGAATCGTAATAGTAGACAATTTCTATACTTCGTTGAGTTTGGCAGAAGAACTCCTATCACAAAAAACATTTCTATGTGGAACTTTAAAATTAAGAAGAAAATATTTGTCAAAGAAAGTTGTTAATGCGAAAATAAAAATGGGCCAGATAATTGGAAAAATGAACAAAAAGGGTGTGAAAGTATTGAAAAAAAGTAAAGAAAATTCTCACAGAATGCACTGGTTGCAAAAAATATTATTGTTTGGCCTGTTTTAATGAAAAACATCCATAAGTTTGATAAATAAATACAATTAAATAAAATCGATATTTCTTTTCCCATCACTAAATTATATGAAAAACTGCTATTGTTCAGTGCGGTATGGGGTACATCAGACCCCACACTTTATTTTACCCATAGAATCTAAACTAACTAATCTAACTACGGGCGGCGGTAGATTTAGGTTAATGAACTCATTGTTAATAATAATCACGACAAAAGCCGCACACTTTGTCTTATTTGGCGCCAAAAAAAGGATTTTGGTCTCCTACGGGCGGTGGGGTTTAATATGCCTCGTGCCGCCACAATCTCTGGTATATGACAAGGTTTAAAACGACCCGTAACGCAGTAATGGAAAGTACAGATATATCTGTGCCGCTGGGAACGTGTTAAGGGGCCGGGTACCCTCGAAATTCTCATACATACGTAATACCAAAATCATTTTCTCATACGAAAATATTTAATATGTTTGAGTTATTTTTCAGCTTAAAATAGTAATTATTTAGGTTCCTGCACAAAAATTTACTTCAAAATATTTAAACACTAAAAAAAGTATTTTATTAAATTTTTTTTAGTAAATTTACTACTAAATATTTAAACACTAAAAAATAGAGTAAAACACTAAAAAATATATAAATAAATGTAAGTTTAAAACTTCTTATTTAGAGTAGGCTGGTATCTTTTCAACAGAAAAGTAAAATATTTTAATTTTGAAGGACGACAATGTCAAGTTTGTAAGAACTGAAAAATATGTTTTATGGGAAAATATTTGTGTCCGATTTGGAGGATTTATAATTATAAACGCAATTAAACGTAATTGTCATTTCTTTATTTTTACAGGTACTTACTTATGTTATTCTATTATTATTTTATTTAGTTTTTGTACATATAGTTTTCAATGTTTTACTGTTTGCTTATATACCTACATTAAATCTTCATTTTTACAGAGAAACAAAATTGTTTATATTTTTCTTCCTATGTGTCGTAATAATCTTATATAAATAATAAATTTACTACAAAATATTTAAACTTTAAAAAATATTTTTTAGTATTTAAATATTTTGTAATAAATTTACTATTTATTTATATATTTTTTTGTGTTTAAATATTTTGAAGTAAATTTTTGTGTAGAAACCTAGGTAATTACTATTTTAAACTGAAAAACAACTCAAACATGTTAAATATTTTCGTATGAGAAAATGATTTTGGTATTACGTATGTATGAGAAATTCCAAGGGTACCCGGCCTCTTAAGCACCTAAGAAGAAGCATTTTGTTCAAGTATTAAGAGTCTTTACAGAATAGATTTTCTGGTGAAAATAAAACCTAATTTACGAGAAATGTGACACATTATTATAATAGTCTTATAGCGCATTACCAACCAAGATACTTATTTACATACCTACTTTCATATTATGAAGAATAATCATTAGAATCAGAGATATTTATTACTAGCTGTCCCGGCAAACGTTGTTTTACCATATAAAGTATTTCTACTTCCATCAGATGATACAAAATTTAACCCTCTCTTTTGTCCTCTAAGAGGGGTGGGGGGAAAAACGTTATACACCAAATGTTAAGTTGAAAAACACAGTAAATAATATTATGAAGTAAGTCCATTAAAGAAAAAAGTTTGATACAAAATCAGACCACCCTCAGAGGGGTGGGGGGATTTTTTTTTTGTCTCAGATGTTGAGTTCGAAGAAGACAAATATATCTGCGAAAACCGTTGGCAAATCGGATCAGTAGTTTCATGTTAAAGAAAAAAGTTTGATACAAAATCTGACCCCCTCTTTTGTACCCTTAGAGGGGTGCGGGGGAAAAAATTTATGCACCAGATGTTAAGTTGGAATAAGACAAATATATCTGCGAAAACCGCATTCAAATCGGATCAGTGGTTTTCATGTGATGCTGGAACAAACATACAGACAGACAGACAAAAATCTAACTACATTTTTGGCTTCTATAGCGACGTAATGACACCCCCCACTTATTATTTTTTGAATATCTTTAATGTACAGAATTCTCATTTCTACAATTTTATTATATGTATAGATTTTTTGGTATTATACTCGCATTTAGAGTGTGCTTAGACACTTACAAAGTTAAACATAAATCACCTGCATTTCCTTAATAGTTTTTATTGATCATTCATCATAACCACAATGAAAATAAAACAAATAGCACACGGTAATTTGTAAAATTTAATCTGTCATAATTATTTGAACAGCTGACGTTGATTGATATTGTTATCAGGCCTTGGTGTTTGTTTAAATTATGCTATTAATTATAAAGTTATGATTGAGCGTTATTTTAATGTAAATAAAATAAATTATTGAAGATCCACTTATTGGTTGTTCGAAATTATAATAAATGATCAAACGAACTTACCAAGTGAAGTTCGATCATTATTATATGAGTCGCTTCATTCGAAGATATATATTATTAACCAGTAGTACCTCTGTATCTGCTAGGCAATCGCGTTTTTTCAAAGACGTATGTGGGTAGTTGAAAAATTACCCGCCCGTCACTGGACGTTCCGGCGTGTCTCATTATGTTTAGAGAGAAGTAATGCAAAAAATCTTTCTTTCTTTCTTTGGGTACTGCAGCAAACATAGTTTCGTGCAGACTGGGTGGGAGGGAGATTATATCTTCGAATGAAGCGACTCATATAATAATGATCGAACTTCACTTGGTAAGTTCGTTTGATCATTTATTATATTTCTTCGCTTCATTCTTCGATATATAATTATTAACCAGTAGATTTTCAGAGTAACGGACGAAAGATTTTTTACATAATACAATATAATATATTGTATTATGTAAAAAATATATATACCTAATATAAGTGTGGAGCGGAGCGGAGCTTAGCGGTGCCCGAATTGACCAATCACTATGCTCGAAATCTCCGCTCCGCTTCAATGGAAACAGCACGAGCGGTGTGGAGCGGAGCTGAGCGCATATTTATAGAAACGCAGCCGAGCGAGGCGAAGCGGTGCGGAGGACAACGGGTGCAGAGCGGAGGACAGCGGGGTGGTGCGGAGCGGTGCGATGCGGAGCGGGACAGTGCGTGACTCGCGTACAGTAAAGTATGCTCCGCTCCGCTGCGCTCGACTCCGCTGCGCTCCGCTCGACTCCGCTCGACACCGCTCCGCTTCAGTGGAAACACTGAGCACTTTTCACCGCTCTTCTCCGCTCCGCTCCGTTTCAGTGGAATCGCAGCCTTAACCCTCGCTTCCGAATCTCTATAAATAGAAACAAACTTTTTCGACTGTAACCTAAAGTTATTTCGATGTATTTCTTTCAAATAATTGTCTAAAAATATTTATAATGAGTAAATTAAACCATTCGCAATACAAAACGCTACATAAATTCGTGAAATCCAGTAAAATCTTCGAACAAAGCATAAGTTATACCTTGACACGTAGGAAATAGGGCACAATTTTGAATAGCCGAAATAATACTAATAGCTCACAGATTGTTTATTTATTTTTCATTCAGAGTGTGGTCAATGTATCAAAGGTCATAACAAACCAAACTTCTTCATACATATAAATACGTAATATAATCGAAACAAAGAGCGCGGCCCAGGTGGGCCTTACGGTTATTGAAAGACTTGAAAGTGTAAATGGAACGCCTCAGAGCTGTCAGCGAGGCAACGCCGCATGAACTGACATGTTTTTCGTGCGCGCACCCCATATCGAATTATAAGACGTTATCACGTCAAAAAATTTCATTGATGTAATAATTGGATATCTCCTACTCCTCCTACATTTCTTCTGATTAATTTCGTTGCGGGTCCCAAGACAGATTTAGCTTGTCCCTCGGGCATCCCTGAGATCATATCAAAGGGTTTTCGTGGTTGGTTGCCACTGTTGATCCTGGCGACACAGGAGTTGCAGTGGTGGGAATGTGTGGTGGGCCTTTTGATGTAATAATTAGATTGAATTTGTCGGACTCAAGAGATATTTATATTTAGCAAATGGTTACTTATAGAAAAAAATAATTAACATATTTTATACGTAAAGATAATAATAACATAATACAAAAAATAAGATATTATACGCTTTCTAAGTATAATTTAGTAAAGAAAATATAATATTGTACTACGATATAAGTAAATTGGTAATAAAATTATTTAAATGGAAGAAAATTGTGAAACAGTATTCAGACGAAGGCCCACTTTGTTGTCTATATATAGCGATCTAAAATTGGCCTGGTCTAGACCTTTTCTTTAAAATAATAGCTCCCACACTGGTTTCGATGACGGTGGCCGGTTTCACAACTAGGCCAGCTACACAGGAGTAATTTTATAGTGTCCAAGTGTGTGCGCAATACAAGAGCACTCTCTATTCCTTTACTCTCATAACCCAGTGGGACGGACGACCGACACGACTGGTGAGAGATCAGGCGTAGGACCGACTTTTTACGTGCCCATCCAACGCATGGATCATCTAAGGGTGCGTCCACATTTGTATCATTTGCGCGATCAGATCCCCGATCAGATCTCCGAAGCGTGTCAAAATAATACGCGTATCATGATACGCCCCGATCGCTATTAACCTCGTATCTGATACGTGTCATATCAAATACGTTATACACGCATGATCGACAGAATGATCTAATAGGCGTCCACACTATGATACGCATACTTGATACGGCGCGATGATCGCGAATGATACAAATGTGGACGCGCCGTTACATAAAGAGTCGTGATTACGTCGTGGCCTTGACATAATCCTGCTAAATTGCGTAGGTACACAATATGCCTAAGGTCAATTTCTCTGAATATTTCGTGCAAAAATAAGCTTAGTTATTATCCAAAACTTAATATAAAACGTAGTTTGTATGGAAATTTTGACTGGGCCCGTGGTAACCATAATATTATTCTATTAATAAGCCTCTGCATTTTGCTTCAAAACCATTAACTACGAAGGCACTTTTGTGATTAATTATCGTGATAAGATCCAACACTTCAGCCAACAAATTACTTTCATCACGAATATCCAAAAGTAAGGGAGTTTACTAAACCTCCATTGATTAACGACGCTAACCAAATTGCCACGTTTCAGGATACGACTGCAAGTTGTGAAAGATAGTGGCAGTATAGTCTTGTTATTGTAAAATCAGTGGCGTTAAACCTACGAATAATAAAAACTAAGGAAACGTTGGTTCTCAAGGTTCTTTTCGCACACTAAAATATTATGCAATAGCTACGAAACACTACATTCAAATTGGCAAAATGAAATCGTTGACAATAATTATTGTCACTTCTATAATTAGTAATTTTATATTTTGTGTAATTATTAATTACATAAAATTCTGTATTCGGGCCTCTTTTCGCATAAAGTAAGCATGTATTCGGGTCACATTTTGTAGAATCGGAACAAATTTTTTGACACAGTTAGAGCTACCGCACACCTGAGACACGACTGTCTTAAGACATACTATCGCATAATAAAAATATGCACTAGATGCGCACATTTGAGACAAATCGTCTCATAGACAAAGTTGTCTAATGCGCCCCGCGACAAGTCTGACTAACGACTGTCGGCTTCCCTTTGAAGTGTATGCGAGCGGCCGTCATCGTAGTCAAGACAGTTTTGACTTGGTGTGCGCTACGTGATAGATACAACTGTTTTAATTGTGTCGTAAGACTGACTTGTCTATGTGAGACAAGACTGTCTAACTACAGTTGTGTCTCCAATGTGCGGCCGCACTTACTCTTCCTTAGTTTTATTATTCGTAGCAATGATATTCTACTTATACAGATCTGTTACGTTCATACTATTTTCCGGTTTAAATCTCTTCCGAACAACATTGACAAATTTGACAGATAAGTGAAACAAAAGATACGAAATGCCATTTACATAAAAGAGACAGACTAAATAAAAGACGACCCAATTGGGTCGTATTTGAAGCTTCACAACAAGCGCCGTAGTAACATATTATCTGCTTTGAGTTTTTTATATAATATATCATTGATTCGTAGCGTTAAACACGCTGTTTTAGGCAATGGTAGGTTTCTAAAATATCTTCCAATGACTACGCACTTAGGGCTCCCACATAAAACTGCGAATTCGCATCGCATCGCAAAAATCTGCAACAAAACTCATACTAAATAATATGATATTGCGATGCGATACGATGCGATTCGCAGTTTTGTGTGGGGGATCCCTTAATTCTCATATTTGTGAAGAGAGTCACACTTGTAAGTACTATATAAAATTCTTTTTGATTCAGTATTCATACAAAATTATGGAACTTAAACTTGAACTTCTGCTTCATAACTGATTGTAAATATGATATGTTTAATAAATAGGGACGATAATATTATGTAGAGTCAATGACAAAACTAAATGAAATCGAAAAATTATGATAAAAACGACAATTACAGCAATACTAAAATATTATTAACATACATTTTATTATAATACCCACAAACCGCCCACAAAATATTTTATATTTCCATTTCATTACGTACGTAATGTATGGTGAACTTCATTTGAATTTTCGTCACACGAATTCGTACGATATTTTTGTTATAACAAAAATCTATGACAATTGAAGACGTAAGTTGAAGAATACGATAACGAACATTTTGTAACATACGGACTTTTACTCATTTTATCCCTTATAATTGCAACAAACCTTGACTTCATCACCTGGCTGATATATCTGGCTGCACATAAAATAATACACAGTTTTTTTATTTCAAATCATTTTCCGACCCTAAGATAAAACTTCCATTTATGCAAAAAAACGGCAATTTTTTTATTGTTATTTATTGTGTTCTTCCACTCACGTCTTCAATTACGTTATGCTTTACAAAATTGTTACAATATTGGGCGTTTTCACAGTGCGACGGTAACGACACGACACGATACCACAGAATAGATAAGGGCCACCGCACATATTATACAATTTCGAGTTGGCCGTCTATCGTACAAACTAAACTGCGTAGTGTCACAATTTAATTAAACAAAATCATTGATCATACCTTGCATTTAAAAGTTCAATATTATCCAGATAAATTTTAATAAAAAAATCCAGATAAAAAGGTGATAATAATTCATATTTCCATACTAATATTTTTTTACTATTATGTCATTCGGGGCCGTCACGATGAAGTTGTTCAATTAAATTGTGACACTACGCAATTTAGTTTGTACGATAGTCGGCCAACTTGAAATTGTATAATATGTGCGGTGGCCCTCTATTCTGTGGTATCGTGTCGTGTCGTTATCGTGCAGTGTGCAAACGCCCATTTCTCTTCTTATAATATTCTCGTGTCGCATTGTATGTTGTTGTAACAATGCAACCTCCTCCGAAATTTTGTATGTTTTTCCTGTAACTCTGGGAATCAATCAACATCTATTTTTCTTCTTTATCCTATTGTTATTTTAACAATCTAATATATCAAATTCTCATGTCACAGTGTTTGTGCGCGAACTCCTTCAAAACGGCTCAACCCATTTTAATAAATTTTTGTATGTACATTCGTTAGGCCTGAGAATAGGTTTTTATCTACGTTTTATATTACTAGAAATAATTGATATGACGAAACAACTCTTGTCGGGTCAGGTAGTTATTATATAATTGTAGGCATAACTTGATACTTGGAACAACGCGAACGTAAGGATCGTCCTATAACGCTTTTTATTGGTTTAACAATATCCTTTTATTCCTCTTACCTTTAAATCATTAGGGTTATAATATCTACAGATATCGTAATAAAAGCCACAATTGCTCATTATCTATGGACGCATTAATTTGCGTAATCAAAACACAACCGAACCATAATCATGGTCTACGTCAGCGATCGGCAACCAGCGGTTCCAGATAAAAGTATGTCCATCTGTCTATCTGTTAACTCTTCAGGCTAAAACTGCTGAACCGATTTTGATATTTATATGGTTCAGTTTTGTTGAAGGAGATACTGAGTTTCGGGGAAGGATTTAGGATACACTTTTTATTCTGAAAAAATGTACGGTTGCAGCGCGATAAACATATTTCTGGCCAACGGAGTTGCGGCTATCAAATAGTAACTTGACTTTAAATTAGAAGCTTAAGAGCTCGTCTGTATGTTGCTTTTTTAAACGCCTATATTAAACTTGTAAGAATATTACAGTTATAGTTCTTTTTTTGCCATCTAGTGGCCCTTGCCCATCAAAATGTTGTCGATCACTGGTCTACGTTATTGAAACCGATGAGTTTCCATTATTGAAACCAAAATGGTTTATGTTGATCTCGTATTGAATGTATTTGGATCGTGGTCACGTTTTTATTATTTCAACTAGCTGTTCCGGCAAACGTTGCTTTGCCATAATATAAAGTATTTCGCCCATATAATTTTATTGAATTGACTAAATAAGTATGTCGCCATGGCAACGTCGATCGCTATCTCGTCGCATAAACAATGGTCGCCGTCAGTCTCATGTTGTAATAATTTACTATTATTTATTCAACAAATGCACTTATCAATATATAAAGTACCCAGTAGCCGATTCTCAGACCTACTGAATATGCATATAAAATTTGGTAAAAATCAGTAAAGCCGTCTCGGAGGAGTTCGTGGACTAACATTGTGACACGAGAATTTTATATATAAGATATTACATTTTGCATAATCCATCTTGGTTACGGTATGAACAGAAAATTGTGTAAAAATTTTGCAAAGTATGGTGAGTTGTAAAAGTATTAAACATTAACGTATTATTTCCAAAGTAACAGTTTGAAAATTACTCCTTGGGTCAATTTAGACCGCAACGCGACGAGACGATATGAGGCGAGGTGCGGCGCGGCATCGGCATTTTGTAATATGTATTTGACAGATTTAAATTATTGCGTGAGACGCACGGTCAGAGGTGAGACGTCTTGCGAATCTATCAAATTCATATAAATTTAGAAGTCGTCACTCACTCTGACGTTGGCAACTCACCAAGGAGCCATTTTCAAAAAGAAGAAGAAGAATGCATCTACGCGTCGCGTAGCGGTCTAAATCAACCCGGCCTTGGAGTTTTGTCGGGCATGTGAAAGAGTGCTGTTGTGTTTTTATATTATTTTCCTAAAATTGTGTTAGCTGGGTTTTTAATGTGTAATATTGGTAGAATATTAACCATTAGATATTCGTGTTCATGCACAACTGTAGGAAAGTGATGTAATATCCAGAGACGTGCTATTTTGTGTTCCCTCCAAAACTCCATCGAAAGTTTCAGTAAAGCGTCTACCACTTTACTGAATCGACCGACTTGACTCCTTGACTGTATTGACTTTTACTTAGACTTTGACTAGACTTTAGACCTGACGATACATGAAAACGACGATGAATATTATAATAGGAGTTATATGGTTTTCCGCCATATTCCTTACCTTTTTACCTTGTCTGTGGCACAACATACACATCCTTTGTGTCAAGTTGCCAAAAAAGAAGAAAAAGAAAGAAAGAAATCAACCCGGCCGTGTTCAAACCCAAGTCTAAACTGACTGTGAGCCGCCGAATGTGAGCAGGATCACTGTGAGCCCCAGTGTGAACGTGGAAATAAATGATATCGAAAGTCCGCGCCTACGCCGTATTGTCGGTTAGGTGTGAACGAAAAAGTGAATATATATGAAAATACAATAAACTCCGTAACGTTCGCTCACATTCGGTGGCTGACAGTCAGTTTGGTTTGAATACGGCCTTATTTTTAAATTAATTGTTACGATTTATCACAATATTTTACTATAATTTCTATCAAAAATCAAAATTCTTCTCCCATTGATTAAAAGTTTGCCTATCAACTATTATCCGTTTAAATGGTAAAATGATCTCAATTCAAAATAAATAACATCAACTTGTTGATTCTTCCCAAGTTACAATATATTGTATATATTTTAACAGTATTTTATCAACTTCTATTATACTATTTATGTAAAAACCACACGTTTTAAAAGAAGTAAAGCATACTTAACTAGTCAAGCGTCACCTGCCGACGATCGGCAATGTGAATGGTGCGAGTGCGACGCGCGAGTGGTTAAATAAACATTATATACTTTTGAATAATAAAAATACGTGCAATAATTACTTTTAAATAAATATTACTTTTAAATAAAAATAGGTGCAATGAAACTACCTAAATAATTATTATTAGTTATTACTTTTGAATAATAAAAAAGGGTGCAACAATTGCGTTGCGATGTTATGTAGCTCAACCCGTCATGCGCGCGCGGAGTCCGCGGCAGTACCGCGTAGGCCGCACCACGAGCGCTACGCGGCGCTACGGTGCGAAGTGTTGTGATCGTGATCGTTGTTGATTGAATCAATCGAGGTCAGTGAACTTCATGCATGATTTTTTGGTAATTTGAGTTTTTTTTAATTATGTTGGGTTGGGAAAAAATGTTTTTTTTTTAATATTAATTGCTAGGAGATCGTAAATCGTCGAAAAAAGTTTGAAACAAGCAGATGTTGATGATTTGTTATTAAATTAACTATATTTTTATTTCAAATAAAACAAATTTTGTACCGTTATTTTGAGCTACTTTTTTATTCAGTTGTAGTGTTATCATTATTGTGTGTTATTTCTGGTAGCTATTAACAAAGATCTCTCAAACATAAGTTACTTAATAAACAAGGAAACTTTAACATTAATTCAATATTCGAGCTTATCTTGCGTCATGTCGGGGGTATAAAATTTCGAATGTCGGTTGTAAAAAGTTTATTTGTCTGAATGTGGGCGCGCGGGCGTTTAATTAGTTTTGAAACTGCGGAAATAAAAATATTAAATATGCTACAGTGTGTTCCTTTTTGAGTAAATACAATATTGGCCTTTTTATCAAATACTGGCTTATTGTTTTTTATATCAGAGTATTGAAACTACAATTAAGTAATACAAATAATAACATGTGTGAAGTAAGCTGTTTGATTTTTGTCGACCGGAAAATATATTTATTTTTGATGATATTTGATAATAATATTTTGTTCGATAAAAACAAGTTAATGTGGAGGGTGCCTAATATAATTTTATTTTAACTTTTGCTAGCGACTCCCCGTCCGTGATTACAAATTTTTCCTTATGAAATATAACGCCTGTATGATAATCTAAAGCATAAACTTCTATAAGACTATTTCATTGTTATTTTTAACAAAAGCTACGTTCCATGGCCTTCCATACAAAATACGGACATAGGACCTCTCTTCTTTCTTATTTATATTAATGACCTCGTCAAATGTAAAGGTAAAAATAATATGACATTATTTGCTGATGATAGCACAATTTTATTTATAGAAAAAATCATAAATGATATGGAATCAAATATTAAATTAACTATGGATAAAATTATTGAATGGCTACAAAGTAATAACTTAAAACTGAATTTTGATAAAACTAAAATAATGAATTTTAAACGAGTAACATCTCATACAAAAACTAAATTTGACATTAACTACAATGGACATATTTTTAATGAAATTGACACAACAAAGTTTTTAGGAGTAGTAATTGACAACAAATTGACATGGAAACCACATCTAGAATATATAAGTAAAAAAATTAATCAAAGTGCATACGCTCTATATAAACTTAGACCTAAAACAAATTTATCAACACTGTTAACAGCATACCATGGATATGTTTCATCTATTATTAGATACGGCATAATGTTCTGGGGCAACTCCACTCATTGGTTAATGGTATTTAGGGCCCAAAAGAAATGCATCAGGGCTATTTGCAATATTGGTAAGAGGGATTCGTGTAAACCGAAGTTTATTAATTTAAATATATTAACATTACCATCAATATATATTTATGAATGTGCTTTGTATGTTAGGAAAAATCTAGAGAATTACGAAACATGTTCCTCGGCTAGACATAAAGACAAACTGCTAGCAATACAAGCTAAATCGGAATTTAAAAGAAAAAGTATAGTTTGTATGGCACCTAAAATTTATAACAAACTACCTACAAATATAAAAAATATTGAGGAACTAAAACACTTTAAATGTAAATTAAAGAACTACTTAATAAATAAATGTTATTACACATTGAAAGAATACTTAAACGAAAAAGAGACATGATCGGTATGCATAAATATCGATATTACATTTTGTTAGTCTCGTTAAAACTCAAGAACTTTGGTCTTGAAATGTTCGTGGAAGTGCACGGAAGGTTTAAATTAGGATGGAAGCGATACCGCAAGTTCATCGGGTCAGCTGATATTAGTGAAATGGGCCATTAATGTATTGATAATTATTATTGTTACTGACACCAGTGCATAGGTCATAATATATTTATTAAAAAAAAAAAAAAATTGTTAAGACTAATTCTGATAAAATATTAAGTATAATTTATGACTTATTAATTATTATTATTGCACGCCTTATTGGCTAATTGTAGATAAGTACCAGGACATCTTTGTAATATCTTATGTAACCTACAATTGCAAGAATAAATGATTTGATTTGATTTGCCTTTTTTACTTACTGTCAAGTA
Source organism: Polyommatus icarus (assembly GCA_937595015.1). Classification (NCBI taxonomy): domain Eukaryota; kingdom Metazoa; phylum Arthropoda; class Insecta; order Lepidoptera; family Lycaenidae; genus Polyommatus; species Polyommatus icarus. The sequence goes on along the minus strand of OW569323.1, from coordinate 18,481,535 downwards.
TGGTGTGTGAGAAAGGTTTACGAAAATTAAATATGTATATATAATGTAACAAGGTCGTTTTTCCAAAAATAGACACTATTTAATATTGAATTATAATGTAGAACTAACTACACCTACAACAAACAAAATATTTCTTTTGTGGGCTTGAAGGATACCTGAATGCGATTCAAGTACTTTTAGTCTTTACCGTTCGAGCAAGGCTTAATCGAGCGTAGTGCGTTATTTGTACTTCAAACGCTAAATCAAAGTTGAACTGTATTGAATTGGTTTCGATTTTGAAGAATAGTGAATGATAGCAAAACTCGACAGGAGTTGGATGAACTAGAAAATTACAACTTAGAAACTTGTGAGAAATACTTTTGGCTGTATTTTTCTAAATAAGGTCCATGTTTTGGTTTGTTTTAGAAATGTATCTGTAATAATTTGTAAGATTTGAAGTTGCCAATTTAATAATAATAATAATTTTTATTTTCAGACTACATTTGGCCCAATTGCTATTAACACTTTATTCTTAAGATTTAAAGTTAGTAATTATTAACTAGGAAATTATTGTTTAGAAACTGGTTCGTAACTTATGTTTATCTATAACTGATTATCTCTATAAGTATCTCGTTAAACACTTTGGTTCTTAGACCCGGATGGAAAATTACAATATGGATTCAATAATTACAATAAGTATAAACCGCGTTACCTGCTTACACTTATAAGTACCGGAACTATTTCAAATTGTAAGAAAATTATCATAAATTTTTCTTTTATAAGTAGGAACTTACTCGTATAAAAAATCAGAAAGACAACATAGGTACCATTTAATTCAGGATGGATCCTTCAAGTCTTATAAGAGCACCGGTGATCACAACAACAATAGGATAACAAAAGATTTCCAAGAATCCGCGATCGAAGGATTAATCCCTTGATTGACAGATGTCAAAACGTAAACCAATAGGGAATAAATTTAAAAAAAAAACATGTTGCACATAACAGAATATTTAAAAAACGTTAAATATCGACAAATCTTGTTGTTTACTGTCAATGCTGGTGGTGCATCTAGCGTGAAAACATTGAGGTAACATGTCTAACAACCCTGTTGAATAAACTCGTGTTACATAAAAAAACCTAACAAATCGAACGTTACTCGTCCAAAAATTTTACGTCAGTGTGGAAAGTTCATAAATCTGATAAGCGTATCGCTTAATTCCGATTCTACAGAAATCACGCTTTCCTCAAAGAAATAATATAAATTGCAGTTCGTGCTCAAATCTTATCTTTATCTTTAATGGCTTAACGTAAGTTCTGCTTAACTTCTAAGTTTTTGATGATAGTTATCAGATAAAACTAAAGTGGTATGAGCATAAAACGTTGTTTTTAAAAAAAACCGGCCAAGTGCGTGTCGGGCCACGCGCAATATAGGGTTCCGTAGTACCGCTAGTTTTTGTCCATTTTTTATGGTCAATGAACGTACAATTATAGCGTGTTTTACATTACTAACAACATCATCTAAGTTACTTTCAAAGGAATTTGAACGAAAAGTTCCTTTATACTTCGCCGAATACATTTTTTTTAGTTGATCGACTATTACTCAATAACTTATGAAGTTTTCTTAGCCGTGATAGTTTTCCTTTTAAATTCAGAATATTTCCTACTTCCGTGAATTTTTTCACAATTCTAGAACCAATCGTTTAGCTGGTAGAAGGGGGGGACACTGGACTCTAACGATTTTTTCCACTTTAAAACTTAATACTTCATAAACGGATCCCTAAATCGGAAAATGATCTAAGAATACTCGTAATATTTTTTAAAAACCTATTCAACGATACCTCACAAGATGGGGTGGGCGCGAAAAAAAATATTCATCCCCGCTTGATTTGTAGGGTAGGTACCATAAAAAAAATATTTTTTTACAATTTCATGTACCATTTTGTTGCCATCATTAATATGTGTGTTCATGCCAAATTACAGCTTTGTAGGTCCTATAGTCTCTGAGTAAAACCGCGGACAGACAGACAGACGGACGGACAGACCGAAACTATAAGGGTTCCTTGTTGGCTACGGAACCCTAAAAACGGGATTGTTTCAGCAAAGTCGAATATAGTACAATGAAGGAACAACTTCCTCTGAAATTATTTTACTACTTATTTAAACATAATATTTGTTGTTTAGGTGCAACAAAAAGTATAACTTTTTACTAGCTATTTATTCTATGTTTGAGATAAACTAAAGGAATAAAAACTTTTCCTCTTTGTAATAAAATGTTCCATACTGTATAGTGTATATGTCGCAGTCCACTGGTTAAAAAGCCGTTCAATCAAACAGCAAGCCCTTTGACTGAACAACGCCATTCAATCACACGACTATACGTCGTTTAGCCGACTTGTTGACTCCAACGTTCAACACTACAGCTAGACGACGCTTAGCTAACTGGTTAAATGGCAAATTAACCATTAATTTAGTGTTCTTATTACACAAATGTAATGATATCAAGCAGAATAAATTGTTGTATTCTAACTCATTTTGAACAAAATTGCAATAAATACCTTGGTGATGCATTCCATAATGCCATAATTTCTCCTCGAATATATTTTGTTTAAATTTTGATTCGCTCGTATGTACTCCCATAATTTCTGTCACTTTAATAACACTTTTAACGTATAATTACGAAAAATATCTTAATACAATCACAAAATACCGGCTCGTTGACACCATATTGTAAACAAAACGCAGTCTAGTGCTGCGGTGGTGAGCGCTGAACTAATTCAATCAAACGGCTCCTTTTGAATCAGTGTGAACAGTGTTGAACGTTTTGAGCGACTGAAATATTCGATTAAAAAGCTAGACGTGTGATTGAATGACGTTTTTCAGTCAAAGGGCTAGCTGTTTGATTGAACGGCTATTTCAACCAGATGTCTGCGACATAATATACGATGTAGACAATAATATAGATTATTTGTCCTTGTATTCGTGTTAGAAAAATTAATTGAGAGACTAATGGCCTGTTTCACCGCTTCCTGATAAGGTACCCGATAGGGTTATTTGACAGATTTTCCATACTTCATCTGTCAAATTAAGTGGTGGATAGCCTTATCAGGAAGCGGTGAAACAGGCCCTTACATATAAACTTTATCGTTTGTATAGACATCGTGAAGTTTTTTGTATATTAATTCGTACGAACCTGGTACACAAAATAATTCTAATAATAATCATTCGTTTAATGATTTTCTCCAAGTTGTAAGAGTTTTTACAGTACATCGTAGAAAAGTTATTTAACAGCGTAACATTTTTGTATTGAGTACGTCCTCGTAACAAAAGTATTTATAAATTAATCGTAACATTGTTTATAGTGAAACATTTTTATTATTATTAAATTGAGTTTGTTATTGTACCGTAAATGGAATTCGTAGGAAAGTTATTTGCGACGCCAGACGTGAAATATCAGTGAAATAATTGTAATGTTCCTTTTGTAAATGTTATATTTTTTTATTAAGTGAAATAAATGTAATGTTCGTTTTGTAAATATTATAAGTATAGTTATTTTTTGTATCATAGTGACTGACTATTTTTAATCACTCCAGTGTTGAGAGAGAGAAAAAAAGAGCCAATTCGTAGATAAATAAGTAATACTCTTTTCATAACATAAAATGGATCTGACACTGGTATAGGCATACATTCTATACGAGCCGTCCTTATGCAAATAGTGAGAAAAACAACTTTTAGAACTTTTCGAGTAAAAAACGGTGACTGGTATGAAAAAAGTACATTTTTTCACACAGGCTAAAAATACATTTTTGGCCTACAATTTTTGTCTGAGGCATTTTTTATGAAAAAACTTACCGTTTCGCCAAAAATTGTGAAAAACTAATTTTTTGGACCTTTGACCTAGAATAAAAAAATTAGCACACATGGGAATTATGGGGAACTTTCAAATTTTATTCGTAATTACTTTCTTAACCGTTAAAATAACCCTGTAACCTTGCTAAGGTTACAGGAGTATTTTTGTCTAAATTGACTGTGGTATCTGCTAATATTATGTTGCCTGACGCTAAGTATATTTGACTTGATGACGTCACGAGCTTGTCATATTCTGGGCGGACCTAATAAATGAGTACTAGCGTGAGTGGGTCGCGTGTGTGCTGAAATAACGGAAGTGCCGTCCCACAGTTTTAATTATTATACTTTTATTCTTTGAAAACGGAAGTTTCGGAGATCTTTGTAGACGCATTGCGGTTATAGGCATAAAGGATATTGCATAACACTACAGAGATACAGCCATATCGTGCTAATGGTTTTTATTTGTGAACTACTTTTTTATTTGGGATTAAATCTGTATTTTTCAATGTAAAAGCGTGCTGCTAGCATGTGTCTAATGAAACGAGGAAGTTTCGGTAGCCTGATGTAAATGCTTTTAAAAAAATTTAAACCGTCCTGTTTATGATAAGACTAGAATACTTTTTTTAATAAAACGAAGATTGTGAAGAGTATAAAGTCTAAAAGAAACTAAAAGCCACGCTTTTACCCGAATCATATAATATATATTAGTAGTACCAAGTACCAACCCGAATCTAAAAATTAAAAGAGAATATGTCTGATAATCTAACGTCAGTCACATTCTGTGGGTTGTACCCTGATGGGTCAATGTTAATTTATGAACAATGGTGTTCTATACAATCTCATACGTATATAATATTATTATACAATACCCATGACCTCGGCATGACTCAGCTGTGACGTCACTTGTCTGCGAAAAATCCAGTACAAGTTTTTCCTAGAGCTTAGCAATAGATTTTGTATTGAGCCGCTTCTTGTGTTGTGTTCTCAATATCAAAATAGTATGGTTAATTTTACGTATTTTAAATCTTAATTCTTTTTAATTATTTGTAACAATCGTAGTTAGAATGAAAAATGAAATATTGTAGTGTCTTCCAGCAGAATTTTTTCCAAAAAAAACAATTTTACAGGTAATTAATATTAATAATATGTTTCAAAATCATAGTAAATTCCTATACATTTCTATTTCTTAATGAGTAGGATGCTAACAACCCTAGGTTTATAGGGGTGGGACAGTGGACAGGTTGCCGCAACTAGCACTAAAATGAGATACAATTTAGATAATAGCCACACACCCACATGTTTTTAATTAACAAGTTTAAATGACATTCGCCATTTTATGAACCGCAATATAAAATGTTAATGTGTTTGTGTATGTTTAATATTATAAACTTTGTATGCAATAAAATAAAGTTACCCTGGGCGCTTTTAAACTAATATTATAATATTATACTTGTTGGACATTGCAAAAATTTTATTTAAAATTTTTTGAGCATCAATGTAAGCTTTAAATTAAATTTGACCAAAGAGAAAACATTGAGATTAAAAGCAAAATATTACGTCTAAAATACAAACATATTATCATACAACACGCAGAAAATACTTTGCACAGTTATTGGTTAAATAACTTACTTAGCATAGTTTTCCGATCAGCACGGATTCACAATCTCCGTCGCGTCGTCTCGGATTCGGAAACTTTTAGCGCGATTATTGGTCAGCGCTTAGTCGCTTTGACCAATAAGTAATAACCGCTCGTTGGTTTTCGAGTTCGAATCGATTGGGAATTGAACTAGCAATTATTGGAAAATGTTTTTTTTTTTCATAAATAGACGTTTAGGACCGCGAAAAACGGGTTTAATGTAAGTATATCCATATTTTTTGGAACGTAGTTCCTTATCACACATTGCGCCTTGGGAAAGAGACTGAAAAAATTGTAACGACACTTTTTTATAAGTACCTGCATGGTCGGGGCAGAGGGTGTTGATAGTATTCTTGTGCGTCAAATAGATGGCGTTTTTTGAGAATAAACAGCGACGTACGTTGTTAGTATTCCTGGGCATCAATAGGTGGCGTTTCTTTAATATTTTTTTTTAGTGTATATGTATACAGGTTTTTTTAACATAAGAAATAACTTCGTTCCATTCGGGTGTCCCTTGACACCTCTCAAGTTTTTTATTGACAATTATTTTTTTGCATTAACAGAGGACCCAAGTCCTCTGTTAATGCAAAAAAATCAATTATCAAATCGTTAGTTATCCACTTTAACCACTTACGTCTACAATAGTGAATCTTCACCGATTCAGCCAAGCGATCACAAAGTATGTCTAGATGTGTGACCGTCTTTGATTCGCCACAGACAATCCGATTGCACTCAAATTGTCAATTAAGCCAGATCTGTCGGGAAATTACTTGAGTTAGTTGGTAACTGAGCAAGAACTTTGGGAATTTTGTACGTTCAATAGATAGCTAGGTGCATAAAAACGAATTCTATATAGAAACGTCATGTCAACACAATGTTTTAGTCCTATATTAAGACTAAAACATAAATAATTATAGCTGCTACGTAACTGTCAAATATTTTGTACGAACCAGGGCTTGTACCATAAAACTGTTTTGAGAATCAAATAATCGAACGAGAATGCCGCGTCCTGCTCTAACAAACGTGAAATGACGTTTGTTAGAGCAGGACGCGGCATTCTCGTCCGATTGTTTGAGTCTCAAAACAGTTTCGTAGGCCTACTGTCCATAGTCCAGTCATCAAAAAACTAAAATTTGGCTATTGACTTACATAAGCTTAGATTCCCTCACAAAATATGCTCAGAAAATGACTCATTAAGTCATTAAGCATGTGCAATTTTGAGAAAGTTAAAAAAATAATAAAAACATATTTACTAAACCAACAAGGGACAAACCACAGCTTAAACTATGACAAAATAGTACAGGTTCCCTAGAAAAAAAAATCGCAGAGGAAATTGTTGTTTGTCTTATCAAGATGAAGCTACTTACAAAAAATTGGCTTGATAGTAATAAAAAAATATTCTACTGAACCTGTACTAAAAGACTAACAAAACAACTTCACATAGCGCACTTCATATAACAATAACTAGCTGTTTCCCGCGACTTCGTCCGCGTTAACATAGTATACCTATATAATATAGACTAATTTCATTTAAACTTTCAACCCCTATTTCAAGCCCTCGGGGGTAGAATTTTCAAAAACGCTTCAACACGTATCCAATCATTTTTAATCAGTAGCCCAAACATAAAATTTCATGCTACTAACTCAAGTCGAAATAACGGACTTCCATTGAATCTTTCAACCCCAATTTCACCCCTTGGGGGAAGAATTTCCAAAAACGCTTAAATACGTATCCATTTATTTTTAATTAGTAACCCAAAGATAAAGTTTCATGTTCCTAACTTTAGAAATGACGGACTTTCATTCAGACTTTCAACCCCTATTTCACCCCCTTCGGGGTAAAATTTTCAAAATTACTTCCTTAGTGGATGTCTACTTAATAAAACAAACCTACTCACCAAATTTCGTGGCTGTAACTTTAACGGTTTTTGCTCAGCGATGATGAATCAGTCAGTCAGTCAGGACATGTAATTTTATAAGTACCTATAGATTATACAGGAAATAATAACATAGGTATTGTTAATTAATTCTCCTTCCAGTAATCCAACCCAACTTAGCAGATGAATTATTACTCGCGACCATTTTTCCACGTTTCCATTTTTAAAACTAGTCACAAACGGCTATTGGCGCTGTACATTTGTGTCACAATCCCCTCGAGAGCCCAGACTTCATCACGTGCATTATGTGATGAATGCAAATGGCTGCAGGTGTACTGCAGCTGGCCGAAAATTCACGACAAAGTTGATGGAACTGACAAAAACTGAAACTGCGGAACAACCGTTGAAATAACTAATCAGCATCAGCTATTTTGCAACCCCCTCAATAAAATAGGTGCTGTTAAGTTGTGCTTAATTAACCCACAAAATTGTTGTGTTATGAATTTAGTTTTGGTCTTTAATATGATCTGAAGAACAAGACTGCATTAAAATCTAAGATTTTAATAAAAAAATGTGGGCTATTAAACAAATTATGCTTAACAGCGTGCAAGTTATACTTTCCAGGGGTATTTATGATGTTTTTGGCAGCTCTTCTACTCAAAGCATTTTTTATTGGTCAATATTTCGACGTAAGCCGATTGGTTTATTACATTTACTTATTCCTATTTTACTTTTTTACTAGTTCCATACACGCTATAGCTGCATTAATCTATTTTTTTTCAATAATACAATACTTTAATTTAAAAAAAAATAAGGATTGTAAATAGCTAAGCTAAAATACCTTCTTATTCTCCATTTAGATGCTATTGCGATTTTATTTAATTGAAATATAAATTATGGATTAAAGATAAGGAAAACCCGAAAATCTTTTATTAAATTCCATTTCCTAGCAGACGCCTTTTGCATTAAATTCGGGTTACCATAAATTTTGAGCGGTCCCCGGGACAAAATTGAATGTGACACCGTGTGTGATCTGCTGATTAAAATGGTTACACCCTACACATGTTGTTTTTAGCATGAGGTTTGAAAGATAATAAGGTTTAATACGAGTAATTAATATTAAAATTGCAATTAGTTGTTATTGTACCTTAAAAAGTTTAATTTTATCATTTTAAATTGAACATAGCAAAAGGAATGTGAAACTAAAATTTATTTATTTCAATTCAATAATTATTTTGCAATCAAAATATTACACAATATAATATTATTTATTATCATATAAATAACAATAATTAATTATTGTAAACCAGTTCTTTTCCTAATGCCCATCTAATTCTAATGCCGTTGATCTACATCAGTACTTCGTGCTGCTCATGTTTTAGTAGATGTGCCTAATGTGAACCGAATTCGTAATGAGGACCGGTGTCCATTGTGTAAATCAGTGGCGTAATGTAACTTTAATGGCGTAATGTAGCTATTTTGCAACCCCCTCAATAAAGTAGGTGCTGTTAAGTTGTGCTTAATTAACCCACAAAATTGTTGTGTTATGAATTTAGTTTTGGTCTTTAATATGATCTGAAGAACAAGACTGCATTAAAATCTAAGATTTTAATAAAAAAATGTGGGCTATTAAACAAATTATGCTTAACAGCGTGCAAGTTATACTTTCCAGGGGTATTTATGATGTTTTTGGCAGCTCTTCTACTCAAAGCATTTTTTATTGGTCAATATTTCGACGTAAGCCGATTGGTTTATTACATTTACTTATTCCTATTTTACTTTTTTACTAGTTCCATACACGCTATAGCTGCATTAATCTATTTTTTTTCAATAATACAATACTTTAATTTAAAAAAAAATAAGGATTGTAAATAGCTAAGCTAAAATACCTTCTTATTCTCCATTTAGATGCTATTGCGATTTTATTTAATTGAAATATAAATTATGGATTAAAGATAAGGAAAACCCGAAAATCTTTTATTAAATTCCATTTCCTAGCAGACGCCTTTTGCATTAAATTCGGGTTACCATAAATTTTGAGCGGTCCCCGGGACAAAATTGAATGTGACACCGTGTGTGATCTGCTGATTAAAATGGTTACACCCTACACATGTTGTTTTTAGCATGAGGTTTGAAAGATAATAAGGTTTAATACGAGTAATTAATATTAAAATTGCAATTAGTTGTTATTGTACCTTAAAAAGTTTAATTTTATCATTTTAAATTGAACATAGCAAAAGGAATGTGAAACTAAAATTTATTTATTTCAATTCAATAATTATTTTGCAATCAAAATATTACACAATATAATATTATTTATTATCATATAAATAACAATAATTAATTATTGTAAACCAGTTCTTTTCCTAATGCCCATCTAATTCTAATGCCGTTGATCTACATCAGTACTTCGTGCTGCTCATGTTTTAGTAGATGTGCCTAATGTGAACCGAATTCGTAATGAGGACCGGTGTCCATTGTGTAAATCAGTGGCGTAATGTAACTTTACTGGTAAGCCAGTGTTACTATCGTGTCAGAGTTAGGTTCACTCTGTGTTAAGTATTCATTGTTACTAATTGATACAGTAACTTTGCTTTTAGGTTTACTTTAACCTTTTTTTTTGTAGAAAAAGATTTTATTGTAAAATGTGTATTGTCTATTGACTTAAGGTTTGAATAAAAGCTAGAATTTAGACAAAAATCTCGAAGTAATAATTAATAACTCGAAGTAAAATAAAGTGTTTTAGCGACCATGCTAGTAAAAAGCGTACTTTGTAAACTTGTATCTATTACATTTTGCTGCTTTTTTTTTATTAAATAAGGGGGCAAACGAGCAAACGGGTCACCTGATGGTAAGCAACTACCGTCGCCCATGGACACTCGCAACATCAGAAGAGCTGCAGGTGCGTTGCCGGCCTTTTAAGAGGGAATACGCTCTTTTCTTGAAGGTTTGCAGGTCGTATAGGTCCGGAAATATTGCTGGTGACAGTTCGTTCCAGAGTTTTACAGTGCGCGGCAGAAAGTTACGCGAAAAACGCACTGTGGAAGACTGCAACTCATCAAGGTGATGAGGATGGTATGTTTTGCGCGTGGGACGATGGCGAAAGGTTGCAGGTGGTGAACCAATTGGATAAAATTTGGTATGAAGATAAATTAATATGAGTACTCGGAATAGAATATAGGATAATTTTGTGGACAAATGTCCTGCGCTACAAACAAATAAGAGGCGCGTTAGTTAACAATATTATTTTTGCTTTGTGTCATTTCTTATTTCTATATGATTTTAAACAAAAGTATGAAGAAATATATCTAATAAATATTGTGCAGAAAGAAGTATGACTGTCTGAAAACCACAAAGTTCTTAGTTGCACATGTCCAATACAAAGTTGTCTCTAGAAGTTTATAAAATAGAATATCACTTTAGAATGAGGTATAAATTTTTCTTATAAAAAGCTCTTCCAAGACTTTGAAAGTAGTGAACTAAAACGCTTAGATGCGTTTTTCATACAGAAAATATCGCAAGCAGAAGATAAGTTTGTGAACTCTGTAAAAAATATACTTTACTATCGTGTTTTGTGTAAATTGTAACATAAAGCTTTCTTTTGTGGGACAAATTACTATACAGGGTGTAACAAAACTAAGCGACAATATCCCAGAATGTGTATGGGTTCCTTGTAGAGAGTTCACTGTGAAAGTCACAGCGCTGAAGGACCAACATTTTTGTGAGATTTGTATGGACAAGCGCCCCAGCATCACGAGTTTTCCCATACAAAAGTGAAAAACATTTTCTCTTTCAGCGCTGCTACTTTTACAGTGAACTCTATACACGGGACTTATACATATCCTTCACTAGTATTATCACTTAGTTTTGTTACACCTGTATTATTCTAGCCTGCCACGAAAGAGAAGATGCTAAATTTTTTTGACGTGACAACGTCTTATAATTCGATGGGGCCGGCTGCGCGCACGAAAAAACATGACGCAAATTGCGGCGTTACCTCGCTCTGAGGCGTTCCATTTAAGGCTATGACGTTGTCACGTTCAACTATCGTCAGTAAACCGACTTTACAGACAACCGAGTTCGAGTCGAGTTCGAGTCTAGTTCGAGTCGAGTTCGAGTCGAGTTCGAGTCGAGTTTGAGTCGAGTTCGAGTTCGAGTCGAGTTCGAGTTCGAGTTCGACACAAAACACTACTCTCCAACCGTCTTATTTAAGCAAAATGGTGGTTTTACGCCTGATATTTCTACTAGTTACTATAATTAGTACTTTTGTGTCAATTAAGTATATATTAAAGTTTAATTCGCTGTTAAAACCTTTTACAAGTGAAACTAAAATACAAATGTATGTTTGTTTAACATCTCACTTTGACGCCCAGTCGTCAGTTTAACTTTTGGACTTAAAAGTCAAACATCACATTAATAATTGTTACAGGCCAAAATAAAACGCCATCGCCCGCCATGTTTTAAAAATACGAGTACTATAATAATATTATGTCAGAAAAAAAAAATTAAATTCATGCATCATGGTGAGCAATGTCATCAACGCGCCAAAACATTACTGTAGCTCTATATGTAGTATCAGTGTAGAGTAATTCGTTGTCAACACGCCACCAAATGGCTAAATGCCATGAATAATAAAAACTCAATCAACATCATAAAAACTCTATGGTATGAGCGCGTGTTGTAAAAATTAAACGTTCGATTTTTAAATACTATTGCCCTGTGCCATCAATGTGACCAGTAAAAATGTAATTACTTAGTTATCAGTTATCACTTATCACAGTTTATCAGAAACTAGCGCGACCCGCCCGGGCGTCGCACGGGTATAAAATATAATATAGCCAGTAGCCACTGAAAAAAATGATTAAAATCGATAGCCTATGATCCTTCACGTGGTCTACTTCTTATTTGTGCCAAATAACATAAAAATTGCTCCAGTAGTCCGCGAGATAAGCCCTTTCACATAATTTCCCCCGTTTTTTCCACATTCTCCTATCAGTATTAGCGTGATAAAATATATCCTATACCCTTCCTCAATAAATGGGCTATCTGACACTGAAAGAATTTTTCAAATCCGAATTCCGACCAGTAGTTCCTGAGATTAGCGGGTTCAAGTTAGCCCTTTCAAATAATTTTCCCCTATTTCTAGTCTAAAACCATATTTAAAAAAGTGTATATTTAAATATTTTAATGTGAATTATAGAGTTCAAATTAAGGGAAAGGCGCTAATGGTAGACACTGAACTAATAGATGACACTTACGACAAAAATGACATAAAAATAAGAATTATTCTAATTATTTCTCAACACTGTAAATTTTATAAGCTTCTTATGCTATCTGTTGATGTGAAAAAATATATTAGGGATGCTTTCGGGAACAAAATTTTAAAATGGGATCAGTTTTCGTAAATGATGTGACCGCGTCAACACGCACCCGGCAATTTCTTAGCAAATAGGTTAAGGAAGGCGAAATTTTGCACGTAAGTTTTGAGTACATTTATCAGATTTTTTGTAATTTCTATTGACTTCATTGGATTAATGGTCATGTTGTTTAGACTAATTAATGTTTATTTATGATCTTTTATCCATTTTCCCTAACAATATAAAGGGTGTCTACTATTAGTTCTTGAAAATGTAAAAAAACCTAATAGATGACATGGATCTCATCTTTTAGTTTTTTAATACATACTAAAGTTATTTTGTACTTTATTCTACTGTAAATATCATCACTATTCTCTAAAAATATAATTCTATTAACAAACTAAGAACTTAGAACTACTGTACCTAAAAATGGACCTGGTGTCTAATATTAGACCTTGCACTGATCTAAAAATCGATGCTTTAGTTTTGTAGCAGTAAAAAGAAGAAAAAGGAGAACTGAGAACAAAAAGAAGAAAAAAGAAGAGGCAAAAGAAGCATAGAGACTTAAGACTAAAAATAAATTTGCTGGGAAAAAAATATGTAAAATAAAAATAAAAGGAATGATAGTTTCAGCATGGAAGAAGAATGAATAGAATCTGGAGACAACGTGGATAATATTTCTGATGCATGTAGTTACTATGATGAAGTAAATGAAATCTTTTGAAAAATGGCAAATAAAGACCTAATAATATGAAAAATGTAAAATGTAATTTAATGTTCCATGTCAACTATTAGTTCATATTGGTGTCTACTATTAGTGTTGTTCGCTTATTGTGATGTCATCTATTAGTACTTATGACTAAGTTTACAAAAAGACCAATAATATATTTTTTTATTGATTTGTCAGAGAATAATTATAATAGTTTTATTTTGTAAGAGTTACTGAAGACATGGAAGAAGTTATCAATCCTTTATGTTCATAAATTATATATTTTATAACATTCGAATGTTTCATGTTTCCTTAAAGTGTCTGCCATTAGGTCTTCTCCCTTAATGTAAAGATGCATTCATAATAATAATTCATCGTAATAAGGCAATTTTGAGAGTTATCAACGTATACCTGTTTAATATTTAGATTTAACTTAACGTTTTTTAAATAAAATTATAAGACGTATAGAAGTTTATCCCAAAAACAGGTTACTGAAAAACGATAAAATAAGCCACTTCAACTCTTAAATAACCTTAATGTATCATCAAAATGAAACGTTCGGTGAAAACTATAAATTCCGTGGCCAGCTTTACGGAAAATTTACAGCTTAATATGTTGCTTCAAGCGCACTACCACGTGCCATTTCCCCTGTAACGTATTAACCAGTTCTTAGCAATATAAAGAACAAATATACCACTCTTCTGAGCAATAACTTTGATACTTTACACTGCTGCATTTGAGTGCAACTTGTTTGTAATATTTATTGTGTAAGTCTTAGAAGTTATTTTTATTACGCCAATTTATGGTTAAGGGTAAACTGAGCTTGCATAATATAAGTTTATTTGACGGCGGTCACGTGATTGAAAATCTGTAAGACAACGTTAAGCGTCCATTAAATTTGATATTTAAAAAGAGTAATTCGTATAGCTCCAAACTTTTTCTACATCTGTTACAAAATTATCTCCCCAAACAAGTAGTTTTAACATTGTGCTCATTTTCTCTATACAACAAGTTAAAAAGATAATAAAAATTTTGAAACAACAAGATTCATCCCTATTCATAATTTAAAAATAAATGAAGAATAGGGATGAAAATTCATTTTGTCATTGTTCCACATCCAAACCCTAAGGTTCTCCGGATGACTTCGTAAAAGTTTTCAAATTAAAAAAGAAGATAGATGCTCCTATTGAAATCGACGTAGAAATTAATCATATGACATCGAAGTCGCAATGTTGAAAAATGAAATCAATTCTTTGTTTGAGAAAATTCCAATCGGCTTTGAATATTAAGGTTTCTTTTATGAGATTCCAGAACCAGACGAGAATGTCATCGTAGAATGTTCATCTCGTTAATACGTAATAATAAAGAGAGATGTTATGTTAAATATGACGACCTCTGTCATCTGTGGCTCAGTTGGTAGGCGTATTGGTAGCTCAAGCCGGGGGTCGCGGGTTTGAATCCCACCGACGGAACAAAAAGTTTTCAAAGTTCCTGGGTCATGGATGTGTATTAAATATATTGTGTATAATATAATAAAAATCTTAAATATGTGTATAGTATCATGCTGTACACGTATCTAAGACTTGAGATGTATAGTATCATGCATCATGTATTAAATATATTTCCGTTGTCTGGTTACTGGTACCCGTGGCCGTAACACAAGTCCTTCGGGTACTTACCACTGGGCCAGACTGACGTGGTGTGAAGCGTTCATAGATATTATTATATTATTACTAGCTGTCCCGGCAAACGTTGCTTTGCCATAATATAAAGTATTTCGCCAATATTATATTTTTATTGAAGTGACTAAATAAGTATGTCGCCATGGCAACGTTAATCGCTATCTCGTCGCACAAACAATGGTCGCCGTCAGTCTCAGGTTGTAATAATTTACTATTATTTATTCAACAAATGCACTTATATATAAAGTACCCAGAAGCCGATTCTCAGACCTACTGAATATGCATATAAAATTTGGTAAAAATTAGTAAAGCCGTTTCGGAGGAGTTCGTAGACTAAAATTGTGACACGAGAATTTTATATATAAGATTATATATATATATATATATATATATATATATATATATATATATATATATATATATATATATATATATATATATATATATATATATATATATATATATATATATATATATATATATATATATATATATATATATATATAAAACTCAAAAGTGACTGACTGACTGACAATTTCAGTCCGATCCCGTCCAGTGGTTTGGGCTGTGCGTTGGTAGATCACCATCTATCAACGCACAGCCCAAACCACTGCACGGGATCGACACTGAAATTTGGCATGCAGGTAGATGTTATGACGTAGGCATCCGCTAAGAAAGGATTTTGATCAATTCTACCTTCAGGGGGTTAAAATACGAGATCAAAGTTTGTATATTAATAATAATTTTTAACCCGAGCGAAGTCGCGGGCAAAAGCTCGTTAAATTATATAAGTATTCGATAATAATTATCAATAATTAAAGTTAAAAGCTAATTTTATGTAATGATGTTGAAAAAATTAGAATAGGGAATATTAATAATTATGCAAAGGTGTGAACAGAGGGTGCCACTAGCTCCTACAGATCTTGCGGCAAAAATCCGACATTTTGCACACTTCATATCAGAATACTGTCAAATATTTATCTTTAAGTTACAATATTTATAGCACGGGAGCCCTAGAACAATTTTTTGACGTGACAACGTCTTATAATTCGATATGGGCTGCGCGCACGAAAAAATATGACGCAATATGCGGCGTTACCTCGGCCTCGCTCTGAGGCGTTCCATTTAAGGCTATGACGTTGTCACGTTCAACTATCGTCAGTAAACCGACTTTACCGACAACCGAGTTCGAGTCGAGTTCGAGTTCGAGTCGAGTTCGAGTTCGAGTTCGAGTTCGACACAAAACACTATTTTTTATTATATTGATAGATTAATAGTTATATAATTTAAGAGTAACATTGTCCTACAAATAGAACAATCCATATAATATTTTTAGGACCATCAAGTCAAAGTATGAAATCCTTTCTATTTCTGTTAAGGCGAGGACAGCTGCCAATTCGACATCTTTGTGCAGTTTTCTAGACGTATGTATTTCATTGATTGGCACAAAAAATATATGTGATTTTTGATTATATTTGGAAAAGCATGTCGAATTTAAATAATAAATTAATGTACTCTTACTGGACGAAAAAAAAAGTACCAAAGTCATATCTTCAGGAACTTTAAATAGTTCTAACTAAAGTAATAACACGAATCTATGCTTTAAAAATTTGTTTATTTGATACCTTTTACAAAAATCCAAAGATTGCCGGATTTAATTTTCGGCTTTGACATCTAGATTTTCCATCTATACTAATATTATAAATGCGAAAGTATCTCTGTCTGTCTGTCTGTCTGTCTCGCTTTCACGCCAAAACTACTGAACCGATTGTAATGAAATTTTGTACACAGGTAGTTTAAAGTCTGAGAAAGGACATAGGCTACTTTTTAACTAGACAAAAGGGTTGTAAGGGGGTGAAAATGCGCAAATTTGTTCAAATTAAGTTAGTTCCCAAAATTCATAATAGATAGCGCTGTGCGGCTCTTACATCGCGCCATTGCTTACACAAACCTCTTTCTATAAGAGGTGGTATCATCTTATACTATATTTTCAATTTTTTTAATTTTCAATAATTTTGTACTCTTTTACGTATTTAAATTACTCAGTAAGTACTTTATTTAAGCAGTGACGCAACCTTAAACCTATGGGCTATCAAATAGTTTATGGATAAAGTTGTGTAATTGGGGGGGGGGGGAAGCTTTTGACACTAATTTTGTTGACATCGCGCGCTATAAACTAAAGTCCACGCGGACGAAGTCGCGGGCAACAGCTATAATAATATATATTTTTTCCCTATTAACATAGAAAAATGTATCCACACTACCGAGTGAACACTTCACATATCTGTCTCTCGACTGGCATAAAAATCGACAGTGGTGCGAGAGTGATGCGAGATCAAGGTCATTGGCAGTTGTCAGCGCCTTAACTACCACTTTCAAGATTTCTCGCAGATAAAAATGTTATTCGTCTTATCAAAATGAAGCTACTACCCAAAACATTTGCTTGATAATAATAAAAAAAACTGTTTTAGGGCTCCCGTGCTATAAACTTCAACTAAAAACTTTTTGTTCACTGTGCCGGCGCTGCCTCTAGCGTGCAAACATTGCAGTACCATGTCCAATTCGAATGTTTATTTAAAAATCATTGCTTTTACTACAATACAATAAACCTATTACAGTAGCGTAACTGAGCAGTGTTTTTGAAATTAACTCGACACAGTATTGTAATTGTAAAGTTGTCCAAAATCGCGCCTATGTTTGCGTGTACCTGCAGATTTAGGCGCGCTGATATAATATACTGTACAAAATACTTATACTGTGCCTATTTCTTCCTTGAATAATTGTCGTCCCTATAAATGATAGCACCAAATAAGTAAAGAGACAACATTGAGTTCAAATTAACTGCAGAGATTGATGTAGCAAATACGTGATATGGAAAGTCAAATACCAGAAACCTTTTAGGGGTTCTCACTTCTCGATAAAGGTTGAAACAAGATACATCGAGAAACACCCGATATACGTCGTAAAAGTAAGCAAAGATTTGCAAAGTGGCGCCATATTTTGATATGGCGTAACCTTTGGCGCATTTCAAAAAATAACTACATGTAGGTACCATCGAGGAAACTGATTCTTATGCAGTTGACGGACCTACTACATGTGGTCGGCTTATGTCAATTCAATGTACGCTGTGAACCTGTGATCGGTCGGATGGGTTTGACATAACGCGATCATAATTAAGGCTGTGTTTCCACTGAAGCGGAGCGAAGCTTAGCGGTGCTCGAATTGACCAATCGTGCTATTCCAGCGGAATGACAGCGAAGCGGAGCGAAGATTTCGAGCATGGTGATTGGTCAATTCGGCATCGCTAAGCTCCGCTCCGCTTCTGTGGAAACACACCCTTATATTACGGGTAAAAATGCGCAAAATTGAGATATTGTGCCAGCCGATACGAAACGCATATCGGCATATATTAGGCTTCACAGAATTTAAATTATCTAATTAGAAACGTACATTTTGCCATCGAAACAATACCGCGGAACAATAGACGGCCGGAAGTTAAAAGCAATTCCGCGTATTTACTACAGCGGCAAGAGAAATATATCGAAATTAGTAAGTGCTCCTAGAAAAAACTATTTTTATGAGATAAACCACCACGTGAGTATATTTTAATTATTGTTTAATATTGTTCATATTATGTATATTATTCAAGCTAGAATGTTTCAATTAATTTACCACCATTGCCATTGCTTTGAAGATCAAGGAAGATTACGTCATGTGATCATTATATCTTCACCTTAACAATACAGGCGGCAAGTGACAGCTAATCGCCATGACAAAACATGATCACCAGGTTGGGGAAGTAGCTCAATTAAGCTAAAGCACGCCGGGGATATGGGCGACTAGTATTGATAAACCTACCCACTAAAATTACCTGCGAGTTGCCTTCAGCCCTATACGGAGGGATGTTCTGGATTTGTCAAACACAGGGCTCCCTCTACGACCGGAAGGTCTTCTCCAAAAGGGAGCAGACTACCACCAAAGTAAGGGAACGCTTCGGTAGATTGTAGAGTTCCCTTCGGCGTCAGGACTAGCTAAGCCGGGTAGGTTTCCAGCCTCACTGATTTGCCTTCAGCCGTATACGGAGAGATGTTCTGGGTTTGTCAAACACAGGGCTCCCTCCACGATCGGACGGTCTTCTCCAAAAGGGAGCAGACTACCACCAAAGTAAGGGAACGCTTCGGTAAATTGTAGAGTTCCCTTAGGCGTCGGGACTAGCTAAGCCGGGTTAGTTCCCAGCCTCACCAGGAGCCCGAATTGCATAGACATTTGGAGATTCGCATAATGACGCCTCCAAACTCCCGATCCGGAACAGAGAATAGCTACGATAGAGCGCAACGATTGTATGCCTCGAGGCTGCTTTCCTTGCCTTTAAACCCTCCGGAACTCCCACTGTAGGCCGGGACGTCCTCTCTGGAACGTGGATAAGCAACTTGGAGAAGACCTTCGTAACCAGCTGCCACGATGGATCTCCCGCTAGGGCAGTAGCTGCCACCTAGGAGACCGTACGGCACCTCCTGGTAACCCGCAACGCTACATTGCGAAGAGTAGCTGCCGCCCGGCTAATGCCCGCCTTATTACTACGAAATTAGTGAAGGAATCTGCCCTTATTGAACCACCGTACAGAGCTAAGCTCCGACAGACTGGATTCTGGCGGCTATACTCTGGAGAGTATAGCTGCAGCTGCTGTGGTCCCTACATTTAAGCGTCAGACTCATTTTGACATTCGACCCTCTGATAAGAAGTGCTCCAGGTGGCATTTACATTTTAGTATGTACTTATATAATAAATCATTATTTTTTTATTTTAAATGATTATAATGATCTCTGTCAGATAAAGTAAAAAATCTATGAAAAAATGGAATATCGATTAAAAATTAAGAATAGATAATATTGTAAAATTAATTTGGTAATTAACACATTATATTTTTGCTATGTTACTATGTAAAAAATATAAAATATTTGATTTTTCTAATAAAAAATGCAACCTTTTACTGATTTCAAAACCGCGTATCTTTAATATAAAGCCTACTTATTTTGTATTTACTTAATACAAAAACGCGTAAGTGAAGTGACTTTACACAATACCAAATCCAATTGCGAACAAATTTACGTTACTAACCACTAAAGAAAAGTACAAAGAACTAGCTGTTAAGTTCAGTCGGTAATGGGAGTCAAAATAGCTGAGATATTCAGTTTTTTCTTCCTCCTGTAAAATCATCAAAAAGCAGATACGCGGTATTTACCAACTGCTCATACGCGGTGTCGCACGCGCAGCGACGATATGCCTAGGAATCAACTTCTCATCATACCTAATGTAATTTTAGCGCATAGGCGTATATTTGGGTTACCCAAAGTAAAAATTGGGGAATACAAATTCACTAAGTTGACTTTCCGCAAGCAACCGCGACCAACAAAAATTAAATTTTCACTTTATGACATGGGCTGTAACATATATGTTTCGTTTTCTACCGACATTATAGTCTAGCGACCCATACCGCCGCTGCTTTGTAATGGCTTACAGCGAATTGAGACCTTCAGCGTTTACAATAAACTAGCTGTCCCGATGTACTTCGTATCAGTTTAAGCCTTGGACTTCTACGAATATTTTGAGACTAAAATTAGTCCAATCCGTTCAGCCGTTTTTGAGTTTTAGCGTTACTAACACCCATTTTTATATAATACGTGTATAGATATGAAGTGTCATTTATTACCTAAATGATTTTTTGTTGGTTGCGGTCGCTTGTTGCGATGATCGGAACGGTACTTTATGAAAGAACAAAGGGAAAGTTTGGATACGGTCAGTGGGCATGCGTCGCGGGCATGCCTCACGTTCGCTGTTTACTGCGCTATAACAGATCAAAACGCCCAATGTGTACACTGTACCTGCTCTTAAAGTCTACTGTCTAGTCTACTTCAAATGCTTCTAATTTGAAAGTCGCCAAAACGCTTGGGGAGCGGCGGCCACAGTTTTGACACTCTGATATTATCGAGAAGTTAGTATAAAAAATAAATTAAAAACACAACGAGTTTGTTTTAAAATATTGTACTCAAAATCAATAGCAGAATAATTACTGGCGAGGAGTGGTAGTTAATTGGGTGTAATTTAATACTTTGATTAGGGTTGTTAAAATGTATAATGGGTTTAACCTTCATAAATCATGAGGGACTCCAGTTGCAAAATATAGCTATTTTTAATGTCTAATACTAAAGCTTTAAAATACTAAAAGTTATTAACTAGGTATGTAAACATTTTAAGTGATTTTGGGTAGTACAAATTTAACTATCACTACGGAATCAATAATTTAATGACGTAAATATATATATATATATATATATATATATTTATTTATTTATGTATTTTATTTCTGCTACGCAACTTTTCAAACACTTGATTGATCTATTAGGTACGAAGGTTTCGAGAAAAGTATAAATATTTCTAGTAAGTATTTTTAAGTCGGTTAAAACTGAATTTTCTCAGTACCAATGTTAGTACACGCATAAACAAATCAAGAACGAGGCCAAGAGATTCTAAAGTTGGCGTTTTCTTCTCTAACTGCGTCATTTAAAATAATTTATGACCACTAAAATCATATTTCGTAGTTTTGTTTTTGGACTGTAAAATAAGCTGCTTTATTTTATCTTACGTACGAAGAAATTGGGTAAATGGCTGTAAGGGTCAGTTGCCACCGAGAAACAAGACCTGGCAAGTGGCAATGTTGTACAAATAGTATTTCAATAATCTATTGCTTTAAAGGCTCTTCTCCAGGTTAAGACATGCTAGATATCCATGATTGCCAATATGGCTGCACCAGCGATCTACGCTCTACCTACAGTAATCATTATCCCCGTCGATTATAAGCAAGCATAGATGAACAATGAATATACAATATTATACAATATTCTGAATCGCTTACTCGCCCGCGCCACCACTGCACCGTATAGACGTCGCAACTCGCAGGCCACCGTGTAGATGCCGCATTACAAATAGCTATGTCCACATTATGCGATTTCATCTTCAATTTTCGTCATCTTCTTTTTATTCAACTTTCGTTTGGCATATTCAATAATGGAATGCGTCAAAATCCACCCGCGGGACAAAGGTAATCGCTTGCAAGAGTTGCATCATGTCTCGTCTCGTTTCCTAGTTAACAAACTTACGTAAAATATATACCTGGACTTATTTTAGGTATAGTTTGAAAGCTTTTAAAGAAACTGGGTCATAGTCTACACTATAATAAAATATTACGAGGATGACGAGGCCGAAGTTACTATCCTACTAAGATTATCTTGACTACCTATTTGCGATTCCTTGCTATCAGTTTTTTTTTCTTCCATTGAGTAATATAGAGATAAAAGGCAAAAATTTCTACTACCAAAAAGTCTTTCATAGACACGTCTGAAACTTGCATTTAAAGTAGTATCTTTTGGGTGTTATTTTAAATAAAACTTGATTTGCCTTTTAAAATTTGCAAATTAAAAGGAAATTAAAAAGAAAGGGTTACCAAAATAGGACACAAAGCTGCACCGATCGATCGGCCTTAGATGATACGCCAAGAACGCGAGTACAAGCAACGAAATACACCAAATTCTCAAAGAAATTTCATCGCATACTTTATGGATGAAGCCAAACAAGCGTAATTTGTGATTCGCAGAATTTCGGTCGCGTAAATTTCTTTTCATACAAATCATAACTCACAAAATTACGCTCGTGTGAATCAAACGACTTTTGTATGAAACTTAATGCAGCAGAATTTCTGCCAGCCGAAATTCTGCGACTCACAACTCACAGATCACGTTCGTTTGGCTTCGCCCTAAAACGTATACCTAGTACTGTTCAATGGTTCATATTGTGCAAGCATTTTCTATATAAGAGTAGCATAATATGATATTTTCAAATGTTAAAAAAAATTGTAGTTTATATAACCACAAATTATTTTGAAATTTTTGTGAAGTCGTATTATATAATATGCCGTATCAAAATAATTGTACCACAAATACCACGTGCGTAAGAAAAAGACGGTTGAAGAGTAGTGTTTTGTGTCGAACTCGAACTCGAACTCGAATTCGAACTCGAACTCGACTCGAACTCGACTCGAATTCGACTCAAACTCAACTCGAATTCGACTCGAACTCAACTCGAACTCGACTCGAACTCGGTTGTCTGTAAAGTTGGTTTACTGACGATAGTTGAACGTGACAACGTCATAGCCTTAAATGGAACGCCTCAGAGCGAGGTAACGCTGCATATTGCGTCATGTTTTTTTGTGCGCGCAGCCCATATCGAATTATAAGACGTTGTCACGTCAAAAATAATAAAAACTTTTTTAAATAAAAGCAAGGGCGTTTGTGCACTACACGGAATTTTACCGTCCGGCGCGGCGTTCCGATTTCTTACATTTTGATATGGGAAACGTGAAAGTTATGAACGCAGGACGGTAAAACTCCGTGTAGTGCACAAACGACCTTAGGGCCCCCAAACCATATTTTTTTCGGGTCTTCGCCAAGCAGTAAGGCAAATAAAAATGCCTCGAGCTTAAAGCACCGAGATTAACGATGATTAATTAATTTGTCGTACAACTTTTTTATTTCTTCAACAGATTACTTGAAGTCTCAAACAAAAAAGTTAACAACTCAAGGAATATCATTAAAAGTTTCTCTTTTAATATCCTAAAATTATTTGCTTTACAAGCTACTTTACAAGTGAATGTTTTATATTAAAAAGTTAGTTTTTTGGCTACTTAAAATTATTATATTATTATATAGACCTTCCATTACGTCTTATAGTTTAAATAAATTATAAGCGATAATTTCAATTCATTATTGTACTTTCACATTATGGCCATTATTAATTGCTATTTTCTATCCTGTTTCCGCACAAAAACGACCACAGACTGATATCAGAATTCAGCTGCTATTATTTTTATACATTTCGTTTTTAGAGAAAAAATATTAAGTCAAATGACCCTAGTGATTGGACAGTACCAGTCATTGAATTGGAATGACTAACACAAAAACACAAAATTTATTAAGGTTGCTTTAAAAACTGCCTGTTTTAAAAGTAACTAGCTGTCCTGGTCAGCTTCGTGTCACTTTAAAACTTTCCCTGGACTTCTACGAATATTTTAAGATTAAAATCAGCTCAATCCGTTCAGCCGTTCGAGTTTGGGCGACTAACACATTTGAGAATCCATTTTTATATAATATAAGAAAGACTAGCTGTCCCGGTGAACTTCATGTAACTTTAAAACCTTCCCTGGACTTCTACGAATATTTTAAGACTAAAATCAGCCCAATCAGTTCAGCCATTTTCGAGTTTTAGCGCGACTAACACATTTGAAAATTTTATATGTAAGAAGATAGATAGCCTGATTTAAAGAAAAACAGGTTAGGTAGTTTTTAAAGCAAACTTCACCCTAATACAATGTAGAGTGAAAACTCTATCAGAGGAATTTAACAAAATAAGCGCTATAATAATTATAACTATTAAATTGTAGCTATTTTATTTATGCTTTATAAAGTAAAATACTATAGAAGAAAATTTGAAAATCTGTCCGATTCTTTGGTAGTTTAAAACGTATTTGGAAAGTTTAAGCAGTTTAAAATATAGGAACGAATTGAAGTCTGCGGGTGATTTGATAAAATGCAATGTCTTATTGTGTCGACTTTTATAAGTTTTCTATCAATGCAGATGTGGCTCGCATTATATCGAGTTGCAGATAAAAGTTTCCCCCAAGAATGTACGTCGAGGAACTTTAAAAGACTTGAGTAGAAAATAAATGCAAATTTTATTGTTATTCTCGTATTTTTCGAAGTCATTTTTTACAAAATAAAGGGTAGCAAGGTCTTTCTATTGTACTTAACCTAGTACACTTATTAAGTTATTATTGACATAACAGTCACTGTATGTTTTTACTTCAGGCTAGCAGTTTAAATTTATTCGTATATACGACGCGGTTACCCTCTAATATTTTCAAAATAAAAAAAAATCTAAATATTTATTTCCAAAAAGGTTAACAAAGTTAACACTTTTTGAACGTCGTGTCTACATGAGGCCTACCACCGGTTCGGGAAATTTTTGTTTTGATATTATCGTCCGCCATGCTGTTATTAAATGAAACCTAGAATCAATTTTAACCTTTACTACACGTTTGGGCATAAGTATACACTTTGTAGAAGATAAATATGTAATGATACACACTCTACAATATTTTCGTTATTCAAAATTTTATTTAGCGAGTATAAAAAGTAATCAAAGTTATGATCGGAGCTAAACCAGACACGGGCTTAAATTTAGTAGCAGATAGACCGTGACACGGTTCCCTTACAGCGCCCGGGAGAATCGAGTGCCGATAATCGTTATATCCTGGTGTATAATAATTCACCTGGAGATATTTTAACTGCTTTCGCTGGTATTGAAATTTCGAAGTGTTTTAACTCATTTGTTCAACGAGAAGTGTTCGCTTTAGAAGGTTGCATAAGATAGTTTCGACAGTGAAGTTACAAAAATGTATTAGACATTTAACCCAAACATTATATATTTTATGTACTACTGGCTATTCTATAATATATAGAATATGGCTGTTCCTACAAATGAAGGAAAAGTCATCATCTAGTCAATGATGATAAACTAATTTGCTAGTACAAAAAACTTTACAGATTTAAATATCAATGCGGTATTCCAAGGACTAATAATCTTGAATTGCTTGTAGTCAAGCCAAGAAATACAATCTCGAACTCTACTAACTAACTTAAGTCAGACCGACCCACCGACCGAGATTCCATTCAAGTACACAATATTGTTTATTGCGCTACTACAATTTCACGTCGTCCTAATCAGTATTGCTTTCTTTGTTTCAGGTCAAAGTGGATTAAATTGCGGGGCGATTGCTATGCGATAGAATGTCTTAAGCTGTGAAGAATAAGGCACAAGATGGCGTGTCCGTTCCGCCGCGCGTCCTCGCAGATTCAGTTCGCTAATGGGGGTCCCAGTGGCAAGAGTCTGGAGTTCCGTTCCCGACAGTCTTCGATACATCTGGCCGGGGCGGATGAGGAGGAAGCGGAAAGCAATACGTTAACGCTGAAACAGCTTAGCGAAGCACTGAAGCTGCTGACCGCACCGTCTGTAAGTACCTGCATTCTAAGCTCTTTCCTTTACGAGGTAATCTATTAGCTGCATTCTAAGCTATTGGAAGCGAAAGATCTTCTCCGAGTTTATCTATCTTGTATCAAAGTGTTGTAAAGTCTACGAAAATTACAGAACGACTGTAGCTTATTTTATTCGACTGCGTGTTGAACTTAAGGTATAATTTTTACCCGACTACGGCGAAGCAAAAAGGAGGGTTATGATTTTGGCCTGTATGTATGAATGAATGTATGTATGTATGTGGGTATGGATGTTTGTCTGTTCCCTCATAACTTTTAAACTACAGGTCCTATTTAGATAAATGAGGTGTTATTGGAAGCGTCTTGGTTGTCCGCTGGTTATAGACTACACGACTTTACGTAAAATTGACTATAGCGCCATCTGTGGCACTTAAAGTATAGAACAAAAAAAAATCCTGACTATATTGTGTGGGGTATCAAATGAAAGAACTTTGTTAGCACATTTCAAATATATAAATTTTATTAGCTACTCGTATTTCCCACGAGTTTGCTTGTAATCACCTGAATATTGCATGAATTCATGATATCACTTTAATACAATATGAAACAAAAATTTATTATAATTAAATACCTTCACCCTTGGCTGGATCTAGGGGGAGCTGCGCGCCCCCAAACAGATTCATTGTAGATAATAAAATTAATAGCAAAACAGATTAATTGTAGATAATAAAATTGGGCATACATACGACCACGGCTATCCTTTAAACATTTCCATATCCCTTTAAACTATTTTCTTGTTTCGTACTTTTTAGAGCGCGTTTTAGTAGTCGGGTTTCAGATTTTTAAACGTTATTTTTAATTTGTCCATTCTTAATAATCTTCAATTGACATTTGACACCCCCACATTCATGCTAAGCGGTACTTCTATATAAAGGTTTTCATAGTCAATATTTTTGTTAATTGTATTTTATTTGTTATTTTTTAGTACTCCTATCAAAAACATAAATATAAATTATGTGAAATGAAAGCCAAGTTCAATCAAAGACAAAAACGTTTAAATGGGTTGCCACTTTTTCCAGTGCCTGCACTTACTTCGCTAGAATTTAGGTATATATGACCGATACCATAATATGCCCGGATGCCAGTCAATAATGCCTATTTGGTCAGTTTATGGACCCAATAGAATAAACAGTCCGGCCGTCCATCTAGGTTTTAGCTCGTTCAATATTTGTTTAAAACGAAATATTATGAAAAGAGCGTCAAAAAACTCACTTTAATAAATATGAAGCATATAAAATGCAAAATGTTTATTCGTTTTCATTTAATCTCTGCTTCATTGAGATTAAAAAGTAAGCCTGAAAGATTTCTCGTATTTGGCGTATGTTGGTTTTATGCGAGATAATAAGAGAAAATTATTAGACGCCTCTATGAAACCTCAATGAATAAATTTACATGAATTCTTTGTAATGTTTTCATTTGCTTTTGGAATGGGATACTTCGGATATTTAAATAAAACTTTAAAGTTTTTAATGTGTGGGGGTCGGGCGGGCAAAAAACGAGTTCGAATAATCCTGGCTCTGCAGATTTAAATTAAAATTTACGTCTTATTAACCCTTTTTGTCCGACTCATTGTTTTAATTTTACTGCGCTGGGCTTTAATGCTTTATAATTAACTACCTTAGCTCTGAACTCATAATACGAGTATTAGGTACGATAAGAGGTATCTAGATTTAATTCTTTTAATCTTACTTTAATTTCTGGAGGTTATGGATAGCCAAAAAATGTTTCTTAGAAACTCAATGTAAATGATGAATGAATTATAAAATATGAGCCTGTTTCTGCACTTCCTGATAAAGTGCTGGATAGGCTATCCACAACGTTTTATTTGACAGATTCTCCATAGTCCATACTTTATCTGTCAAGTTAAGTTGTGGATAGCCTATCCGGCACTAGTCAGAAAGTGGTGAAACAGGCCCTAAGTCTAAAGATAGAAGTTTCTTAAATATCCCGGTTTTAACTGTAACACAATCTCGTCCTTGTTCTTTTCCACACTGCAAAAACATCTTTGAATACAAGCCAACTTTCAAGCTTAAATAATGTTTTATGACCTCAACATTAATACACTCTAATAATTAACTTTTTGTAAGTTTCAACTAAAGAAAAACTTTGGGAAACACGTAATACAACACGCCCAGTAATTATATTAGCAGACTAGCTTATACCTGCAGCTCCATTGCCAAGAGTCTAGCTAACACAGCATCATAATATGAAGATACTTAACTTTTCCAGGATAAACAATTGTATTTTAATCCAGACTCCAGAGCCTAAACTCACTTTGCAAAATGTTCACAACATCAATGATACTTCCGCATGTATAAACTGCAATTAGTTTGTAATATCAATGACGATGTTAAAAAAAACAAAAGAATTACATTATAGCTATTGACATGGTCGCACATAATATTTGTTAACAATAGGTTGAGTTACATCACATTTCATTTAACTATGACTACCATTTTATAATGTTACGTGTGCTTAAAAATCAAGTCACAATTTTATAGCGCACCTGCGTACGTTTTATGGATTTGAAAAGCTATTAAAATGAATAGTATGACACATACTATTAAAATATTATTATTTTTATACTTTAAAGGATGCGAAACGAAAACTGAATGGACGGAAGAGCAATATAATATTTCTATAAAATAGTCTGTCGTCAATGGCTGCTTTTCTTTCTTTTAACATAGAGCAAAACTCATTCTTCCATTAATTGTAATTCAAATAAAAAAAATCGGTTGTCTGTAAAGTCGGTTTACTGAAGATAGTTGAACGTGACAACGTATGACGTTGCCACGTTCAACTATCCTTAACCCCTTAACCTTAACCCTCGCTTCCGAATCTCTATAAATAGAAACAAACTTTTTCGACTGTAACCTACAGTTATTTCGATGTATTTCTTTCAAATGATTGTCTAACAATATTTATAATGAGTAAAATAAATTATTCGCAATACAAAACGCTACATACATTCGTGAAATCCAGTAAAATCTTCGAAGTCACACCTTGACACGTAAGAAATAGAGCACAATTTTGAATAGCCGAAATAATAATAATAGCTCACAGATTGTTTATTTATTTTTCATTCAGAGTATGGTCAATATATCAAAGGTCATAACTAATCAAACTTCTTCATACAAAAGTATTCTCTAAGACATCGAAATCTATATATATAAAAGAAAGTTGTGTTAGTTACGCCACTTATAACTCAAGAACGGATGAACCGATTTGGCTGAAAATTGGTGGAGAGTAGCTTAGAACCAGGAATAGGACATAGGATACATTTTGTTCCGGAAAAATGTACCGTTACTGCACAATATACTTTTATGATTTGCGCGTAAACTATTCAATCGATTTTGATGAATTTTGGTATGGAGATACTTTGAGTCTCGGGAAAGGACAAAAGATACTTTTGGTCCCGGAAAATGTACGGTTCCCGCACAAAATTATTTTATCTCAAGAACGGATGAACCGATTTGGCTGAAAATTGGTGTAGAGGTAGTTTAGAACCAGGAAAAGGACATAGAATACATTTTGTCCCGGAAAAATGTACGGTTACTGCACAATATACTTTTATGATTTGCGCGTAAACTATTCAATCGATTTTGATGAATTTGTGTATAGAGATACTTTATGAGTCTCGGGAAAAGACACGTGATACTTTTGGTCCCGGAAAATGTACGGTTCCCGCACAATTAACTTTTATGATTTTCGCCTAAACTATTTTTATGAAATTCGGTATGGAGATACTTTGAGTCTCGGGAAAGGACAAGGGATACATTTTGTTCCGGAAAATGTACGGTTCCTGCACAATAAACTTTTATGAATTTATATAATTAAATAGTTTAAGCGAATTAAACTATTTAATCTATTTTGATGAAATTTGGTATGAAGATACTAATTTTAATCTATTGTTTTCTTAATTATACCAATTCGAATTAAATAAACATTGTTAAGACAGGACAACGTCTGTCTGTTAACTGAGGCACATACCCAACCTGGGGCACCCATAAAGGGTTTCCCCTGCGCAACAAAAAAAAAAAAAGGACAACGTCTGTCGGGTCAGCTAGTACGTAATATAATCGAAACAAAGAGCGCGGCCCAGGTGGGCCTTACGGTTGTTGAAAGACTTGAAAGTGTAAATGGAACGCCTCAGAGCTGCTGTCAGCGAGGCAACGCCGCATGAACTGTCATGTTTTTCGGGCGCGCACCCCATATCGAATTATAAGACGTTATCAAGTCAATAAATAAATAAAATGTTTGTTTTTATATTATAATTTACTATCAGAGCAAATGTGTGAGCGTTTTTAGTGTATTTGACAAATCCAGCCGACAGATGACGACTTAAATTAAGGTGACATAATTCGACAAAATGACGTAAGTCCGTCAACTGCCTATGAATCAATTTCTTTAATAGTACAATACCTACACATGAGTAGATATAATTCCTAACACAAATAGAACAAAGACCAAAACATTCCAGCTGTTCATATCTCACCCTCTGGAAGCACGATCCTGAAGGATTTGGTTCATAGTTTTAGTGAGCTCTTAAGTACTGTAGTGTGAACTTGAGTTATTGGAGTTTGGAGACACTTCTCGGTATGATAACATAATAATAAGTTGGGGGAGAATATATTATCTCGTAAACTGTGGAGAAAATTAGGTCATCTTTAGATTGTTGGTATACAGGGTGTAATAAAGTGATAATAATAATTTAGGGTTTGTATGTGTCCTTTATACATATAGAGTTCACTGTGAAAGTAGCAGTGCAGTAAAAGAGCAACATTTTTTTATGATTTGTATGGGCAAGCGTCCCAGCGTCATTGGTTCGCCGATACAAAAGTTAAAAGAAATAATTAATCTTTCAGCGCTGCTACTTTAATATGAACTCTATATAGTCGACTACATACCCTAAAGTATTATAACTTTTTTGTTACACCTTGTATATTGCGTTAGGGATAAAGTATATTGTAATTTTCTACGAAGAAATAAACCTACAGGGATAAATGAATTATATATAAAGGTAAGGTGTAAGACAGTACCCATGTGCAACACAAAAATACCGTACACATACAAAATTTCATTAAAATTGGTTAAGCCGTTTTGGAAGAATTCGCGCACAAACGATGTGACATGGGAATTTTATAATAGATTGTCTTAGTAATATTTTTAATATTTCCATAATTCTCTTATTTATTATTATGCCAACTGTTGGCTACTGTAATTATGACGTCATATTCCGACATAACCTTGTTAGTGGAAGTTGTCGCTTATCGCACCGTACAGCTATTTGGAGAGCCACTGATCCTCTAATACGGCTACGTAAACAAATACTTTTCAACAAAGTTAACTTGTCAGCTATAATTCCGTCTCCGTTTCTCGTGAAAAGGTAGTATCATACTAAATGCGGAAACGCAGTGACATAAACACCAATAATGACAACACGTCTCACTTGTAAACCAACCTCAGAGGGATAAAGGTTAAAAAACCATGTCGACGATGACAATACCGATTTTTAACAGCAATGGTAAAAAAACTTTTATAAAATAATATTTACATAATATATTCTTACTGCTGACTGACAAATGGGCAAAGGCCACCATTAATTTCTGTAGTTTTGTGTATTGAAGTTACAGAATAATGAATATAAAACAAAAATTTCTAATTTATGTGCAAGGTATAAAATAGTGATAATATTATTATCTATATATATAAAAGAAAGTTGTGTTAGTTACGCCACTTATAACTTAAGAACGGATGAACCGATTTAGCTGAAAATTGGTGGAGAGGTAGCTTAGAACCAGGAATAGGACATAGGATACATTTTGTCCCGGAAAAATGTACGGTTCCCGCACAATAAATTTTATGATTTTCGCCTAAACTATTCAATCGATTTTGATGAATTTTGGTATGAAGATACTTTGAGTATCGGGAAAGGACAAAGGATACTTTTGGTCCCGGAAAATGTACGGTTCCCGCACATAATCTTTTATCTCAAGAACGGATAAACCGATTTGGCTGAAAATTAGTGGAGATATAGCTTAGAACTAGGAAAAGGACATAGGATACATTTTATCCCGGAAAAATGTACGGTTACTGCATAATATACTTTTATGATTTGCGCGTAAACTATTCAATCGATTTTGATGAATTTTGGTACGGAGATACTTTGAGTCTAGGGAAAGGACAAGGGATACTTTTAGTCCCGGAAAATGTACGGTTCCCGCACAATAAACTTTTATGATTTTCGCCTAAACTATTCAGTCTGTTTTTATGAAATTCGGTATGGAGATACCTTGAGTCTCGGGAAAGGACAAGGACTTTTTGTCCTTGTCCTTTCCCGAGACTCAAAGGACTTTTTGTCCCGGAAAATGTACGGTTCCAGCACAATAAACTTTTATGATTTTAGCTTAAACTATTTAATCTATTTTGATGAAATTTGGCATGAAGATACTAATTTTAATCTATTGTTTTCTTAATTATACCAATTCGAATTATATAATCATCGTTAAGACAGGACAACGTCTGTCGGGCCAGCTAGTAAAATATACAACGTGGTACAAATTTAGGGTTGAAAATTATCTGAACTCAAGACGTCATTCCAATTTCAATCTGATAGTTATTTTAACCGCCGCGTTTTTTACGATAGTGCGAATAGTCTTTATACAGATAAAGTCATCGTCAAGACTCAAGACGTGAACAGCCACGTCTTGAGTCTCGACGACCCACGTTCTTGTTTATGTAGCAATCCATCATTTACTCAGGCGCGACGTGTTGCAAAGCGGACTCAAACGCCTCACATTGAAAAGGATGATTTTATGAATATTTTTAGACATTCACTTGAAAATCGTACAAAAGGGCCCGAAGCCCTTTTTGTATGAGAATTGCTGAATCTTAACGAAATTCCTTGAGAATCTTTTGTGAATAAATTATTGGTTGTTAGAGTTTTTAATTAACATAAAATATTATAAAGTAGGTATATTTTGAAATAGAACTGCAGTCTACTGTTTGAATGCTGAATATACGCATCAAATTATGATCGAGATAGTCTGAAAATCTAAACAGACAATAACTTCGAGAGTTGCTTATCTTCTACAGTCTACACATTTTCCTGATTATATTTGAAAACAATTTAAAAACATGATTATAATTTCCCTTCACGTTTATCATTGGGCCTAGCAGCACAAGTATCAAATGTAATTTGAGAAAATATTTTATTGAATAACAATGTTTATTCAATACACTAGACGTAAAAGTGGACGTAATATAAAATGGTGGATGTCCCGCCCCGGGCGAACAAGCAGCTATGTCGAAAAGGTCCGTTGTTATAAGGAATAAGGGTATATAAAATTTCAAAACATATTTTTCTAAAACAATTTGATCAAAGTAATGTAGCTAGTTCAAATAAGCTGAAAAGGTCAACGTTTGATGTTGTATTGTGTTGTAATATATTATTTTATGTCTTCATAGGAACTTGTCCATACTAATACTAATTATTATAAATGCGTAAGTATGTCTGTCTGTCTATCTGTCTGTTACCTCTTGATGCCTAAACCACTGAACCGATTTTGCTGAAAGGTATCGAGATACTAATTTGAGTCCCAGGATATATGACATAATATACTTTTTATCACGGAAAAATATACGGTTTCGACTTATGTTATGGCGCGATAAACGATAGTTTCGGCGCAAAGGAGTAGCGGGCATCATCTAGTAATAATTCAATAATTTACCTTAAATACTACAACCCCACTGTCAGGCTTCCTTATGGGTACAATATAATTTATACTAATTAAGATGTCAGTCAAATTTTTAAATGCCTCACTAAGATACTTAGGGCCTGTTTCACCACTTACTGACAAGTGCCGGATATGCTGTCCACCACTTAACTTGACAGATAGAGAAGAATCTGTCATATCATAGGTTGTATATCTACAACCTATGAAAGTGCCGGATAGGCTATCGCCTATCCGGCACTTTATCAAGAAGTGGTGAAAAAGGCTCTAAATCTTAAAACCTTATCGTGTTATGTATGAAGATGCTATATTTAGAATTTATTAAATGATAAACGAGCCACGAGGTTTCCCCTATACATAATATGTACATCCATTACATAATATACCGAGCCCAAACAAATTGCCCTATATATATCACGACGACAAATTGGCCCGGCAAAATTGATTTACACAATCAATTAATTGTCATGATTTAATTGTGAGTGAGTCCTTTAAGGGCACGGATCGATATCAAGAGTTACAATGTATATTCATTAGTTAGTTTAGGCCCTTAGGGCCATTCCGCTGCAGACGGATCTTAAGGGCGTTCCCTCCGGATATGCCGTAATTGACCGTATTTAAAACCTTATAAACTCATAATCTGAAAGCTACAAAGTTATAAAAAAAATACAGTAATAATCTTTAGTATATCAACATTCCTTTCGCCGTTTTAAATTTTCTATTTTTGCTTATTATACTCATGATATCAGCTTCCAAAGTAATACCAATTTATTAAAATTCAAGCATACATTCAGCATCTCGTTAGCATTTACAAATTACTTTTATTTGACACTCACGCCAATAGATCGACAATATCATAAACTACATATTCGCCGTTTTAAATTTTTTTAGGACAATTTTGAACTAAGATAAGTAAAAATAAGGGTTTTGGCGCGATCTCGGCAACGCGGCAAACGTATGGCCAAGGTCGTTTGCTCGGGGGACGGCCTTAACAAGAATTTTTAAAATGTGGCATTAGTTACATTCTTCGATTGGAATATACGTTGGAAGATATTTATTTACTAACAAAACAACTTTTATCCAGTAAAAAATTCTAATAATTTAGAGCGTTTTTAAGCAATATCATCTAAGGGACGCGATCTTTTTTCCCATATTTTAAAATTAAAATTGCATAATATATTTCAAATTAATGTTTAGTTGTAGTATATAATATACTGTGTATGAAACTGTTGCACCGGCGATAATGGAATCACCCTTTATATTGTTGTG
Organism: Polyommatus icarus; assembly: GCA_937595015.1. Taxonomy (NCBI): domain Eukaryota; kingdom Metazoa; phylum Arthropoda; class Insecta; order Lepidoptera; family Lycaenidae; genus Polyommatus; species Polyommatus icarus. The sequence goes on along the minus strand of OW569323.1, from coordinate 18,446,285 downwards.
TTATAGGCCTTTGTATCTTAGTCCTTCGTTCGCGCATTCTTAGAAATCTATTGTTATTCTATTGTTGTCGCGGTCGCCGATGTCCTTATGAGGGTTGATGAGATAATAATATGTATTCGTGTATAAGGTTCTATATACTACTATATACTAAATGATGCCGCTAGCTTTGTTGTTCCTTATAATATATTCGTAAGTGGTAGAAGCTGTTAAGTAAAGTGGCAGACAATATTAATTAAAGACAGTGATAGAAATGGAAAAAAATAAAGTTTTAAAAACTAAAACCCGACTACTAAAACACGCTCTAAAAAGTACGAAACAAGAAACAGTAATGGAAGTTTTAGTGCCTTCCCTTCCCATTCCGTAATTTACCGTATTTAGAGCCTTATAAACTCATAATTTGACCTCCCTCATTTGTCCAAATTGGATTAGTGGTTTTAAAGTTACGAGGGAACAGATGAACATCCATACCGACATATATACATACATACAGGTCAAAATCATAACCCTCCTTTTTGCTTCGCCGTAGTCGGGTAAAAATAGGCAACTCGTTCAAATATTTCCGCTTCCTACAGTACCTTCGGAATATGAACATTTGTAATTATTATTATTTAAATTTACCTACTGGATCTTCTACGGTAAGTTGTAAATTTTCTAGTATAAATCACAAGCTCGTTAAGAATCTACATAAGGCCTAAACTTATAACTGGTCTGTGGTAAAAATGACAAAAGCAAATCTGCATAAACTTTGATAGGCAAATGGGATACGTTTGGAATAGCAAATCAGCGAAAAAGCGGCGTATCTAACAAAAATATTGTTTTTGCGGTTAGCTAGGAGTCGTATTTGGCGAATTCTTTCAATATTTGTGTATTGCAATCGCCGGGTATTGGCGAACCGAGTAAGCCGCTTTTATTGAAATAGTTGAAATACTCATTCAACCGCAGAAATAAAACAACGACACGAATAAATGTTTTGCGTGAAAACTTCACTGTATTGCGTGAAAAGTTTGGAACGACACTGATATGTGAGGAGAAAACATTTCCTGTTCAACGAAACATTGCTTTTAGATACATAGTACGATGTCAAAATCCTATCTAATCTAATTTAAAAAAAACATTAGCCAGGTAATGAGTTTTGTAATTAGTATAATAAAGCTACTACTAAAGTCACTATCACTAAATTTTACTATATTATAATATTATTTTCTTAACGATGCAATGTATACAGTGTCTGCGGCTTACATACAATCTGCATGGCGCGCGCCATCAGACTGTATGTAAGCCGCAGACACGATCACACAAAAAGTGTGACGTGTGCGATCTCCCTATATGTGATGTAGGGGGCTCGAAGTGCTACAGCTAAATAATGTACTACGTTCTGTCAGCACTGTCTTCCTTATGTCAACACACCCATTAATGAAACATAATTTTTCCATAACCACAACAAACAAGTCTGCCTTATTTTTGCAGTAATTTGACGGTTACCCGATATCTTAAGTGATCAGACAGATCGGGTTGCGAAGGCCGCCAATGTTTGGAGAATAATTTTCTACAATATTCAATGACAAAATAAAACGGTCAGATTTTAGGTTTATTATTGTTTATCAGTTTTCATGGGATATTTTATTTCTAACGTATAAATTCTAAACATGTGTTTATACACAATATTATTCATGTATATTAAATACATATGTACCATATAATTTTTATTCATTATTAGCCGTTGTGTCCCACTGCCGGGCGGCAAAGGGCCCTCTTTCGTTTCACGCGTCTCTACCCTTTGCTGTTTTTGTTGCTTAACAAAAATCTTAAATATATGTATATTGTATAGTATAAAAGTATTAAATATATGTTAGCGGATATCAATGGACAAGCTACATAGTATTATAATTATTTTATTTAAATCTGTATATTATGTTAGTCACTATATATAAGTTTAATTAGTGATTATTATATTTTGAATAGTAGTAAGTAAGGTAATTGATTTTGACAAATAGTTAGTTATAAATGGACAGGAGGATTATTTACTTCCGTTATAACTTCCTCTTCTCATATTTAAGTAAATAATTATATTAAATATGAGAAGTGCATTAATTAATATTTAGAATTATATACCCACTTATTCTTAGCCATTCTTATTTTTTTATGTATTCTTTAATGATTTTACTATATTTGAATTGTTACCGGAAGTTAGTTTCTTTTGTGTAAAATGGTATAAAAGCCAGCCATATTGCATTGATGGAGGCATTCTGTAAATAACTTCGAAACGTGTAAGGTGAAACTCTGCTCGAATAAATACCGCTCTATGTATAATTTTTCAAGACTTTTACTACTCCCTAATATTTCAGAAGTGGGATGTTTCAAAAATGTCCGGTCCTTATGCTGCGGGACTTGGCAAAAGGAGAAGAACGCCCAGACTTGTCCTGACTCTCGACGATCGACGGCGAAGAAAGTGATTTTTTTTTTCTTCTTTTCGAACATAAACAACAGTGATTGTGATAGTGAACCAGTGACAAAACGATGCAGAATTACTCAAGTTGATGCAGAAGTGATACCAAAGTTTGAACCAGAAGACGACGCTTGTAATGAAGCTACATGGGTGCATAAAATCGACCAGCTAGGAGGTTTACGGATAGAACAGTATAACCGATTGACAATTCATCGTGCAGCTGCGGTTACGTGGGTCCGCTACGCAAAAACTGCCTTGAAGCTTTTCAACGCCTCGGTCATACGACGGTTAACTGCTGGTTCGCGAATATAGCAGGAACAACTCGGCAACCGCAGAATTCAACAAGTAAGTAACACTTTTTATACTTCAAGTAATATCTTAGTAAATAACATTTACAAAAAAATTGTGTGGGTAGGAGCCAATGAACAAGAATAATGAAAATTAAATCTAAAGTTTTTACCTTATTAATACTATATTCTTCTTATTAATACTAAATACTATATTAATTAGTATATTAAAGTTTTTACCTTCTAATAATATATTGAAGGGTTTTGGAGATAAAATAGATCAAGCCATATTATAGAGACTGTAAAACAACTACCAACCGACATATACTTAATAATTATTGGGCAATAAATGACCAACCAGCCTGGTATTAGTTACTACAGCTAATTCTGCCACTTTTACTGAGACTTTAATTTGTTTGACAGTTACAAACAGCTGATAAATATAAGTGATAGGTATAATGTTTTGCTGAAGCGTGAATATACAATTTGATCTAAAAATAGTTACTGTAATATTGATGTATTTGTAGATATCGATCCCAATGGGAAAAATTCAATGGAACTAATCCAGTTTGTGTGCTATATAATTCCTGGAGGAGCTGTCAGTGTTGAGGGTCATTTAAAGGCTAAACATTGGTGAAATTGAAACAACTTGGCCTGCACATACGTTAATTGCCCGGGCTGAAATTGTTAATATTTATATCGACTCGAATACCTCTACTGAAAATATGGTTTTATCGATTGTATCACAAATGGCATTGGAATAGAATGTGGTACAAAAGGTCTTACAATTTTACTGAAATGGTTCCAATATTCTATGCCAATATTATGCCTAATAACTAATAAGTGGCGTGCAAAATAATTTTTAACAATTGTAGGTACCTATAGCATTAACATCATAATAATTATTATAAAAGTTCTAAGATAAATAATAACTCATTACATTAAACATAACTTTAATTAAATCCATTAAACTATTGAGAACTAATTAAATATAAAAGTCATAGGCGTTAAACACGAAATAAATTTAAAAAATAAACAAACAATGTCAAATTGAGAATTAAAATAGCCTATTCCCTACCTTTGCATCTTTGTAAACATAGGTAAACTAAGCACTTGTTAACGTCAAACACAATAATTTACAATTTATTATAAAGCATAATATTATGATTAAAATAATATTAATAATAGAAAATATGAAATTATGTTGAAGAACAATAATTCGTTTTGTGACAATTCATTTGCTCCAGATTTGCTCGACAACAAGGTACGTTTTTGTTTCCATTACTACCTACTTATAGAATATTCTTGTTAACAATAATGTTCTGTGTTGTCCTAAGCTTTGTTTATTATTTCAGCATCCAGATTACAAACTTTACATGGGGATATTACACATAAATACATTCATTCCTTTTAAAGATTGTTGTGAGTTGTGACATTACACTTGGTGCATAAAATACATTGAATCGGGAATTAGAGGGCTTAGGTAAGGTAGATATTGCTGAAAGTTAAGTATAAAAAAAATGATATTAATTTATGCACTAGGAATACAAAAGATTTAGGGTACACAGATTTATTACAAATGAAAATATAATGCAATAGTTGATGAAAAGGTTAACGATCTTTCGGAAGATGGTATCATTTGTCACTCTGTCTGAATATGCTAGTCCGGTGATTTTAGATAAAAAGAAGGGTGAAGATTACAAGCTGTGCATTGATTGCCGAAATTTAAATTCACAGACACTCAAGGATTCGTACCCTTTGCCTCATATTGAGGACCAAGTATCAAAATTGTCTGGCTGTGATCTCCAGGTTAATACGGATGCTAGTAAACTAGGTTTAAGGGGTATAATAATCCTTCGATCACAGGACCTAGGAATTTCCATTGTATTCTGTTGTTCTCGCGATCACCGGTGCTCGCGCGGGGCCTGAAGGATTAATACAAAACAGCAGGCAGGACAATAATTATGTAGTTAAGGCCGTCCCCCGAGCAAACGACCTTGGCCATACATTTGCCGCGTTGCCGAGATCGCGCCAAAACCCTATTATTTTTACTTATCTGAGTTCAAAATTGTCCTAAAAAAAATTAAAACGACAAATATGTAGTTTATGATATCGTCGATCTATTGGCGTGAGTTTCAAATAAAAGTAATTTGTTAATCCTAAGGAGATGCTGAATGTATGCTTGAATCTTAACAAATTGGTATTACTTTGGAAGCTGATATCATGAGTATAAGAAACAAAATTAGAAAATTTAAAACGAGGAATGATGATATACTGAAGATTATTCTTGTATTTTTATTATAATTTTGTAGCTTTCAGATTATGAGTTTATAAGGTTTTAAATACGGTCAATTACAGAATCTCCGGACGGAACGCCCTTAAAGAGGATAAACTGTTCCAAAAAAACTCTAAATGGAGAACGATTTGCCGTTCCCAAATTGGTAAAATATAACTTAATGCAGCTAAATGTTATCATGACCCCCAGCTGACATGAATTACACCCTGGCCTTGACCCTTTGGTTTCCAAAAATGACCCGATATAATAAGGAAATTCATCAATTCTTGCCTTCAATAATATGTTCTCGGTAAGGGTAATTATCGAAAATCTGAAGGAGAAAAATTTACATCTTATAGAAAAGTACCCGTATCTATGCACACCCTTCATGCCGATAACTTAGGATCATTTATTAAGACTAGGGAATGGCACAATTTGTTTTGCTAAGCCCGACAAAAAAACACTAGTTCCATAAAAACCATAAAGTACTTAAAAGGACTGGAAAGTAATATATTTCCAGTTTACAAACCCAGTCTGCATAATAGCATAGAGGCAAAGCATTTCCTAGCCGATACCTTAACTAATTTATAGAACACATGCAATTAAAACATGTCCTTAATGCTATAGCTAGTCCCAGATGAAATGGCCCACTGAAAAAAATAAATGGTACCAATATTGATGGACTGAACACTGCCTGAAAATGAAACTGTTTTGGATGATAAATTAATGGATATAGTATGGGGTATAAATAATACACCTAATTCTACTACTTCCTTCCTTCCATTTAAACTTATGTTTAGCCATGATAACTCTAAATTACCAGCTATTCCATTCAGTGGTCCTAGTGACCGTACTTCACAACGACAGGCATTAACTGAAAGAACAGCAACAGCAAAACTTCTAATACAAATGTAGCAAAAATTCAGTCAGTGATCTAGTGTTGTGGAAATGGCGAACCCCAATGCCAAAGAGACCCAAAAATTAAAAAATAAGAAGTTTTCAGCTATAATAGGGGTGAGGTATTAATGCCTTATAAATCAGCAAATTCTGATACTAACAGTTCATCTAGCGATGCTGAGGTAGACACGGTGATCTAATTGATTGATTAGAAAGTTATTTTAAATATAATTTTTGTACAGTATAACTAAAGATTAGGGATAATAATTTATACAGTATCATGTGTACAGAAACAAATTTTATTGATCGAATAGGTATATACTTTAATAACTATTTTATTACTATCACACTTTAGCTTTTCTACTTCTATTGTTCTTCACAATAATTGATAATATAAGAAACTGGTCCCGAAGCTGCACCTAAAAGAAAAAAAATATTGACATAATTCAAGTCTGTGTGACCTACTCACTAACAATATAACCACTCAATGTAATAATTCAAGACTTTTACCAGGCTTGTCTCATTTCCATACAAACGGCGCGAAATCACCGAGATATTTACCTACTATTCTGGAAAACAACCTAATTTCAATCTTTTGCATAGCGTTTAGCGTTCATAGTACAATAACGGTCTGCCGTCTCACTTCAATCTGCCAGGGCTGTCAAGCGATCGGCGGCGGCGGCGCGGCGGGCGGCGGCGGCGGCCGGGTACTATTACTTTTGTTTCGCGGATGTGTGCGCTGCGTATGCGACAAGTCGAGCGAGTTATCATACCTAAACTCGGGAGAGAGACTTCTGTACCGTAAGGTACTATTATGTATTCCGTGCTTTTACTACTCTCTAATAAATATTATCTATAGGATGGCTGTGTGATCAAATCCTAAAATCAACACAATAATATTATCTATAGGGTGGCTGTGTGATCAAACCCTAAAATCAACAATAATATTATTATCTATAGGGTGGCTGTGTGATCAAACCCTAAAATCAACAATAATATTATCTACAGGATGGCTGTGTGATCAAATCCTTAAATCAACAATAATATTATCTATAGGATGGCTGTGTGATCAAATCCTAAAATCAACGCATAAATATTATCTATAGGGTGGCTGTGTGATCAAACCTTAAAATCAACAATAATATTATCTAAAGGGTGGCTGTGTGATCAAACCCTAAAATCAACGCAATAATATTATCTATAGGGTGGCTGTGTGATCAAACCCTAAAATCAACAATAATATTATTATCTATAGGGTGGCTGTGTGATCAAACCCTAAAATCAACAATAATATTATCTACAGGATGGCTGTGTGATCAAATCCTTAAATCAACAATAATATTATCTATAGGATGGCTGTGTGATCAAATCCTAAAATCAACGCAATAATATTATCTATAGGATGGCTGTGTGATCAAATCCTAAAATCAACGCAATAATATTATCTATAGGGTGGCTGTGTGATCAAACCCTAAAATCAACAATAATATTATCTAAAGGGTGGCTGTGTGATCAAACCCTAAAATCAACGCAATAATATTATCTATAGGGTGGCTGTGTGATCAAACCCTAAAATCAACAATAATATTATTATCTATAGGGTGGCTGTGTGATCAAACCCTAAAATCAACAATAATATTATCTATAGGGTGGCTGTGTGATCAAACCCTAAAATCGACAATAATATTATTATCTAAAGGGTGGCTGTGTGATCAAACCCTAAAATCAACATAGTAATAATATTATCTATATGGGATGGCTGTGTGATCAAATCCTAAAATCAATGACTGGCGACCATGTGACTGGCGTCTATGTGACTGGCGTCTATGTGACTGGCGTCTATGTGACTGGTGTCTATGTGACTGGCGTCCATGTGACTGGCGTCTATGTGACCCATGTTTACGTGACCGATGTCTATGTGACCGATGTCTATGTGACCTTACAAATATTCTAAAATTGAGCTTAATTTAATTACTACAATACAACTATATAAGTCTGCGTTACAAAATATTATATTACTGATAACAAACAATACAACAAAAATCAAAATGCATAAATTCGCGTCTTGAGGGTCGAGCGCTTGGAGTCCCGCCACAAAGTGAATTTTAGCTCCTTTGTGGTGAGAATCCCGACGCACCATCTACCGACGTTCGAGAAGGAGGAGTTCTGGCCGTCTACAGGAGATTCCGGGGACGACTTCCGAACACGTCGCGCCCCACGTCGTCGCAGACAATACGTGTTTAGTGTTTTAGTGTTAGTGTTAGTTTTTAGTATAATTGTATGTCTATGTTAGTCTATAAGGTATTTATAATATGGGCCAAGATGCCTGAGTTAAATAAATAAATAAATACAAATAAAATAAATTACATAAATGCATAATATAATGGCTTTAGAAATGCCATGTGTTGGCTATTGGAGATGAGATGTGAATTGTGATACTAGATTTCTCTGACATCAATGCATACCTATATTATTATTTTTTTGTTTACAAAATACTGTTCCGATGTCTTCATCTGTTTCAGACCACTGGCAGTTCTAGCACTGGTACAGCACAGGGTAGCAAACCATGGGAACGTCGTGGGACACTCCTAATGCAGGATGGCCGAGTGTTAGCGGATATCAATGGACAAGCTACATAGTATTATAATTATTTTATTTAAATCTGTATATTATGTTAGTCACTATATATAAGTTTAATTAGTGATTATTATATTTTGAATAGTAGTAAGTAAGGTAATTGATTTTGACAAATAGTTAGTTATAAATGGACAGGAGGATTATTTACTTCCGTTATAACTTCCTCTTCTCATATTTAAGTAAATAATTATATTAAATATGAGAAGTGCATTAATTAATATTTAGAATTATATACCCACTTATTCTTAGCCATTCTTATTTTTTTATGTATTCTTTAATGATTTTACTATATTTGAATTGTTACCGGAAGTTAGTTTCTTTTGTGTAAAATGGTATAAAAGCCAGCCATATTGCATTGATGGAGGCATTCTGTAAATAACTTCGAAACGTGTAAGGTGAAACTCTGCTCGAATAAATACCGCTCTATGTATAATTTTTCAAGACTTTTACTACTCCCTAATATATATTTCCGTTGTCTGGTACCCGTGACACAAGTCCTTCAGGTACTTACCACGGGGCTACACTGACGTGGTGTGAAGCGTCCATAGATAAAAAAAAAACATACAATATGTGATATTATTTTAAAAGTGAAGGTTCTGTCTGTTTACCTACTAAAGTTTGCACTTGGTTATATACATGTAATACTAGCTGTCCCGGCAAACGTTTCTTTGCCATATTATATAAAGTATATCGCCCGTATTATTTTATTGAATTAGTGACTATAAATGAGTATGTCACCATGGCAACGTCCATCGCTATCCCGTGACCCGCGTCGCATAAACAATGGTCACTCTTTATAGACAAATAATTTGCAATAAAATAAAATTGCGACTATAATTAAATATCTAAGCTATCCTATCTCTCAAGTTGGAAAAAAGCACACATTAAAAAAAACAAACATTAAAATCGGTTAAGTAGTTTAGGAATCCATCGCGGACAAACATCGTGACAGTATCCTACTATCCTACTAATAGTATTAATGCGAACGTCCGTTTATTTGTTACTTTTTTACGCCCAAGCTGCTTAACCGATTTTGCTGAAATTACGTTACTTATATAATATATTCCTACCTTTTTGTGAGGTAGGATTGTTGTTTTTTGCTAAATTCAAAATGTCATGTTTACGAGTTTCATAATCACCATATTATACCGCAAACTTAGGATAATATTGTCATGTTTGATTAACAAAATTGACCCATGTCAATTTTGTTAATCAAACATGACAATATGACAATATATATAGGGTACCGCCATCGGTACCCTCCAATCCAATCGTGCGGTTACCTCTCCGACGAAAATTCAGATCTCCTTACAATGAAAAGTAAACGGCTCGACATTCTTAATTACATTACTTAGTCTAATTCCCATCAGCATACATTCATGAATATTTTAACTCCAACATCAGAAGGCTTTTGTCCATCGAGCCACTTGTTTTTGTGGCTTTTCGACTTATCTGTTAAGTGCCTTTTTTGATAAAGCTTTTTGGTATGTTCAAAAATAAACAGATTAGCCACTCTCTTTTATAAGTAATACTAGATTACGCCCGCAACTCCGTTGCACCAAAATTCGTTTATCGCGTCGGGAACTGTACATTTTTCCGGGACAAAAACTATCCTGTTTCCTTTCTCGGAACTCAAAGTATCTCTGTGCCAAATTTCAGCAAAATCGGTTCAGCGGTTCGAACGTTAAGAGGTAACAGACAGACAGACAGACAGACACACTTTCGCATTTATAATATTAGTATGGATTATTATGAACGAGTTAAAACTTACCTTACTAAAAAGTAGAGCTCTAGTATAGTTATTGTTTTTAAACAAAAACGTTAATGTTTTTGTTGTGATGTCTGTATCTGCACCAGCTATGATTAAAAGTAACAAAGTTAAAGTATAGTATAAGTTTAGCATATTAATTTGATGGCAATCATAATATTTTTTTTTTGTTTACTGATCTTAAAAAAACCAGAGCATTTCAATCTGAAGACACGTCCTAATGAGCCAACAACGGAAATAAACATGGCCACCCTGTTCGGGAATGTTCTTTGTTCTTTATCAAAAATGGCTCACATAATATTCAATATCCAATGATAAAGCTCCATTTGGTATATCTCCCAGAGAGACCATCCGTAGCTCGGTGATATATTTTATGGTCCAACCCGGACTCTCAGAAGCCACTTTGTGGCTGGTGATTGATTGATGATCCCCTCGATGATCAGAAAGTGATATTCAATATGAATGTTTACTTATAAGTCGGTTTTATTAAGCCTGTAAATAATGAGCTGTTTTAAGCGGCTTGGCCTGCGCTGAACAATATTCCTGAAACATTTTGTTTTTCCCTTCACCCTTTAAAACTTACTTTAAAGCAACAAACTGACATAAATAGATATTGGTAATACCTATACTATAAACATTTTTCTAACATTATTTTAAGGCCCCTAACATTATACAACAAAAGTTTTGAAAGCAATGTTTTGCTTCAACGAACAGCAATAAAATAGAACAAGCAAGTTTCATGTTACACGGCAACACCAGATTAAATTGTGTAGCAATTTCTATTGTCCTTTTATGGCTTCTATCGGAGCATAAAACGGCTTATAGAAAATTCGAAGCCCCGTATCACAGCATATCGCAATACAGTTATAGTCGTATACAGTAGAGTAATTCAGCAGGGCTTGAATACGCGCAACACAAGGACTGATGTGTGCACTTTGTAGGTTGTGATTCAGACACCATTTTTTGCCTAGAACGACAATATAAAATGCTCATGCTATCTGTTGTCAAATGTGCCAAAACGGTTGCGAAAAATGATTGAAAATACTTTCTTACTGTAATGTATCATGATTTCTGTACTGCATTGTTATGCTATGTGATCAATCTGAAAACACACACCGTATTGTCGATCTGGCAGTCTATAGTTTGTCAGGACTCAGCGCCTACTGTATATAATTTATATTGTGTTAATACAGTTTGAACAGAAGATAGATTTCTCTAGAAATAGGTCAGGTTGTAGGGCTTCCAGTCGGATCTAATACTGGTGCAGGAAATTCGCAATAAAAGTATTCATCGCACGCGAAGGAAGCCATTAAAGTCCGCAGTACATTTGAATATTCATAAAACTGAAATATTGAGGGCCGGATGATGTGTTTATGTTTTGGCGTTAATTTCGCAGTTAACTGTTCTTCATGGAAAATATAACACCCGGGAAAATCTATCTGGAATCTGAAATCTATTCGTAATTTGAAAAACACAAATATATGGTTGTACTTATGCTGAACTAAAACTCATATTATTATGAGGTCAGGCTCTAGTTTCAGGACTTTAGCTACAGAAACTAGAGCCTGACAAATAAATAAATATCATATAACATTCGAAAAACGAATTTTCCTTCATCTGACAAATATAAATATTCTTTTATTTATTCATTCCTTTATCTATCATATTAGGCTTATATACAACTTAAGACATAAGTGTTAAATTATGATTTGATGGCTAATAATAAAAATAATGGTATTTGTTTCAGAATGAAAGCCTGCACGCGGCCGTGACGTCACTCACCAAGAATCAGTCAGAGCACTACGACAGATACCATTGTTTGTAAGTAGCAATTTTTACAGCACTGCAAGGCTCTTTTACTCAAGTGCCAAAAGATCCTTGTACACTTGACTCTGTAATTTTTTGACGTATTTGATGAGGTATACTATAATTATAATGATGTTTATTATACAACTACGAATAATACAAACTAAGGAAGAGTAACCGTGTCAAAAAATTTGTCCACGAGTATTCGGTACACAATTTTGTGTAAATATAGAAGTGACAATTAATGTCAATGGCTTTTAGTTCGTAAATTGAGTGTTTAGCATAAAGTTAATATACCTATCGGAATAGAGCAACAATCTCGAGCTGTCAAACGTAACCAAAATTGGTTTTCATCTGTGTGAAAAATATGTGTACGTATACACTTACACAAGCATGATTGAACATGAATTCTATGAGATTATATTGACAACGTGCGGCACGTGCCGACTGGACGTCAAAAAAAGAGTGCTGCTGTCATGTATCACACGTCTCTTTTTACCACGCGGTGTTACTGATAGTGGCATCTCGCTTGCTCAGGCCTTTGTTTCTCTATTCCGCTAGGTATATTAACTTTATGGTGTTTAGTGTTTCGTTGCTATTGCTATATTTTGGTGTGTGAAAAGGGACCAAATTCAAAACGGTTGAATTATGGAAGTTAAGTTTGCTTAGTTTTTATTATTCGTAGATATACAACCTAGTTTAATGCTGTCAATGACAACTGCATTGCGTATAGCGCTGAAATTCTGAAGTGTGTACTGGGTTTCGGAAATCTGGCACGGAGTTGTACTATAGTATGATATAAGGGTCTTGACTTGACACAAAGGGCAGTTGCACACGCATACAGTTGCCTCATAGTGACGCCGAATATTAGCTATGTCCACACTGTGAATTTTTTTGTTCATCAAGGGCATGCATTATAGCGCAGTCAACAGCGCACGTGATGCATGCCCGCGACGCATGCGCTCTGACCGTATCCAAAACTTTCGCATGACAATGTTGGCATTGCGTTTGTAGACCCATTCAATTATTGAATGCGCCAAAACGAAAGTTTAATGGAGGGAGATGACGAAAATTGAAGATGAAAGTGCACAGTGTGGAACATAGCTATGACGATTGTAATGCCGATAGAGTCCTTTAAATCTCTCCCAATTAAGACATAATACTTACGTCATTAATCATTGAGAGCCACATCAATCTCCTGTTGTCAGTCTTATAATTAGGAGTCTTTGTTTTATTCGCAATAAGAAAAACGTCGATCGCCATCAATTCTACGACTCCGGTATCGAAGGGAAACTAAAAAATTATTTCCTTGTTAATACGCTCAATAGAATGCTCCTTTATGTCGTCAATAAAAGGAAACGTCTTCCATACCACTACGTCTACCAATTTAATTAGACGTAGTAAATATTTAGTACGAAAGTGAAAGTTTAAACTTAGATTTATCGCTTCAAGAACAGTCTGTTATTTTCGATAGTTATTATGAACTGGAAGACTGTGCTCAAGTTTTCTTATTGTAGCACTGTCTGAAAACACGAAAATTCCAGAGAAAATTTTAAAAACTTCAATTTTCTTCTTTGCCGCTTCCTTAAAATATTACTATGCTAATTTATTTTGCCATGGAGAGTTAAACAATAATTGATAAAGTTACGTCTAATAAAAATATGAGACACTCATAATATTATGTGACAAACATTATTTCCTAGCTTCTGAGTTGTATTATGATAAACCCTGCTATGAATATGATAAACCTAGTTCATTCGTTAAAACGTTGATGAATAAAGATAATGGATGATCCGGTTCACAAATGAATATTGTCCAAAGCCTTTTGTAGTTGAACGTAAAAATATCGACGGACGACAATATTTGATTGGTATTTGTTTTCATTTCATTGCTTCATGTGTTTTCGTAATTTCCTGGAAATGCGGAACATTTTGATTGATATTATATTCTGTAAAGGTGCTCCCACACAGCAGTTATATCTTATATATAAAATTCTCGTGTCACAATGTTAGTCCACGAACTCCTCCGAAACGGCTTTACCGATTTTTACCAAATTTTATATGCATATTCAGTAGGTCTGAGAATCGGCTACTGGGTACTTTATACATTGATAAGTGCATTTGTTTGATAAATAATAGTAAATTATTACAACCTGAGACTGACGGCGACCATTTGTGCGACGTGATAGCGATCGACGTTACCATGGCGACATACTTATTTAGTAGCTTCAATAAAATAATATGGGCGAAATACTTTATATATTATGGCAAAGCAACGTTTGCCGGGACAGCTAGTAACGTTATAAAACATTTTGTAGCACGATAACATTTTATAACAGCGTGTAGCATACACTTCAACATGTCAAGAAATAAACGTGTCTTTTGTCATAATTTGTAAAAAAAATTAGACTAAAATTTTATTATAGAAAGTTTATATAGAAAATGACAAGTTTTGGACAGGGAGTCAATGATCGCTACCGCAATAATATTATAGTAGCGTAAAGTTGCTCCCACACAGCAGTTCTGTTTGCCATTTGTCAAACATGGCAAACAGAACTGGTGTGTGGGAGCAACTTTATACGCTACTATAATATTATTGGAAACCTACAGCTTGGCATAAAATAGTCTGGCGCGGTGACAGCCGGAACTAAAAGTTTTAATTCATGGCAACATTACAACACTCGTCAACACTAATAAATAATAATATATTTTGTGTCAAAAATACGTTCAAGCGCACCTACAATAATAGATGAGTACCTACTCGTTTTCGTAAAGCTGTATAACGTTCTAATTGTCTAGGTAGGAACGAAGTAGGTACTGTAAGTACTCATGAAGAGTACTGATTTTCAGTATTATGCCCGCTGTACACTCTTGCCGAGAGCTCTCGGGCGAGAGTCTCGTGCGAGAGCCCCTTGCCCGAGTGCGATCATGTACATTCTCGCTTAGTTCAATCGCAGTTAAAAACTCAGACAAGATGGACGAAAACGACCATACACCATTCACCATGCATCGAAAGATATCATTGTAATCCAAAGATTTATAATCATATTTAATTTTATTTCTCACAGATAATGACTCATAATGTCGTTTAATATTGTTATTTTTCTGTTCTACACTGTCCAACGGCGGGACTAGTACTGAAAGACGCGAGAGTGTACAGTAGTGCGCTCGTTTTCCTCGCGAGACCCTTTGTCTCGGGCGCAAAATACCGACAACGGACCGAGTGTTATGATTAATGTAATTTAGAACCTAGTTTATTGTTTTTAGAATACTAAAAATTATTATAACTTAACTATTTTTGAGTAAATTTGATAATAGTTTTAATATTTAATACTGGCCACACTGACAACGTGCAATCCCTTCTACGATCACGTGATTTGGAGTGGGGTTGACGGGTAAAAATTGGGTATAAATACCCCAAGAGCTTAGTATGGTGTGGATTTTGACGGAGCAACAACTGTAAGAGGAACCTCTGCCCGAAAGTGTACAAGTTGTATAATAATGTATAATAAAAGTAGATATTACAATTAATATGGAGTTTTATAATTTTAACATCTCAGAAGAGGGAGAAAAATCCAGGTACGCTCACTTTAAATTACTTATTATTAAATTATTATTAAGTGAGATATGAATATATTTATTTCTAAGAAAAGATACAAACGAGTTATCAGCATACAATAACGATTTTATAATTCACATAAAATAAATATGAAAAGAATGTAGGGTAATTTTAAATTATTTTTCAAAAGTGTTAATAGTTGAAAGTATCACGAATTAAGGTGTAATAATATTAGCTGTGTTTTGAAAATTGATGTAGATGTTGCTTATTTATTGTTTGTGGTAAATCGTTTTGAAGTGCAGCATCTTCGTACAACAAACTTCTTTTTCAATAGTAATTACTAATAACTATTAGTGTGCGCCGTGCGGCGAGTATTATTGGTATGTCCTGTCTATTTTTCTTTTGTGTAGTTGATGTTTCTTTCTAAAGTGTATTCATTGAAATTGATTCGATAATTATTAATGATTATGAAACGGACGGGTAACTTTTCAAATACCCACATACGCCTTTAAAAAAAAAACGCGATTGCCTAGCAGATAAGCAAAGTTACTACTTTTGGTCCTAACCAATGTTGTATTATATCGAAGAATGAAGAGAAGAAATATAATTGAAATAGATTCGATAATTATTAATTGTGAAACGATTTTTACCGTAATGAAAGACTTTGTTTTCTATAATTTTAGATTTGATGAATATGCAGTCTTTCTATAATGTGACATTTTTATATGAACATTTATTTTGTACATTCGAGACTTATAAATTATAATGATAATGAAGATGTACATTGTACGTATATGGTTAATTTTAAAATATATTAAAAAGAAAAATGAGTATTAAGAGTATATTCTGGGCTTTTTACAAGAATTTTATATAACTTTGCAACAAGAGGTATTCAAAAAATACGTTGCGGAGTAGAAAGAACTCCAGTACACATAACAATCATGCTCCACACACATAATACCTTTCACTTGGTCGAGGCTACTCTTCGACAGTGAATTCAACATTA
Organism: Polyommatus icarus; assembly: GCA_937595015.1. Taxonomy (NCBI): domain Eukaryota; kingdom Metazoa; phylum Arthropoda; class Insecta; order Lepidoptera; family Lycaenidae; genus Polyommatus; species Polyommatus icarus. The sequence continues at coordinate 18,429,605 of OW569323.1, read as the reverse complement.
CATTTTAACATTATACATTTCACTTGGTCGAGGCTACTCTTCGACAGTGTACACCACACACCACATTGTAGTTCACATTTGGACAGCTTATAGCTGTTATACACAATTCATTATTACACTACTTCAATTATACAACTTTCATTTTTATGAATAGCAAAAAGCCTACATGGAAGTTGATAAAATATCATTTTTATTACAAAGTATTATACATAAGTATTTTTAGTGCAAAGTGCAAACGGTAAATTATTCAAACTTGGTAACTAATGTATTATATTTTTGGTATTATATGTTTGGTATGGAATTACTTAGTTACTTTACTAAAATAATTATTTATTCAATACAAGAAATAAAATTAATATTGACCTCCTGTTGGACATTCATCAAACATAAACTATGCTTGGAAAAATACCCAAACCAGTAATATAAATAAATCGAAATGGTTTATTCTAATATAATGATAGTATGAGATCTCATTTTATTGCAGTTTATAGTTAATATTTAATAAGTTAATTTCAGAGTGTCGATTCAATAACAATATCATTTTTATTTTTTGTTTTCATGAAACTGCTGTGGAGTGAACCATTGATCAGTTGCTGTGGAGTGAACCATTGATCAGTTGCTGTGGAGTGAACCATTGATCAAAGTTGCTGTGGAGTGAACCACTGATCAAAGTTGCTGTGGAGTGAACCACTGATCAAAGTTGCTGTGGAGGGAACCATTGATCAAATTTGCTGTGGAGGGAACCATTGATCAAAGTTGCTGTGGAGTGAACCATTGATCAAAGTTAAAGGTATGTGAACTGAAAATTTTAAACTCAATTTCAACAGTATCGATTTTGAGGACTGTGAAGTGAACTCCTGAGTAAAGTAACTGTGGGATTGACCACTGTAAAGTTTCTATATAAAGTAAGACCCTATAGATGCAAAAGTACATGAAACTGTTTTCTCGTTTAAAGTTTACCTTTTGTATAAAAGGTGGAGATGAAAAGGTATTAAATAAAATTTGGATTAAATGAAATTTGGATTAAATGAAATTTGGATTAAATGAAATTTGGATTAAATGAAACTTGGGTTAAATGAAACTTGGATTAAATGAAACTTGGATTAAATGAAATATGGATTAAATGAAATTTAGCGAATTAGATTAAATGAAATTTAATGGAATCGATTAAATGAAATTTAATGAAATCGATTAAATTAAATTAAGTGAAATATTATATTAAATCTAATGATTTGTAAATAAAAATATGAAAGTAAGTGAAATATTGAATTGAGATTTTAGACTGAAATGGAGTTTTAGGCTGAAATGGAAAAACTGTCTTAGATACATTCTGCCTTTCTAGAGGCGTACAAAAGTAAAAATGGTTTGGAAGTCAAAATCAGTAAAGGTAGTGGTTATCATTAGTTTAATCTATTGTCGAAAAGTCAATACAAGAGTTATGATTTCTAAATGAGATTCAGATGAAAATATTTTTTACTATGTACATATAATTCTAAATCCTAAAATATATAATGTAAATGATTAATCGAAATTCGACTCGTGTTTCTTAATATTGTATTTTTAATAATTAGCAATAGATAGGGAAGCGATGAAGAAAACTTCTTGGCTACTGGACCATGTAAAGGTTCTTAAATTCGTTTATAGATGTTACGGAACTTAAATAATTTGAATTTATTTCCTGGAAGAGCGGTTCGTGCATTTGCTCTTAGTAAAAAGTATTCAGAATGCTGTTGTTATAGAAATCAAGAAACGCTACAGTGAATATTAGTACTTACTGCAGTTAAACTTTGTAACTGATTTAATAACAAGATGTAATAGCCTCCAATTAAAAGTGCAATAATCATGGTCAATATTTAATCCTTGTTAATATTATGTATGTATAATTGTAACTATTGTTGGTTGCTCATAGCAAATATAAAAATAAATATCCAAAATTATTAATCCTGAAAGGTCATCATTCAGTCCATGTCAATATTTGTATTATAAAATTGTAAATCGAGATCAACTTCAACCATATTGTTAAGTTTTCGAAAAAAATATTTTACAAAGCCGAGCTTCGCGAGGGCTCGTGTCGTCACACCTTGACTGACTGATTATAATACATCTACTTACATATATGTAAATAAAAATTACTATGTTAGAGCACAAATCAATAGGCATGATAGTTTATCCGTATATCCGTAAAGTGTATGATTTATCACAAAATGTAAAGGTTGTAGGATATACTATGTACTACTATGATTATTGCTGCCAAAGTTTTGACATCCACAAATAACACTGCTTTGTGATTGATAGCGCTAGGAAGATAAGTTAATATAATATTATATTATGTAAAACTTTCTCGTGTCAGTGTTTGCGCACGAGCTCCTCCAGAGCGGCTCAACCGATTTTAATGAAAATTTGTATGTACATTTGTTGGACCTGAGAATAGGTTTTTATCTAAGTACCTTTTATATTAATACTAGAAATAATTTATACGGCAAAACGTTTGCCGGGTCAGCTAGTAGTTTCGATTAAGAATTATAACGTTTTTGAATTTTAGATATTTATTGGATGAACAATTTTTAAGCGAACTCTTTGCTTTACCTCGTAAACGGTAGTTGTTAAACTTGAAAGCAATCAGTTTTGCGATCTACAAAGTCAAATGTATTTTTTGTCATATCCAGAAAAATGGCTACCTACCACAAGATTCCTATCATCGATAGATCAAAGCACTGTACAATGTACTCGTACTATTGCTGTTCTTATAAAACAAACTGTTGGCTACTATTCGATGGTATATAAAAAATCGTATAGGTAGGTACTCGTAAGGCAAATCGTTTAGGATAGCTATTTTAAAAACTTTAAAATATTATGTTACGATTACGATCAATACGGTAACAATGAGATAAGACAATTCTACTGCTACTGATGTGAACAAATAAGTCTTAAGTTTATCAAGAAGTTTAGGGGTTGGATTATATTTTTGGTCCATACGATTGTCAAATTCTACTAAGTATATAATTATTTATCTTAAAGTTTAAATAATATTGTTTTTCATTTATAATTGTCGGTTTTAGCATTTTGGTTATTATTCGTTGAAGTAGAATTAACATAGCTGCTATCGAAGTAGAATTTATTATGATTTATCAATGGGACGTTTTCTTTTAATTCAAGTTAAAGTTCCACGTGGTCGATATATTGAGTATTTGGTAGACAACAATCGATGATCCCAAATGTAAAACTAGACTCATTTATATTTTTATGAATATTGACTTTCGAAATCTCATGTTTTACTTGTAACTATATTTTTCATGTTTAATGGTTAATATTCTACTAATACGACCCAATAAAAACGATAGCGATAACACAATTCTAAAAATAAAAAATGTTACATATTATATAAAAAAATATTATACTTCATCTGACACAGGTGTCAAAATATTACTCATCTCTCTTTGTGTATATTATTATACAGTAACAAAATTGTGATGAAATAAGAGAATAAATTATTATTATTTTATGTAAGTATATTATAATTTATAGATAATCACTTAGGTCAAAACTCCTTTCTTAAATTATTATTAATAGTGCCAGTTTGACAATTGACATAATATTTATCTGTATATGCTCAAACTAATATTACCTACTAAACTGGCCTGAGGTATTTAGGGTCCTGTGGGATTTAAATTAGAGACGAAGCAAAAACGTAGAAATATGACTTAAGTTTTATGCTTGATCTTGAGCTAGTGGAATCTAGATAATAGATATAAAATACATGTTATGATTTATAAAATACCTGTTATGATTTATGTTACATTGAACAGTGTTATGATAATATGATTAGAAATATAACCCATGTGAGTTGGTCCCGAATTATTTGAGAACCGATAGAAAATCTAGGTATGTATCACGTCACTCTGGTTTCGATGATTAGAAGAAAGTCATCCTTAATAATAATTAAAATATGACTCATGACAATAAATATTCCGGTAATTTCTGGGTACTATTTAAACATGTATCGATGCCATTCTGTGTAATTTAAGGTCACAGATTTTTTTTATATATCCCAGTGATCCCACATTACTTCTGTTTTTGATTATTTATAGTTAAGTTATGTTTTTGTAATGAATCTTACTATTTGTCCTTGAACCTTTGCCTTTTGATTACCATAAGTTTATGTTAAGAGCGGGCTGCCAAATTTTGCTGTTTTCTAATAAGTATTACGATCCCGGAAGACGATTGACTCAAATGAAATTAATATTTATTTAATCATTGTATATTTATCTGATATTTGGCTAACGGAAAATACGATTAACTTAGTTTAACTCGTAAGCTATATTTTTCGAAATTATTAATATTTCTGGGCTCTTCAACAAATACCTGTTACACATATTGAGTTAATATCATTAAGGCCCAGTAGTCCCGAAAATTAGCAGGTCGATGTCTGTCAGTACGAATATCGACCTAAAGGACATTATAATAACATTCATATCAGCGCGCCTTGTACAGTGGCGGTTACGCGCTCGCCGCGTGCCTTGATAATAGAAAATAGGAGAAAAAACCTTTTGTTTTTAGTATTACACAAATCAAATATATCAAATCGTTTAGGTTAGGTTATGACAAATGTACTACAATTTTTGTTTTTTCTAGAAAGTGTGTAATTTAGCCATAAAATGATTTAATTATGAAAAACAGCGTTATAATAGTCATCTTTGAGATTTTTTTCTATCGAGCAGAATTTTTCAAATTGTGTACTGATATACCTTTGCGTATAGGAAATTTTCTCAATTTTAACAGGGTACTTTTTTATACTTAAATAATGACATTTACTTTACAAAAAACGTTATTTAAAAAACCCATTTTACGTAGTTGCAACAACCACTGCACCTTAAATAACTTGCACTACTACAATCACTTTATAAAATAATAGCTAAAGGAAATATTAGTATTGTATTTAATTTTTAAGTAATCATCAAAAGCATTTTTGGGACTTACGACTTTTACTTTCGTGCTATAATGCAGAAATCGTTGTCACGCGATATTGTTCACTATTAGCTGCAGCGTAAAGCACATCGCCCGGAAGCACGATTCATGGAATCATTATAATATGATCACGATTGGAGGTTAGCGGTATGTGTAGACGGGGCTAGTGTTTTGACAGTAGGTCCTTAAATAAGATTTTCTTTTAGAAAGCTCAGGAAAGCGTAGTTTATGAAGCAGTAAACAATTGTTTCGTAAAATGTGAAAATAAGTATGCTCTTTGCTGCAGAAAAGCTTAACTTAGACATGCATGTAGATGTTTGGTTTTAGCAAATTTGTTAATTTTGGGTAGTCTTGTAAGTTAAAAAAGTGTTTAAATTTGAATTTATGGAATTATCCATAAATTTAAATTATTTGATATTTAAAATATATATTATACTTGAAGTTACTATTTGAAGTTATATAGATAATATTGTTAGTTTTTCTGGGAATACCAGATGATCACAGATCTATAGCTAGATACAAAATAAAATTAGAATCGGCTGAAGTGGAAGTTCCATATTTACTAGTACCTTTAAAAGTAAAATTGGAAGACCAATAATTATTGTTAAAACTTCCAGAGGTCTGTAATGTTTATTGTTTATTATTTCTAATTTTTATCACCAGCGACATTTGATAAGGTATCTAATATTTACTTAACTTTATTTTGTTGTGTATTATGTTAGAAAAGTTACTTTTTGTACCACTGCAATCGTTAAAGGTATTGTGTGAGAAGTTATTATTTTCAGGCTTATTTTTTCAGTTTGTTTTTATTAAGTTTTTTGTGATATTTTATTTTATTTTGACACTCGGAGTTATGTATCTCTATTAAATGAGTCGCAAAAAATATATTTAATTAGCCTAATGATTTGATTGATAGATTGTTGTATAGAAATACTGTAATTTCTGTTCTACATTGAAAGATATTATATAGATTACTTATACCACATTTTAGTGTTAGAACTTATTTTTTAATTCAATTAATGTTGTAACATTAAGACTCAAGAGAGTAATACACAAGGATTTTTATCTTAATAATGTCAATGTTGGTTGTTGCAAAGCAATGATTGTACAAAAATCTTATATTAAGTTTAATTAAGTAATGTTTGTAAGTCTATGTAGATATATTATTTCATTCTACACGGTTTGTAACACAATACAACAAATGAATTGTTTTTTTTAAATGTGAAATTTAATTTGATCAGTGTATTTATTAACAATAGGTACTTACTAGTTTATAGTGAAAATGTATAGATTACTAAAATATTTTTTGTATTGCACCATTGATGATTAGTTAAGTATGTTTTTAGAGTGCATCGGGACGCTGCACGTTGTCGGATGGCCGAATGTTATGATTAATGTAATTTAGAACCTAGTTTATTGTTTTTAGAATACTAAAAATTATTATAACTTAACTATTTTTGAGTAAATTTGATAATAGTTTTAATATTTAATACTGGCCACACTGACAACGTGCAATCCCTTCTACGATCACGTGATTTGGAGTGGGGTTGACGGGTAAAAATTGGGTATAAATACCCCAAGAGCTTAGTATGGTGTGGATTTTGACGGAGCAACAACTGTAAGAGGAACCTCTGCCCGAAAGTGTACAAGTTGTATAATAATGTATAATAAAAGTAGATATTACAATTAATATGGAGTTTTATAATTTTAACACGAGAGGGTCCGAGACAGGCGAGACGAGGCGAGCGCACCCATTTACACTCTCGCACTCGGGCCGCCTCGCTGTGTCTCGGCGAGAGTGTACAGCCGGCTTTAGGTTTTTACGTCACTCTACAGACGGCTGGATCACACCAATCAGGGAGATCGCAGACGGCACACTTTTTGTGTGATCGAGTCTGCGGCGCACATTACGCATTGTATGTTTTTTTTATTTATTTATTAAATAAAGGGGCAAACGAGCAAACGGGTCACTTGATAGTAAGCAACTACCGTCGCCCATGGACACTCGCAACATCAGAAGAGCTGCAGGTGCGTTGCCGGCCTTAGATATGCGCCGCAGACTCAATCACACAAAAAGTATACCGTCTACGATCTCCCTCATGGTCACACTCGCGCTTTGTCATTGTCATCCGAATATCATTTTGCATACATAATATTATGGCTAGCAAACGCTGTTACTTTTGTTTGACCACTCTTTTATATCCATATCTCTATATCTCATATCTCTCTTTTATATCATATCTCTATATATATCATACATCGTTATCCAACCGTCAGATATCCTTGTAAGTTGTAGGCGACCGATTTTGTAACAAAACCTCTTTTCTGTGAAGATAATTGTGTAAAAAAGGACGTGAGCGAAAAGAATTCACGACTCAAAATCACACAAATATTCTATGCACTTATTATTATTTTTTTATTTCTACATTTTTTTTCAGACGCAGACTACCGGATGACGTGAGGTCGTGCAGGAACTATGCCTACCTACAGGAGATATACGACGCCGTGCGTGCAACGGACAGTGAGTGTCGATAAACAATATTTGCGTAGGATAAACCACCCAGTTATTGGCGCTTTCACGATTTGAATAGGATTTGCGTTGAAAGTGTAAGTAACTGGTGGAGTGTGTGTGACATACCCTTGCATTTTAAATGTAATAATTATTGAAGACATGATCGGATGAAGCGGGTAAGTGACAATTTGAAAAATGACGTTTGCATAATATACTATGGAGAACGGGAAAATGATTTCAAAATTGAAAAAAAATGTGGATTTTATGTATAGATGTATTAGCCAGACGATGAAGTAGGTAAGTTACATTCAGTTTTGTTCAAATTATAAGGGAAGAAATGAGTAAGTAATTGCTTTTATGTCGTAAAATGTTAGTTGTCCGGTTCATCCACTCATGTCTTAAATTGTCTCTTTACTTAGTACTTATTTACTTAGTAATATTTACGAATATTAATTCTAAATAGGTAACTGTAAAGTTATAAAAATATACCTCTACAAAGGAAGGTTCCTTTAAATAGAAAGTAATTGTCTTTTATATCCATGGACGAATTGGACGTGTAAAAAAGGCTCAATAATATTATGAGTCCCACCATACAAAAAACTGTGTCGTTCAGAGTCGGCCAGCTGGCTGTATGTACACGGTCCGCACGCACACATTCTTGCGCTAGTCCATACTATTTGACAGGCGTCAGAATGTGTGCGTGGCCGACTCCGAAGAAAAGTGAAGACACAATTTTGTATATAACAAGACTTTGTACGCCATTTTTCTACGTTCATGTTTACATCTAATTTAAACGAAATCTTCAGTTTCCCGTCTATATGAACATTAAAATAACCTTTATAGTATCTTAACTCTCTAAATATTATATTAGAATTTTATATTATCATCAACGTTTAGTATTGGCTTAACATATAAAGGGGAGGACATAATGTTACTTCGAAAGACTTCAGTACTTATCGAAGTTTAGGGGTAATTTAACATAGTTCAACAGGCGCCGGCACAAGAAGTTCCACTTTGTTTTAGGAAAACAAAGAAAAGTGAAAACCCTAAGAACAAAACGCGGTAAAACTTTTCAAGACTTTCGCCCTGTTGACAGGTTTAAAAGTGACTTACAAACTTACGGGGCGATTCCTTTATTCACGAATTACTTTTCTTTCCTCGAATCGAATTCTTCGCCCTTTTGTTTTTCACTAAATTATGTTTTTGTGTTCTTTTTATATTGATTTAAAACACTATTATGGAAATGGGGGCAGAATAAACAAGGTTTAGGGAGCTATAAAAATCCGCGAAATGAAAGGCGTAGCGAGATTAGCTGTCTTTGGCAGCTCCTTAATTCTTGAAAAATGAGTGCGCAGTTCAGCCTTGTTTAATTACTTTGTTTATTTGTAAAATTACTTTGTTTATTCATAAAGTCAAGTTATAAAATAAGCATCAAGAAAAACACTTTGTTGTTGTTCGCATCGAATAGGATCCGAAACTACTGGACCAAGTTTTATAAACTTTAGCATTGTTTGTTTTGTTCTTTAGCAATTGAAGATTACGAGTACGGAATCGCAGGAGAATAATATTATGATAATATTCATCATCATCAAGGAATATATCTGGCTAAGAATACATAAACCCACACATTTTTCCACCCCTAGAGATTGCATTTATGCAAAAAAAAAAAATTGTAGTTACCCACTCTATCGACTTTTGTCTTCATTTGCTGCAAGTTTTGCAAACCTAGAGCTGTTTACATCTTTTTACGACAGGGTGCCTAATTAGCATTTTTGTTCCAGGCGTGTGTACAAAGGACTTCATGGCGAAGCTAGGGGAATATTTAATTTTGACCGCATTCTCCCACAACTGTCGACTCGAGCGTGCCTTCAAATGCCTGGGTACTAATCTGACTGAATTCCTGACGACCCTCGACAGCGTACACGACGTCTTACATGATCAGGTGATTAAATTATATTATAATACTAGCTGTCTCAGCAAACGTTGTTAGGCCATACAAATATCATAATATTGAATATATTATATTGGAGTGCAGACTTAATAAGTATGGCAACATGGCAACGTCCATCGCTATCCCGTCGCACAAACAATGGTCGCCGTCAGTCTCAAGTTGTAATAATTTCCTATTATTTATTCAAGAAATGCACGTATCAATATAAAAATTACCCAGTAGCCGATTCTCAGTCCTACTGAATATGCATATAAAATTTGGTAAAAATCAGTGCCGTTTCGGAGGAGTAGGGTTACTAACAAATGTGACACGAGAATTATATATATATATATATATATATATATATATATATATATATATATATATATATATATATATATATATATATATATATATATATATATATATATATATATATATATATATATATGTTTTATTATATATATTTTATTTATTATATATATATATGTTTTTATATTGTATATATATATATATATACAAATGTGACACGAGAATTATATATATATATATATATATATATATATATATATATATATATATATATATATATATATATATATATATATATATATATAATTCTCGTGTCACATTTGTTAGTAACCCTACTCCTCCGAAACGGCACTGATTTTTACCAAATTTTATATGCATATTCAGTAGGACTGAGAATCGGTGTAAACATGATTACATTTGGGCATTATCATTGGATAACTCATATATATATATATATATGAGTTATCCAATGATAATGCCCAAATGTAATCATGTGACACGAGTCTGAGGCTGTTTGACTAACTTTGCTATCTTTTATGAAGTCACTTGAGACGTCTGATATGAGACAGTTGCTGCAAACGCATTTTTCCCATTATTAGCTTTGTCCACACTGTGTCTTTTTCTGTTCGTCAAGGGCATGCGTCATAGCGCAGTCAACAGCGAACGTGAGGCATGCCCGCGACGCATGTCCTCTGACCGTATCCAAAAAACAAAAATGACAATGTTGGCGTTGCGTTCGTTGACGCATTCAATTATTGAATGCACCAAAACGAAAGATGACGAAAACTGAAGACGAAAGCGCATAGTGTGGACACTATGCGCTTTATTACACTACTATTAACACTTTGGCAAGATTATTGACCATCAGTCATAATCTTGCCAAAGTGTTTGCTGATGTCATTTTGAGTGGCATCAATTTCATATCCACGCCTCCCAGACAATGTAATCCAAGCGCCATAAGATCCTCGTAGAAAAATATTAAAACACTCATACAGCATACTATTCCTTATTTTGGCCTTACTCCAAAATAGATACCTAAGTCATGTTTACTGCTGTTTTTGAATTTCAAATGATAAAAGTTAGCTTTTAGTTGCGAGTGTGTTTACTTAAACTTCGTTATGCGAATTTTAAAGTTTTTGCAGAACGGATTTAACAGCCTTCATGCTAGCTAGTTTATGTTTAGCCATAATATTCTTTCTATATCTGAATTTTGAACATGAGTATTCTAAGACAGAAATAACGCGCTTATATTTATAAACAATAGGTCAAAATTTTCAATGACTAAATTCTGAAGAGGTGTTGTACCAACTAACATTAGTTGGCATAAAATATCTAAAGATTCCAAACCCAATTAAAATACATTTCGTAGTATTTTTCGTAGTATTTAAATATTTTAAAATGTGAAAGATTTTCTTTATATATTTTCCATCGCTGAACTGATTTTCCTACAATTTGACGTAGACTTGAGTCCTAGAAATGGATGAGAAGGCAAGTTTTTAGTAACGAATTTCAGTGAAACGTATTTGCAACTTCGTTCGGCAACGCCAAATAATGATTATTTTGTAAAATCCCCCATTGTATTGTACAACATCAAGCAAATCATAATTATAGCAATATCTAAGATAATTATACGAAAGTATACGTAAAGTGTAAACATAGATAGAAGGACAATAGGATCTCAGTGGAATTTAATAATTAATGGTTATTCCGTCTTAATTAATTTGTATTCCATAAACAAGGTTCTATTAGTCCTATCTTCAATATGGATGACATCACAGGATATCCTCGAGGGAACACACGAAACCTTCTAACCCCTTGGGTCTAGCAGCTTATATTTTATGGAAATTTTAATTGAAGTAGCTAATTTAGGTATTAACTAGGGCATGGCGGTATTGGGAGTTTTTGCAATACCGGTATAGTACCGGTATTGATTTTTCTAAAACCGGTTTTCCGGTTTTTCGGTATTTTTGCGGTATTTCTTAAAATTCATTAAAAAAGCGCTTAATTCTTTATAATTTAATCGAATGAACAAAAAAAAAAAAACAAAAAGCAACTTGTTTATTTAAAGTTTAACAGTTAAACAGTGTTCAGTTCCTTACACTTAACAAATAACTATAAAAAACTTCCATAATAATTAGTATACTTAAAATAACCAACAATCTAAACGTTAAAAAAGCGACTATCATTTACATATTATAAGTAAAATATCTGTTCTGTAACTAAGAAAATAAAATTAATATCTATTAGTCAACATTAAAAAAAAACTCAAAGGTCTCTACATACAACAAAAATAAGTTATTTCTTTAAACTAAAGTTTAAAACATACATCCTCTCTGAATCTGTAATAGTATTATGTAATTATATTATTTTGTTATTTGCTGTTGGAAAAGTGTCCTCAAGAAACATATGGCATCTAAAGTATCGTCATTTAATGAAGATCGTTTTTATTGCACATAATATAATTAGCTGCTGAAAAAGCTCTCTCTGATTCAACGCTAGTATGAGATACCGTCATCTATACTTCTATAGTAGGTTCTATACTAATATTATAAAGCGGAAGAGTTTGAACGCGCTAATCTCAGGAACTACTAGTCCCATTTGAAAAATTTTTTCAGTGTTAGATAGTCCATTTATCGAGGAAGGCTGCAGGCTATATTTTATCACGTTAAGAAGAAAGAGAGCGAAGAAATAGAGGAAAATGTGGAAAAAAGGAGAAAATTATTTGAAAGGGTTTATTTAAAAGCGCTAATCTCAGGAACTACTGGTCTGATTTGAAAAATTATTTCAGTGTTAGATAGCCCATTTACCGAGAAAGGCTATAGGAATATATTATATTTAATCACGCTAAGACTAATAGGAGCGAAGAAATAGAGGGCTTATCTCACAAACCACTGGAGCAATTTTTCTGTTATTTGGCACAAATAAAAAGTAGACCACGTAAAGGATCATAGGCTATTTTTGTGGACTAATTTGTCTGTGAAATATCTAATTAACGCAGGCGAAGCCACGCGGAACGTCTAGTTAAAATATATTCATAGTTCATACAGCTTCTAAACATCACAAAACAGCACGAGAGAGAGAGAGTGTACGAATTATAATAATAAGTGTGACAAAGAAATATGCCAACACAGGACTCACACACACACAGCAACACTATTATTTTACTAGCAGTTGATTTTGAGTATATTGGTATACTTTTAATTGTTTCATAAATCATAATATTGTGTTGAAAACACGTGTGCGTATACAAACATACATAAAAGCTAAAATACCGAAAAACCGGTATTTTTCTCTGTAACACCGGTATTTAAAAATGGCCTAAATGGTGCGGTTTTACCGGTTTTCTGGTAATACCGATTACCGGTATCCATGCCCTAGTATTAACCTGTTAAGGATTTAAACAGAGATTTGTTTCTTACTAGATGTTGCCAGACAATGAGAAATAATGCGTTTATAGTGCGGTATACTTCTCCGAGACAAAAATAACCAGCTAACTTTATGCCATATTGGTTAAGTGGTTTTAGCGTGATTAAATAACAGACAGACGTAAATATTAAGTTATGTAGATTATAATCATGAGAAAATTACAAAGTTTTTCATAAAGTTTAATATGTCCAAACTAATATTATTAATGCGAAAGTGTGTCTGTCACCTCTTCAGCCCAAACCGCTGAACCGATATTTTTGGTAAGGAAAAAAAGAAAGGTATGGAGATACTTTGAGTCCCAGGAAAGAACATGGGATAGGTACTTATGATTCCGGAAAAATGCACGGTTCCTGCGCGATAATCGAATTTTGGCGCAACGGAGTTGCGAGCGTCTTCTAGTATATAATATAATAACTTTTTGTAAATTAATCCTTTGATCGCGGATTCTTAGAAATCTATTGTTATTCTATTGTTGTCGCGATCACCGGTGATAATATGGGGCTTGATAGGTTAATTTTAAACTAGAATTAATTAATAATTATATTCCTTGAAAAGTGCAATATTTATTAATTATTAACAATTTACTCTACTAATTAACTATTCTCTCCCAGGATGACATGCTGAAAGACGAGTCTAGAGAGAACGAGGCGGCGTTTGTGTGCACGACGTCACATGCCGGGGAAATACAGCTGCACCTTACTACAGAGAGCGAGCCCGTCGCCTACCTCCTAGTCGGCAGCCTGAAGGCAATAGCTCTGAAACTGTACAACACACACACAGATATAAGACTGATAAGCTATTCAAATGATCCTAGGAGATTTAGGTGAGTTTAGGTATTGTTGTGCTTGATGAAGATAGTTGAAGACTGCATGAGTAGAATCACAAATATAGCAGTTAAAAATTCAATTTTTTTTGCATAAATTAAGGCTTTAGGGCCGGGAAAATGATTAAAAATGAAAAAATGTGGCTTTTATGTATACCTAGATGATAAAGTAATTACGAGTACAATGTTTGTTCTAATTATAAGGAAAAAATTGTAATGGTTCTTATGTTATAAAATGTTAGTTACCTGTTTCTTCCACTCACGTTTTTAGTTCAAGAGTGCAATTAAACTTTTCCGTAAGCTACGAGTATAAGGGCCTGTTTCACCGCTTCCTGATAAGGCTATCCACCACTTAATTTGACAGATGGAGTATGGAAAATCTGTCAAATAACCCTATCGGGCACCTTATCAGGAAGCGGTGAAACAGGCCATAAATATTTTTTACGATTAGGTGCTGATTAGCTCTTTTTAGGAACTAATGCTAACCATCAGTAATGCATGTTGCTTAATTCAGTGATACAGTCTATTAAACTTCATTTACAGATGATTTACATTTTTTTTTAGCTAATTGTTGAATAAATATTACCATTTGCATTAAAAGATTAGCCAAAACCCTTGCAACTTTCAAATAAAATTTACAATAAAAATATCGGAGACATTTTATTATATTTAAAATGCAAAGTAGAGCAGTTAAATGATATAAAAATAGTACTAAAATCCATTAAATGTCGTAAAATATGCTTGAAGCACTTAGTCGTCGTGAAATGTCTTCTTCATCTGATATAACAATGAAAGTCAGGCTTAAGATTTTAATGGTCATAATTATTTCACTGCGAAACGAGTCTTACAATTACGAGACAGTTTTAATATGGAAATTAATAATGAACATAATTGTTCTAATTTCACGGATGACGAGCATTATGAATTCTTGATAGATGAAAAAGAAAAGCTATTTTAGTAAGTGAAATGTTTTTTGTTAGTAAAAAATATCAACTGTATTCTGCAAGCAGCTATTTTTTGGCAGTAGTTTTTGTTATTGATGAATTATTACAGTGTTTTTACAATATTGTCACTTTGGTGACTTTTCGATTTTGGAGGATAGAGCAGGCATTGGGTGGAATTAGTATGCAAAATATGAGGATTCTGGGTTAAACTCAGAATAGCATCAGAATATTATGATTATGGATGTAGCCAAGTTTAGTCAACTTTTTACACTCCACGAATTTATTTATTTGTTACGGCAGAGTTACCGAATAACAACATACAGTAAAATAACAATAACGATACACGGCATGTAGACTGATATCCAAGGTATTGAAAGATATTGTTTGCTAACAACGTTATATTTCAACAGATACGACATAAGCGCAGTGTCCTCGCGCCAGAAGTCCAAGGAGGAGAACTGTGAGGCCAGCGACGGGAACCTGGCCTCGTCCACCAAGGTCACTGACCTCAGGATCGGTGTGGCCAGCTTCTGCAAGGCTTTCCCCTGGCACTTCATCACTGACAAACGACTGGAACTGGTACAATTAGGTAAGTATTGTTTATCTTCTGTACCGCAGATTACTAAATACTATTTACTATTTCACCTGTACTCAGAATACCTATAATAATTTACACTTTATTTATATCTAATTATCTATACTATAATATTATACAGCGGAAGAGTTTATTTGTTTGTTTGAACGCGCTAATTTCAGGAAAAATTACAAAAAATTTGAAAAATTCTTTAAGTGTTAGATACCCTCATTTATCGAGGAAGGCTAAATCAATAGGAGCGAAGAAACAGAGGAAAATGTGGAAATAACCGGGAAAATTATTTGAAGGCGCTTATATCGTGAACTACTAGATGAATATTTAAGTTATTTCACATAGACGTACGGTAGACCACGTGAAGGGACGTAGGCTATTTTTTGCGGTAAATTCTTAATTTATGCGGATGAAGCCGCGCGGAACGTCTAGTCTTATATCGGCCACAGAAAAGATATTAATATGGTAGATTTGTGTTCTAATTAAAAATATTAAGAAAGTAGAGTGGATAGAGGAGATACAGAGAGTTTGACGTTCTGTTTGTTTTAAACCCTACTGATTTTGTATATTTCTAAGTGACGTATGTAATTAATAAAAATTAACTAAGCGCAGGACAAACTGACATTAATATTACTAATAAACCTAACTTATTTCGCTAGCTTTAAGTCCATCTAATAATGCTAATTAATATTAATGTTACAAGCGCATCATAACTTTCTGTTGGCTCCGTTCCCAAAACTCATTTAGACAAAATGTGGTGTTTTGTCGCAATCATGTTTTCCCTTTTTGTATGGGACGTTAAATTTAATGGATGCGGTCAACATTTAGTAGGCTGTTGGGTACTATGTGGGTACAATCATTACGTGTGATGTACGTCTACAGAAAACGGACTAGGCTTTCAATTTGGATTAATGTCGTAGAATTAGGTACTTGCCTTATTTTTTTTCGTGGTAAATCTTAGCTAGGATTAAAAGATTTGGTGCTTGAAATCAATTAAACAATATTTTTGGATTAAAAAGTATCATAAGTTAGTACTATAAAAACACTGGATTTACAAAATATGGAAAATTATAATCATAATCTGACCAATTCAACAAAGTATTAAATGTAAAATGTTGAGTATTGCAAAGCAATTTCATAATTATTATTAAAACAACTAAAGACTCAAATTAAACTTTTACATTCTGTCTACAGCTCTAAAAACAGATTATGAAACGGAAATAAAATCTCTATAACATTACCTAGTTGTTAGTCGTAAGGGTTATGGTCGTACCATAACGCTAAGCACTTCCAATTTGGGAGCATAACGTTCTTAATGGTGTACTATTAAAGGTAAACGCGTGACGTCGTACTCTGAGGTGCGTAACTTGAAATATTGAACGGCGGTAGAGGAATAAAATTATAATTGCTGCCATACCTTAGGTTTTATGTGGGGGAGAATAAAGATAAGGAATTTCTTTATGATTGTTTAGTGTCCTTTAATGTGTATATTGTGGAGGTAATAGCATAAAAAGAGGGAAATAATAAAAGTGCGTTACACGTGACTATGGCTGTGATATTTCAGGAGCCTATTAAGTACCTATACGTTATGTATTGTTATACCTACTTGTCACAATATGTTATAACAAGATAACATAACATTAGCACATATTATGGCGCCCGCAACTCCGTTGCGCCAAAAATAGTTTATCGCACGGGAACCTTACATAATATAGTATGTAACTATACAAAAAATAGCCTATATTATCCTTTCCCGGGACTCAAAGTATCTCCATGCCAAACAGCCAAATCGGTTCAGCGGTTTGGGTGTGAAGAGGTAACAGACAGACAGACAGACAGACAGAGACACACACACACACACACATACACATTTATAATATTAGTATAGATTAATGTCACGTTACTGCATATAATTTTCAAACGATGTCACGCTAATCTGGATGCAGACGGCTCTAAGAATTAAATTAATTTCTTCAGAGCATAATCATACTGTAAAAAATATTTAATTTACGTCTTTACCAAGTTTTAACCTTACTTTGTTACTGTACAATTAAATTAACTCACCTGAGTAACCATCAGAAAAACTTCGAAGCCGCGCTTCGATGGATTATTGTCTTGCACGCAAATATAAACTTTGTTCAGAACTTCGGTTCTAAATTCGTTTGATTTTTACTGCAAATAGAAGTGATATGGCTATTAATTTCCTTTTATACGAATACAACGTACAACAATAAAACACATCCAGTGTTTACTAATAGGGCACCTAGCTTTTAACTAACGAGTGTTCCATTTTATCTTCTGTCTTAACCTGACCCCGTTTTAAGTACTTCACGAGAAAAACTAAGTAATTAATATCTTAAGACATTTAGTTTTCTAGTTTGTGGTCTGAAGCATGTCCGTCTGTTATTTTTAGTTGAGTAAATTGATGCTAACTTTTAGATAAGATATGGAGATCTGTCTGCAACTTTGCCCTTGCGAACGACTTGACACAACTGGTCACTACGCCTACGCGAATCCCAGATGTGGATGGTCAGAGCCCTTCCTTGTTGGACCTCCTGCTGACTTCAAATCCTGACAGCACCAAATAATATCCGTAACCGCACCACTTGGTTCATCGGATCATTGCCTTGTTAGGAGTTCTGTGCCACTTACGGCGGTGTTAAGACAGCGTGCTGTTAAATACCGTCGTGTGTGGCACTACAAGTCAGCAGACTGGGATGGAATGCGGTCGTTTTTTGCATCCTATCCTTGGGGGCAAGTGTGCTTCTCGCCGGATGATCCCGACAACGCTGCCAACTCTGTTGCGGATGTGGTGATGCAGAGGATGGAACTTTTCATTCCGTCCTCAGTAGTGCCAACTGGCGGTAGATTTCGTCCCTGGTTTGGTTCATCCCCTAAAAAAACTTCTCGCCGGAAGCAGGAGGCTTACCAATCCTGGGGCAACGCAGTGTCTGCTCGGGATTTAAATACCAGCACATATAAAAGGAGTACAACCTTGTCTCTAGGTCCCTCAAGAAAGAGATTACTCGGGCAAAGCAACAGCACGTCAATAGAATTGGCAAGAGACTTGAGCGCCTCCCCTCGGGAACCCGTGCATTCTGGTCTCTGGCCAAAGCTATTGAAGGAAATTTCTGCAAGCCAACCCTACCATCCCTACACGTAGGAAATGGGTCGTTGGCCCAGGACGCAAAAGACAAAGCCGATCTTCTGGGCAAGCTCTTTGCGTCAAACTCGACCCTGGATGACGGGGGGCAGAAACCGCCGACCATACCGCGATGCACGAGCATCATGTCGGATATTCGGTTTCATCAGCGCTCAGTGCTAAAAGCCCTCCGTTCCCTTGAAATCCAAAAGTCGAGTGGGCCTGACGGAATCCCGCCTATTGTGTTGAAAAAGTGTACTCCAGAGTTGGCTTCGGTCTTGACGCGTCTTTTTCGGCTCTCCTATTCCACTGGCATCGTTCCGGCTTCCTGGAAGACAGCCTTGGTGCACCCGATCCCCAAAAAAGGTGATCGCTCAAATCCTTCCAACTACAGACCAATCGCTATAACCTCTCTCTTCTCGAAGATAATGGAATTCATTATCAATAGCCAGCTTCTTTGATACTTGGACGGCCAGGGATTACTAAGCGACAAACACGGCTGGTGATCTCTTGGCGTACCTGACTCATCGTTGGGCTCAGGCAATTGAGTCGAAGGGAGAGGCATTGGCTGTTAGTTTGGACATTGTGAAGGCCTTTGTTTGGGTTTGGCATAAAGCGCTGCTGTCAAAGCTTCCATCATACGGGTTGCCCGAGAAATAATGTAAGTGGGTCACTGGTTTCTTAGCAGACAGAAGCATAAAGGTCGTTGTTGACGGCGAATGCTCGGAAACTCAGTCTGTTGATGCTGGTGTCCCTCAGGGCTGTGTACTATCGCCTACTCTATTCTTACTGCATATCAATGACATGTTGCAGACCAGCGGCATTCATTGCTATGCAGATGATAGTACAGGTGATGCTGTATATACCGGCTCCCCCAATATTTCTCGGCAAAATGTCACTGAGAGTCGAAACGAACTTATGTCTAAGGTGGAGAATTCATTGGAGAAGGTCTCTGAATGGGGTAGACGTAACTTGGTCCAATTCAACCCTGCCAAAACACAAGTCTGCGCGTTCACCACTAAAAAGTCACCAATGGTCGTATATCCTCGTTTCGAGGACACATCTTTAACCATCTCCCCTAGCATTGAGATACTTGGCGTCAACATATCGAGCGAAGTCCAGTTCCGATATCATATAGAGGGTAAGACCAAATTAGCCTCGAAGAAGCTTGGTGTTCTTGACAGAGCGAGACAGTACTTCAGTCCGGACCAACGCCTACAACTCTACAAGGCGCAGGTTCGGCCTCATATGGAATATTGTTCTCATCTCTGGGCAGGGGCGCCAAAATACCAACTGCTCCCTCTGGATCGTATCCAACGAAGGGCCGCTCGAATTGTTGACTGTCATAGTGTTTCAAACAGCTTGGACCCCTTGGAATTACGCCGAGATGTAGCTTCACTCTGCATCCTCTATCGGTTGTATCACGAGGAGTGCTCTGAGGAATTGTTCGGAATCATACCACCTGCAACTTTTCGCCATCTTCCCACGCGAAAAACATACCATCCTCATCACCTCGATGACTGGCAGTCTTCCACAGTGCGTTTTTCGCGTAACCTTCTGCCGTGCACTGTAAAACTCTGGAATGAACTGTCACCAGCAGTATTTCCGAACCTATAACGACCTGCAAACCTTCAAGAAAAGAGCGTATTCCCTCTTAAAAGGCCGGCAACGCACCTGCAGCTCTTCTGATGTTGCGAGTGTCCATGGGCGACGGTAGTTGCTTACCATCAGGTGACCCGTTTGCTCGTTTGCCCCCTTATTTGATAAAAAAAAGATAAAGTTGTTTAGTAAATAGTAATTTATGTGCTATGCCTTTACTATCAGTCACACTCAAAGACAACCCGTCAAGCCCAGGACACCGGTGACCACGACAACAATATAATACAATAGCATTTCCAAGAATCCCTGATCGAAGGCTTAATAAACTATTATATTTTAATTTTTAACTTAAAGGTAATGACTTAATGATACCTAATACCTATTAAAAATGGTCGGAGTTATAATAAATATAAGATCTATGATCAACTGATCACTGATCATTAAAGACTTATTCGTTGGGTGGTAATATCAAAAATACGTTGAACTACTTCTAACAGAAATAAAAAATAAAGTAAGATATTATTATATTATTATGGACGATTAATTATTATTACGGTAAGCAATATTTATTAATATTATGATCGATGCTACGGAATAATACTTCCATTTGATGGCGATAATGACCTCCGTCATTAAGCGAATCGTTATTATTATGTGAATGCATTGACGCATTACATATTTTATTATCATAATGGTTGATTCATCTGCAAAATATCCGACAAAATACAAATTATGTCTATTTTTATAACTTCTGTCGTCACACATCATCACAAGCAGTAAAATAAAATAAGAAAATTATGTCCGATAATAATGGGATATTCAACTCTAGTTATTTTAGTAAATAATTACGACATGGTGACAATAACATCTAAGTATATTTCATAACCTTGCGTAACCGAACAATAACAGTTTTAGGGTTCCGTACCCAAAGGATAAAAACGGGATCCAATTATTAAGACTTCGATGTCTGTCCGTCTGTCTCCAGGCTGTATCTCAAGAACCGGTTATAGCTTGATTTCTGAAATTTTCACAGATTGTGTATATCCGCTACCGCTCGCGCTGTAACAACAAAATTACTAAGAACAAGATAAATTAAATATTTAATCTATTTTGTTTTCCTGGCTCTGGGCTGGGCTTCCATACAACAAACGTGTTTTTTTGCTATTTTGTGCTCGATATCAATAACGACAACAGGTAGGCACTTGAAATGTTCACAAAATACTCAGTTGCGTTTATAATTTAATAATTAAGTAATAATAAAATTAAAATAAACTAAATAATTAAGGAGGCTTCCATTAAAAAAAAAACACAATTTTTTACAGAACCCATCATGCGCGAGTCTAATTCGTACTTGGCCGGTTTTTTACTATTTCAATGTGTGTATGTTTCCTATTGTGTATGTCGCATATTTTATCGCTCATTTGTTATCACTCGCGATTGTTTTCCAGTTTAATTACAGATGATTTCTTTTTATAGTCTGATTCCTGTGTCTTCAGCCACGTGATAAATATATTATCTATAGAAGCTACTATGTCGCCAGTAACTTGGTTGTGTCAATATATTTTGTATATCACGAAAAACTAGAAACTTCTTTAGTCACTACAATAAAATAATGTGAGCGAAGTACTTTATATGGCAAAACAACATTTGCCGGGACAGCTAGTATATCTATAAGTATATCATTTGTCCTTTACGGGGATTAAAAGTATCTGCATACCACAACTTTTGTTCAGATTCTTAGGCTTAAGAGGTAACATACACTCAATTATACCCATTCAACTACAAATCACCTTCAAAGTACCCATACTTCTTTAACTTCTAAATTGCAATGCAACCTCCAACTTTCGCCATCGTCCCACGCGAAAAACATACCATCCTCATCACCTTGATGAGTCGACCGTGCGTTTTTCGTACGCGAACTGCTGCGCACTGTAAAACTCTGGAACGAACTGTCACCAGCAGTATTTCCGGACCTATACGACCTGCAAACCTTCAAGAAGATAGCGTATTCCTTCTTAAAAGGCCGGCAACGCGTCTGCAGCTCTTCTGATGTTGCGAGTGTTCATGGGCGACGGTAGTTGCTTACCATCAGGTGACCTGTATGCTCGTTTGCCCCCTTATTTAATAAAAAAAAAACTTAGTATCCATTAAAAAGCAGTATAAAAAGCTCTTCCATAAAACTAGAACGTAGACAATGAAAACACGGTAATAGAAGTGTCTGGAACTAATTACTTTTATAGGGCACTCATTTACACCTAACACCTTAATTACAATCAGAGTTGAGAGGCAAGGAATCATTAATTCCCAGGGATTTGTTTTGTTAACTTGTTGCGTAATTTAAGGATGCTTGCGTCTTGTAATGATCACGAAATAGGCTTGTATAAAATTTCCCGAACAACCCTCTAATTAAAATGTTAAGGAAACTTGTAATATATTATAATTAAGGAAGTAATGGAACATTAACGGGGCAAGAGTGTTCTAAGGTTCTATGAAAGATTGTGCTATGTTTTAAATTTTAAGCTATCAAGCCCCATAAGATCACCAGATATCGCGACAACAATAGAATAACAATAGATTTCCAAGAATCCGCGATCGAAGGATTAATATTATTTCTTGTCTCATAATTAAATTAATTTTAATCGATAGAGTAAAAAGGTATTATGCATTTTAGTTGATACGTAGAAGTAGTAAACATTTTTATTAAAATAAACAACCAATAAAAAATAAGGTAGCCTTTAATGTAAAAAAATGCAACATCATAATTTCGCCGTGTGCCGCACATTAAATATTCAAAAAATTCATAAATAAAATCTTTCAAAAGATAGACAATGCTTATTACTGAATGATGAAGAAAATAATTAATGATCCTTTTTTGTTTCAAAGCTTTTTTGTCAGCTACGTTTCTCAAATTTCACAGTGAAATATTTTTTTAACGAGGTAGAGGCTCCAGGTTTCCTAATGATGTCAAAATGATTATGAAAAGTGGAATGTAGGGCGCTGATTATAATGTAATATACTTAAAATTTAGTTTGTTATTATTTTTAGCAATATTCCGCGAAATAAAAAAAATATATATATATATATATATATATATATATATATATATATATAATAATAATAACAAACTAAAAGTCTTCGCTATCCTCGGTTGTTCACTAGAAAGCCTGGAGATGGCCCTAGTTAATAAAAACGTGTTTATCTTCTCCGATAGTCAAGCTGCACTTAAAGCACTGACTGCCGCAGAAGTCTCGTCCAAATTAGTTCTGGAATGCATTGAGACGTTAAACATGCTGGGAAGGAACAACAGCATCCGCCTAGTATGGGTCCCGGGCCACAGTAACGTCCCCGGCAATGAAACCGCTGACGAACTGGCTAGGCTTGGGGCCGAGAGTCTCATATATGGCCCAGAACCAGTCTGTGGTATAACTCCCAGTACCACAAAACAGGTGCTCAAGGAATGGGGCCACATACTATGCAGGAAGCAATGGGCTGAGACCCCTGGCCTTGAACACTCCAAGGCACTAATTCCTGGCTTCAACAAGAAACTATCAGAATTAGTGCTCACCCTGGGTAGGAACCAATTAAGAATCCTTACCAGAAGCCTAACTGGGCACTGCAAGCTCAACAAACACCTAAACAGAATGGGTATTTGTAGTATAACGACTTGCAGATTCTGTGAGGAGGAGGATGAAACACCTATTCACCTTCTCCTCGACTGTCCTGCTCTAGTACAGAGCAGGAACAGGCACCTTGGTCGCCACGAACACTCATCAGAGGAAATTCGTGGCACCAACCCCAACCATATCGTTCAATTTATGAGCAGTATTGGGTTGGGGATGATTCTCTAGTGCGAAGGAGTCACAATAGATCCTCATGGGTCGCAGTGACGCCAGGGCTATAGCGACCTGCCTTCTATTAAAAAAAAAAAAAAAAAAAAACAAACTAAAATTTAAGCTATGGATTTCCGCAAAGTAACGCCTGATTCCATAACAATGTAATATACACTAATGTAGTGTGATATTATACGCCTATGCATTGTGCAAATTGCTTGCAACACTAGATTTTTTTTTATTAAATAAGGTGGCAAACGAGCAAACGGGTCACCTGATGGTAAGCAACTACCGTCGCCCATGGACACTCGCAACATCAGAAGAGCTGCAGGTGCGTTGCCGGCCTTTCAAGAGGGAATACGCTCTTTTCTTGAAGGTTTGCAGGTCGTATAGGTCCGGAAATACTACTGGTGACAGTTAGTTCCAGAGTTTTACAGTGCGCGGCAGAAAGTTACGCGAAAAACGCACTGTGGAAGACTGCCACTCATCAAGGTGATGAGGATGGTATGCTTTTCGCATGGGACGATGACGAAAAGTTGCAGGTGGTATGATTCCGAACAATTCCTCAGAGCACTCACCGTGATACAACCGATAGAGGAAGCAGAGTGAAGTCGAAACGATTAGCATAATATTTACCTCAGTATTAACGATAATTTATTTATTTACTGTCAAAATAACAAAATAAAATATCTAGTTCAATAAACAAAGAAAAACAAATTATAATAGATATTGCTATGGGTTTAAGGTATTTGCTCAAAAACGTTGTTATTTTAATATTACAAGGAAAACTCCCATTTCATTTATTTCAATTCTTATATTATTGTCCTCAAGGCAAAGAAATATTATAGTCATTTTGCTTAATAGAGGTCCAACGGAGTCCTTATAAAGTTTATATCTGACGTTTTTTACGTTTCCAGAACCTATTTTACATTTAGATGATACTTTTATTCAGTTGAATTTATTCTGTTGTTTTCATGAGTTATTCAAGGTAATATACACGCATTTGTTATAAAAGATTAACTTGAATGACAGTCAAAGTAAAATTGAATACTAAATTTATTACCGTTTTCGAGAAATTAAATACATTTTAATATATCAAAACGCCCATGACAATAATTCAAACCCATATCAAAATACGAAAGTTATAACGAACACGATCATTACCATCATTACCATAATATTGTATTCACCACTTTTATAGCAAATAAACGAATTGAATTGAATTGAAAAAAAACACGACAAAGTTAAAATGGATTTCAATATTCAAATGTAACTCAAAAAGATATCCCGAATTCAGCTCAGATAAGCCTTTATAAATACACGAATCAAAAATTAATTACCATTAATTTCCATAAAGCCCCTACGTCGCCGTTAAAAATCACTTTGTAAAAAGGTTGGTCAGCAATGAAATACGTCAGAGGTAAAAAGGTAAAATACAAAATGAGCGGTGGTAAAAAAAGGTTGGCAATGTTGAAAATTTGCGCGAATTTCCGGCTCACTTGTGCCGACCGCGTCCGTCTGTCTGTCCCATTCATCTTGTTTCGTTACGAATGTCCATTATGGCCATTAATCTGACTAACGATGTATGCACTCAGCGGTTTTCCGTAGAAAAACTCTTGCCAGTATTGTGTATATTTATTAATTGTTGCTACGAGTACGACACTTGGCGCAGAAGGAATTACTTGTAACGTTACTTACTTTAAGTTAGTCAGAATTCGATTAGAATGTTTAAGCTGCTACGAATAATAAATTCTTACTTTTTATTTTTTATTTATTATGTGTGTATTTAGCAGTTTTTCAAGATCTTGTATGATTTTATTACCAACTTTGACATCAAGATTTCGTATACCATCAGTGACCAGTACAATCTGTATAAAATTATTTTAGCTTTAATAGGCTTTTATAGATGCGGGTTGGGAAAATATAATCTGTGTCGAGGACGATACAAAGCGCCACAAAAAATTAATTTTCCAAGCTTTTATCGAACAAACAGACTGAGCTGCTACTTAGTATAAACTTAATCCATACTAATATTATAAATGCGAAAGTGTGTCTGTCTGTAACCTCGTCACGCCCAAACCGCTTTACCAATTTTGCTGAAATTTGGTATGGAGATACTTTAAGTCCCGGCAAAGGACATAGGATACTTTTAAACCCCGAAAAATGTACAGCTCCCGCACGAAACGAATTTTATCACAACGGAGTTGCGGGCGTCATCTAGTCATTTATAAATTACTTTATGCTCTAAAATATCACTATCACTATTGTTAAAATTATTTAAGGCCGTCCTCCGAGCAAACGACCTTGACCATACATTTGCCGCGTTGCCGAGATCGTATCAAAACCCTATTAAAATAAATAAAATATCTTTTTATTCAAAATAGGTATCATGATACTCTTTTTGAAAGTCGAACGAAGAAGCTATGTTGCCTTTGTTGTATTTTTTTACTTATCTTAGTTCAAAATTGACCTAAAAAAATTTTAAACGGGGAATATGTAGTTTATAGTCTAAGATCCCACTGCAAAACTGTGCAGGTATCGAGTACACGCTTAAAACCATATTTTTACAAATATTTATGATAAGGAGAACCTATTTCTACTGGGGTGCCAGTCCAAATGTGACCGCAACTATTTTTAAATATTTTTTAAAAAATTGAGTTTGCGGGATAAAATGTTTTCATCGGGTATTGAAAGCAAACATGGTTCATTTCACGGCAATGAGTATAGAGATTTAGAAAAATCCGGTGTGCCGTTAGGCACCCGGCCGCAACTCTGTCGTAACCAGGTGTGAACATGTACCATTCCGAAACGTTTTTGCATCCATAACGTATATTGATATTTTATATATCAAATGGAAGCTTATTTTCCTCTTATTATTATAATAAAGGTGTGCCTAATTAAATCTGGCCGCAAATAAGGGGTGCCGGCTGTCAAAGATGGCAAAGTATCGAAGGTTGAGGGAAAGGGAGCTAGCGCGAAACATTACGGGATAGTGATAGTACATCATGTTAGTGTACTTAAACATCGGTTCATTCGTTCATCAAACAATAGTAACAATCGGCCAAGTGCGAGTCGGACTCGCGCACGAAGGGTTCCGTATTATTAAAGATCAAAATCTACTCTATACTCATTGCCGTGAAATGAACCATGTTTGCTTTCAATACCTGATGAAAACATTTTATCCCGTAAACTCAATTTTTTTAAAAATATTTAAAAATAGTTGCGGCCACATTTGGACTGGCACCCCAGTAGAAATAGGTTCTCCTTATCATAAATATTTGTAAAAATGTGGTTTTAAGCGTGTACTCCATACCTGCACAGTTCTGCAGTCGTATCTCGTACTATTATGATATTGTCGATCTACTGGCGTGCGTTTCCAATAAGAGTAATTTGTAAAGGAGATGTTGAATGTATGCTTGAATTTTAATAAATTGGCTTTACTTTGGAAGCTGATATCATGAGTATAATAAACAAAAATAGAAAATATAAAACGTGGAAAGGAATGTTGAGATACTGAAGATTATTGCTGTATTTTTATTATAACTCTGTAGCTTTCAAATTATGAGTTTATAAGGCTCTAAATACGGTAAATTACGCATTCTCCGTAGGGAAGGCCCTTAACTTATGATATTTAACGTGTTAACCGTGTGCGGTGTGACACTTTCAACCCTGCCAGAGCCTGCCACCTGCATAGAGGTCAGCGATTAATTCTACGGGCTCGGTCACGCGAAGGACACGAGGGTGGAAAATGTTCCATTGTGAAAATTGTTTGTTGCATGTTGGCACCATTGTTGTCGCATGTCAGCAGATTACTCATTACAAGGTTCAATTTCATGTTGGAATTAAAAAAAAAAAGTTTCATAGGTACTTTATATTCGTGTCAGTGTTCTTTTTGGAAAAGTTTATACTCTGAAAGATTTCGTAAAATCAATTACATTTATAGATTTACCGAGCTATGATTGGACAATAAACTAAAATAAAAACGCTTCTCTACCAGACGCGAAACCAAATAACCTACTTTAAGTTACAAAGTTACAAAATATATTTTCATAGGGATAAAAGAAAACTGTCTGACATGTGAAAGTATGTCTGACATGTGCATTCTGCTCGTTCTTATAGTAGGGGAGGTTGCGCTCAGTTTAAAAAGTAATTTCATACCGAGCGAAAATCGTTACAATAATAGAATTCCACTAATACATAATAGCTTTGATCGTCAGCCACTTCATAATGGATGGAATAAATATTGAGAGCATCTCAAAGTTGTTGTTGGGAATCGTATTGAATTGACAATATCAATATTGACAAAGATCCCAATTCGCACCCAATAAAGGTTCATATCTAGATTATACACGTTTAGGTTAGGTATTGGTTGGGTCCCCCCGATGGTTGCTCGCCTTGTCGCGGCGGTGGGGCTCTAGTAACCGCGGCTTGGATAACCGCGGTGAAGCAAAGAGGCAACCAGGGCCGGCCGGTGTCGCCGCCTGGCCCGAGGAGGGCGCTCCCAGCGGACTGGAGAAGTCCGCTGCGGATGCGCACCGAGGTGGGGCCGCAGAGGAGGAGGCAAGTAGGTATTACGGTGCGCCGCTTGCCCTATCCTCTGCGGCCGAGGTGTGGTCGGTGGCAGAGCCACAGACCTGATCTGCCACATGGCCTCCAAGTAGCAGACTCGGGGGGCGTCTGCTACAGCCCTGGTGGGGGCCGAGGAGGAGGGCGCACGTGTTGTGCGCCCATCGTGGAGTCTTCGGGCCGCTGGCGGGGTCGCAGATGTGTGTATCGTTCCTGTGGCCCCGTCAAAAGGCGGCGTGGCGGAAGATGGGGGGGGTTTTAGTGGGTATACCGTGGTCTCATTAGCTACGGGAGTCCCACATCACCACTCGGGTCGCCCCCTGCGCCTGGGTGGTATGCGTAATGCATTTCCCCCTCCAGAAAAAAAAAGGTATTGGTTGGGTAGGTGTTGTTTTAGTTTTAGTATATAACAACAGATGGCGCTTTTAAAGTAAAATGTATAAAATTCTTCTTCACAAATATTGACTATCGAATTAATTACTTAAAATTGCTATGTGCGATAATTTTATGGTTAATTCAAACGAAAACCGCCGTCAGCGCAATGTTTACAGGTGGAAATGTCATCTACGCGACGCCCTAGGATACATTGAGCGCAAAGTAGGGCTATATTGGTCATAGCTTATTTTGCTGGCTGACGGTTTTTCCACCATCGTATATGCGACTGACGGTTTTCTTTATTATTTACAAAGTAGAAACATTCACCTGTATAAATTTTGTACGGTATAAAATGACTTTATATTCAAAAAATTTATACATGTTCAGTAACGCGACTGACGTTGAATCCCTCGTCTGCAATACGGCTGACGGTGATTTTTTGATTAAACTTGACCTCAATAATCATCCATCAAAGTTTCATTCGGTATAAAATCACTTTTCGCAACTATTTTTTTACAACTTTGAAATACTCTCAGTTAACATCCCACCACGGGTGCGGCGACTGACGCTGATTATATTGATTGATAAATATTAAGCTACCGCTGGACAAAAATTTGGTCGGTATGAAATCACTTAGTAAACTATAGCACTACCTCCCCAACTATAACCTGCGGTGCGCAAACATGGTCATTGACCGATTCACAAAGGTCCCAACTCTGGCTGTGCCAAAGAGCAATAGAGAGCAGTTTGTTAGGAGTAAAGCTTCTCGATAAAATAAGAAACTAACCATACTGCGCTCCCAAACGGGCATCAAGGACGTAGGTATCAAGGCGGCCAAGCTGAAGTGGGAGTGGGCGGGTCACGTTAGCCGCATGCATCCCGACCGCTGGGCAAGGGTCTCAACAGAGTGGGCACCCGAAGGTGGACGCCGCTGCCATGGCCGGGCTAGAAAAAGATGGCGTGACGAGCTGGAGGCATACCAGCCAGGTTGGCTGTCGGTGGCGCAGCAGAGAGAACAGTGGAAGATCCTGGTGGAGGCCTTTGCCCAGCAGTGGGACACTATAGGCTAATTAAAAAGAAAACTATATGTACATAGGTAATAAAATACATAGTAATATTAAAAAGCGCGTTATTCTATTAACATTTTATAGTCAAAGTTACTTTTTTCTGGCGAAATGACCGCTGTATTTAATAAACTCGTCGTTAAATTTATGACGTGGTTAAATTAACTGAACCTGCTAATGAAATCGTGACCTGGCTTCATTTTAATTACTGTTAATTTATTTACTAACTACTTTATATAATTTTACCCTTCAATTCTATCCAATTAACGGTAGTACTGAGTTCAAATATATCATACAAAATCCAGTAGAAAAGAATACCACACCCATTATCTATCTATATATATGTCGCAGGGAAAAGAGGATATCAGGGATTTCACGATATCCCTAGGGATATCACGAACTCCCGGAAGATGCCGAATATCCTTGTTTGTTACGTCTTCTTACTAAAAATATCTAGTGATATGTCATTTCACTAAACTAAATCTAGTGAAATGTCAGAAACGCGGATACCGCCGAATAAAAATCGAGCCACTCATTTCTCTCGCTCGCTCTAGTTCCCACACGTGACACGGGCACTAGTGGGAGTGAAACAAATGCGTTGCTCGAGCTGGCGCGGCTCGTCTAGCCTGGAGACAGACAGACAGACTAACTCTTTGGGTACGGAGCCGTAAAAACTAGGATAATCGAAGAGCTGGAGTATCTGTAGTACCTGTGCCTGTACAAGAGCCTAACCAAACTAGAGATCGACATGCCACCTTTACAAAAATATTCAACTTGGTCGGCCGCTTCATTTGACGTCAAAAATCAAAGGTCTGAAGTATCTGATGAAGAACCCTTAGCTGGTTTCAACTGTATTGTATCTATTCATGTCATCACCATATCTATTCAGAGATATGGTGATGCCCTCTCAGATCTGGTATAGTTGCATTACACGTGTGATAATAATAATAATAACTACCACTCTGATTTTGGTAACGGTGGCCGGTTTCATCGAAACCAGGCCAAGAGTAATTTTATAGTGTCCAAGTGTGTGCGCAGTACTCACGAGCAATCGCTATATTCCTTTACTCGCATAACCCAGTGGGACGGAAGACTGATACGAGCGGCGAGAGATCAGCCACAGGACCGACTTTTTACATGCCCATCCGACACATGAATCATCTAACATCTTACTTGTCAGATTCAGATTTTAGATGTTCCTATCAAAGTACCAGTATGTATACTAGAGCAAGCGAGAGAAATGAGATTCGACTCGATTTTTATTCGGTGGTATCCGCGTTTCTGAAATTTCACTAGATTTAGTTTAGTGAAATGACATATCACTAGATATTTTTAGTAAGAAGACGTAACAAACAAGAATATTCGGCATCTTCCGGGAGTTCGTGATATCCCTAGGGATATCGTGAAATCCCTGATATCCTCTTTTCCCTGCGACATAATATATAAAAGAAAGTTGTGTTAGTTACGCCACTTATAACTCAAGAACGGATGAACCGATTTGGCTGAAAATTGGTGGAAAGGTAGCTTAGAACCAGAAATAGGACATAGGATACATTTTGTCCCGGAAAAATGTACGGTTACTGCACAATATACTTTTATGATTTGCGCGTAAACTATTCAATCGATTTTGATGAATTTTGGTATGGAGATACTTTGAGTCTCGGGAAAGGACAAGGAATACTTTTTGTCCCGGAAAATGTCAGTTCCTGCACAATAAACTTTTATGATTTTTGCTTAAACTATTTAATATATTTTGATGAAATTTGGCATAAAGATACTAACATCTATGGTTTTTTTAATTATGCCAATTCGAATTAAATAATCATCGTTAAGGCAGGACAACGTCTGTCGGGTTAGCTAGTATATGCTAAATAAGGAATGTAAAAGGCGACTATTTAGTCGCCTTTTACATTCCATGAGTATTTACTTATATATGTTATTAGTTAAAAACTGAGTTAAAGTGGTAAGTTATTTCTGGGTTAAATAGTATGTTACCACCCATACTAATATTATATTATATCCGAAAGTATGTCTGTTTTTCTGTCTGTTAATAACTCTTCACGTCCAAACCGCTGAACCGATTTCGCTGAAATTTGGTATTGATATACTTTGAGTCCCGGAAAAAGACAAAAGATACTTTTTATCTCGACAAATGTACGTTTCCCGCACGATAAAGCAGTTTTGGCCGGAGTTGCGGGCAACATCTAGTGTACCTCTAAATATAAAGGGTGGGCTGATGATGTCATAATCTAACATCGGTTGGTGTTAAAAGTAATATTCCTAAAAAAGTAATTTTCTGTTATTCCTCAGGTGGTGGCTTCATGCGGCTACTGGGTACCTCCCTATCGAGCCGGGGCTCCTCACTCGGTACATACTTCAGGCTGCTCCGGCCGCGAGGAGTGCCGCTGGACTTCAATGAGATCCTCAAGCGAGTCAACACTCCCTTTATGTTCTGTCTCAAAATACCCGGCGCGGCGTCGCTTGCGGAGGTAAGTTTATAAAGAATATGCCGAATTTATAAATAGGCTGTTATAGGCTTAGGCCGTGATTGGGGTGGCAGTGTTCACAGAGGTCCTACAGATTACGTACATGGGGCGGCACAAATAGAGTGATCTTGCACTCTAGAATAGAAAGAATTTAAAATGTTTCAGGATATGCAGAGGCCAGAGCCAACTAGCTTAGTGTTCAATAAGAACTTTTCCCTCGACCACAATAGTTTTGCACGAAATCTTATATATAAAAATGGATTTTCAAATGTGTTAGTCGCGCTAAAACTCGAAAACGGCTGAACGGATTGGGCTGATTTTAGTCTTAAAATATTCGTAGAAGTCCAGGGAAGGTTTTTAAGTAACACGAAGTTCACCGGGACAGCTAGTCTTCTTATATATAAAAATGGATTTTCAAATGTGTTAGAACCGCTAAAACTCGAAAACAGCTGAACGGATTGGGCTGATTTTAGTCTTAAAATATTCGTAGAAGTCCAGGGAAGGTTTTTAAGTGACACGAAGTTCACCGGGACAGCTAGTATTATTATATTTATGGTGCAAGAACATTGAAACAATGCAATTCATGATAATAATTAATGATATTTTATGTATTCTATTGTTAAAACTATACCAAAATGTAACCAACACTCGCCATAATACAGATTCAAGCTGGCGTTCGTACGTTTTAGTTCATCGAAATATTATCATCATAATAAAACACGCACCACATCAATTCAATCCTAGGTTTACAGGTTATGCGTAGTTTATGAATAGCGACAATAGCAATTTAATCTAAAACTAATAGAGGAGCGTCTGTATTAGTGCTAATTAAACTAATAAATCCCAGTTCACGCGAATAAACGTTATTGGAACTAATCCAGATTAGTTAGGCTTATTATTATAACCATTAACCACATTCATAACTAGAGCTTGTGACAGTTCATGAAAATATGTTTTTCAGGGTCCCAATTCTCGAAAATCGATTTGGTGGTCCGTCAGTCCAACGAATGTGAAAATAATTTTTATCTGCTTAATCTTTTTACTTAAATCTATGTGTTTTCAAAAGTATTACCTAAAACTTTAGTATCATATTAAAATGTTTTATCTAAAAGTACATTTCCTAGACTTGTAGATAATTAACTTTTTTTAAACTTTAAAGCCCGTCACAGACTTAGCTATAATATATATTAATATATTTATAGCAAGGCATATTATTCCATACTAAATCCACATGTCACAGAAATATATGTTGTTATATATATATATATATATATATATATATATATATATATATATTATAGCTAGGTCTGTGACGGGCTTAATGCTTAGCACAAACCTATTTGACAAGTTGTCAAATGTGTGTTTTGTATTGACGCTGCCGCATCGCAGTCGCGTGGTCGGGTAGGTTTGTGGTTTATAGTACGCGTTATAGGTGGAAAAATGAACAATTGATTAACCAAAAAACCAGAGGCCTCTGCGCGGGAGTTTGTAGTATTTGTTAGGTACTTATTTTCGTAACGAGATTTAAATTTTTTACCTGCATACAAATAAAACAAACTTATACTACGAATAATAATTAATTATTATCATTAGCACACTAAAGAAGATAAAAGCACATAATTATAGCCTAAATCAACCCATTTATTTGCATCTCACAATCACCTATAAAACTTATCTAACTATCCAAAAGCCGCGAGCTTTGTGAGGGCTCGCGTCGTCACACCTGAAATGACTGATGATTACACATCTATAAGTATATTATAAATAAAAATAACTATGTTATTATAGCACAAATCAATAGATTCACAAATCAATCAACAGATTCAAAATTATAGTTTTTCCGTAAAGTGTACCACAAAATTTACAGGTTGTGGGATATACTATAGGTCTCGCTTCGCTCGTCCTGATAATATTCGTATCATAAATGCCCCAAAACCGTGTTCCAAATTCTGTAGGGGATGTTCTTTTACGTGTGCGATCAATAGACAAGTCATTAGTACCGGTTTAAGGGATCTCGTTCTCAATTGTGGAATACATAACTGCGCTATACGAAATCCCGATTTTGTAGTGAGAAAACGTTAACGGATAAAGGGTGTAATCACTCGTAATTTGTGACGAATTGAGTTTGTAATTTATTTTCACAGAAGATTGATATATTGAAGAATGATAGACTAAAATACTGACCTGCTAAAATCTTGATTCTTGACGCAGTGAAAAATGTTTGCTTTCCTGAAATAAAAAGTAGAATTAGTTTTTAAAATACTAATATAAATAATTTAATCGATAAAAGGATATTTATTTGGTTATTTATGTTTTGATTTTATGATAAATAAGGTTAATCTCATAAAAAATAAGGTTGTAGCGCGGTAACCGTACATTTTTATGGTATGAAAACTTCTGTCATTTCTCGGGATTTAAAGTGCTATAACAGAAATGAATATAGGTTTAGAATACAGTTTTATTATAGGAGCTAACAGAGAGAGATACATTTTACAATTAACGAATATATATATATATATATATATATATTATCCATAATTATTTATTAGTAAACAAACGTTACTAAGCATTCAATAATCAAGATGGCGGTGTTTTGTATGTTCTCATATTACCTTCTTATTCCTCATTATTGAGGGTATCACGTTACCTTTGTGTTACTCAAGGAATACCATTATCCTTATACTACAATCACACTACAATCGCAGTAAATATTATAAACCAGATTACGCCCGCAACTCCGTTACGCCAAAATTCACTTATCGCGACAACTGTACATTTATCCTGTCAGATAACAGACAAACTGCAGACAGACACACAATATACTTTCGCATTGATAATATTACTATCAATAATTTTAATGTGCAATATCACAATTCAATTTTATTGAACAGTTTATTTGACAATTAGATTAAAGGCGTTGTTGTTCAATATTAACCCTAGACGGTCAATAACATTACGCAATCACGTATAGCGTAATGTTATTGACCGTCTAGGGTTAATATTTATATGGCGCAATAAAATTGCTCGTCTTGGGGCCCAAGTAGCGGGGTAGAGCTTGTCTAACTTGAAATGACGCGCCCTCGTATTCACAGTATAAAAATGTTTCATTTATATCAACTTTGAAGTGGTGAGGCGCGTCATTTCAAATTAGACAAGCTCTATCGCTGGAGTTGGCTGCGGTAGGTTCTATCGTACCCACATGAGTGGAGCACCATAGGGTTTTCGTGACTATGCAGGAGTCCCAGTTCTCACATACCAATACCAACCGATATCCCCAATTTGCCAGGGATGCGTAAAGCATTTAAAAAAAAGGGGCCCACTAAGTCCCAGTAAAAGATACAATAATTGTGATACTATTTCATTAATGAAACAAAAAATTAAAGAAGAATGTACAGATCCCACACTTTAAAGGAATTGCTGTGCAAACTAGAAAATTCTATTTTCCTGCTATAAGTTTCTAGTAGGTATCTTCATAATATTATTTAGTATTTGGCACACCGACCAACATATTAAACTAGTTATAAACAATTTATCTTAATTTTCTTTTCCGTGAGCAAACCCCGAGTAAAATCCAGTATATTTAAATTTCTAAGTGGATCACGGTTTCGAATCCTTCAAATAACATAATGAAAACATAATTAAAATAAATTATAACACCCTACAGCCCTTATTTAAATAAACATAAATTGTAAATCGAGATGTTTCTGCCGTAAATTATATTATTTACGACAGAAATATTATACTAGATGAAAACCCGGCTTCGCTCGGGTAAACTTGTTACTCAATACACATCTAACTATCATTTGGTGACCCGTAGGTAAATATAAAAACCGCAAAAGTTTTATGTACTTAGTACTTATATTTAAAACATTTTTATTTCAAATCTTGAACATTATCTCAGGTTAATTTCTCTTTTAAAAACAATTACATTCTAAAATTAAAAGTTGGTTGTATAGTAATGTTTTTAAGAAAGTCGGGTTGTGCAACGGGGACGTAAAGACAGCGTTGCCAACATAAAAAAGCAGAGTCTGAGTTCTCATTTCCTACCTGCCAGCAGACCCTTTTTTTTTACCACAACCCGACTTTCTTAAAAACATTACTATACAACCAACTTTTAATTTTAGAATGTGTGGTGTTAGTCCTTTATATTATAGAATTTAGGAACTCTACAGGATAATTTAAAACATCATTATAATCGTCCTCAACTACAGCGTCAGAACACTCACTGTGGTACTGGGAACTACAAAAAAAAAGGGTCTGCTGGCAGGTAGGAAATGAGAACTCAGACTCTGCTTTTTTATGTTGGCAACTCTGTCTTTACGTCAATGACACATGAAGCGGCATGTGCCAGTTTACAGCAAGATGGCGCGTGAAGTATGTTTGTCAGTGCCTTGTCAGTGCCATTAGAATTTAACGAAATACTCCAAAATCCGAATTTTGCGGATATAAGTTGTCGACTCGAAATCAATATTTTTTTATTTTCTATTATTCACATAAGGTTTCGAACGAGTCTACCGTATCCCTGCACGAAATGATTAATATAGATTTTAATATAATATCCGTAATATCATATCAAAATGCCGTAATTTAAATGAAAATCGACGTAATCTTAATAATCTTGGAACGATATCCGATTTGGGCGCTTAATGTCTTTGCGTCTGATGTAACGGGATTGATATTTTGGGATGAAAATTGATGTCTTGTAAAAATATAATATGAATATAATCTTATAATGATGTAAATTGTAAAGCATCATTATCATCATATCTGTCAGATAACAATTTATATTATCTTTTTATGATAGCACAAATTTTTACAATAATTTGAAAATGTTCGTTTTTTGCATAAATATATACTTTAAGACCAGGAAGATTATTTATAATTAAAAATGTGGATTGTATGTGTAGCTAGATGAAGTGGGGAAGTTAGGTTTGTTCAAATTATGAGGAAAAGTATTTGCCCGTATGTTATAAAATGTTAGTTATTCACTTCATCTCTAAACTTATCTTCACTCATTAGAAGAGCGCTTTTACAGTTCTACTGTTTGATGTCTGGATATTTAAAATTTATAATGGATATTTTTGATAAGAAGTTCTCCTAAGCGTTTTACATAAAACATAAAAAAAATCTCGTAAATACCAGGTAAATACCATGTTTTCTTATATGAATCTTAAAACATAACATCTTCAAAGTACGTCAAAGACGTTTGTAGGAATATAAATTTAAAGTCCGATATGACAAGAGCATTGTGTCTCAAAGTGTTTATTACAGCGCTATCCTTTGTAGCCTATGGAGGTTTCAACGTAAGCCTTTGAGAGGGGCCTTTTGAGCGCGGCTTCGCGACCCTCTTGCGTTGTGTCGCATTTACTTGCTTTGTTGCACAGAAAATTGTTTTTATAATGTTCCGATGATTCTGCGGCTTTGTATCCTAATGGCTATAATCGATGAGGCTTTGAGAAATTCAAAATCAGAAAACTTACTTTATAAATAAGGATATTTACACAGGGAATAATTATTATTCATTGTTTGATTGGAAACGTCATGCACATTGAATAGACAATAATTGAAACTACTTTTTATTTTTAATCTTGACTGTATTTTGTTTGCATGTGTGCATACAAAAAAAACTCATAATATTTAAGATAATTATCTTAACTATATTAATATTCTGAAGCATAATTATATTATAGTTATTAGTGAAAGACAAACTTTAGACTAGCATGTTATGTGAGAGTCCGGTACTCATAATAATATTATTCTCCTGTAACATGTTTATGAATAAACATAATATCCATTAAATTTTCCGAGACATTTGCAATTTATAAATAATGGATTCCAAGCTCTGGACTGTAAATGCATTTCAATTTTGAATTTCTTGAATAAATATATTTCATGATGTTGGTTCCAAGAGACAATTTATAACTTTATTAGTTCGCATGAAAAGAAAACTTGTTGGATTTGTGTTATTTTATTGGCTATTTACTGATACTAACTTTAATATATAAAACTCAAATGAAGTAAAGGTATCAAAAATATCTAATTTTCGTTAAATACAAAGTACAATTTCATAATAATATATTTTAAGTCCTTTACTAATAAAAACATCCACATTGCGTAGATGCCTTACTTAAGCTGTGTTTAACCTTCATACGGTCTTCGGGTCAATTTTGACCCATTTTGAGATAGAAATGAAATTTTCTCAGAAAATAAGCACTCAAGATGTATGATATTTTATGACTTTTAATTATTCATTTCAATTTACTTATTAGTGGAATAAGTTTTTAAAAAATAATTTAAATATTTCGCGTATGGTTTTTTTTACTCTAACGGTCTTTGGGTCAGAATTGACCGCAACTCATAACAAACGCACAGCGCATTTGTTATTGTCCTAATAGTTTAGGTATCGTATAACTTTTGAACGAGACGTTCTTTTGTTCTACCCATACAAGTCTTAGTGTCATAATTTATAACACTAAGACAATAAAGAAAATATATTACAATAGATGAGCAGCTTGTCGTATTCAAAAAAGGATTTACTTTTCGACAATACATTCCACCAAAACCAACAAAATAATAATATGACATCTGTGGTTTATGTGACTCGGTTTAGAGATTGGAATATTCAACCCTACAAGGGCAAAGAATCAGGTATTTACAAATACCTAGGCTTCTATGTAGTCCTTTATTCGACTCGCGGCCTGAGAGTTCCATCATACGGTTGATAATAATTATTTTTTTTTACATCAAATCGGCATGAACAAAATCCAAATCACTGTAGTTGGATCAGCTATACGTTAGAATAACCCGGATTACCTTCAGAAATAGTTACAACAAATAAACGACCTACATTCATCATGTTTTGCTCTTACCATAGATACTGACACTTGTTTCGACACCTAAAAAAATAAGTTGATGAATAATTTTTTTCATTACTTTGAATCCAATGATATTATATAAAAAAACTCAAAGCAGATATGTTACTACCGCGCGCGTTGTGAAGCCATTAAATACGGGCCAATTGACCCGTCTTTTGTATAGTCTGT
The DNA here is from genome assembly GCA_937595015.1 of Polyommatus icarus. Lineage (NCBI taxonomy): Eukaryota > Metazoa > Arthropoda > Insecta > Lepidoptera > Lycaenidae > Polyommatus > Polyommatus icarus. Next base: position 18,390,002 of record OW569323.1, on the reverse strand, counting down.
CTCTTTTATGTAAATGTCATTTCGTATCTTTTGTTTCACTTATCTGTCAAATTTGACAATTGAATTTGAAAATTTTTTGGAAGCAATTTAAGCCGGAAAATAGTATGAACGTAACAGATCTGTATTTAGTTGAATATCATTGCTTTGAATCACAATTCACAACTCAGAAGTGAGTTATAGATCTGACAAAAAACCTGTGATTATTAGTTTGGCTACATCGAATATAAAGATGGCCAAGATGCCCTGGATAAAGCTACAAAAAAAAACTTTGGCCTCAAGTGACCTCACAACATGGTAGATAGATCAGCCTAGAATGCTTTCACACTTTTTGCGGCTAAAGAAAGGATGCCTAGCAAAACGACGATACTACTTAGAAAATTCCATCAACTTCCTCCTAACAACAGCTTTCTAAAAGAATACATTGCCAACAATGTGCTGAAACTGTAAATAAAACTTTTGGTGTGAGATTGTAAGACATTCATATTATGTAAAAAAATCTAATACAGTAGTTTTAAGACCTCAATAACATATACCTAATTTACATTTCTTTTCTATTACTGCTTTGCCACATTTTATAAAAATATCTTTCAAAATTGCCTATTTTCTTTTTACATTAGACTAGATATTTTGCGCGGCTCCATCCACGTTGATCAGTAATTTCGCAGGAACTGGGAAACGGGAACCGTACATTTTCTAACAAAAAATGGTTTATATTATCGTTCCCAGTAGTTTACTCTATAGCTTCGCTAAATTATATAAAAATCCTTCAAGCGCTTTGTGAAATTACAGTGTCTAAACAAACATACTTTTCAGCTTTATAATATCAAGTCTAGATATAATAAATTATATTTTTTGACAAAAATTTAAAGTATTTCCATAGAAATAAATTTAAAAAATTACAAATAATTCCTTTAACTCATTTACATTTATTTTTGTTAATTTTTATAATAAATTTACTACTTGGGCCAAAACTGACCCAAGGCACGGCCAAGTTTGTAAATTTAAAGACCTTATGAAAGTTATTAGTTGTTTGTAAAAACATTATACACCTCTGAGTAAGTGTTTAAGTCGATGATCATTATGAATGTAATAAGTGTACAGTGATAATAAAACAATCTTGGAAGCAATTTAGCTTAGCCAAACCCTCGAAAAGAGTGTCCCAATCTGAAATAAAGGTGTAATTGAAATGGGCTCGTTACACTGGATTTGTTAGGGAATGTAAATAGTGGGATGTTTGTCCAACCCTTAACTATGTTTGAACAAATTGGAACTATGGCGGTGTTTACGAATCAAGGGAAATCCGTGACGAAGCAAAATGAACCGTAACGCTAATATTTTAGAGTTTATTGAATGTACATTGTACGTATTCAATACAGCTTTGAAACCAATTGAAGTAATACATTTGCCTGTTTTGTATTTAAATAGGTACATTGTATTTATAGCGAATGTATTCAACTAAACTAGCATTTGATTATGATACCGGGGTTAAGTTAGGCTAATTAGGCTTTAGTACAATAATTATAGTTTTATCTAAATTTCACTGTATTATAGATCATTTTTTAACCCCCGACTATGTCTGACTGTGTGTGTGTAGACACTAGACACATATACATACACACAGTGTGTCACACACACATAAAGTCGCGTACTCCGTGGCGTCGTAACTCGTAGTTTCCAATTAGTTTCGGGTGGACCGATTTTGATCTAGTCTTTTTGTTTGAAAGCTGACAATATGATGTTGAAAGCTGACGTGAGTTCTTAGCAATATTTCATTTTAGGTTTATCTAGTTCACTGCTACAACATTTTAGGTTTATCTGGTTAGAATTTTTATCGTTTTTAATTTCATTATTTATTTAGTAATCTAACTTATATTTTACTCTTCATCGGAATAAAAGCGTGTTTTCTTCCCTTGTCTCCTTTCCGTTTGTTTAAAAGTTAGTAAAATTTGCTTGGAAGTCAAAAAGTTAGTAATTTTGTACGGTCTGATCAGGCTTTTAAGGTCGTAGACGACGTGACACAAATGTAAAAGGCGACTGCTCGTCGCGACACATCTACATGTTATCGATCTTACAAAAACCGAACGGAATAAGATATGATAGTAGATACTTTTCGGTAATAATTACTAGATACATTTTAATGTTTTTTGAAGTCAACAAATAAATACACCTCATTGTAGTATAGAAATAAAAAAGTTGCTGATCGCTTATTAAACTCTATTTTCATTCGGAAAACCTATAACCTACCTCCAAGGAAACAGTGGACTATTAGGGCTCGCATGTTTAAATACGAAAGAAACTCTGAAATCCTAGACTCAAAGTGTTTATTTATTACTTTATCAGCAGACACAAATTATTAATGTATCTTTCTCCAGGGCATTAAGCATTGTGAATCAGGTTCACAATGCTTAATTCGACTCGGATTTGGAAACTTCATTGCGCGAGATCCACTAAACTCTTGCCGTGCTAGGCATTAAGAGTCCGTATACGAAATTTTGCCGATTTCGCTCATTTAACAGACGTGATTTAACAGTTAAAATACAGTATTTCTATAAGTTTTAATGCGCAACATGTAAGATCATTTCACTTGTAATTTAATGTTGCAGCTAGATTTTTTAAAGTATCTTTAAATAACCCAACTCAAACCCGCGACAGTTTTGTGATTTTTGCTGTAAAAGGTTTAGAATATCACCTGTTTATGGATTGTATTGACATCTTAACGGTATGAAAACAATTCAATGTACTGTTGAGAAAGTCGTGTTGTTGAAATGTTGGAATTACTTTTTACCACTTTCATATAAAAAGGCCCTTTAAAAACAGAATACCTATAACTGCCCGCTAACTTGGCGATCGTCCTTTTTCACCTGGCATATGAAAGACGGGCGTGAGTGTGAAGAGAGCAGTAGAAAAGATAGTACGGGCTCTTAAGTGGGCGACTAGGCCTAATTTGTCGATTTTATAATTCATTTTTATACTTGAAAATAAGCCCCGAATTGCTTCATTTTCTAAACATAGATACTACATTATATTTCCAAGGATCCCACTTAGCGAAAAAACGATATCTTAAAATTTTCTCGAAAGAAAAAAAATCACTAAGCATCTAATTTTAACGATTTTTTCATATATTGCCATAACCATGCATTAAACTAAGTTAATATTTAACACATTGTATAAAATTAACTATCATAGAGAATCTGACCTAGCAGATTTTTGAAATGATGTAGTATATTTATCGAGTTATTGAGAAAAAACTAATTTGGCGATGAATCCGGGTCGTCCTTTTTCACCTGGCATATGAAAGACGGACGTGTGAAGAGAAAAGTACGATGTTTGATTTTTTGGGTTAGCCAACTCTTAACCAACGACCGGACGTGTTTCCGAATCCGTGTCGAACGGGAATCGTGAGTCGCCCTGCAGGTTACTAAATATAAAATCCTTCTAATGAACAGAAAAAAATACGTCAACATTAATTTCAGAACCTCAATTTCTGCTGGTTTTATTTTCTACGTTTGTTTTATTTAGTTAGCAATTTTTGTGTGAATCACGTGAAAAGCTCATGAAAACAGCTAACTGTACTTTTCAACTATGTACACAACGATCCACCTTTGTTTATCATGCCACGGTACAAAATAAGCGATAAATGTTTTGCACACTTTTTATAAAGCTATGTAATGTGTAGCTCTTAAGGCCGTCCCCCGAGCAAACGACCTTGGCCATACATTTGCCGCGTTGCCGAGATCGGACCAAAACCCTATTTTTTTTACTAAATCTTTGTTCAAAATTGTCCAAAAAAAAATTAAAACGGGAAATATGTAGTTTATAATATTGTCGATCTATTGGCGTGTGTTTCAAATATGAGTAATTTGTAAATCCTAAGGAGATGCTGAATGTATGCTTGAATTTTAATGAATTGGTTTTACTTTGGAAGCTGATAATATCATGAGTAAATTAAACAAAAATAGAAAATTTAAAACGGGGAAAGGAATGTTGATATACTGAAGATTATTGCTGTATTTTTATTATAACTTTGTAGCTTTCAAATTATGAGTTTATAAGCCAAGAAATACGTTAAATTACGGTATCTCCGTAAGGAACGCCCTTTATAATTATTTAGAACGCTTAACGTTCACTATTAACAATGTAGAAACAATATTTAAAACTAGATGACGTCCGCAACTCCGTTGCGACAAAATTCATTTATCGCGCGGGAACAGTACATTTTTTCAGGATAAAAATTATCTTATGTCCTTTCTCAGGACTCAAAGTATCTCCATACTAAATTTCAGCAAAATAAATTCAGTGGTTTGGGTGTGACAGACGGACGGACAGACAGACAGACAAACACACTTTGGCATTTATATTATTAGTATAGTGGTATGTAAGTATGGATTCACTCTACTACAGTCTACACTGAATAAAGTAATATCACAATAACTGAATTCAAAATATAAAAATATATAATAGCTTCTTAGGATGAGAAGGACTTGTACGGTAGCGAGGACAGACGGACGAAGGAAGATAATAGATGTTCTTTCTCAGTTGCTTAGATCGTATTGTGATATAAGCTACACGATACTCCAAAGACTCATAAATCAATATAAGCTTCATACTTTTATAAATTTATTTAGGCAGCCCTTACGGGGGCTTACGGAGTACTTACCTACTCGTTATTTCGTACTCGGCGAAGAACAAGAATTATTAAAGTTTGCACAAGTAAAGCTTTTGATAAAGAACATTTTATGACCGTCATAAATTTTTACAACTTAAATTTAATTATTGTAATAAAAGTAATAAAAATTATTTTGCTTACAGCCCATTATTTGTAATCTTAGATTATTATCTCATCTATTTCACTTCTGAAAATATTCTAGGATTAAATAAATAACATAGTGTTCAGCTTAATAGCCGAATACGGCAGAATAGTATAATATTATATGGACAAGGTCATTTTTAAAACTGATGTTTACTTACACATCAAGTAAACAGAGTAGTAATAGGGAGTTTTAATTCTCAATTACGTACAAATTTGAAGTCGGTTTTATCTTTTTAAAATACAGTTATTAGTTTTAAATGTAAATGACCAAAAACAGCAATCTGCTTACAACAACTATAAAACCCAAAACTGCAGCTAACAGCCCAGGAAAATCCTTTTATTTACATCAAGCCAAAAAATTATAAACACCAAGCGAAATTTCAATTTGTCCATTTTTTATTCAAGCGGTATTTTAGCATTCCGAGTCACTCTATTATGTAAATGCCGACATTCCAGCAGCCAAAACGGAATTGTTCGCGACGTGTAATATTTTGAAGCTTTAATTTAATTTTTCAGCTTTCACCTGTTTCTCTTGAAAACAAAAAAGTTAAAATGAACGAGACAGAAAAAGCATTTGGTGTAATAGTAACACAGTAAATACCTGACGTTCTTTTTAGTTACATAATTGTTTTAATTCTTATACACTAGCTATTTGACCGAGCTTTGCTCGGTAATCGATAAAACACGAATAAAATAACATTTTCTAAAAATGATTCCTAGCTAGATCGATTTATCGCCCCCGAAACCCCTTATATACTTTCATGAAAATCGTTGGAGCTGATTCCAAGATTCCAATTATAAACATGAATTGCTCGTTTAAAGATATAAGATATCAAAATATTGTATCTAATAAAATGTCAAAAAAAAAAAAATAAAATAAAAAAAAAAAAAAAAAAACTATCCATAAATGTACTTGAATACCATCCATAAAACAAAGTACGCGGCATAATCACTATGCAAACAGTTTATAAGAACCATTCCAAAACAAAAGTGCATTTAGACAAGTTTAAGACAAGATCACTAATGCATTAGTTGTAGTAAAGTTACGAAATGGTTGTTCTCTAATACAGCTATAAATTCTGCTTCTACTTATAGCGAGCAGTATCAGTGCCAGTTTCAGGCATCACCGCTTTCGCTTCTACATTCTGCGGTTGGTTGCATTGCGGTAGATTGCACTACGGTTGTTTTTGCCTTAATTTTTATATTGCATTTAATTTAATTGGCTCTTGTCTACGTTTTGGTTTGAGAAAAAAATATTATTTCTAGGATGAATTTTAATCTTTTACCAACAACTTTGAGGCCAACGTTACGTGATTCCATGTCAAAGTTTGTAATTTTCACCAGTATTATTTTGCACTAAGAAAAATCTAAATTTGATTTCTTAAGTGTGTCTATATGTCTATACCTCTATACGTTACCTCTTTTCGGAAAATCTATTTTCTGACCTTTGGCCTTAGTTGTCTAGAACTCGCGATCACGCTATCGTAAGTAGGTTTGGTGACAAGCTGTTAAAGGTTTATACGAGGATACAACCAAGCTTATATTACATTCTGAGGTGAAACACCTAAGTTCACTACACAAGGAATGATCTCGACCATTCTAACTTCTACTAATATTATAAATGCGAAAATATGTCTGTCTGTCTGTTACCTCTTCACGTCAAAACCGTTGAATCGATTTTGCTGAAAGGTATGGACTATGGAGATACTTTTAGTCCCAGAAAAGGACATAGGATACTTTATATCCCGGAAAAATGTACGATGAATTTTGAATGAATTTTGGCGCAACGAAGTTGCAGGCGTCATCTAAGGTGTAAAGGTAAAATTCGGAAAATAAGATATAGGATCTGACACCGCCTAACGCAATTGTAGCTACATTTCATGGTATCTTCGGCCGCCTCATACAAGATGATCCCTCTTAATAGAGGTGTTATTGGAAAGGTTTTCGGGAACAATTCGTTGCGATTAGGGGCTGATATAAATAAGATTTTGCTGTCGAGATTATAGTTTCATCGTTCTTATAATCGCGGATTTTAGATGAAATAACGTGTTTTCTCTACGAATTGAAGGAATGGGAAGATATATCAGAAATTATTTTTATTGTTTCAGATGAAGTATAAAATAAGTTGAGCGTCCAAGACATAACTTTAAATTCGAAAGATATAGCTCCTCTCTTATTTTTATATAATAATTATTACTCATTATTTAGTTACTTACACCTTAGTCTTTGATGTACGTAGACTTCATACGTCGTTTTTTAAAGAGTATCATGTACATTATTTTATTTTCATGTGTTATTTATTTACTTACACAATAAGTAACTAAAAAAACTAAAAGTTATGAATTTGACATAACTAGCTACCCGATATATTTTAAAATAGCGTAAATTCTTTAGTACTACATAAAAATATTATTCAAAGAGTCGGCCTACTCTTAAGCGAAATATAAAACGCTTGGTAAATGACTTGTAAGAAAAAACTATTTCTCTAACAATTCGAATTCTCCTCGCACAAGAAAATTTCTGTACCACTTCCCTTTTATCTACGCCTATAACAAATCGTAAGAGCGTACGCATTCTTATGTAAATGTTATTTTTATATAAGTGTTTGTTTTATTCATGCGGAAGAAAATATTTGAGAGAAAATAACTTTGGAGGTGCTATAGGTTTAAGTGTGTTGCGTTAACAAAACTACTAATACTTGAAATCTCATTACCCAATCCAATGGCACAAAAATTGTGTGGATAAACCTGATACAAGGGTAAAACGATGTAGGAGTAAAATGTTAATTATAATAATCAATTAATATCATTTGTTTTTCTTATAATTATAAAGCCGAAGTCAGTTCAAATATTTGGATTTGACTGTAGGTAATTTGTTCGTACCTATAAAGTCGTCGATCTCCAATTTCCTTTTAACGTATTACGTTCGTCTCGTTTAATAACCTTCTGTAGATGACTTAGCATGTTATAATTTTTGAAATTTTGGGATTCCGTAGCCAAATGGCAAAAAACGGAACCCTTATAGATTCGTCATGTCTGTCTGTCCGTCTGTATGTCACAGCCACATTTCTCCGAAACTATAATAGCTATGCTATTGAAACTTGGTAAGTAGATGTAGTCTGTGAACTGCATTAAGATTTTGATACAAAAATGGAAAAATATTAAAAATTTTAGGGGGGTTTGGGGGTGAAACAATTTTTTTTTCATCTAAGCTATGCATGTGGGGTATCTATGGATAGGTCTTTAAAAATCATATTGAGATTTTTAATATCATTTTTTTCTAACCTGAATAGTTTGCGAGAGAGGCTCTTCCAAAGTGGTAAAATGTGTCCCCCCCCCCCCCTCTAACTTCTAAAGTAGGGGCAAGATAATTATAAAAATTATATGATGTACATTACTATAAAAACTACCAACGAAAATTGGTTTGAACGAGATCTAGCTATAAAGTTTTTTTATACGTCATAAATCGTAAACCTTAATTTAACTTTCATTAAATCTACTGAACTATAATTTAAATAAATCAAAGCCTTTTGATTTCATAGAAATAAACATTATTGCTGCTGCGGAACCCTTCATGGGTGAGTCCAACTCGCACTTGGTCGGTTTTTTTTTTAAATTATGTAACTCATTTTATAAAGGCTGATATCCATATCCATACTAATAGTATAAACTAGAAGGTGTATCTGTCTGTTGCCTCTTCACGCCCAAACCGCTTTTACTAGAATTTACACGACAAACGAATTTTGGCACAACGGAGTTGCGATTGACATCTGGTTGTACAACTTGTCGCTATAATATCATATAATAATATCAATGGACGCTTCACACCACGTCAGACTGGCCCCGTGGTAAGTACCTGAAGGACTTGTGTTACGGGTACCAGACAACGGAAATATATTTAATACTTTTATACTATACATATTATTATATTTAAGATTTTTATTATATGATACACATATTTAATATACAATAGGCTACTTGACCTAATTTTTTTCTTCATGCTAATCGCTTCATAATCATTCATTTTTACAAAAAAAACTTATATTTTAATATTTTACACAGTAGAAACCCATAAAAATGTTTATTGAAAAATATGCCTCTTAAATGGCGCCGAAAACACTGTCCGCCATAGTGTGACGTCATACGCTTTGTATTTTAAACTTTGTATTGAATTTTTTTTAATGTGCTAAATGTACGAGTCTTAAAGTGCCCAAAAATTATAAAATAATTATATTAGAAATTAGAAATTATTTGTAATGTTGAAAACTTTTGGAGAAAAGTTTTGGCCATTTCATTTCCCGTCTACAATAAATGGAGATAATATATATAAAACTGATGTTTTATTTGAATTATTGAAGAAAATATATAATAGGCTCATTCTTATTATTTATGTACAAATAAACTTACATATAGCGAGCGCGATAAATAAAAGATATTAAATTAGTATGAGGATAACGTCACATCCAAATCGGAAGTACCGCAAAAGCGTTTTCGTCAGTACAATTCCCATTTTCATAAAATCATATTTTCAAATCGACTTTATTTATCAATCATAAGCTTTTATTTGATAATAAGGGTGAAATACGGTTTCCTAGGCCAAGTTCTACTAGAAATATGCATTTGTTCAATTAAATTGAATATAGGTCAAGTAGCCTATTATACATCCATGACCTAGGAACTTTATAAACTTTTTGTTCCGTCGGCCGGACTCGAACCCGCGACCTCCGGCTTGAGCTACCAACGCGCTCACCACTGCGCCACGGAGGTCGCTATATATACAGACAATTATCGTGGATACCGGATATGGTTAATTGTGCAACCTTAAACCGTATTTAGTACTTTAAGAAATTGGCTATATAGACTGCTGCAGTACGCCATTCGGGTAGGCGTCTACCGTCAATAAAATAAAATCCAAGCGAAATTGAATCATAAGCCGCCGTGCTAAAATTGAATTTTGTCCACAGGGACTGGAGATAAAAGGTCAGATGGTGTTCTGTACGGAGTCGGATTCCCTGCTGTTCGTGGGTTCACCTTTTCTGGATGGACTGGAAGGTCTGACGGGCCGGGGACTGTTCATCTCTGATATTCCACTACACGACGCCACCAGGGACGTGATACTAGTCAGCGAGCAGACGAGGGCACAGGTATATATATAATATAATATAAGCCTAGTATAAATATTATTACCTACCCTTTTATAATGCCAGAAGAAAGGCTTTGAAAGTGTTTCTTTTTTTTTAGTTAAAAGTTGTTATACCTGAAAGGAGCCGCCCTTGTTTTCTTTCCATAATATTACACATAATAATTACACATACAACAGACATAGAGCAAGATGATCTTGATCGATGTCTGTGAATAGTACTAGAAAAATATTATAATCCTATTTTTGGACTATGTTAGGTTATTTTCACAATATCACGTTTGTTTGAGTTATTACATTATATTATTATTCCGGCGAATTGAATAAATCACATAATATAAGTAAAAGGACACAAATTATACAAAGCATACAATTCTGTTTACATTAGTGTAAATTTACTATAACATTTTAACAATGATTTACAAAATAATTTGCCGACTCTACTTATTAATTATGCAAATTATATTTTCAATGATAATTGTGTACAAAAGTTCAGCAAACAAATATTTATAAGTTATAATGAACTAGCAAGTAGCAAGCAGAATATCCTCTGTAGGTAAGAGTCCCACATACCCCCGGGGTGCTTCAGCTTACTGAGGCACATCCCCAGCCCGGAGCACCCATGATGGGTTTCCCCTGCGCATCAAAAAAAAAGGGTCAACTCACATTGAGGCAGAGTCGAAGTGGCGCGTCACGTTTTTTGCGCAATCATAATATTATTCATCTCTATTGTTCTATTATTTAATTACTTTCAAATAATATGAAAATATGGAAGCGTCGAAAATCTAATGCGCATGTCGACGTGCTATCCCATATTTTTGTAGCAGAAAACCCTCTACAGATTTTAACAGAGCTATTTTGCAAAACATGTTTTTCAGTGTAAACTTCTGAGTCATAGTTACTGAAGTCGCATAAAAACTTTTGCCCTTATCGTGGGATCGATTTTCCATTTAATTAAGACCTATAATCCAAGTTTCCTGTTTTCCCGTTATCCCAGATCTCGATAGAGGCGTTTAGACAGATTACACTTTAGATAAATGGCGTGGATTGACTTCGGGTCAGTTACGGTCTGGCCCGAAACTATAGAAGTCAAAATCAAACTCAGGATTATCCGGAGAGTTTCCACATAAGACGTGAAGGGATCGAACGGAATTAGACACAATAAATTACGTTGTAACTATATAGTAATTTGTGGACAGGCTAAGGCCATTTTGTTATCAAAATTAAATACTAACCTCTATATATCTTTATATATATAATTCTTCTGTGAGTGTGTATGTCACTGAACTTCTCTCAAACGACTGGACCGATTTTGATGAAATGTTTGTGTGTGTTCAAGGGGATCTGGGAATGGTTTAGATTCACAATTTTGTCCGCTGGACAATGTTTTTTAATTAATTTTTAATTTATTAGTATTTGTTGATTTTGGAATGTTTTACATTGGATCCGACAGACGGCGCTATCATCGCAGTGTCAAATTTTAAATAATATTCGAATTTTAATTTTAGTCTGTCCCGACAGTTAGGGCTGCGATCAAATTAAAAAAAAAATACTTTATATACTTAGTATGGCAAAGAAACGTTTGCCGGGACAGCTAGTTTTAATATAATACAATAATTAAATATATAGAGGTAAGTTATGACTACCTCAGAACCCGAACACTAGTTCTATTTACAGTGTCCATACATTTTAAATGCTTCGCAAAATTGTAGTTTTGATTATAATATTTATTAATGTACCGAACACAATATTACATCTATTTAATGTAATATTGTGTTCGTAAATTACGTGGACCGTAATATGAAAATCACTGGGCTGTTAAACCCGTTATGTTTTTACAAAACCCAAATGGACATATGCCAGAAACATGCGATAACGTTGGTTGTTAAAATGTAACATATATTTTGCTTGCCTTGATTTTCGGAAGAAGGGTAAAGTTTTATTACTTAAATAAAGAGATTCATGATGATTTAATTTTTCTACAACAATTAGGCTCGTCTATGGGCCTTTCGCCCATATCCTTTGTTTGTCACTTTTTATATGTATAATTTTTTTGCGTACCAAGTTTGCATTTTGTCCATCAGGCCTTTGGTCCAAAGAGAATCATGATTACAAGTAAATAAAACTGACATTTATATGGAAGAAGCAAAACCCATAAACAGATAGTAACATTAAATTCTTATCAAGATATAAGGCACATAATGCTTGTCAAGTACTTGTGTAACCCTAAGTTTGTTTGGGCGGTCCTGCATCATACAGTATTATAATCTAATCCCATACGAGCTTACGACCATGATCTTTTAGACCCGTATATTTGATTTAATTTATGCTGATCCGTTTTAGTATTAAGGGTCGCCTTCTAGAGAATCAACCGCCATATGATTTTAATAATGTGTTTCACGGGGTGGACCAAGATATTTAGCTACAGTAATTAGTGTTTTAGTACAGAATATGTTTTAGTATGTAATAAAGTTAATCTTTTGGCGGTTTTAAGTGGAGTATATTGAATAATATTATAATAGCATGTCGCTCAGTATCATGGCGCTTGCGATTGTCCTTTAGCAAATCCCCACTTTCACTTTCAATATTCGCTTCCAAAATCATCAAAAAAAGAGACTTAAAAGTATGTAGCAAGAAGATGGATTTCGCCACGCCATAAATATATTCAAAGTACCCACCCAAAGATTCTTTGTTTGTGTTCCACGAAAACGCTTACTTTATCTCAAAACCGCGGTGTATTGGATTTCGATTTTATTTCCTTTTTATTTCCCCTCGATTCCTGATATCGCGAATACGGGTTCCATTATAATAATAGTTAAATACTGGAAGACATAATAATAGTGCCTAATATTGTTTATACACGGGCCTGCTAATATATTACTATTTTATTAGGTACCAAAATGTGCTCACAACTTAATTAACAATAATCAAAGCAATTTCTTCATCCTGCAGAAACTGCTCTTTTCTAAACTATCCAATGTCCTTTCCTGGGACTCAAAATATCTCCTTAATAAAAATTGTATCAAAGCAGACAGAAGTACAGGCACAATTTCGCATTAATTATAAGTTCAACAAACTTTGGTATTTCATGACTCTTCTTTTTTAGGATGGTCTACGGAAAAGAATGGATAAATTGAAGAATTCAATAGTGGAGACGAGTAAATCTGTGGACAAGGAGAGAGAGAAGAATGTGAGCCTTCTGCACCTGATATTTCCACCGCACATAGCGAAGAGACTTTGGCTAGGTAAGACTAGACTTTTATAGGTCACGACAACTTTTATATCCGTCGTGACTCGTGTCAGGTGTACTTTATTATTAATGGCTACTGTAACCTATACTCTGTGTAGAAAGATCTATATAGAGGTAGTTTATTGACTCATGAAAACTGTGTTTTCCGTTTGAAATGATTTACCCACGTGTAATCTTAAAATTTGAACTCTACCAGATTAATGTTTTTCTTTATTTCAATACTTCAGTGGACCTTATTTCTATCGGTTTTTCTTGCCTAAACTTATTTTTGAAGGTTGTTTTAATTACTTTCACTATAGCAAGTATATACTTACATTGAAATAAAAGATAGTATGCTTTTTAAGTACTATTTCTTCATGTGTACATTATATGCGTATGAATGTCTTTGAGCTATTGCATAGCTTTTATCGCGGGCTTTTATTGCGAGTTTCTTACGCCGGTTCTAATCTCGTCGGGTTAGTTCCCGAACCGGTGGTAGGTATCATGTAGACTTTTAGAAAATATTCACTTATAATACCACAAGAGCTTCAAAATTATCGGGTATTTCCCGATAGGTTCGTTGCAAACAAATGAAGGATTCAAGTTTTTCAGGTTAAAAAATCACGAGCGCGAAGCGCGAGTGATTTTTCCTGAAAAACTTGACGACTTTATTTGTTTGCAGGGAACCTTGAGGGAAATGCCAGATAATTTTGAAGCTCGTGTGGTATTCGGGGGATTATTTTTCCGTCCCAAATGTAGGCCAATAGAATTGCACCATTCGACGTCACGTGGTAACCAGAGAAAATTTTCAAAAAATTATCAGTATAATACCATGTAGGTTGTACCACGTGACGTCGAATGGTGCAATTCTATTGGTCGATATTTGGGTCGGAAAAATAATCGCAAAAATTTATTCTGAATAAAAATTCTGAGTTTGAGTTTGACTTTGACTTTGAGAACGGCGACAGAATCAAAAAATTCCGTAACAAAAAAATCTAACACACCTCATGACTCCGATCGCCACAATTAAAATTGCGTGGAATAAAAATGCTATGCAATAGTTTTAATGCAATAGCACTCCACTTCGTCCGGCACAGTTACAATTGCATACGTTGATAATAAAAAAATGCTATCCAATTGCTTTACCGCGGCAGTTCCGAGTAGGTACCACACGTATTTTTTTTTTCATAATACAGTGTTTTTTAGGGGAGGCGATAGAGGCGAAGAGCCACGACGATGTGACGATGTTGTTCAGCGACATCGTGGGCTTCACGTCGATCTGTGCGACCGCCACGCCCATGATGGTCATCGCCATGCTCGAGGATCTGTACAGCGTGTTTGACGTGTTCTGCGAAGAGCTGGATGTTTATAAGGTAAGGAAATATCCACTGCTAAATCTCTTTTTTGGAAGTAGGTTTAAAAGCAGTAGCAGTAACTCGCAGTACGTTGTGCCGCAGTTGTCGCGGGGGAAGTTTACATTTTCTGGATAAGAAAATATAGTATGATCCTCTCCAGGACTCAAAGTATCTCCGAACAAAATTTTATCAAAATCGTTATATACACACCAATTTGTGACCCTACCCATCATGGTTACTAACAATACTTAATAAGGTATGTAAATTGATAGACTCTTGTACTTGTAACATTGCAAATAACATAGGTATGTTATTTGCAATGTTACAAGTGCAAGAGTGTAGCTAATATAAACCTTTATTATGATATCGGAAATTATTATGATGTTATCAACAATTTATCTTCCATAGGCTCTTATAATTGAGCAAAAGGGTCCCGATAGCGGACCTCTATAATTCAGTTACACGAGGTCCCATCTTTAATAAACCAATTTTCATAGATGAACCCTTTGACGTTTAGCATATTAAACTTTATTATTACCCATAGTTCGAATATGACACCGTCATAGCTCTATCAGACCTCTACAAGTTTTCGGTTAGATCAAATATGGGAACACTAACATTTTATTTTACTCGGTAGATATTTTTGTCTCCATCGCCGAATTAATAGTTACAATTTAAAATAGTTACTCATAAATTTCAGATTAGGTAAAAGAAGTTTAAAACTAACATTCAGATAATTTTATTCTTTGAGCAGGAAAATAAAGAATATCTTAACTCAAATTTTGGCTACGCGTATATTCGCTCAAAAATTGTCATGCACGAAAACTTCCGCCATTTGCGAAAATAGGAACAAATTCAAAATGGCCCCGAACTACCCCAAAGTTGTCCTCTTTTTGTCTCGACATGCTTTGTGTTTTGTATAAGGAAAATCATTTCACCTCAACTCAAGTGGTATAATGGTCGATTTTATTTCTGAAAAAAGTTCCAAGTGCGGCTGTTATCTGGCAGTGCTCAGTAATTGCGGTCTGGAATTGCCTCCTAATGCTATTAACCTTGACTTTTGTCTTAATAAAGTTCAATTTATCAAACCGCCCGAATATTTTCATTGCCTCGCCAAAAACTTCGGCTATTGCTTTGAATGTAGAACCATAAAGATGGTGAATTATCATTCAGCTAGATTATTCTGGAAGAATCCATTTATCATATTATTAATCGTCAAGTTTTACTGACGGTATGAAGTATTATGCTATCAAATGATCATTTAAATAATTCTCTTATAATATTTAGTTCTGTGTTAGTTTTTTTTCTCAAAACCTAAACCAAAACCTCACAAAAATTCATATAAAATGAAAAATTACAATGGCAAGGCTCATACTTTGATTTGATGGTCCTAAAATATGGATTGTTCTATTTGTAGGACAGTGTTACTTTAAAATTATATAATTACTAGCTGTCCCGGCAAATGTTTCTTTGCCATATTAAGTATATAAAGTATTTTTTTTAATTTGATCGCAGCGCTAACTGTTGGGACAGACTAAAATTAAAATTCGAAATCGAATATTATTTAAAATTTGACACTGTGATTTGACACCGTCAGTCGGATCCAATGTAAAACATTCCAAAATCAACAACTACTAATAAATTAAAAAAAACATTGTCCAGCGGACAAAATTGTGAATCAATCACAAAAAATCAGCTGGTTAGGGTTCCGTTTTAGGGTACAGTAGTCAACCAAGTTTTGTTGATTACAGAACCCTAAAAAATTTGTTCTAGGGCTCCCGCACTATAATTCATTTACAATTTACGTCTTCTAAAATTAGTCAACCAAGTTTTGTTGATTACAGAACACAAAAACGGAACCCTAACCAGCAGATTTTTTGTATATTGGTAGGTTAATCTTAATATATATAATTCTTCTGTGAGTGTGTATGTCACTGAACTTCTCAAACGACTGGACCGATTTTGATGAAATTTTTTGTGTGTGTTCAAGGGGATCTGGGAATGGTTTAGATTCACAATTTTGTCCGCTGGACAATGTTTTTTTAATTCATTTTTAATTTATTAGTAGTTGTTGATTTTGGAATGTTTTACATTGGATCCGACAGACGGCGCTAACATCGCAGTGTCAAATTTTAAATAATATTCGAATTCGAATTTTAATTTTAGTTAGCGCTGCGATCAAATTAAAAAAAAATACTTTATATACTTAATATGGCAAAGAAACGTTTGCCGGGATAGCTAGTCTATACATATAATAAAATCGTAGGAAAGTCAATTCTGTACATTGAATATTTTTGAAAAATAATACTTGGGACGTGATCTACAATCGATATGGAAGCCAAAAATATAGTTTTTAGAATTTTTGTCTGTTTGTATGTTTATCTGTTTGTCTGTTTGTCTGTATGTATGTCTGGGATAAACTCAGAAAGTACTGGATGGATTAACTTCAAATTTTGCACGAATATTACTTAGAGGTCGGGTCAACACATAGGCTATAAATTTTAACGATATCATCTAGGGTGGGGGAGAGGGGCTCATTTTTCCATATTTTTAGTTTTTTTGCTCATATCGCTTAAACGGTTAGTTGTAGCAAAAAAATGTCCGGTACAAAAAGAAATCTCATAAAATTTCGTACAAATTTGTCCTGTACACTATGTATCTATCTCCACTCCTTGCCTTGCTACCAGCTTTTATGTATCTTATCTATACAGATTTCGAGTGTCGTTTTATAACTATGCGGTGAGCTTTGGCACCGGTCGTTTCTTGGGGGTTTTCTCAAATCTATACATATAACAAAATCGTAACTTAAATTATAATATATAAATCGTAACTTAAATGTATCTATACATATAAGTAATAAAATCGTAACTTAAATTATAAAACTACTAGCACAAGCTAGTAGTTATATAATTTAAGAGTAACACTGTCCTACAAATATTTAAACAATCCATATTTTAGGACCAAAGTATGAAATCCTTTCTATCTCTGTTAGCTACCACTTTCAAGATTTTTTGCAGATAAAAAAGTTGTTTATCTTTATCAAAATGAAGATACTCACAAAAAATAGCTTATTAGTAATCACAATTTTTTTTTCTAGGGCTTCCTCACTATTAGCTTAGTTACCAAAAAATATACTACGTCAAGTACATGATAATAAAATTCGTTAGTCTCGACTCCCCCATATAGAAACGTCACGTTCAACAAAATACAAAGAAATTGGAATTTAATGGTTCGACTTTTCGTAAGTTAAATTACAAGGTAGAAGTTATCTAATAAAAGAAAGCGATACTCTTTAAGTTCGTGTCCCATGGCGGTTGTGTGCAGTCTACCATGAAATGGAAATAGAAAAGGCTGAATATAAAAATGTAAAGGTTAAAGTAATTCAATGTAAATAAAAATATCATGCTATTGTACGTAATAAACTTAAAAGTTTAGCAAAAAGCTTTTTAAAAAAGTTAAAAGCGGACCACTCGGAAAAATAATTTAGCAAAAAATTGTGTCATGTTTTAACTTCTAGTCTGGGTAACATGGTCACTATTAATCATTTGTATACTAACCCACAATTTTTTTTGTTGAACTATGAATGCAATTTTGTTCTAAATGATCTAAAGAACTATACTGCATTTATATAGTAATATTTTTGTGGGATGATACACAAAGTACGCTAAAGTTATATCAAGCAGATTACTAGTGATTGAAGTTAATTTTTCTTGGAAGAGATTTGACATTTAAGTTTTCTTGCCTTTCGTAATTCAGACTTCAGAATAGTTTAGGTCGAAATACATTTAAGCAAAATAGATTTCAGCATGTAACTGGAGTATGTGTTACGTGACAAATATAACATATATGTAAAGGATAATTTATTCCC
Organism: Polyommatus icarus; assembly: GCA_937595015.1. NCBI lineage: Eukaryota > Metazoa > Arthropoda > Insecta > Lepidoptera > Lycaenidae > Polyommatus > Polyommatus icarus. Next base: position 18,371,601 of record OW569323.1, on the reverse strand, counting down.
TGGGTGTCACCCCAATTTTATCGTCGTCAAGAAAAATGCGTCAGCTTAAAGGTGATAAAGTGGTGGATTTGAAAAATCTTTTTTTAAGGTCGAAAATATCTTAATAATGACACCTGAATTTATATTTCTGTAATATAAGACATGGAAATTGCCCATTACGGCTGTCTTAGAGGCTTTAAAATGTTTTTAAATTCAGGTCGAATATTGGTAGGTTTTATGAATTTTTTGCTATCAGTCATCTCATTTTATCTCGTCTCTCAAGCATTGACTGCATCAAGAAACAAAAAAAAAGCGTCTACACAGACGGACCGCATTTCAACTGCAATCCAACCACAAATTGCAGTTCAGGTGCAGTTTGAATGCAGTTGACACGACTGCAATAGAACTGCAAACCAAACAGTTCACACGACTGCACGCCAACTGCAACTGAACTGCAATCCGACTGCGGGTTTGGTTTGCAGTTCTATTGCAGTCGTATTGCAGTCGTGTCAACTGCATTCAAACTGCACTTGAACTGCAATTTGCAGTTGGATTGCAGTTGAAATGCGGTCCGTCTGTGTAGACCCTAACATCGGATGATGTAAAACGATTAAACGAGTAAATGACGTAGATCCTCTGCCTGTGTATCTATTTCTTCAATGGTATGACAGGGTGCCTTCCATCCTAAGCTCCAATTAGTAGGAGAAACTAAAAAAATGAATTGTTTTACAGGTGGAAACTATAGGTGACGCATACTGCGTGGCGAGTGGACTCCATAAGAAGATCACCACTCATGCGCCTCAAATCGCCTGGATGGCGCTGAGGATGGTGGAAACCTGCGCACAGCATTTGACACACGAGGGTAACCCGATAAAGGTATACAATGTTTGACTTTAACTTCTGTTTTATATAAGTTTATGTCAACAAAGGTAGAATCAATTTGGAAGTTGTTTGGTACTAACTTCTTCAACTTCTGATGTTGCGGGTGTCCACGGTAGTTGCCATCGGGACACTATTGTTTGCTTGTTTGATCCCCTATTTTATAAATTTTTATAAAAAAAAGAAGTTGCCGCTTGCAAATATCTAAATGGTGCCGTTCACGCATCACACACACACACACACACACACACACACACACACATACTAAGTTTTAAATTGCTATTGTTACAGTCACTTTTTTAGTCCTTCTGAAATTGTTTTTGTAAAGAATTTAATGCGGAATATTCCTGGCTTTCCGATATTATGAAAATCGAATTAAATACCAAAACACGAAATTTTTTCATCAACGAAATGAACGAAATCAATCACTCACGTTCATATTGAAATAATGACTTGCTCATTTCAAGTCGCCTGCTACGCTCGATAATTTCACATAATTCAGAATTAATCATGGTCAATACAGTCGAGGGCTCTCCTCTTATCTCCCCTCTGCAAAATTCAGAACAGCCATTTGTATGAAAATGCGACGGACAAAATATAAATCTGCAAAAAATTGCTTATGCTCAATCAGCAGTATTCAAATAAACCTTTTGTATGTAAAAAATACTGTGTCCAATGATTTGTGTTGTGTGGCAAATGTATTTTTATTAACATATCTGGAGTTTTGTTTTGAAAGTGCTGGCAGCTGAATTTGTTTCGACATAGGTTGAATTTATGTATGTATGTTTTTGTACTTGTACTATAAAAATATAGAGGTTTATCGATTGCGCACTTGAATAGTTCATTCAATTATTGAATAGTATCATTCAATAAACGCGCTATAGTCATTTAATTATAGTAACATTTTGGATTACAAAACCTAAATTTTTCCCCGATTTTATATGTTGGTATGCTAAGTACTGACATACGGTTTTGCTCGACAGTTTTACTTCAAATCGAGTTTTAATTACTGTGTGGACCGCAAAACTGACAGCTCGAACGCTCGCATCGAGCCGCTCGAAGGATTGATGGAACCGAATCGAGCCGGATTGATGGAATGAAATATATCGATTGAGAATAAAACTATCGAGCAATGCTGAATGTGTGGACGAAAGCCCGGGCCGCGGGTTTTGCTCGACGTTATTGCTCGATCGAGCAAAACCATATGTGAGTACTTAGCAGTAGAGGCTTTTTCCTTATGACAGCAGTATAGGCCTTTTAGTATAAGACTTCAATCACAAAATCAGCCGGAAGCAAGAAGGGTAGCTACGCTACATTGGAACGCGCCGCCGCCGCTCCCGCCCCGCAGCCCGCTGATTTTGAGATTGAAACCTAAACAGAATTGTGACGTCATAGATGCGTATCGGCCTGCACACGGGCACGGTGCTGGCGGGCGTGGTGGGCAAGACCATGCTCAAGTACTGCCTCTTCGGGCACAACGTCACGCTCGCCAACAAGTTCGAGTCCGGCTCCGAACCCCTCAAGATCAACGTCAGCCCCACCACATATGAGTAAGTTTGTTCTTTTTTTGAATGTGGATATAATTTTCGAGGAATATGAAAACAGATTTGAATTAACAACACTAACGTTGGTATTAAACAACGGGGCGGTGAGATGCAGTTTTTTAGCGTGTTAGAACAATTGACGGACTTGCCACTCGCGGTGAATGGCAAGTGCGTCAATTTAATGTCCATAAATATTTAACTGATGGTTAATAAATAACTAAATAATATCTTTGCTAAATATATTATAAAATCTGGTGTGAACACATTTAAAAATGCATCACATCGCATCGTCTCATTGTAATGTAAATTGAATTTTAATGTTCTTCTTTTGAAATGTTGATATTATGCTTTAAAAAGAGCTCTTCGGAAAATATAGCAGCAGTATTGAATTTACTCTATTAACGCATTGCTTTAGTTAAATCAATGCTTTATTCATGAATTCAGATAATACCATACGTGCCATCAACATTCATTAAAATAAAACAAAATAATCGCATTCTTTAGAAAAAATCCAAACTTCATAATAATATAATAGTAAACTTTTAGTAAAGAGAATATCTATGATACCCAACTTAAAAGGAATTAAAGGAAAAAATCCATACCCTTGTGGGACTTGGGAGTGAATTCCGACACTCTCCCTCCCGAGATAAGACCTCGCGTGCCTACGTGACGACCTTGAGGCCGTTATCTATAACGACAATAATATGTCTAGTTGTGTTACACTCGCACAAATTCGAGTAGTCCCTTTATAAAAAAGTAAGGGCTTATCCGCACTACGAATTTTCACCGCGCGGATTTCTGGCAACCCTATAACACTTTGAATCTTTTGATGGGGGTGACAGACGTGCGAGTACGCGGACTAAAGGTGAACGCAGATTTGGGCGCACCGCACGCACCGCAGTCGCCGCATTTCGAATTCTCCATATTATAAAGAATGTAGAAGTTGCGAAGACTGCGGCGCGGGTAGGTATGCGAGCTTGCCTATAACTTCATATAAAGAATTCGAAATGCGGCGACTGCGATGCGTGCGGTGCGGCCAAATCTGCGTTCACCTTTAGCTCGACGATCTTAATAGCCTGTATGTCACCTAAAAACCGCGTACTTAAAGATTGCCGCGCAAGTTCGCCGTCTTGGAATTTTACTCGTAGCTCGTCTCGGCTCGTACGTCTGGCAAGTGGGCCGCGTGCCTCAAGCCTGGGGACATGGTAATCCAGTGTGAGCCATTCTCGTGTGTCACCGACGTCGAGCCGAGTAAGTTCGCGATCGTAAAGCCCGCGTGCTTAAATTTCGTACGTCTTAAGTCGCGAATTACTTAGAACACGCGGGTTTCGTAGTTAAGTAGTAAGGTAGTTCGTACGTGTATCAGGCCTTTGAGAGTATCGGCACTGCCGGTAAAGAAATAATATGGAAAAATTCGCGAGAATTAATATCGCGCGGTCAAAATTCGCAGTGCGGATAGGCCCTGACAAGTACCACCAAAGAAATCGATTCAAAGCCCTACGTGATTGTCAGATTATATCAACCCCAGCTGATAGATCACAACTAACTTTGACTTGGCGTAACCGGACCAAATTCTGAAGGTCTGCCGTATATTTATGAATCAATTTCTCAGATGCTACTTTGTAATAAATGTGAAAAGGATTTTGACGTGATAACGTCTTATAATTCAATATGGGTTGCGCGCCCGAAAACATGACAGTTCATGCGGCGTTACCTCGCTCTGAGGCGTTCTATTTAAGGCTTGAAGTGCAAGCGAGAGCGCGGAACGAGCGACAAGGAAGCACAATCGGCCTTTGCGTTCGGCAGCGTTCGACATCCGTCTCTCTCCTAAGTCCTACTTGAGTGACGTCATACGGTCCGATCCGTTCTGTAGGGTTACCCTGGGACGCAAATCACTCTGGCGTAATAATAAATAAAATAACCAGTGAGTGTGAGTGTCAACGATAAGATAAGAATTTATTCTATTGAATTACATATACCATATGTTGCCGAGTAAGCGATAGCGCGATCTAGAGACCTAACATCGACATCTGTTATCAAATCGCGGAACTAAATTTACTTATAAAATATTATAAGTTCAACTCAACAAAGGTAGTTGTCACGTTCAACTATCGTCAGTAAACCGACTTTACAGACAACCGATTTTTTTTTAAAGACGAAAGATGTAGGAAGTGATTCTAATATAAATTGCAAACAAAAAGTATTAAATAAAACACACAACGAATGAAATAATTAACTTATAAACTCCTCTTCAATTTCTTATAGGTACTTAAAATTTATTATGGTAATAGAAAGATGGATAGATTTCAAATAATAATAGATAGATGGTGCGTTCATTAATTCTCATATCTCTGACACTCACCGACGTTCATCACGTAGGATATTAACTGTTATTGTCTGCCTAAACATAATACTATTTTAATGCCAACCATGTTTTGGTTAGAAGTAAGTCTCTACATTCTATATCATTGTTATTATAGTTGTCATATAAGTTAATCCTATAATTAATTATGGTTGTGATATACACTGTGATATACAAAGTCTATAATTATTATAGCTCAACCTTGTGCGAAGATTGAAAAATACTGCAGATGTTTACTAATACCCACGGTAAACTTTTCTCCAGTAAGCTGTTTAAAGCTGCCTTAAGGCCACCAACAATGAAAATTAAAGTAGGGAGCACTATCCAATCCCTCCCCTGAGAGTAAAATGCAGCGCAAATTTAAATTGACGCCAACTTTCAAAGAAATTTTGTTATGTAACAAATTACTTGGGAAAATACTTTAACTTTTCAAATTGCACTGTTGCCATATAGTTCGAGAACAACATTAAATTGTTTTACGAAACAAACACGTAGGTAGCTAGTACGCTTTTGCTTTTACGTATGTAGGTACGTCAAATATTACAAAACGCTTTTAAAAATTCCGTTTATTTATCTTGTCTTCATCGTATCTCGCCTTTTTCTCCGTATATTTTTAGCACTCTCGTTTACGTCGTGTAAATCCCGTAACGTAAAAAGCGTTTACAGCCAAAACATTATAAATATTCTGATATTGATAGCTCCGTGGAGACCGAGCACAATGTGAGCACATGTCGGAGCAATCACTCCTCTTTTATCATTCATAAACTTTCGCTCATTCATCATTTTTATTTCGCCCTCGTCTCGTTGCCCAATTAAATTGAAAACTCTCGTTTATATAAAAACGTATTATATTGGTTTTTGGAGTTGGAAAGATATACCAATGGCCGGATCGATGAGGACTTTTCACATTTCCTTTATTATAGTGTATTGAAGTAATTGAACAATCCTACAAATATTCAGCCTTGTCGGAATTAATGTAACCTTGGATGTCTAAATTGATCGGAGTATGGTGGACGCACCCTTTCACTTATATTATAATTGAACTGATACTGTCAGTTTGTTCTGTAGACATAATATTTTTATCATGGTGAAGTACACGAACGAATGCCTCTAGATTTTTTTCTTTGATAAGCCAACGACGTTGGAACAGCTCAGAGCCAAAATTAAACGCGAAATAGCCGAAATGTGAGGCCGAGTCATAGAAAATTGGGTTCGACGAATCACCGCTGCAAACGTGCCTGTGGTGGCTATATTATGAGCGAAGTCCATTTAAAAATGTTTTCATAGCGCTTCAATCCGATACTGAAAATTTTGAAATATCTCAAATTGTTTTAGTTTTATTTTGAAAAAAAATTGTAAAGTGCTTATTGGAAAACCCCTTAATATTCTTTAATTTTATAACGTTCCCTTAATATGTTTTTTTTAATATCTCAACTTATAATGAGCTCTATTTATATTATAATTACATTATGTGAATAAATCATCTATGGAAAAGTGTTTGAAATAGTACCTCTTGACAGTCTTGTTTGATTACTCTCCTCTAAGAACGTTTGGTTATCAAATTACTTTTGTTTTTCCTCAGCCCGACAAGTTATTGTTACAATAAGGGGTAGAATACGATCCCGAATTTTTCCTTTTACGAAAAATTATACCAAAATTGTTTTCATGTTCCATGTGGCTTATTACCAATTTTCTCAAACATGTTATCTGTAGGAAAAATAAAATTTCTTACGACGACAAACTGTACCTATTACAGACACAAGAGTGAAAAAGTAATTGTTTTGTTTTCTTCTGAAATTTTAAATGTATCACTGAAAATAGAATCCCACCACAACCTTTTTGGAGGTTTTTTTTCTTTTCTTTTCAGGTCACGTTATAACTTTTCTGTACTTAGCTTTGCACCCATTCCCTATCTCCTTTATATTTTTTCTTTGAGGCTTCGTTAGTTCTATAGGTGGACAACGTAACGTAAATACTTCTGAGTTCTGAGTCGACAATTATATTCATAATATTATATAATTGACTCATCGAACATCGAAAATAAAGGGGGTGTGAAATAGCCGCGAACCGCTTCGAGAAAAGTATGGTACGGCCGTGCCTTTGCTAAAAAGCTTGGCTGGGGCACTGCCGTGCCCCCAGATATGAAAATATTATATAAATATTGGTTTAGTATAAGTCTGATTATTTATTATTATCAATGAGGCAACGCCCGCAACTCCGTTAGTCAGAAATTCGTTTATCTCGCGGGAACCGTACATTTTCCGGAATAAAAAGTGCCTATCATATGACAAAGTCGGTTCCGCGGCTTAAGTGTGAAGAGGTAACAGACAAACAGCTGATAAAAACACACTTTCGCATGAACGGTATCCATACTAATATACTAATATTATAATGTATGTCTGTCTGTTACCTCTTCACGCCCAAACCACTCAACGGATTTTGCTGAAATTTGGTATGGAGATACTTTGGTCCCGGGAAAGGACATAGGATACTTTTTATCCCGGAGAAATGTACGGTTCCCGCGCGATAAACTAATTTTGGCACAACGGAGTTGCGGGCGCCATTTAGTTGTACATAATTATTATATTATTATGTTACCTAAGTAATAATATTGAATAATAATTGATGCTTAGTGAGTAAGCAGCAGCTGTACAAAATCACAGCTTGAATATAGTGGTAAAATCTAATATTTTCACGTAGGTACATGCACTATCATTAAGCAGTTCAACCATTAACATTTGCTTAATTTGTAACAGAGAAAACTGGACATATAATCATTTTACGAAACAAATGTAATATAGATGTCCGAAAACTGGACTTCAGCTGCTTTGAACATACGTTGGTGAAGCGAGTAACTCAGAGATAATCTACCTATAACGGCAGGCTTTATTTTTAAAATAGGTTTTTGGAACAAGTTAGGTTTAAAGCTCTTTGAGTGTATTAGGTTGCCAGCCATATTCTGTAATGTGGTCGACAAAATCAAAATGTATATGGTACTATAAAATTGTATTGCTTACAGTAGTTATTGTAATGTAAATAATATAATATAGCATAAAACCGATTATATGACTCCAGTTACTGTCATAAAGTAGCTAGAACAACAAAAATTGTAGATCGTCCGAAATTACAACCAACGGAAAGCATACCTTTTTGTTCATTTCGTGAAACCATTTTTTGAATTGATTACTCTTCTATCCATACTAATATTATAAATGCGAAAGTGTGTCTGTCTATCTGTCTGTTACCTCTTCACGCCCAAACCGCTGAACCGATTTTGCTGAAATTTGGTACGAAGATTCTTTGACTCCCGGGAAAGGACATAGGATGCTTTCTATCCCGAAAAAAGGTACGGTTCCCGCGCGATAAACGAATTTTGGCGCAACGGAGTTGCGGGCGTCATCTAGTATATTATTTCGATGTTACTGTCAAAAGCGTTGACGGCTGATACATCTAACTGAATAAAACAATTTCGCAGGTGGTTAATAAAATTCCCCGGCTTCGAGATGGAGCCGCGCGACCGCTCCTGCCTCCCCAACTCGTTCCCCAAGGACATCCCGGGAACGTGCTACTTCCTACACAAGTATACGCACCCAGGGACAAACTCCGACGCCACTCAGGTACGTACCACGTGCTCACTTTATTGAATTTGGACGAGGCTTATCGCTGTCAACAATATTTTACGGCCTTTAAGGTTTAATAAAGAGTGGGCTCTCATATTGATGATTTATTAATTGTGTTGTGTTATGACCGGAGGTCGGAATTAGGCAGAGTTATGTACTTGCTTCGAAATGTTGATGTTAATATGGATCTTCCCAAGGTTTCTTATGGAAAATCCCGCGTTGCCAATATTACAAATAAATCTTATTTCTTTAAACGAGCAATTCTTGTATATAAATATATTATAATATGTACTTGTATATATAATTGGAATCTCGGAATCGGCTCCAACGATTTTCATGAAATTTAGTATATAGGGGGTTTCGGGGGCGATAAATCGATCTAGCTAGGATCGATCTATCATTTTTATAAAATGTCATTTTATTCGTGTTCTTTTGAATACCGAGCGAAGCTCGGTCAAATAGCTAGTAATAATAAAAACTAGAGATGGGCCAAATATTTGTTTCATATTTGGTATTCGGCATAATATTCAGCATGTATACCGAGTATTCGTATTTTCGGGATTTTTTCTGCTCTCTAAAATTAATTCCGGGATTTGAGGTATATCTACATTATTATTTTGCTGTATGAAATCAATGTAAGTACATAAATAATTCTGCCTAATTCCGGCCTTAGGTAACAACTTCTTTATGACTTTTTAAAATTCTATAAAGGAACGATATTTTCGAAGAGTAGAATGTTACGGTTCCTTCTCTATTGCTTGAGAATTTCGGCCTGTCAACAAGGCTTTAAAGATTCATTATGGCCGTCAACAATGTTTTATGACCTTGTAGAGAAAGGTAGAGATTCTCTAAGACAAGAATGTAACTGTGCTCTCGAGCAACAGCGAAGGAACTTCTTAACTGATCCATCACATGTCTAGGACGCTTGTTATCATGAATGACAAATTATTTATTACGAAAGGTCAGGAATAAAAGCAGCTTAGTAATTTCGGCTAAGCAAAGTTACTATAATCAAGTATTTAAAGACTTTTCGCTATCTTGTTATACTGTAAAATGCGTTATCGTTAACAGGTAAAACATATCGAAGACGCGCTCAAAGATTTCGGTATCGGGCAGACAAAACCGGAGGAAGTTTATAGCGAAGAAGAACCAACATAGTTGTAGAAATAGTTGAATAAGTCCTAATAATAGTTGACTTATCTGTCTAGTCATTGTATTTAACATTCCATATTAGGTACTAAATTGTTTATAGAATACGAGCAAACGCATAAAACCCCTTTCTGTCTATAAAGTGTAAGATAGAAAATTATTTAATGTAAAAAAACGTCTTGTATTAAAGTTACATGTAGCTGATAAATGAAAATATTTAAATTATTATCAAAATAATTGGTGTCGTTATGAATTATTATATTATGAGTTATGACTGAGGCGCAAATATACTTATTATAGTAGCCTATATTAAAATAATTAGGTTACTTTTTGATTTTTACTTTCTCTTGAAAATGTAGGCACTTAAAAGCAAAGGTTATTTGCAAGTTTATGCAAAGAGCGCTTTAGGCGAAATAAAATACAAGAACGAGCTTTCGTAGAGTTTCAATTTTTCAACGAGATTTAAATTCTAACAAGATACGAACGTGGTAGAAAATTAAGCAATTTCGAGATTCCATCAGAAAGTTTGGACCGATATTGAGAAATGAATTAATTCGCTTCGTTTAGCTGTTCACATTTTTGTTTTGTATTCAAAATTCTAAATAGAAAACTAGGGCCTTTTGGTAGTATCTCTGTTCAAAATACTTTTACTATATTATGTAGGTACTTAAGTACTGATATTACACGCATTGATATTGTTATTTTTAAGGAAAAGATCCAATTCAGATATTATAATCATTTTCGAACATTTTTTCAGTGCTAGTTATACTCGTAAGCAAGCATTGACACTGAAAAACACGTCAAGGCACTAAAATTTTGTGCTGATTATATTATGCATTCAGGTTGTTTGAGCTTTGAGATATTATAGCCTAAAACAAGTAAATTATTATACTTTTCGCTTTGTAATATAATATGTGTATTCCTTGTAAATGTTTTTATCGTAGCACAAAATTTAAATGATATTAGTAGTATACTTAAAAGCTTTACGATATCTTTTAAGGAAATGTAAATAAGCGATCTGGGATAATTACGACTTATTTAATATAATATATCTCATAAGATATAGATAATATATACATTCGGCTTAAGATATCCCTTTACGCCAGGGCCTCGCTATCAGGGAACGTCATTTATATTTTATACGTCAAAGATAGCCAAGACTTTTCCATACGGACTTTACTCAATGTAATTTCAGTACAATTAATATAATTTAAACTAAAATAAACATAAAAATCCATGCTAGACTGTAATGTAAAATTGCTAATGTAATGTAAAACGCTTTTGGGATTTGTTGCTTTGCATTTTTTTTACTAACAAGACGTATCCTCCAAATGAATGACGTTCTCTGTTATAGTTCTTGCAATCTACGAGTGCGCGTCGCCCTTAGTTGTGTGAGTGACCATATCTATACACGCGTACATGGCTCGCTCGCTACTGACTGCTCCGTCGGGTACGCACACTAACGAAAATGTCTATTCACATTTCCAACTACAAATAAAGGTGACGCACACTCGTAGATTGCAAGAACAATAGTAGAATGATCCTTATATAATATAGTATAAGGCAATTTAGCTGTAGAGTAAATTGTGCTTATTTTAGAGAAAAAAAAAACGTGTATTTATTTACTTGTTATGTTCAAAAGTGTTAATTATTTAAATAGAGAATTAGTCTCTAGCTTTTACAAGTAACTATTTTTTCATTTTTTTGTCATCAGATGTTTGCAAAATATTTTTTATTTATTTTGATTATACAATCCGATTATTATTAGGAGAACGTTTATCATTTTACAGCTTCTACAAGTTTCTAATATATTTATTGTATCAATGTTAAGATATAGCTACTTTATATATATTTTTTAAACCTCATTATTAAAAAAAGGTTTTACGTAAATTACATTTAATATAACAAAAAACAATGTATCACTTTTACTCAGCTATAATTTTCTTAAACATACAGAATACTTCTTCATGACCATACACGTTTTTGTAGACTGTAAAACACTTATAAAACTATCGTATTCGCGAGAAAAAAGAAAAAGCCCGACATTCTGTTCTTACTTAGTTCTGCAGAAAATAGTTTCGTTTTCAGACAAAAGATCTACTCCACTAAAAGCTGTGTAATTATTATAATTATTAGATTTAATTAATGTTGTATATTGACTTCTTTCTGAATAAAAGCGAACGTTCTAAAGTAGAGTACCTTATTACTATCCATTTGTATATATGGATCCTATATTATAATTAGTATAATCTAATATTTAAATGTGTAATAAATCTGTAAATAACCCTTACTAAAATTATATAAATGATCTAGATTCTAGAAGGTGGAACAACGTAATAAAACAAAAAACATAACCCCATCGACTTTGGGATCATTTGATTTGTATAGATAAATATTTTGAGCTATTTAGTTCTTTTTACTCTTCAGTAGAAATTGTTAAAAAAATGTTTTATTTTTATTTTAGAGATCAACTAAACTTTTCCGTGAAAAAATTTGTTGCATTAATTGCTATTTTCCTTTCCTAATAATAAGTGGTTTAAATCAGTGGTGCATTTTTATTAATTACTAGCTATTGCCCGGGACTTCGTCCGCGTTAACATAGTATAATAACAAAAATGGATAATTTTCCCCTTTCTGTGGTTCCTTATACAAAGGTTAAAAACGGAACCCTTTTTAAGCAAACGTCAAACGCAAACTTTACGTCCATAAACTTTCATGTTTCTAACTAAAAAAATGACGGACTTTCATTGAAACTTTCTACCCCAATTTCACCCCCTTGGGGGCAGAATTACCAGAAACGCTTAAATACCTATCCATTCATTTTTAATCAGCAGACCAAAAATAAACTTTAATGTTTCTAACTTAAGAAATGACGGACTTTCATTTAAACTTTCAAACCCTATTTCACCCCTTTAGGGGTAGAATTTCCAAAAACGCTTAAACACCTATCCATTCATATTTAATCAGTAACCCAGAAATAAAGTTTCATGTTTCTAACTCAAGAAATGACCGTGGAAATGACGGACTTTCATTCCAACTTTCAACCCCTATTTCACCCCCTTCGGGGTAAAATTTTCAAAATTCCTTCCTTAGTGGGTGTCTAGTCAATAAAACAACCCTACTCGCCAAATTTCGTGGCTGCAACTTTAGCAGTTTTTGCTCAGCGATGATGAATCAGTCAGTCAGTCAGTCAGTCAGGACATGTAATTTTATAAGTATAGATTTATGAGACAAAACTTTGTTTTATCATTATGTAGATTATTACGTTTTAGTTTCAACTTTGTTTGGACGCATTTTTTTGAATTTTGAGTCGTCTATTAGCCACTAAAATTGTGTTTTGTCATTTTGGTAAAATTATTTGTATCAAGAAAATAAAATTATTATCTATGCTTAGTCCATTACGCCTTAGATTTTGTCTCAATGTATTAAGAACTTGTATATTATTTTTGAATGTAAGAGTATGTGACGAAGGTCAAACATTTAGAGAACGATTTGTCTCCACACCGCTGCGAATGTCGCCTGCGACAGTGAATGGCGGCTTACCTGTCTCAGGGGTAAAGGATTCCGGCCCCAAAGGTTGAAAATCTCTGATTTATGTGATAAAATGTTACTTCTTTTTAATTTTATTAAAAGAGCTTTTGCCATAAGAGGCAATCGGCCTCTTCGTTACCTGTACCTAATATTTAGTAAAGTATCTTGTACAAACCCTTTGCTGCTTCATTACCAGACAAGAATGCTACTCACTAATTTATTTTCGAAGGAAGTTTGATCTCTATTAAAAATTAAATAGTTATAAGATGTATATTTTTCTCTAGTCTTGATCTAGTCATACGGTGAATTATTTAGGCAATATAGAATTATTGTACACGTTAGACAATAAAGCTTACTCTGTAATTTCCACGTTGAAAAATTACAAAAATACAAACATAATATTTGCTTTAGATTCATGTTTTATTTTTAAAAGAATTTATAGTGAAATGAAAATTTTCTATCGCGCAAAAATATTTTAGAATAATTATAGCATATTTATTCCGATATTATGTAAATAAGAGTAGTCTCATATAATATATTTCAGAAGGAAAACAGTTATATTATGTAAAAAGTTTGCTGGATGCGACTAGTTATTGCGCACCTTACATAATATTGTATTTGTACTTTGCGTGTATTATTTGAAAAAATGATACTATTCTTGTCAAGGATATTAGCCTTGGCTGACAATATATTATCAGTAGAAAAATTGTAAAAACTTGTCTTGCTTAATTTTTGGCAATATTACACAAGATTAAATATATAGACTATGTAGAAATTACTGTCTGAATGTAAATAGATATATGCGATAAATGTCATTGTAAACTATATAAACTCGAAGGCTTTTAAACGATGTCATCTTACTATGAGAATGTTTTGAAGATTTTGTCGTATTCCATTAAATTTTCGATCAAAAATAGTTGTAGTCATAAGCGAAGTAATAGTACGCGTACACGGCCTTCTGTAAACTTAGTTGTATGACGTATCTAATAGAGCCTAAATCTATGTTTCACTAAAATAAGCTATTTTTACTTCACGCCTTCGCATTTCTAATGTTTAATATCCCCATAAAGAAACTATAACTGTGAAAGCACTGTTAGTGATCAATAAAATGTTTCTTTCGTATTTTTTGTTTTATTCTCTCATGGAATTTAGTATACTATTATTAGTTTTCCGTTAGTAATGACTCATCATTTCCATGTAATTAATGAGTCAATTTATATAATAACGTCGCGACGTAATGTAAATACGCATCCCCTTGAATTTTTAACAATATTCTAAGATTCCCATAAAAATATGACTTACTTGAAGTAAAGAACAATATGCTATGGCAGACTGCTTCCGAAACTTTGTTTTCTATTTTTGGATAAAGTTGGCGTAGGCCTCCCCTTTCATTTCCGTCGCAGAGCCAATATAGATTTTATCGTTTGTATTTACTTCATGTGGGTATTGTGAGTCGTTTGAAATAAAAAGCCTTAGCTTAGGATCAGACCTACAGTTTTTATTAGTAAAGAAGTATAACAAAAGTTTATCTTCATTGAAAAGTTATGAGGTATACAAGAATGTTATAAAGCTCGTAGCACCAAGAGCTATTGGGACAGAAAATAAGATCCAAAAACCCCACGAGTAGGCAATTTTTTCACTAACACTAAAGTAAGTAATATTCTGTAAATGCATTGAAGAAAAGTATTAATCTCTTACTTTTTATAGTCTAGAGAAGACTCATATTTTGTACCTTTTGTATAAAACAGATTTTTTTTCTTCAATTTAATCAGCCAGTGATAATGGCTTGTAAAAAACTATGTCTTCGTTTTTAATAACACGAAAAACTTTCAATAAAAAATAGGTCATACAGGTTTTTCAGGTTCTTCGCCAACATCCATTGATAAAATTAGAACTGTCTCATATTCTGTATTCGCCACAACTAGCCCTTGTTAATGTGTGTACGATTGGAAACTCCCACACACAAGACAATCTTAATATATATATTTCTTGTGTGCGTGTGTATGTGACTGAACTCCTCCTAAACGACTGGACCAATTTGGATGAAATTTTTTGTGTGTGTTCAAGGGGATCTGGGAATGGTTTAGATTCACAATTTTGTCCGCTGGACAATGTTTTTTTAATTAATTTTTAATTTATTAGTAGTTGTTGATTTTGGAATGTTTTACATTGGATCCGACAGTCGGCTGCCATCGCAGTGTCAAATTTTAAATAATATTCGAATTCGGATTTTAATTTTAGTCTGTCCGACAGTTAGCGCTTCGACCAAATTAAAAAAAAAATACTTTATATATTTAATATGGCAAAGAAACGTTTGCCGGGACAGCTAGTGATATTATACATATTTTAATAGAAATAAGGTAGCTTTAATTATAAAAAATATATTATAATATTTTAATAGCATTAAATGACGTCCACTTCATTTCCGGAATAAAAATGTTATCCTATGTCCTTTCCCGGGACTCAAACTATCTCCGTACCAAAAACCAACGGTTCAGCGGTTTTGACGTGAAGATGTAGACAGACAAACTTTCTCTTTTATAATAATACATATTTATAAGTGTGAATTATATAATTTTTATTACGTAATAATGTCTTGTTTTTCGCAATAAATACAACTTCGGGTCTCGAGACCTGTAATTGTATTACTCGACGAATAGCCCTCGATGTTCAATATTTAGTTCGGAACCGAAGTAAATAAGGTTTACATTAATTGCTCGAGAATTAACAAGCAATTTAGCGAACTCCTGGTTTTAATAATGGTACACTCAAAAATTTCGCTGCATAATTAACGGTTGATCAAGTTATAATCAACAAAGGCTACCAATTTGGAGATCCATTAAAAGTTACAGCATAGAAAGCCCAAAATAGGAGATTATATTTTACTTAATATAGCACAAAACAAATTGTCTCAATTTTTATACAAATTCTGTCGTACGAAGTTTTGTTACTCGCTCCATAGTTTCATATAGCTGCTCATATGCAAATAGGAGGCGTGACGAAATCGCGATGGAAAGGTGGTCAAGATTATCTTGACCACCTTACGATCGCGATTTCGTTTGAAAAATTTTATTCAGACGGTAGCTTTGTCTTACGGTGCTCCCTCACTGCGAGCATTAACTTGTAATGTAACATTATAGATTCGTTTTTGAGCATTATTTTACACGTGTAATGTAACATTAAAGATTCGACTTTGAACATTTCATTATAATACTATCTCTCTGACTGACGAGCATTCGCGTGTAATGTAACATTTGACTTTGTTACATAACATACCTAGTTAATGTTACTAGTTGTATCAAGACATCATACACTGTATCATTACAAGGCGCGCATTGCAATGCTCGCCTGCTGTAACATTACATTACAAGCGAATGCTCCTGGTGAGGGAGCACCTTTAATTTCGGACTGCAATATAGTACTTACATTAGGCACCTAGGGCAGGAAAATAAGAAATGTCTTAGATGTAATTGAATAAAACAAACATGTGATCTGAGGCTTTCTTATTTACTGACCATCGCACGTACGCACCATAGTGCGTATACTATTTTTCTCCTCGACGGAGGCGGAAAACGGCAACATCGGTAAGCGTATCGGAACGAAAGTTGACGTTTTCCGCCCGGTGGCGAAAAAAAATAATAAGGAGTGAGATTAAAGGAGTGAAAGTTTAAAAAAAATTAGAAATTCGCATTATGTACAAGAACCGTCTTGCCGATAACCATCTTACTTTTCATGAATAAGCTCACATCTGAATATGAATGAAATGACTTTCATCCCGACTGTATGTTCATTTGTTCAGACTTCAGAGCACAAAGGCGCTTATAATTGAGAATCCATTTTTACAGACATGGAAAATGAGTGCGGAGGATTTTTTACAATTGACAATAATATTTTGTAATACTCGGCTTTACTGTACTAAAATACATTATTGATCGTCGTAGGTACGAGAAAATATAACCTATTTTGGTTAAATTTACCAGTTACTAGTAAGTTGTGTCTCTTATTGTAATTTTACTTTCCCTGGACTTAAAGTCCATACCCATCAAAATCGTTTCAGCGATTTTAGCGTGAAGTAACAGACAGAAAGACCCTCTTTCGCATTTCTATTATTACACATGCCGTGTGGTGTGATAGAACAACGTGTATTGGAATTTAGACCAGCAATTACGAAAAAATTACGCAATTTGGAATAACCATACAGGGTTATTACTTCTTTAATGGGCAAAATGCAACGTATCAAGACGTCTTCCGGTTGCATCATCTGGCAGCACAGGACTGCTAGCAACACCGGAAGTTCCTTTCACCTTCACTTTACAACCGACCCCTGGCTATGCAACATCTTTCATCAAAAACGTTATAATTTATATTTTACTTTTCTTCTAACATCTAAAATATACAGTCCACAAAGTGTAACACCCGGTTTCTGAAAGGCTGATCAACACTAAAATTAACTAATCGCCTGTTAAATCTCTTGTCAAGTACCAATTGGGTTGCTAGAAGCATGATTAGTTAGTTTAATTTGATCAGCGCGTCAGTTGACACGGCTGTTCAATTTGACTCGAGAATCATATGTCAACCGCAATTTTGGGTTTCCGAAACGTTTGTCAAAAGCTGTGTCAGCTAATCGGTAATTGTGGGTCAATTAACTTATGAATTAAATTGATTTTTTATTTAAATCTACATTTTCTCTTTGAACCTACGTTACTACGAGGGCTGCTATTTATGTATCCGGAATTAAAAAAAGAAACAAACATATATAATTTAATATGGTTTTATTGCTTTTCAAAATATTCGCCGCGATGATCGACACACTTTTGCATACGCTGGAACCAATTTTCATAGCACTTTTTCCATTCTGATTGAGGTATCTCCAAAACCTGCATTTTGAACGCATCAACAGCCTCTTCGCGGCTCGAAAAACGTTGACCACGTAATTTGTTCTTCGCGTATGGAAATAAAAAGAAATCGTTAGGTGCCAAATCAGGGCTGTACGGCGGATGACGGCGGATGACCAGTCAATTCGATCTTTTGACCCTCCAAAAACTGAGTTGTTTCAGCTGAGGTGTGACAGCTAGCATTGTCGTGATGTAATATGATTCTGCGTTGTCGGTTGTCCTTTCTTATTTCTTCAAATACTTCTGGTCAACAAATGGTCGTATACCATTCAGAATTAACCGTTTTACGATTCTCTAATGGCACTGTAGCCACATGTCCATTAATTCCAAAAAAACAGGCGACCATTTGCTTCAAAGTACTTTTTGCACGAGTAACTTTTTTTGGTTTCGGCTCATCTTGGAACACCCACACCGTTGACTGTTGTTTAGTTTCGGGGTCATATGCATAGATCCAAGATTCATCACCTGTGTAGATATTATAAACGGCTTTTGACGTACCACGGTTGTATTTTTTTATCATTTTTTTGCACCAATCGACACGAGCCCGTTTTTGATCGATTGTCAAGTTGTGCGGAATCCAACGCGAACATATTTTTTTACAGCCAAATGTTCGTGTAATATCTTATGTATGCTCGTCATACTTATGCCTAAGGACGCCTCTATCTCGCGATATGTAACATGACGATCACGCATTATTAGTTCCCGCACAGCATCTATATTTTGTGGGACAACAGCTGTTTTTGGGCGACCTTCTTTATTTTCATCCGTGAGCATAGACCGCCCACGATTAAACTCACTGTACCAGTGATAAACAGTGGTTTTTGATGGTGCTTCATCTCCAAAAGTTGCGGTGAGTTGAATAAAGCACTGTTGTTGATTTAGCCCACGCCGAAAATCGTAGTAAATCATTGCACGAAAATGTTCACGCGTTAAATCCATGGCAAATGAAGACACGCAATTTTCAAAATGACGCCACAATGGAAAAATAATTGACAGTCACATGAAACAAAATGTATTCTTCAACCAAAGAGTTCTATTTTCAAATGTTGTAATTACTTTTTAAATATTGTTCTTGTAAGTGGCCAGTTCCGGATACATAAATAGCAGCCTAGTATAAGGTTTGTAAACACATTTATTAAGAAGTTTTAATAAAACTTCGGAATAAATACGCCGATAATGCAAATAAACTGTTTTATTTGCAATACTCGTTTTATTTTCAAAAATGTATATTATAATTAATTTCATTTCTATAATGAAGAAGAATTTAGGAATCGATAACGTCTGAAAAATTGAAAATCAAAATTCTGACAAATGAACGAAGATAAACAAAACGCATGTCAAATCAAAATGAACACAGATTAGTTAATTTTCGTTTGATCAATGATTCAGAAAACATCAGATTTGAAATTCCCAGAACATTTTTGATAGCAATGACAGTCTGGAATTCCTTCTGTTGACATTTCATTGGCATTTTTGATAGTTAATAGTGAAGTAATGAACGAAAAATAACAAATCGCTAGTCAAATTAAAAATGATCATCGATTAGTTAATTTTTGGCTGATTAATGTATCACAAACTCAAATTGGTTTGACATCCATGCTAAATTAACAGCAGTGTTAGTTGATCAGTGATTTGACAGACCTTTCAGAAACCGGGTGTTAGTGATAAGTTTGAGTGACACACTAACAACAATCAACGTCATAAGAGCTTTAAAAGTTTATGTATTAATAATACAGTAATCGTTTGCGTTTAAAATATTGATGGTAAATTTGCATTCCGTCCGTTTAGGAGGCTCTTAACGACGCACTGAGATGGGCGGAGGTTGTTAAGTTTATGACTCACCAATAAGGCGAGTTTATGGGTCGTTCGGTTAAAATTCAATATACTATTCGTGATTGCGTAAACCTTGAGTAGCTAGTAGTAAATATTAAGTAAATTAGTTACCATGGCGAAAGGTTCATGGACTTTTTTTATCCACTGGTTTCTTTACTGTTTCCATTAAAATTAATGTTTATTTTTAATCGAAACCATAAAGAGTTAAATAAGGTTTTATAGGATATTAATTATTATTGTCTTTATCATAAAATTACCAAAGTGATGAATGATCAACGTCAGTTCTAAATGCAGTAATATTATGAATATTCAGTAAAATAATTAATGATCTTTGCTGGACAGGATCTGAAATTCCCTGAAGATTGCGCTTCAGTATCCGTGACTCCCTGACCTGGTAGAAAAATACAAACAGTCAGCTGGTAAGATGGGGACTAAAGGAGCATCACCGGCCAGCTAGCAAATCTCTTCAAAGTTCATATTGAATAAACCCCGAAGTATTATCATTTTTTTAAGTTACACCCTGTATAATCAATATTGTCAACTTAAAAGTGGTAAACTTATTTAGTACTGGCATATTTAATTCAAAATAAACATACCAACCTCAATAGGAACCACATTTTCACCTCCCTCTGTGATAAAAAAGCAAAAATATAAAATGACTTCTGAATGATGTGAAATATAAAAACTTATATAAAGTTCATTTCTAAAGCCTGTGCGGCAAACGTTAACAATTCACGTCTATTCTTTTGAAAAAGATTATTTTCATTCCTGAGTATTTGTGCTAACTCATTATGAGGGTTGTTAATGCTAGCTTATATGATTTGAAAAGATGAGCGAATAAAATATGTACTTCTTCTGTGGCTGAGTTAAGCATTTTTTGTATCTAAGGCTGGATTTACATGAGTTTTGTTAAGAATAAAAAGAGTCCTGGCTTATATACACAATATATATTCAATAACCTTGAAACTTTGTACAACTGCAGTCTGGAAACAAGATGTTCACGAGTTTAGTCAGTATCAACAGTTTCGGGTAAGCTTTTTTTTATTGAATAAGGGGGCAAACTAGCAAACGGGTCACCTGATGGTAAGCAACTACCGTCGCCCATGGACACTCGCAACATCAGAAGAGCTGCAGGTGCGTTGCCGGTCTTTTAAGAGGGAATACGCTCTTTTCTTGAAGGTTTGCAGGTCGTATAGGTCCGGAAAAACTGCTGGTGACAGTTCGTTCCAGAGTTTAACAGTGTGCGGCAGAAAGTTACGCGAAAAACGCACTGTGGAAGACTGCCACTCATCAAGGTGATGAGGATGGTATGTTTTTCGCGTGGGTCGATGGCGAAAAGTTGCAGGTGGTATGATTCCGAACAATTCCTCTGAGCACTCCCCGTGATACAACCGATAGAGGATGCAGAGTGAAGCTACATCTCGGCGTAATTCCAAGGGGTCCAAGCTGTTTGAGACACTATGGCAGTCAACAATTCGAGCGGCCCTTCGTTGGATACGATCCAGAGGGAGCAGTTGGTATTTTGGCGCCCCTACCCAGAGATGAGAACAATATTACATATGAGGCCGTACCTGCGCCTTGTAGTGTTGTAGGCGTTGGTCCGGACTGAAGTACTGTCTCGCTATGTAAGCTATCATTAAAAGTAAGAAAATGAATAAAATACGAAGTATTAGATGACGTCTGCAACTCCATTGCGTCATTTCACGGGACTCAAAATATTATCTACATATCTTTCAACAAAATCATTTCAGAGGTTTGTGTGACAGATTGTTAAGAGGTATCGGTTTGTTAAGAGGTAACAGACAGACAGACTCATCGCATTTATAATATTAGTACGGATATAATATAATAATATTATATAGAATGTTGCAGCCAGTACGAAAACATAAAGACACAAGACAATAATTGTATGGACGTTGGATCTTGTCCTTTCTACTTTTTCGATGAGTGGCTGGACCACAAATACATAATATTCGTAATTTTCGACAACGGTCGTATTTTCCGAGCGGCGTACTCGTAAGATGTCGCTGCAAACGCTGTTTTAAACTTAACTTTAAGAAAAACAGCGCTTTGCAGCGACGTAGAGGCGCCTGATGTTGCTTGGACGTTACCATGGTAACGTCGCGATGGCTGCCCGGTGAGTTATAGCCTACGAATAAAAAAAACTAAGGAAGAGTAACTCCGTCAAAAAACATGCTCCAAAATACTTGTCAAAAAAGTGTACCTTAGGTTCACTTTTCATACATTTGCAATATTTAGGTGACCTTGAGTAGTATAAAGGCTGACGTTACATGACAGTTCGAATGGAACCAAATTTAAAACTGTATTAGTATGGGAGTTACGTTTCCTTAGGTTTTATTATTCCTAAGTTATAGCACATATTGACGGACCGGCGACGGTGGACAGCCACCGGCTATATTCTACAATATGATATTTACATCTATTTCCTTTGATTATGGTGCAAAATGCAAGTGCATTGTTTGGGGCTCTTAGGTTTCTTAGATTTTGGTGTTTTCGTGATTACGACAATTATTATTAACGAAGATTTCCATGCGCATTATTAATAATTTGGGAGTACTTTTTTTTGTACCTGTCTGTATTATTCTTAACAAGATATTATATAATCCCTTGTGAAAATATTAATAATAATACTCCCCTCACCGGTTTCGGTGACGGTGGCCGGTTTTATTGAAACCAGGCCAGGTACGCAGGAGTAATTTTATAGTGCTCAGGCGTGTGCGCAATACACAAGAGCACTCTCTATTCCTTTAAGCCAGTGGGACGAAAGACCGACACGACTGGCGAGTGATCAGGCGCAGGACCAACTTTTTACATGCCCATCCGACGCATGGATCATCTCACTTGTCAGACAATTAGGTGATTAGCCTGCATTGTCCTAACCAAACTTGGAAATAACATGTTTCCAACGCGGGAATCGAACCCACGACTTCCGAGTCAAGAGCGACTCTCTAGACCACTGGACCACGGAAGCGAAAATGTAACGATAGCAATAAGCCCTCTGGCACCTAAAGGAATAAAAAGGGTTATTTAATTTGATATTATAAAGACTACTTTAATCCGTGCAATACTTCGCTAATCCCGTCCCTTCCGGAGATTTGGGGTCCAAAAAACCCCCGCAGTCCCAAGGCGTTGGAATTTTTTCAAGTACAAACCTTTTATTAAAAAAAAAATTATAGTTCGAAAACAAAAATGTTTCGTTTTGTAAAGAAAAAAGGTTTCTATTTCCGCAAAACACGGTTAACCGATTTAAAACTTTCGTTAAGGCTTTAAAACGATATGGGTAACGTTAAGTTACTTCGAAGACCGTATTCAAATATTTGTATAAGTTAAATATTATGGATTAAGTTATTGTGGGAGCCTAGGGTCTTAAAATTAGATACATATTATAAATTAATAAAGTTGCTTTTTTCCCTCATGTCCCTTTGTTCCCTTTAATCTTTAAAACTACGCAACGGATTTTGATGAATCTTTCAGTCTTAGATAGTCCATTTATCGAGGAAGGCTATAAGCTATATTTTATCATGCTAAGACTAATAGAAGAATGTAAAAAAAACGAGGGAAATTATTTGAAAGGGCTTATCTCGCGAACTACTGGTGCAATTTTTATGTTATTTGGCTCAGATAAGAAGTAAAACACGTGAAGGATCATAGGCTATCGATTTTATTCATTTTTTCAGTGGCTTTATATTTTATACCCGTGCGACGCCGGGGTGGATCGCTAGTTTGCATATAATATACTAGCGCGTTATAGAGACCTTGTGAGCTTTTAGATTAGGTAATTTAATAGAACAGTTTCGTATCTCCGAATTAATGAAAAAAAAATATTACCTAGACCATAATTTTGCTATTAAGTAACTTAGATCAACGACAATCTTTTCATATTAAAATACATTAAGTACAATAATTGTCTCGTATTTCTAGCTGACAGTGACAAAATAAATTCCCCCTTACAGAATCGCATTTCTCGTTCCAGCAACAATACGGCTTCTTTAGTGTCATTATAGCGCCACGGAATCGCATCTGAATTTGAAAATACGCTGTGGTAGTTTGCAGCTTATTACTGCACAATGTCACTTAGTTTGTTACACACTGTATATAAAATTCTGGTGTCACAATGTTAGTTACCGACTACCGTAGGTACTCCTCCGAAACGGCTTCACTGATTTTTATATTATAGGTAAGCATATTCATTATTCAGTAGATCTGAGAATAAAACTTAATAAAACTTAATAATAACATCCCTTCTTATATCGCACATCTACGTACGGAGAACACTTCCCCAAAATTTTCAGTCGCTACTATCAGTGGTTTAGGTTTTATCGTAATTCCATTTTCATATCTAACACAGGGTAAACTAATTCTGGCAACACTGTAAACTTATATCTCACCATATTTTGGAGCAAAGGACTCGTTTCCAGCTCCCAATAAATTAAAAAAATATATCTCACCATAATATTGTATATTATTTAATTAATAATAGTAGTAAGTACTGAAAAATATTATGTTTAAGTACTATAATTAATATTATATTATCATTCAAGACAAAGTCGTTTATTGATAATATGATAATATGTATAAAAATTATTATAAATTAAAAAGATTTCTAAAAGTCTAAGTTCATTTCTTATAAAAAAATATTTTTAAATTTTTGGCACTTTACACAATCTTTTGTGCATAAAATTAAATCTCAATGAAAAAAAAAAAAACACCAATAATGTGTTGTAGGTACAGGAGTAATTAATATTGAATTTCGAACGCCAATATTTTTTTTTACAATCAGCCATAACTTACCCCGGTAAATTTTGCCACAGATTATGTCTATTGTGGCAAAAAGCAATGATTGGCGACTCGAACTCCCTACGGCGCCGCAAGCTGCTGCTAAACGCTGTAAAGCGCTGTAAACTGTTCATGCTTTTTAACGACTTTTAAGGATAAATTTCAACAAACTATGAATTAAATCTTCCATAAAATACGTCAAATAATAATGATGCGAATTTTCGAGCCGATCGGACTAAGGAATCGAGTTGTGCCATACTAACTTCATCCCCCCTTTTCACACCCTTAGGAGAGGAATTTCTAAAAATCCCTTCTTATCGCACGCCTACGTCATACGAAGAATACTCTCTCCAAATTTCAAGTATCTACAATCACTGGTTTGGGCCGTAGCGTGATTCCATTTTCATGTCATTCAGGACAAAGCCTTTTATATAATGACTAGCTGTCCCGGCAAACGTTTCTTTGCCATATTAAGTATATAAAGTATTTTTTTTTTTAATTTGATCGCAGCGCTAACTGTCGGGACAGACTAAAATTAAAATTCGAATATTATTTAAAATTTGACACTGCGATGGTAGCGCCGTCTGTCGGATCCAATGTAAAACATTCCAAAATCAACAACTACTAATAAATTAAAAATTAATTAAAAAAAAACATTGTCCAGCGGACAAAATTGTGAATCTAAACCATTCCCAGATCCCCTTGAACACACACAAAAAATTTCATCAAAATCGGTCCAGTCGTTTGAGAGAAATTCAGTGACATACACACTCACAGAAGAATTATATATATTAAGATATAGATAATACAATATATTAATGTCGTGAATTTTAAACTAATTTACATATAGTTAACACTTGATAATATACGCAAACTTGCTAAACTTGCTAAACTCTCACTTGAATTATTATCGTTAGTATGAGAATTAGGCCCTTAGTCACCGGTTAGTCACAGGTTACACGGCCAAATTTTCATCAATATGATCCATCAATCCTGTAAAGATTGACGAAAATTTGATCGGATTGATGGATTGATCTTATTTTTATTATGAACTTTTTATAACCATCAATATTCCGTCAATCAGATTGATGAAAATTTGACCGTGTAACCTGTGACATAGACGGTCAAATTTTCATCAATCTGATCCATCAATCTGATTGACGGAATATTAATGGTTTTAAAAAGTTCATATTAAAATATGATCAATCCATCAATGCGTGGGTTATACGATCAAATTTTCGTCAATGTTTACAAGATTGATGAAAATTTGACCGTCTAACCAGCGACTTACAGTGAACGTTGTATAAACGTGCTAATATATACGCGATGGGATTGGGAATAGCAGACCCTGGTCTCCCTGATAAGGTAAATCAGTTGGACCATAGGGAGCTACCCATATCAATGATAACTCGCGAGGGTCTGACCTCTGACCGGATTTCACTAAACAAACACAAAATACCTTTAGTTGCCATCTTGGAAACTGAAGTGTCAATAATTATAACCCAGACTATAGAAAAGGGGTATTTATTTATATTTTAATGCTACATTTTGATTTCTTGTTTGATCTAGTCTATTTTCTATCGAAACTTAATGTAATAGTCCCCTCAGTAAACTGTCAGGATGGAATAAGGGTTCCATCAAAATAGTAGCATTAGTTTATAGATTTGGCGGTTGTTTTTCTATTTTAATTTTTAATGGCAGTAAAATCTCGATTTATCGAGAAACAAAAAGATTAACACGCCCACTTGTAATTTATTTAAAAATAACAGTCATTAAGAAAGTTTTGGTAAAATACTTTATCGGCCCCAAAGGAAAGTATTAAGGACCAGTTTTGTCGTCCTTCGGATTTGCAGCTTTATAAATAGGGACGAGATAAAACAATCGAAATACTTAAACAAGGGTTCCCTGGATAAGGGTCTCTGTCGCATATTTCAGTCGCCATATTTCAGTTTTGATATTATAAATACCTATACAAAATATTCATTGAGCTCACAAAATGCGACATTTGTAATGGATACTACGAGAAATTAACAACTTCTTGCAGCATTTGGCTAACGTCAAATCATAACAAGATAACGTGGTTTTTAGGCACAGTGACGTCACTTCGAAGTACAACAACGGTTCAAGCATCGTACTTCGATAATGATTTGTATTTTGCTACGACATCTCCACAGTGGGCTTTTACACCGTGGCTCCTTACGGAGACAACGTCGCATCGTGCTACGTCACCGTAGCGATGTGATAAAACAACGTGATATCGTACTGCAATAGTTTTTTTCATTTCTTTATTAAAGGTCGCTTTAACATCAGGGTCATTAGCGACCACTATAAATAATACATTACAAAAAACTTAAATACATTTGTATACATTAATCGCACTGCAATATTGTAGCTCGACACTAACCATGATATCGTAGCCACGAGCTACTGTAGGTATCGTACTACAACATCGTACAGACTCTGTATGTCTGTCTGCTACCTCTTCACGCATAAACTTTTAAACTGAATATATACACACCGGCAAAATTAGCGGAACATAATAAAATTTTATTTTTTTTGAAAATTAATCGCTGTTTTTCATATATTTATTTATTAATATGATAATTGATGATTAAAAAATAAAACTTACATAAATTTAGGGCATAAAAACGTGTAAAATTAAAAAAATCTGCAAAAATCTAAAATTAAGAAAAATCTTTGAAATTTCAGTAGTAAGTTTTTAAGTTAAATTCTTCATTTTTACTTAAGAAATGCCATGTTAACAGCGTGTAATGCCTTCTATGGATCTGAAGAGAGTCTGGATATGCCATTACATGCTTGCATTTTGATTGTCAATCATTTCCTGTGGGATATTCTTCTACTCCTCCAGTAGCGCCAACTCGAGCTCCTGAACACATTTTGGAGCTGGAGTTTTAATTCGTACCGTTCACCCATTGATGTGCCACACGTTCTCAATCGGATCCACATCCGTAGACCGTGCTGACCTCTCCACCTGGGCTACGCTAGCATCATTTAGGTCATAATGCCCGATTTTTTTACTCTATGGACGCGCAAAAAATTTAAGTTACTACCTAAAACTGTGTAAAAGGCACAACATGCAGTTCTAGGATGTCTGTGCTATTGCTCTGTACTGTCAAAGTACCATCATTAACAATCATCAGCTCTGTGCGGGCTCCAAATCATATGCAAGCCTGCATGATATACCACTGTTTCCGTTAAGTTTGATGGTCTATAGCGTTCCTTACGATTTATCCACATTCTTTATCGCCTGTCAATAAAATTTACACAGAATTTGCTCCCATCACTGTACAGCACACGATTTCACTCACTTGTCAAATTTTGATGTTCACGCGCAAATCTTAGCCTGGCTCTTTGGTGCCCTGTCTCAAGTTTTGGTGCCCTTGCTGGCACCTTTGAGTTTAATTTAACTTCTTTGAGTCTTCTTCTTACTGTACAATCACTTACAGGTACATCTCGGACCTGTTTCTATAGGTTTCATCTCTGCAAAGCAGTTTAAGGTCGATTTCTTAAGGCTTGTACCCTTACAAAACGGTTATCCTGAACCTTTGCCACCCGATATATGCCTTGTTCTCGTCTCCGAACGTAAGATCCAGTCTCTCTGTAGCGTTGAAATTTACGATGGACCACGAAAGCCGACACACCTAAGGCCTGACTGACCGAACGGTAGGTGTGACCTTTCTCTATCGTGGTTACAGCTCTAGCTGTCGTAGATGCTGGAAAATCCACTAATTTTGTATCTAAGCAATGTGTTCTTCCAAAAACCAAACAATCAAATGAGCTGGCATGCCTTGCACCCCGCTAAAACGCCATTCTTATCAGAAACACTTACAACGTCAATCATCGCAAAACACTTAGTAGGGCATAATTGCAATAAAAATCTGTCAACTTGCCAGTTTTGTTCAATATTTTATTTCTTAAATGAGCTTAGAAACTATAAAAAAGGATTTCACACAGCCCGACCCACTTGAATTCAAGTTGTGGCCCTTTTTACTTATGTTCCGCTAATTTTGCCGGTGTGTGTATTATCATAATAATAGTTAATATGTAAAGTCACAGAAAAATAAACTGTCCCTGCCTCAAAACTGACAACGGAAATAATTTACAATAAAGTTGAAAGATTTAAATAAAATATCCACAACCGAACATATTATAACCTCCTCCTTTATAGAAGTCGGTAAAAAAAGGATTAGTTACTCAACAACAGATGTCTAAAATAATACTATCATACCAAATAGTATCATACCAAAAGTAGCTAAAAATAGTAGTGTATAATAGTAGTGTGTGTATAAACAGCAGTTAAAGATAGAGCACTCACAGAGTCAACAAGCGCCTTGAGTTATTTATACAGTAAATAAGTTACGCGAACATAATCCTATTACGTACAATTTAGCTTCAAGAAAACTTAAACTATGACATGTTTACTTTTAGAGCCTCCTGCTGATGTTTTATTACAATGTTTTTAATGTAAGCAAATTAGTTCTATAAAATTAAGTTTAATGAAATATAAGATATGCATAAAATACTACTTTTATCTCACGATGTATTTTTAAAGGTTATCTATCTAATATATATAAATCTCCTGTCACGATGTTTGTCGATACCACGCTGTCGTAGCACGATGCTACGATGTTGTAGTACGATACCACGCTGTCGTAACACAATGCTACGATGTTGTAGTACGATACCACGCTGTCGTAGCACGATGCTACAATGTTGTAGTACGATACCACGCTGTCGTAGCACGATGCTACTATGTTGTAGTACGATACCACGCTGTCGTAACACAATGCTACGATATTGTAGTACGATACCACGCTGTCGTAGCACGATGCTACGATGTTGTAGTACGATACCACGCTGTCGTAGCACGATGCTACGATGTTGTAGTACGATACCACGCTGTCGTAGCACGATGCTACGATGTTGTAGTACGATACCACGCTGTCGTAGCACGATGCTACGATGTTGTAGTACGATACCACGCTGTCGTAGCACGATGCTACGATGTTGTAGTACGATACCACGCTGTCGTAGCACGATGCTACGATGTTGTAGTACGATACCACGCTGTCGTAGCACGATGCTACGATGTTGTAGTACGATACCACGCTGTCGTAGCACGATGCTACGATGTTGTAGTACGATACCACGCTGTCGTAACACGATGCTACGATGTTGTAGTACGATACCACGCTGTCGTAGCACGATGCTACGATGTTGTAGTACGATACCACGCTGTCGTAGCACGATGCTACGATGTTGTAGTACGATACCACGCTGTCGTAGCACGATGCTACGGTGTTGTAGTACGATACCACGCTGTCGTAGCACGATGCTACGATGTTGTAGTACGATACCACGCTGTCGTAGCACGATGCTACGATGTTGTAGTACGATACCACGCTGTCGTAGCACGATGCTACGATGTTGTAGTACGATATCACGTTGTCGTAGTTTCGCATATTTTTATCTTACTATCAATAAGCATACCTCGAAATGCGATAATTAGAATTAATGTAGTAACAATAACTTCGGAAACTACAGCCAAACTAGCTGATTGCAAGCAGTAATATTTACTATGCCCAACTCCCAAGTGAGCGAACAATGTTCAAGTTCAATTTCCATACGCCATTGAAACAGGGAACGTTAAAATCGATATTGTAAGTTTTTGAACTTATTTCGGAATTTTGTTCATTATAATTTTGAGAACTTTCTAAGGTTTACTGAAAATACTTTCCCACGTCATCTTTGTTAGTCTCTCTAAAACTCGAGAACGGCTAAACCAATTTAGCTCATTTAAGTCTTGAAATATTTGTGGAACTCCAGGGATGGTTTATAATATTATGAGATAGTGATACGCGCGGGAACCGTATATTTTTCCGGGATGAAACGTATCCTATGTCCTTTCCCGGGACTCAAAGTATCTTCATACAAAATGTTGGCTAAATCGATTGAGCGGTTTAAAGGTGAAGATATAACATACAGACACACTTTCGGATTTTCGGATTTATAATACGAATTAAGTATGGATGCGGCCCGGTCCGCTGCGCCTCGTCATAATTCAGGTTATACCTTCCTTTACACCCCGCAAAGGGTGGTATCACCTGAATCCGCCACAGTCTGTCATGGAATAACGTAATAAGCGTCACCCGTGACTGTTTCAGAGAACGTTGATAACAGGGTTAATGTCAGCCGTCACGATACAAACCTGTTCATGTTCGGTGTTCGTGGAGATAAGGGTTAACCTTAATTACCCCTTTAGCACTTCGATAATAGATCGGTGGGTGTTTTGGTTGTTTAAGTGGCTGGATTTTAAAAGGAAAAACTTTAATCATTATGAAGCAAATAAATTAATGTTGTAAATGTAGTATGTAATAGTACATTACGCATCTAGGGCAGGAAAATAAGAAATGTGTCAGATCACATGTAATTGAATAAAACAAACATGTGATCTGAGGCTTTCTTATTTACTGCCCATGGTGCGTATACTATTTTTCTCATCGACGGAGGCGGAAAACGGCAACATCGGTAAGCGCAGCAGGAAGAAATTTGACGTTTTCCGCCCGAAGGTGAGAAATGTAATTTTCTATCAAGTGACTTTTCTAACGTATCAGATAAAGGCAATAAATTATGTAAAGCTACTAAATGTTTTTTTTTTTGCATTAAGGAGATTACATAAAAAAATACTGAAATGGTGTTCTTTCAAAGTCAAATACTTGTGCTTTATATCCTATACTTTAATTCTACTAAATGTATGTCATGAGTTCATGACACTGAACTCGTAAACGGCTGGACCGATTCGATTTTTTTCCATTTGGGTGGCGCTCCAGATGATTAAGAATTTAGATTTATAAATCAGTTAGATTCATTATAATATCTAAAGGATAGTTTCAAGACCACTAGTTAATTATATAAATAATATTATATGCTTATTATATGAAGTGTATGAGGCAATATCTTTAACGAAGTGACTATTAGTCCGGGTACCGTACGAATAATTTTTATTTATTCGTCCGGGTATAATATTTTTTTGTTACATAAAAAGTAGAAGATAGTTTGACATTATGAATTTTTTAGTTTGACAATAGCCGGACAATTAGCTGGTACTTCTCGGCTGCATCTATTTATCCGGGTACTGTATGAATAATTCTTATTTATTCGTACGGGTAATGGGTATATTGGTTTATTTATAAAAAATTGGCCAAATGCGAGTCGGACTCGCGCACTAAGGGTTCCGTACCGTCATAGAGCGAAAGTAGGCAAAAAATTGTGTTTTTTGTATGGGAGCCCCACACAAATTTTAATTTTATTTCAATTTTATTATTAATTATTAAAGTATACATAAAATTGAGAATTGAGAAAAAAGGATTGGGCCTTCGGTAAATTCACTCACTCGGTGAAACACAGCGCAAGCGCTGTTTCACGCCGGATTTCTGTGAGAACGTGGTATTTCTCCGGTTTCACTCGTGCCGAAGCATGGCTCCCACGTAACATAGGCTAGCATAAATAACTTCGGATTATAATTTTAAAACATCATGCCAAATGTGTCACATAAAATGTAGTTTTAATGAACGAAGGAGTTTTGATATTATGTAATATAGCGGCAAATCACGCCTGACGCCCGTGATGATAAGTACTCACATACGGTTTCACTCGAATCTCGATCGTGCAATCAAGTAGAGTCGAACCCACGGCTTCAGCTTTCGTCCACACGTGAGCCACACATTCAGCATTAATGTATCGAGTGATGGGCGCCGTTCAGTTGTCACCGAACCGTTCGAGCCAAAATATGACTATCCAACTATGGAGGGTGGCTACATTTAGCAAGTCTCGCAATTCGTACACACGCTTGAGTAAAGCTCGATCACGGCTTATTTTAATTTCGAAAAATCCCATCTTATTCATTCGTCGTACGGATAACAACTCCCCTCTTTCAAGTCTCTACTATCAGTGATTGAGGCTGTACCTACGGTGATGCCATTTGCATGTCTTTCAGGACAAAGGATTTTATATTATAATGATGATGATATAGATAACTGAGCTAAATGGAAAGTACCATTATATTATATGCAATAAAATAAAAAAGATTTAGATACAAGAAAAAAAGTTTGTAGTAATAAATCATACTTTTCTTTTTAATTTTGAATTTTTCACAATAGACACTTAGACCATTAGATAGAGATAGTACCCGGATAAATAATTTAAAGTTAGTCGTACGGTACCCGGATGAATAATTAAAAATTATTCGTACGGTACCCGGATAAATAGATGCAGCCTATTTTTAATATCGCCCATTTGAACTTATCACCACTGAGGCCGTGAGATGTTTTCATAAGCACTTGAAGTGCGCTCCATTGAGTCAATACCGCGCACTCGGTAAGAAAACAATGTGGAGCCCGCGTAACGTGGGCATAACCCAGATATTATGAAAATATTTGCGCTAGACATTTGAATACTTGTAACTGGGACTTTACAGGTCAACGTAGATTCTAATGTTTGTGATGTCAATCAGATCAATAAGAAAGTTTTAATTTTGTTTATAGTAAAACTTGGTTACTGGTTTTTATAATAAACTCGATTTGTGCGCCAAGAACAGACAAACACAATCTTGAATTTGTTATATCAAAATTAAATTAGACACTTGTTTAATGGGCTATCCACACTAATCTACAAGATTAATGAAATGCAAAATTTGTTCAAGAAGTCTAAACTATTGGAGGAGTTAAGAAACAACATTGTCATAATTTTGGTACTTTTTTGTGATGTAAGCATAATATATTACTAATGCTTCACAGCATTAAACGTAATTATGTATTTTATTGGTTGTTAAATCGAGCTTTACCTCAGGTTATCGCCATCATCTGTTATTAACTGCCCCACAAATTACGCACCTTACCTTTTATTGTAATGACTCCTCCCCCCCCTGCCCCATCTTTCCTCATTGTTAGGTGACAAATTTATGGCATAATATTAAACAATGTCAAGATGTTCGAACTGAATTAATGGAGATGTATAAAAACTTCTGAATCTGATATTTAAAATTCTGTTTGATGTTATCCAAATGTAAATTAAATAAAGCCGCGAGCCGTCGAAAAAAAGGTTTTGTAATAAAAAATATATTTTTAAAGCTTAGTTTAATTCTATGAGATTTAAATATGTATAACATTTTAATATTGTCGGAGAAGTAAGTAGCAATTAAAACAAAAAACTTTTATCTGACTAGTAGTATTAACTATACCAATAAAACTAAGATTATAATCTAAATCTAAGATTATAATCTAAATCTATTCCGCCTTTACTTTTTGACGGCAGTGTTATACCCTATAGCTCTTCTGTTAAAGATCTCGGATTACACATTGACGCTAACTTAGATTGGCATACACAAATTGCTAGCGTTAGTAATAAAGTCACATATTCCTTGCGAACGTTATACCGACTCAAACATTTCTTACCATCTTATATAAAATTAATGCTAGTTCACACTCTCATTCTCCCAATAATTGATTACTGTGACGTCTGCTATCTTGATCTTAACGTAGACCTCCTTAACAAACTAGATCGGCTCCTTAATAACTGCATAAGATTCGTTTTCGGCCTCCGCAAGTACGATCACGTCTCCTCCTACCGCTCAAAATTACGCTGGCTCCCAGTCCGCCAACGCCGTTCGCAGCGGGCAGTGTGCACGCTCTACTCCATACTTCACTCTCCCTCCGCTCCCAACTACCTAACTCCTCATTTCAACTATCTATGCAGTAATCATGACAGAAATCTCCGTTCCACCAATGATTTGCGCCTCCAATGTCCTTCCCATAGTTCCTCTCTCGTCCACTCCTCCTTTCATGTTCAATCAATTCTTCTTTGGAATTCGCTTCCAAAGGAAATTAGGATGGCCGAAACTAAACAATTATTTAAACGCAAAGTTCATGAACACTATATTAAATCGTTGACTTAAATGAGACAACAAAATCTATAATACGTAATTAGTTATTTTATCTATATATGTTGTAATATATGTATATATTTATTTTATATATGTATATATTGTATATAATGTGTTTATTTTATTTTACATAATATTATTATAAATATAATTATACCTAATATTGTATTATTCATTTTAAGGTATTTTTAATCCCTTTCTCCTCTTTTGGGTTTGCATCTACCTCACTTTCTCTGAACACCCTAAGGTTTGGCTGGAAGATAATGCCACGAGGCATTAAGCCCGCCTTTGTACGGAAATGTGCAAAAGTTTTAAATAAATAAATAAATAAATTATAATAAAAAAATATTTAAAAATCTACCCGCTGATGATTCTTATGTTCGCGAATTTTAGTGTGGTCTTTACTTTGTCGGATTTATCTTTAAATATAAAATGTATACATACTAATATTATATTATTACATGCTTACAGTTAAATAATATAATATTTGGCAAAGCTTAAGACGCTTTGGCAAAGGAATTGTTAAATATTTTGGCAAGTTCATGTCTATGAAATCATAAGAGCAAGTGTTGCCAAATCTGAGATTCAGGTGGTTTTATTGAAATTTATAATATTATTTTTATTCTGTTTCAAGTTCACATCGTAACTACGTACAAAATATAGTCACGTAGTAATTAACCTCTTTACTAATAAAATCCACACTTTACCCTATACAATGTTTTTCTCGGGGCTTAAAAACAAGAGACTTCGTTTACCTCATCATATTGTACCTAATGTGAGCAAGTAGTAATTTCTATTTTTGTTTGTCTTATTGTGCTGAAAATTACTCTTAGTTATGAAAAATCTTGTAGTAGAGGAGGGGAGGGTGCTATTTTTGTAGTCACTCGAGCGTCATGGAGACCTAGTAGGTTTTGTACCATCGAGGAAATTGATTCCTATGCAGTTGATAGACCAACGTTATTTGGTCGAATATGTCAATTCAATGTTAATTGTGATCTGTCGGCTGGGATTGACGTAACGCAACCAAACTACTTAGGTCCCCGATCTGCATAGGAATCAACTTCTCTGATAGTACGTTAGGTAATGCTGATAAAAAAAAATAAGAGAGTTTTTTTTTAGCGGTGGGTTCAGAAACTGCAGCCATTTTAAAGCTTTTTGAAAAAATCGGTTGTCTGTAAAGTCGGTTTACTGACAATAGTTGAACGTGACAATAGCCTTAACCATCAGTTCCGGGAAAATCTATGCAAAAAAGTTGGCAGGTCAATGTGCAAAAAAAATGGCACCCGGCCTACCCTCTTTGTAAAATTAATGTAATATAAAATATCCTTACATATAATCCATATATATATCCATATATAGGGGGCGATACCGGTCCGTCCACGTCGTGTCCCTGGGCACCTCCCCCGTGCCATCGTGAGCTTCTTCACGGTGACACGGGAGGGGTGGCTGAACGCCGGTATTTGTCCGTGGGAGAGCCATGCTTCGGCACGAGTGGGCCGGCTCGACCGGAGAAATACCACGGCCTCACAGAAAACCGGCGTGAAACAGCGCTTGCGCTGTGTTTCGCCGAGTGAGTGAGTTTACCGGATGCCCAATCCCCTACCCCCCTAGAAATGCCGCAGTTGAAAGACAGTTTGTTACCCCAGGAGGGTACCAACTGCGTTGGAGAATCCCTCTCTGGACGTCCATGCTCAGTAACCCCTGGAACTGAACGTGGACGTCCAGGCTGCCCCTCGTATTCTGGGGAGGGCAAAACTGCGCTCCAATCTGCTCGGGGCAAGAGCAAACACTCTAAGGCACCCCCCTCGATATTAAACATGGACTTTTGTAATATCAGGGGATTACACTCCAACCTTAATGCCGTCCATTACCACCTGGAGACGGCAAAGCCGGCTTTGCTCTTTTTAACCGAGACGCAGATATCATCTCCGAGTGACACATCATACCTTTCCCACCCAGGGTATTATCTCGAGCACTCCTTCCTACCCAAAGCTGGAGTGTGTGTGTACATCAGAGATGATATCAGCTCTCGCCGCCTCAGCAATCTTGAGGTCATGGACCTGTCCATCTTATGGCTCCGCATAGATTGCGACGACCACCCTCGCGTCTACGCGTGCCTATACAGGTCCCATAGTGGTGACCCCGAGACGGAGCGACTCGTCGAGCACCTGCAAGCTGCTTCAGATTTTGTGCAGCGGCAGATCCCATCCGCAGAGATCATAATACTTGGCGACTTTAATGCCCATCACGCCGACTGGCTGAACTCCAGTAAAACTGATCATGCGGGGAGATCTGTCTGCAACTTTGCCCTTGCGAACGACTTGACACAACTGGTTACTACGCCTACGCGAATCCCAGATGTGGATGGTCAGAATCCTTCCTTGTTGGACCTCCTGCTGACTTCAAATCCTGACGGCTACCAAATATCCGTAACCGCACCACTGGGTACATCGGATCATTGCCTTGTCAGAAGTTCTGTGCCACTTACGACGGTGTTAAGACAGCGTGCTGTCAAATACCGTCGTGTGTGGCACTACAAGTCAGCAGACTGGGATGGGATGCGGTCGTTTTTTGCATCCTATCCTTGGGGGCACGTGTGCTTCTCGCCGGATGATCCCGACAACACTGCCAACTCTGTTGCCGATGTGGTAGTGCAGGGGATGGAACTTTTCATTCCATCCTCTGTAGTGCCAACTGGCGGCAGATTTCGTCCCTGGTTTGGTTCATCCCCCAAAAAAGCTTCTCGCCGGAAGCAGGAGGCTTACCAATCCTGGGCCAACGCAGTGTCTGCTCGGGATTTAAATACCAGCGCATATAAAAAGGAGTACAACCTTGCTTCTAGGTCCCTCAAGAAAGAGATTACTCGGGCAAAGCAACAGCACGTCAATAGAATTGGCAAGAGACTTGAGCGCCTCCCCTCGGGAACCCGTGCATTCTGGTCTCTGGCCAAAGCTATTGAAGGAAATTTCTGCAAGCCAACCCTACCATCCTTACACGTAGGAAATGGGTCATTGGCCCAGGACGCAAAAGACAAAGCCGATCTTCTGGGCAAGCTCTTTGCGTCAAACTCGACCCTGGATGACGGGGGGCAGAAACCGCCGACCATACCGCGATGCACGAGCATCATGTCGGATATTCGGTTTCATCAGCGCTCAGTGCGAAAAGCCCTCCGTTCCCTTGATATCCAAAAGTCGAGTGGGCCTGACGGGATCCCGCCTATTGTGTTGAAAAAGTGTGCTCCAGAGTTGGCTCCGGTCTTGACGCGTCTTTTTCGGCTCTCCTATTCCACTGGCATCGTCCCGGCTTCCTGGAAGACAGCCTTGGTGCACCCGATCCCCAAAAAAGGTGATCGCTCAAATCCTTCCAACTACAGGCCAATCGCTATAACCTCTCTCTTTTCGAAGATAATGGAATCCATTATCAATAGCCAGCTTCTTCGATACTTGGACGGCCAGGGATTACTTAGCGACAAACAATACGGGTTCCGTAAGGGTCGCTCGGCTGGTGATCTCTTGGCGTACCTGACTCATCGTTGGGCTCAGGCAATTGAGTCGAAGGGAGAGGCATTGGCTGTTAGTTTGGACATTGCGAAGGCCTTTGATCGGGTTTGGCATAAAGCGCTGCTATCAAAGCTTCCATCATACGGGCTGCCTGAGAAATTATGTAAGTGGGTCACTGGTTTCTTGGCAGACAGAAGCATAAAGGTCGTAGTTGACGGCGAATGCTCGGAAACTCAGTCTGTTGATGCTGGTGTGCCTCAGGGCTGTGTGCTATCGCCTACTCTATTCTTACTGCATATCAATGACATGTTGCAGACCAGCGGCATTCATTGCTATGCGGATGACAGTACAGGTGATGCTGTCTATACCGGCTCCCCTAATATTTCTCGGCAAAATGTCACTGAGAGTCGAAACAAACTTGTGTCTAAGGTGGAGAATTCATTGGAGAAGGTCTCTGAATGGGGTAGACGTAACTTGGTCCAATTCAACCCCGCCAAGACACAAGTCTGCGCGTTCACCACTAAAAAGTCACCAATGGTCGTATATCCTCGCTTCGAGGGCACATCTTTAACCATCTCTCCTAGCATTGAGATACTTGGCGTCAACATATCGAGCGAAGTTCAGTTCCGATATCATCTAGAGGGTAAGGCCAAATTAGCCTCGAAGAAGCTTGGTGTTCTTAACAGAGCGAGACAGTACTTCAGTCCGGACCAACGCCTACAACTCTACAAGGCGCAAGTTCGGCCTCATATGGAATACTGTTCTCATCTCTGGGCAGGGGCGCCAAAATACCAACTGCTCCCTCTGGATCGTATCCAACGTAGGGCCGCTCGAATTGTTGATTGCCATAGTGTTTCAAACAGCTTGGACCCCTTGGAATTGCGCCGAGATGTAGCTTCGCTCTGCATCCTCTATCGGTTATATCACGGGGAGTGCTCTGAGGAATTGTTCGGAATCATACCACCTGCAACTTTTCGCCATCGTCCCACGCGAAAAACATACCATCCTCATCACCTTGATGAGTGGCAGTCTTCCACAGTGCGTTTCTCGCGTAACTTTCTACCGCGCACTGTAAAACTCTGGAACGAACTGTCACCAGCAGTATTTCCGGACCTATACGACCTACAAACCTTCAAGAAAAGAGCGTATTCCCTCTTAAAAGGCCGGCAACGCTCCTGCAGCTCTTCTGATGTTGCAAGTGTCCATGGGCGACGGTAGTTGCTTACCATCAGGTGACCCGTCTGCTCGTTTGCCCCCTTATTTAATAAAAAAAAAAAAAAAAAAAAATATTTTATGTTTGTGTGAACTACATTATAATATATGTTAAATTTTCTATATATTATGCCATCATAATATAGTATTTAGTCCGATGTGATATTAGTTTCTCATTATAAACTTTCGAAACTATAATTAGTGACTTGTTCACAAGAAATAAACGAATACTTTATTCTTCATATTATATTAAGTCATACCTTGACACGTAGGAAATAGAGCACAATTTTGAATAGCTGAAATAATACTAATAGCTCACAGATTGTTTATTTATTTTTCATTCAGAGTGTGGTCAATGTATCAAAGGTCATAACTAACCAAACTTCTTCATACAAAAGTACTAAATATGTAATATAATCGAAACAAAGATCGCGGCCCAGGTGGGCCTTACGGTTGTTGAGAGACTTGAGAGTGTAAATGGAACGCCTCAGAGCGAGGTAACGCCGCATGAACTGTCATGTTTTTCGTGCGCGCAGCCCATATCGAATTATAAAACGTTATCACGTCAAAAGAAAATATATTCAGAAAATTGCTTATTTAGTTAAATTATAAATATATTTTAGACAACATGGTCTAAATCATTTAGCTTAGAGCAAAATAAAATATCTGCGAAGCTTACTTAAAAAAATATGAAGCTTTATTTTTTTTAATGTCCCTATAGGCTTACCTGACTTTTGAATCGTCAGTGCTTTATAAGGAAGCTTCTTTGGAGTATACTTAACATCCCCTATCTTAATCTGACAGATCCGACGACACATCAATATTTAAAAAAAATTACCCACCACGTGAGAAATCTGATTTCTGTACCATGGTAACTAGACACAATATGTCGGAAGCCTATGCAAGCTTAATCTGACATGCTCGAGCTACTCCCAAAATCCCCTCTTCTCCACCCCAACTATTGGACTAATAGAATTTTCAGCTACGCGCTACGAAACGTCGTAGCAACCCGCGTTGCATAGGGTTGCCAGGAGAGAGCCGACGCCAGCCTGCCATGAATGTGGCGCTGCGGAGGACACGGCCCAGCATACCCTTGAGGTGTGCGATCGTTGGGCCGTGCAGCGCCATGATCTCGTGGCGGTACTAGGAGACCTCTCACTCCCGAGCATGGTGCGCTGCATGCTCGAGAGCGATGAGGCCTGGCAGGCGGCGGTCTCTTTCTGCGAATTTGTTATATCGCGGAAAGAGGCCACGGAGCAGGACAGAGAGAACGACCCCACCTCTCTGCCGCTCCGCCGGCGTAGGACGGGAGTGCGGAGGCGTCGCTACGCGAACCTCCAAACTCTTGTCTAACGGGGCTCCGGGTCAGGATGGGAACCTGCCCGGCTTTTTCAGTCCCGGCGCCGAGGGGAACGCTTTAGTTCGCCTAAGCGTTCCCTTACTTTGGTGGAAGTCCGGTCCGAGGTAGACCCACCCATGATGGGTTTCCCCTGCGACATCAAAAAAAAACCCGCGTAGCAGTGCCTACGACGCTTATTATGAAAACAACTGTAACTCATCAGTTATTGTATGACAACGCGATGTTGTCATACAATAACTGATGAGTTACAGTTGTTTTCATTCATTATGATCGTCATCATCATTCACTTATAACCGTCTATTGCTAACCTAAGCATGCTATTGTATTGATGAAAACTACAATATGCGCCTTGCGCATTTCTTCGGCAAAAAAAGTTTAATGCCCTTTCCCAGGACTCAAAGTGTCTCCAAATCATATTCTGACAAAATCTGTTCAGTGGTTTTAGCGTAAAAAATTAACAGATAGACACACTTTTGAATTTACAATATTAGTATGGATTTTTACTGAGTATACAATACAATTTGCTAGATCAAACACCGCGAACTGTGTTGATGGGTAAATCATCTGGCGCGAGTCAACATTATCGCACTTCAAATCTCGTTACTCTCGGTTCAGTGTTACTTATAATTTACCCTTCCTCCTCTGCGGAGCTTTCAAATCTCGCATAAAACTTGAGCTTAAAATTCAAAGAACATTTTAATTAAGTTCATTGTGGGCTACTTAATCGCGATGACAACTTTGTCTTTGTTATGTTATTGATATTATTCACTTGATGTTAGGGATTTACCGTTTAGATTGCGCCTATTTTGCTAAATTTATTTTATTTATTTTTATTTCTTCGGAAAACTTACAGCTATCAAATAACAAATTCACTTAACTAAATTGTAACTATAAGCCATTTAAAAGTTTTCACAAATAGTAAAAAATGAAAGTACAAAAAAAAAAAAATATTGTGAAGTTTATCAGGCTAAAAAACAAACTGAGAAAACTTAAATACATTTTTTCTTACATTGGATCTACTAATCATGGTTTAAGCAATTTAATAAAAAGTAGTCAATATTAGTGTAAGTATGTATAATGTTAAGTATATATAATGTTAATAAACTTAGTCTACGCTTATCGCTAGGCAAAACTAAATTAGATTAGTATCTAGTTTAGTGACAAATCCTCAACTTTGAAAAAGGAGTCAGTTACAAACTTTCTAATCTTATAAGGCTTAGTAGAAAAAATATCAAAGGAGGGATTTATTTTCAAAAATTCATTAAGTCGAGAACTGGCCCTTAGTAGAAACGAATTACTGCGATAGTAAGTATTAAAGATAGGTACATCTATTGGAACGAAATTTCTAAAATACTTGGTGGGGATACTGAAGTTTAATTTCTCTAGTAAATATGTGCTGTCAATGTTACTATTGATTATTTTAACTAAATAGGATAGATCAGTTATATTTCGTCTAAGTTTTAATGGTAAAAAGTGGAAATGTCTACACCTGTCTTCGTAATTAGATAAATAATAATTACTTCTAAATTGTAGGTATTTTAGAAAACGCTTTTGAACAGATTCAATCCTATTGTTATATACTTCATATCTGGGGTTCCATACCTCCGAGCAATACTCGAGTACACTGCGCACAAGAGAGCAAAACAGAATTTTAATAACCTTAAGGCTTGTGAATGTTTTGCTCATTCTTATGACGAAACCAAGTGCCTTCGAAGCTTTATTTACTATATGGTCAATATGTTTGTCGAAAATTAACTTTGAGTCCATGATAACACCTAGGTCTCTCATTTTATCAGTGGACTCAAGATTTGTATTATTAATTGTATATGAGAATTTGATTAAATTAGCATTACGAGAAAACGTCATCATAAAGCACTTGGAGACATTTAGATCAAGTTTATTTATTTTGCAATAATTACTAAACCTGTTCAAGTCCTCCTGCAGCAGGTGGCAATCGTTGATAGATGAAATAATCCTAAAAATCTTTGTATCGTCTGCATATAATAAAAATTTTGAGTGTTTGAAACATAATGAAATATCATTTAAGAAAATGGCAAATAAAAGAGGCCCTAGGAGCGAGCCCTGGGGCACGCCTGAGGGAATTGAAACCCAGTTAGAGATAAAACCATTAATAGCAACAGCTTGTGAGCGATTGGTAATGTACGAGCAGAACCATCTGAACAAGCTGCCATGTATACCTGCAAACTGTAGCTTTTTAAGTAACATTGCGTGATCAATTCGATCAAACGCCTTACGAAAGTCCGTAAATACCATATCAACCTGATCACCAGAATCCATGCACGAAGAAATATAGTCGTTAGCTATGATAAGGTTATATACAGTTGAGCGTCCTTTCATAAAGCCATGCTGCTCAGGTATAAACCAGTTACGGAGTGTGGAGTATACCCGGCGATGTACGATACCCTCAAAGATTTTAGCAAGGATACATAACTTGGAAATAGGTCTGTAGTTATTAATAGCAGTTTTGTCTCCTCCCTTGTGTACTGGCGTTATGAAAGCAGACTTCCATATGTTAGGTACATGTCCTTCGTTAATTGATCGGGAGAAGAGGATACATACAGGGTAGACTAGGCTCTTAGCGCACTTATAAATAAATATCGGATGTAGATCATCAGGCCCAGCTCCCTTACTGAGATTAACGGACTTGAGCGCATTTAAAATTTCAGTCGAATTAATATCAATAGTTCCGATGCTATAATTACTAGAGTTAACATTATGGTCATTAGTGTTATCATTATTGCAGCTCGAGTGTCGGAAATTAGCCTCAAAATATGTATTGAACAAATTGCACACCTCTTCACCATTAGACGCCAGTGTTTCATTGTAACTCATAGTGGAGGGGAAACCATTACCCGAATTTTTATTATCTTTAACATATGCCCAAAAACTTTTAGGATTATTCACAATGTTGATTTCAGCTTTCTCGACATATGATTTAAAGCATTGATGTTCTAAAGTTTTAACTCTGTTTCTCAATAATGAAAAAGTATTATAATCATCAAGGTTACCATATAATTTATATTTCTTGTGGAATTTATATTTTTCTTTAAGCAACTTTTTTAGGGGTGCATCGTCCAGGAGCTTTCCTCCATGGTTTACATGGAGGAAAGCTCCTGGACGATGATATATTTTTGTTTGGAATGAAGGTGTTACGGAGGTCGTACAAAATATTATAGAAATGCTGAACTGCCTCTTCTAACGGTTTATCCTTAAGAATAGTCTTCCAATCAGTGACATCAAGAGCGGAGCATATGCCATTATAGTTACCGGAACTGTAATAATATTTCTTTCTTACATTAGCTTCCAGAGTTCTTTGTACGCCCAAGCAAACATCAATGCAGAGTGACCTATGATGGGGAAAATCATCCGGTACCAATGGTTCATCACAGGGGGAAACGTTAATTTCAGAATTAGAGAAAACTAAATCTAAAAATTTATTATTGAAATTTTGTACCTGACTACACTGAGATAAATTGCACTGTGCTATGGTGTCTAAGAATTCAATTACACTACGGTTAAGAGAGAAACCGGTGTGCACTGAATAATCACCTTGCGCGTCCCAATTAATAAAAGGTAAATTAAAATCACCCGTAACAATAAATTTGTCATCGGGATGTGCGCTGACTATATCAAACAAGTTATTGGAGAAATTATCCAATTGATTGTTATGGCTATTCCCTTCATTCTGCTTGCAAAGATATAGCGTGCAGATATGTATGTACGTAGTTAACCTACTGCGTCTAGGGGTATGCGATATTGTCACCCAGATATCCTCAGCTGACGAGCGCCAGTCAACGCGCTCCGCAGCCGCTAAGTCACGGCGGACAGCGACCAGGACTCCACCGCCCCGAGACTGATTAGTCAGGCCGTAGTCCCTATCGCGCCGCCAGACAACGTACCTACTATCGAACAACTCCTCGTTCCTAATACCATCGATTAACCA
Organism: Polyommatus icarus; assembly: GCA_937595015.1. Taxonomy (NCBI): domain Eukaryota; kingdom Metazoa; phylum Arthropoda; class Insecta; order Lepidoptera; family Lycaenidae; genus Polyommatus; species Polyommatus icarus. The sequence continues at coordinate 18,327,015 of OW569323.1, read as the reverse complement.
CGTCTCAGATATTGATATTATATCGTAATTATTCAGGTATATATTTCTTTTGAAAATATTAGTTTTACTACGAAGACCCCTTGCATTTTGGTAAAAAATATTAAGTTTGGAATCCATTAAAAAATAAAAAGACAATAAATAAATAAATAACTGTTATATGATAATTAAAAAGTAGAACAATATAAAACAATAAAACACTAAAAGCAGACCCCGCACAATTCATTTTTTGTAGGTATAATAATATTATATTCATGAGAAACAATGTAATGTAATGTAACAATGTAACAATATACCGTGTATTAAAACAGTCACTACCTACACCTACTCGAACATAACTGTGGTATTTAAATATAAACGACACGAAATGCACATCTTGTAATTTTAAAAAAGAGGCCCAACATTGAAATCGGTTAATAAAATATATTTTCAAAAAAATAATATTAGATTTTAATAACAAGTATAATATTATTGTATAACGAATTATAATTTTTATGTTTCGTATATTCGGAAATTTAAGATGGATATTATGGCGATTTATATTCAATCTGAGTGTTACAAGTAATTTGACGGATAATAATATATAGTAATAATTGAGTATTTTGACCTTTAAAATATAATAAAGTATTTTAGCTAGTCTAAATTCATAGCAACAAACGAGATTAATAAAAAAGATATGAAACCGATATAATAAGTACGTCAGCCTTTTGTTATTTAGGATTACGAGACTAGGTAATAAAAAATATTCATTTAGAATTAATTTCTCAAAACGTAAACCATTGCATCCACAATGGATACGGTCTAACACATTTATGATAAATATATTATAATAGTTACGAGTCTTATTATTTGTTTTATCCGTTGTGTTATAAAAATTGCAACAAAAAGGTAGATTCACAGACCGCCCAAGCAGCCACTGACGGAGTGAGATGCACAGATAAAAATCAACTAATGCACGAAAGGTATTGCAGTAATTCATACAAGCTAATATGACCCGTAATCGCACGCAATCACTAATATCTGCATACGATATTTGTATAATAGGAGGAATACTTACCGGTGACAACTGGCTGAGCGAATGTCCACCATTCAATACAATAACAACTGATCGATAACGAACAGGTTTAAGTCCAGCGTTTCTCAAACTAGCAATATCGTCACAAGTGACTAAGTTCATTAACACTAACTTTAACTTACTTATTAAAAATGAAAATGTTATTTTGGTTTCCTTAAGAAATATAGTTATAAAATAGTTCACTTTTAGAATATGTCTTAAACCATGTATAGTAAGAACGCAGCACAAACTTAGAATTCTAAACTCATATATAAAGTTATTTCTTAAGACGTAGTTTAAACATCTTAAAAATATAGCTAAATTAAGTAACGGATAACAAAGTACAATGAGGCACAAATTCACTTCTTGATTTTTTCTAAGTCCTTTTCTGACTGGATAAAAAACACAGGCGCCGAGTCCGATTTTCTAGCCATAATTTTTGAATGTTTCACCCAAATATACTTAAAATTATTGTCCTTCGCCAGTGATTTCGCCTTAGCAAGTAAAACTTTACTTGCTTGTGTAAGGTGGTCATTAACATAAAAGACCGAAGTGGTCGAGAAACCGATATCCAATGTGTTTAATTTACACTTTCGCGCAGCAGCAACAATATTCTCCTTCATATAACGATTATTGAATGAAACTATAATGGGCTTAGGCAAGGTAGTAGACCTCGTAGGTACGCGGGCAATATAGTTAACATCCTCTTTTTTAATTTGCTGACCAATGACGGATCCAACTTTAATTGCTAAATCTAAAAGGTTTTCATTTTTTAGCTGAGGAAGTCCTTTGATTTCAATATTATTGGCTCTAGCCCACTGGTCTCTCATATTAATTTCATTGTTCAATCTCGCAACTTCCTTCTGTAGACTCGGTATGTCGGCCGCGATCTTCTCGACGCTCGTTACTTTGGCAGTCAATGTATTGACATTACTCGCTAACTTATCCGTGCGATCATGTGCCATCTCGATGGAGGTTTTCAGGTCGGAGATGTCTGACTTAATGCTCTTGATATCTTCTACCACTGTCGCAAGGAGGGCAAGTTGGTGCAGGATCGAATTCAGTTGGTCTTGCATCTTGTCCAACTGAGTAGGTGACGGAGAAACAGGAATCGGTGAAGCGCATGGGCTCGCCTTGCACCTCACACACCTCCAAACACTCCTTCTATCACCTAGTCGTCTATAACCCGCTTCCGTCACCCCAGAGCAGGCAAAGTCGTACTGTTGTTTGCATACACTGCAAATAGGGCCGTCCGTGTGAGTTTCATTACAGCTGCTGCATACAAACATGTTGACAACCACTGGAAATGCGCTCGACAACTAGTACACGTGCACTCGATTGCAACACCGATCGGTGACTGTAAAATAAGTATTCATCCTGTACTAAGTTAGTATTCATTTTGTTTGTTGCGTACAATTGAACGTTTACTTTCTATATATTTAAGTAAATTTCAGCCAACTGAAAATTATCTTTGCCACATACATACTACAATAATAATTATGCTAAAAATACAAGGTGTAGAAAATTGAAAAAGAGATATTTCGTTTCATATATTTTTACCATCTGATAAAATGAAAAGTCATATTATACTTATACATTATATATATGACACTTCAAATAAATTTGATCGTTTGCTAGCTTGCGTTGACAAGCTACATAGTCCTTAGACTATAGCTTGTCAATGCAACAAGCTTAGGGAAAAAACTGGCAATGAGAATCAGGGGGCAATGGTGGTCAGCGTTCTAGTTCCTAGACGAAAGTAGCTAAACAAACGAATATCGTCCATAAATACCCGTTAAGTGACAAGCTACAGTCCTTAAACTGTAGCTTGCTGTCACTTAACGGGTTTTTATGGACGTACAGTCTAAGGACTGTAGCTTGTCAACGCAAGCTCGCCCAGTTAAAGCAAACGATCCAATTTGTTTGACAAACATGTTTGATGTAATTTACGTTTTCATCAAACAGCAGTGCAGACGAACCAACGTGCATCAAACAAGTTTGTCAAACAATTAGCTAGAATCGGTTTGAGATCATGAGATCTTGTTTGACAAATATAGCGGAACACGTTCAAACACGTTTGTCAAACGCTACGCCGATGCAAATTTTCTTCAAACAGGTCCAACACGTAGTTTGTTTGACAAACGCTTTAAACAAAACTGTACACTATCAAACTGTTTGACAAACACGTAAAATTTTACAAACAATTTGATCGTTTGCGGGGTATTTAAGATCTTTTCGACTGAAACAATTATTTTTCCTGTTAAACAATTAGTGTTTCTATAAAATATGAAGTACCTAGATTATAATATATTATATAGAAAATATCTATAGTTGATTTATTTATTACTTTTTACTACTACCACTATAAAACTCTTTAAGTTGATAATAATAAAAATCGAAGTAAAATTACTATTATAATGATTATTATAAGGGATAAAAGCCTTACATTTCCACGGAGAACCAGTGCAGCCCTGTATTAATCACGAAGTTTTGTTGACAAGACCGTGACGTCACGCGAGCCCTCACATGTCGTTAAGATAGACCAGTGTTTTTCAACCTGTGGGTCGAGAGTAGACGCGAGAGAACTATTTCAATAAAAAACATTAAAGATTAAAAATATTGCAATTTTAAGCAGGAGGTTTTAACTAAAGGATTTATTCATAAGCATGTACATAAATTATCTATATCTATATTCTATACATATTATAAAACAAAGTCGCTTTATTCCCTCATGTCTCCTTGTTCCCTTTAATCATAAAACTACGCAATGGATTTGATGATTCTTTCAGTGTTAGATAGCCCATATATCGAGGATTGCTATAGGCTATATTTATTTACGCCAAGACTAATAGGAGCGAAGAAATAGAGGAAAATGTGGAAAAAACGAGGAAAATTATTTAAAAGAGCTAACTTAAACGCGTTAATCTCAGGAACTACTAGTCCGATTTGAAAAATTCTTTCAGTGTTAGATAGCCCATTTATTTAGGAAGGCTATACTTTATCACGCTAAGACTAATAGGATAATGTGGAAAAAACGGGGGAAATTTATTTGAAAGGGCTTATCTCACGAACTACTGGAACAATTTTATGTTATTTGGCACAGATAATACCACGTGAAGGATCATGGGCTATCGATTTCAATCATTTTTTCAGTGTCTATATATTTTATACCCGTGCGACGCCGGGGCGGGTCGTTAGTTTATGATAAAAATAAAAAAATCAAATGCCCCACCACTTGCTATTTATACCGACTACCGAGTACTGTAAAACTCTGGAACGAACTATCACCAGTATATTTCCGGACCAATACGACCTGTAAATGGGAGCGTTTTTCTTTTAAATGGCCGGCAACGCACATACAGAAGAGCTACAGCTCTTCTGAAGTGCGAGTGTCAATGGGCGATTGCAGTTTCTTTCCATCAGCTGATCGGTTAGGTAATTTACCCTTAGGTCGTGTTCAGTCCAAACTGGCTATACGCCGCTGAATGCGAGCAGGCTCACTGTGAGCCCCACTGTGAACGTGAAAATCCAATGATATTGTATGTTACTAATGTAACTAGATTGGCAGTCTACGACAGAAACGCGTCACCACTTTGAAGATGCCTGCAGGCATTATATCTGCCATACATAAAGACATAATAACATTATGGAGTGACATTGTCTTTTGGGCTATCAAGTGGTTACGCATTTTTTGTATCAGTTTGTAAGACATTGCCACTCTAGTATTTTAGAAACTCATTGTGAAAGTCATACAAAATATACGGTATCGAATGTCCGCGCCTACGCCTAGCGTTATGGCGTATTGTCCGTTAGGTGTGAACGAAAAAGTGAATATGTATGGAAATACAATAAACTGCATAACATAACAAAATTTGGAAAGCACTGAAACAGACTCATCTCGGTGGCGTCTTGATTGATTCTCTTTATCTCGCCCTAAACTTTCTTTACTGTCCCCAATTCTGTAACTGATTAGATTTCACCGCCTGTATACGGTTACAATGTTTACAAGTTGTACCTTTTTGGCTTTATGGATTGATCGAATTTGTAGTCGATAGCCGATAGAGAAAAGCCGGTCTTTATAAAAGAAAATGTTGGTGTTTTGGTGTTTAAATTTCACTTTAACCGCTGGATTAATTAAGGAGAAAAATTTTATAGTCTTATGAATTGACAAATTTCAAATTCAGTCAACCAGATAATATGTTTTTACAATTGATTTTGTCGTCTGGATTGTAAGCGTACGTTCAGACGGCACAATCCTGCACATTTCCTTACGTTTTTATGCAGAACACGTCTTAACGAATAAAATATAGTAGCGCATGTAACAATGTATACAGAAACATTCAAACGTCGATGGTACTGCATGATTTGTTGTGTCATTAATCGTTAAACATTGTATGCGCCACTATGACATATACTGCAAAAAACGTGCAGGGTTGTGCCGTGTAAACCTGGCCAGTGGTTTAAACTGCACAACATTGCTCATCAATATGCAATATTAAAATTGACATTCTGTTTTTGATGTGAAAAATTAAGTGAAGCAAAGCAAGGTGTGCATACTTCAGTTTAATTAAAACAAAGGCAAATTAGGAACATAAATTACTCTGTACGTTGAGGTTGACTCACTGACGCATGACTAATGAATGGAACGTGATTCCTGATATTTGGATGGGACTTAATGGCCATACATTCATACATTTTGAATGTAAATTGTATGGAGTACACATTTTCAATTAAAATTGTAATATGAGGTACTTTGAGTAAAAACTGTATACATGCTTTGATAACGATTTGAGTGGTGATTTTCGGATTGCAGGTATAAAGAGAAAATATTACATATGCGACAGTGTTTCAGTTTGTCTGTTTCTTCTACATACTGAAATCGCTAAAATGATTTTAACCAAATTAAGTATGGAGATACTTTGAGTCCCAGGAAAGGACATAATATACTTTTTAGGGTTCCGTACCTCAAAAGGAAAAAACGGAACCCTTATAGGATCACTTTGTTGTCCGTCTGTCCGTCCGTCCGTCTGTCAAGACCCTTTTTCTCAGGAACGCGTGGAGGTATGAAGCTGAAATTTATATCAATTACTCAGGTCTACTGTCCCTTGAAGCTGTGAAAAAATCAAACTTCTAAGCCAACGCAATCAAAAGATACAGCCGTTTATGCCGCAAATTTTCGACACTTGCAAGGGAATCAAAACCTACAGGGTGCTTCCCGTGAACTCAGAATCTTGAAATTTGGTACGAAGCAACGTCTTATAGCATAGATAAAGGAAAAATTACGAAAACCATAAATTTTTAGTTACATCACATAATATATTTTTTTTTAATAATTTTAAACTTACTACCCATTTCCTCATAAACGCGTAGAGGTATTAAATTGAAATTCATACCAAATACTCAGGTCTATAATACCTTTAAGCTGTAACAAGATCAAACTTCTATGTCAACGCAATCAAAAGAAACAGCAATTTAAGCTGCATGACTCGATTGTCGTAATGAACGAACTTTGTAAACCTTGCAGGTTTGTACGGAACCCTCGGTGCGCGAGTCCGACTCGCACTTGGCCGGTTTTTTTTTTAAATAAGGGTTTTCTTAGAACCATGATTGCTGCTTATTGAAATAAAAATAACACCGACGTGTGGGTGTGGGTCTTTCAAGAGCCATTCTTAGAAGGACGATATGAAAATTTTATCCTCAAAGCCACTTTCCATATGAGTTAGCGCAGAGTTCAGTTAATGTAAAATAAAATTGATTTATGGCGTGCGCGAAAGTTTAATATTCTTCGGTAATGGCTTAGTTTGTAACAAATAGCGCGGAACACTCCTAAAGTTAGTTTCAGAGTTATCTCTTCAGTTTCCACTGAATTTACAAACGAAGCATTTGGTTGTGAATCGTGGCTGACGGTACAAAAAATATTTGCGACCAAGATAATACAAATCCATATTTGTATACTAATTATAAATGCGAAAGTGTGTATATTTGTTCTGTCTATCTGTTACCTCTTCACGCCCAAACCGCTGAACCGATTTTGCTGAAAAGTGTGGATATATTGAGTACCGGGAAAGGACATACGACACTTTTATTCCGGAAAATGTACGGTTACGGACGTCACATAATCAGAAATAAGGTTCAATTACAACTTTGACTTCGTGTTATAATATAAAGCCCTACACTAATAACTCAAAGATCCATCTTTCAATTTTGTCCTTGTTTGATATTACGTTAGAAAAAACTTGATAGATAAAGAGATTACGAGCCTAATAATATTATTTTGTAAAAAAAATCACATTATATATTTTTTAATGGGCATGACGCGTGTTTCTATGCATAAAATTTTGCTATTGAATAATCTTCTTACGAGTACTATGTTTAATGTTAATATTGGTACTTATCTATTTTTTAATTATATTTCTTCGCTTCATTCTTCGATATATAATTAACCAAAAGTAATGCTCTGCACAGTGAACTTTAGTTTTGTTATTCGTAGGCTCTGCATTCCGCTAGGCAAATGCGTTTTTTCTTTAGAGTATGTGGGTATTCGAACAAAAAATAATACCATCTCATCTGCTCACGCGCTCGTCAGCGCCCTCATTCTTTGTTAACGCGAGGCAACGCGAGCACGTTTACTTAGTAACCATGCCAAAGCGCAGCTGGTTATTATTATTAAGATGATTGAGTCAGTGCTGTAAGTAACTAAAGCCTGTGTTATTTTATCGTGTAACAATAAAATACATGAAAGTACTATTAAATACTTAAATAAACGGCAGGCACTACCGAGGCCTAGACGAGCCAATTATATTCAATACTAGCCGGCTTGTACTGCGACCGCGAGTCAATAAACGTACAATGTGTTGGGACTGCGAGTCTTTATACACAATCTATAATATTATGTATGCTTTATCTGCTCTATTAATAGAATTATAGAACTATACGTTTGCCGTATTTGGGGGAAACAACCACAGGCGATTACAGCAATTATTTAATTAACCTACATGTACTGCGACTGTGAGTCAATAAGTACAGTGTGTTTGGACCGCGAGTCCTTTTACACAATCTATATTATATATGCATCGGAATTGATTGCGGATCTCTGACGATGTTTTACCTATTCTATAAATAGAACTATACGTTTGCCCGATTGGGGGCAATAACTGCAAGTAAATTACTACAAGTGTTTAAATATATTAAGTTATTTTATAAACCGCCATAATGTGTGGATTGACCGCGGGTCTCTAAACATAATTTATATGCATCGGGATTGACTGCGAGTCTCTGACGATGTTTTATCTGTTCTATAAATATAACTATACGTTGGCCGGTTTGGAGGTTAACAGCGAGTTATTTTATAAACCGCGATAATGTGTGGATTGACTGCGAGTCTCTAAACACAACCCTTATGCATCGGAATTGACCGCGGGTCTCTGACGATGCTTTATCTAAAAATATAAGTATAATATGTTGGCTGGTTTGAGAGGATTAACTGCGAGTTAATTAATATTTAAATTAAAAATATAATGATATATTTTTTAAATCAACATGATGTGTGGATTAACTACAAGTCTCCGACAATGTTTAAAAATAAAAATTAGCAACTACCGTGGGATTTCCCGCGCTCTTTGTTCTTTAAATAGAACTACATAATCTTATATATAAAATTCTCGTGTCACAATGTTAGTCCACGAACTCCTCCGAAACGGCTTTACTGATTTTTACCAAATTTTATATTTATATTCAGTAGGTCTGAGAATCGGCTACTCGGTACTTATTATATTGATAAGTGCATTTGTTAAATAAATAATAGTAAATTATTACAACTCGAGAAAAACGACTACTATGATAGCGATGGACGTTGCCATGGTGACATACTTATTTAGTCACTTCAATAACGGACAGACAGACAGACACACTTTCGCATTTATAATATTAGTATGGATATTTCTAGTTAACTTGTAATTTTATACTCTAATTAGACAGTAGAAACAAAGTTAACGGAAAAAACTTAATAAATAAACACTTTAAAATGTTGTTAAAGCCCGTCACAGACCTAGCTATAATATATATTAATATTTTTATAGCTAGGCATATTAATATATATTTTCTATACTAATTTTCGCGTGACCACACACTAAGGTATAATATATATTTCTGTGACATGTGGATTTAGTATGGAATAATATGCCTTGCTATAAATATATTACTATATATTATAGCTAAGTCTGTGACGGGCTTAAAGTATAATACTAATATAAATCGTTGCGTAATAAACAAGTTATTGTGGTAAAACCAACATTTCACTTTATTTCTATGAATAAAGTACTTTTAATTAAAAAATGTAAACCAGCTATCACATGAAAGCCATGTTGTTTACGGTATCACGATTACAACTTTTTGAATCAAACCGTATTTTGTTTAGCGGCGGCATTGTTCACAATTATGTCGTTCCGAGTTTGGAAATAAAGACCGTTGTCCACTGCCGCCGTCACCGGGACGTCACAAAAATTCTTAAAAAAACTAGCTAAACTAAAAAAAAAAAACTAGCTAAACCATAAACTAGCTAAAATCCGAGCTTTGTGAGGGCTCGCGTCGTCACACCCCGACTGACTGATGAAAACACATCTAAATATAAATAAAAATTACTAAGTTATTTAAGAACAAATCAATAAGCATGATAGTTTTTCTGTAAAGTGTAAGTACTCGTACCACAATATGTACTATCAGAGAAGTTGATTGATTCCTAGGCGGACGTTTGGTCGCGTTACCCAGCCGACAGATCGCAATTAACATCGTTTTGACATGATCCGACCAAATGACGTTGGTCTGTCAACTGCCTAGGAATTATTTCCTCGATGGTACATTGAACAGGTTGTGGGATATATATATATATATATAGCTCTAGTATACTAGAGCTCGCTTCGCTCGCCCACTTTATGACATGTCAATAGGTTTCGTTTTGTTCTACGCTTCTAGAACCAGCGTGGGTGGCTACCTATGACGGTAAAACATACTAATATCATAATGCGAAATGCGTCTGTCTGTCTATTACATCTTCACGCCCGAACTGCTTAATTGATTTCGCTAGTATGAAGATACTTCGAGTCCCGATAAAGGACATAGAATAGAGATAAATCCCGTAAAAAAGTACGGTCCCCGCGCGATAAACGAATTTTAGCGCAAGTTGTCAGCATCGTGTAGTGAGACCCTACTAGCCTAGTTTGTAAAGTGGCATTGTATTTGATTTTTGTCGGTGTCGTCTCGTTGACGATGGTGGACCAAAGCCCAAAGCCGAATCACGCACAGAATTAAATTACAACTTGGAGTTAATTTTCAAACGTTTGGAACGTATTGAGTTATCTACATAATAGGCCTGACATGTGTCCTTGGCACGTATCACAATGGGGTAAATATGAAATGTTTTGTCCATATTTATTTTTGGGAGAGGCTTATTCGGAAAATATTAAATGAGATAAATAACTCGGGATATGCTACAGTTTTAAACTTGAATTTAATATTTGATTTTAATTTACTATTTGTACTTATAGCCGAATTAATATTGTGCGTTTTCGTGTCTGTTCAGGTCGGTCTGTCATCAGTCTGACCCATGATGCCTCTTCGTATATTTGGGCCTTTGCAGTCAAAGGTTTCCTATAATTAAGTGTAAAACACTTTCAAGGATTTGTCGTATTCCAAATTCGTAGTTCGCGTGTTAACTTCAAAGTCGCGAATATAAACAGAGTTAACTAGCAACGGAACACGCATGTGGGGGTGACACACGGACATTTATTACGAAAATGTTTGTTATTACCCACATTATGTCGTTCCTGGAAAGTGGAGTCGCATTTGTTTTAAATATAGTGCAAGGATATAATAAACACGCACTTTTAGGGCCTGTTTCACCACTTCCTGATAAGTGCCGGCTATCCATAACTTGACTTGACAGAGTATGGAGTTTTTGTCAAAAAGGTTGTGGATAGCCTATCCGGAACTTTATCAGGAAGTGGTGAAACAGGCCCTCTAAAGACAAGAAATACTGCGAACTGTGTCACCAATAAAACTATTATAGATTTTTTTAAAACCTGCTGTTTGCACACATAAGTGTAGTATTTTAGAAATATATTTTAAGAATAACAGCAGAAGCAGTTCATACATAATATTGTGAATTGAATTCTTTCATATTAGATATGTTGTCATTTAATTAATTTTTTTGTCATGATGATGATCATAATGGCAAAAATTCAGGCACGATTCGTTTCTTTGTGAAGGTGTAAATGGCCTGGACTTCGATTGATGGTCCAGAAGTTTTGGGACAGCGGCTGGTCACATAAATCATGCAAGCTTTGATGTATTGTTCCATTACTCTAAATTGAGTTTATGCTTAAGATAAATTATTTCGGCCCTTTGACTAAACTTTTGGTCAAGATGAACCTGTAATATCACATTTAAACTATGGTAATTTTCTACTCTATTAGGTAAACAAAAATAAAATTTTCTTTCTACAAACTTGCAATTTAATGACGGGCCTGGCGTTTGGCGTGGCCTTTTGTTAAATCTCTTAGTGCTGCACTCGGAGTGGGATATTAATTACTTGATAATAATAAAGATTTTGATATAAGCCTCATACGTTATGTCATATGTGTCAAACTCTTTATTAAAATATTGAAGGTTAATCATAATTAAAATATGTCTCTGAGTACGGCGGTTAAATTTTTGAGTTCTAACTTGACAGTTGAAACTGACAAATGTAATTTCAGTAAGTACAACGTTCATAATTCTCATTTCAACTCGGCCGCGCCTGGCATTGACCAATAACCACGCGATTATTTTTCTAATCTGAATTCAATAGGAATCGAGAATGCTGCTGTGAAAAAGCAATGTGTCATATTTAATAATCTGTGTATTTTTCACAAAATTTACTATAAAATAATATTAATATATAAATCCATAAATTGTGCTCGCATCAAAAAGTTTTTAATTACAATAAATCGTGATGATAAACTTTTATTTAATACCTTCGGGAGGATCGTAGCCTTAATTAATTATTCTACGAGTTTATCAAGCAAAGGCTTAATAGGTCTTATTGATGTTTCAATTATATTCCGAAATACATCGCGAACCCGTTCAATCACCTAATTAGTTTGATTTTGCCTTTTCATTTTAGTATAGCATATTATAGTATAGTATAATATAGTAATATAGTAGCTGTCCCGGCAAACGTTGCTTTGCCATAATATAAAGTATTTCGCCCATATTATTTAATTGAAGTAACTAAATAAGGTTGTCGCCATGGCAACGTCGATCGCTATCCCGTCGCACAAACTGGTCGCCGTCAGTCTCAGGTTGTAATAATTTACTATTATTTATTCAACAAATGCACTTATCAATCTATAAAGTAGTATTTTTTGAAGTAGTCCAAGTTTTGGAGTCCTCTTATCTTACATCTCACTTATCTATCTTATCCATAATGTCGTAATCCCAACATCGTAAAATTGGACTCCTAGTCCACATTATAATAATATTGTGTTAGCATTTACCTGCTATAATATCATGCTCTTACTAAGATGTAAAAATGTACATCCATACGTTAGTGTTATTGGCAATCTCACGCAGCACATATACCAAAACCATCAAAGAAAAAGTGTAAAGAAGTTACTTCCTTGTCAAACTTGAAAGTGATTTCTTTTACATTCTAAATTTAACTCAAATTGGTACTTTCTCACCTTGGTTCTTTTGTTTCAAGCTTTTACAGTGAACAGCTTTCAGGGTGGATTGCTCTTGAACAGCTAAGGTTTTCAGCTGAAGTGTAATTAATGGGTTTAAGTGTGCCGCCGCACCGCACTTTCGTGTTCCCACATAGTAAAAGTATTTTGTAAGTTGCTTAAAATTAAATTACATCATTTACTTGCGTTTTATTTGGCTCTGAGGCTGGATTTTATGCGGATGTATAGTTTGGTCGCTATACCGGGAATATACTCGTATGTAACAATTTATTTAAACGATCACGCCGCTTTTAGTAGCAAGAAAATGTATGTAACATTTTCTTCTAATCTCCCGTTTGTTCACGCGGACGCATATAAATTAACCCTGAAAATAGTCGACTGATATTAGTGCATTAATATAGATCAGACGACAATACTATGTAAAGAAACTTGATCCAGCTAGTTTAGTATAGTATCTGTAGAATTTGCTGTCGCTGGTTGGACCAAGTGTATAATATAATGTGCAGTTAAAAATTCTTAATTCATTAGTCATTTTATTTTCATTGATATTTTCATGGAAATAAGATATTTTCCCTAATCAAAATGTAGCCTATATCCTTTCTCAGGCTCTAGAATATTATCTGTGTACAAAATTTCATTGCAATCGGTTCAGTAGTTTTGGCGTGAAAGGGAGACAGACAGACAGACAGCATACTTTCGCATTTATAATATTAGTATGGATTTAATTTTCATTTTGTGTTTCTACGTTGTGGGCAGAGGTCCAGCTTTTTTAATATTATATTCACTGTCATAAAATTTGGGACCAAGTAATAAAACTGTATTAGGCCGCGCAGCCCTGAAACTACATCTTCTGGGTAATATTATGTCACTTTCAACCAATGTGGTATGTAAAATTATGTCACTTTCACCTATATACCGAAAAGAGACTAATAATTTAATAATAATTTTATACTAAATAGGTGTTTACAATCATTATTAGTTACAAACTTTATTGTTTTAGTTAGAAAATCCTTAGTTAAAATAAAGGCAACTTTAAAAATATATTTAAGGACATGAACGTAGAAAAAAAGGCGGACGGAGTCTTGTTATATACAAAACTATCAGTCTTCACTTTTCTTCGGAGTCGGCCACGCACACATTCTGACGCCTGTCAAATGGTATGGACTAGCGCAAGAATGTGTGCGTGCGGACCGTGTACATACAGCCAGCTGGCCGACTCTGAACGACACAGTTTTGTGTATGTTGGGACTCCGTCCGCCTTTTTTTATACGTCCATGTTTAAGGATTTAAAGAATCACAAAAGACATAATTTTCCTACACAATGAAAAAAGGGTAGGTAAGTACATAAAATTCAACCGTAGGCTTATAAGAATGCAAAATAAAGTAGTACTTTTCCTTTGGTTTTTATAGCTAACTGAATTACCAAGAGTTTTTATACAATACGAACATTATACAGTATTATAATATCTTCTTCAATCTACACACCGAATAGGATGCTCGCAATATAAGCGTGATCTTTAAAAAGAACTAGCTAAAAATTTGATTCAACTTCGCACGCTTGTAAAACTTGTATCTGTATCGAGGGAGATTCATTTCAAGAGAGTTACTTTACTGTATGATATTAAGCTATGGTTTTTATAAAGACCATTGTTTACCCTTTCTAAGGCATAATCTCAATTTGCCGCCGCTTGGGCCCAAGGACTGCAATTTCCATTATAGTTAAATAAAATTACAGTTTTCTTGGGAAGACTTAATAGTCTTACCATACCATAATTGGTACAGCCACGAAACTCCAGTGCGGATGCGGCAGTGAACGCGACAAATAAAATATATCAAGATCCGAGGCCCGATTCTCATAACTATAATAAAATTTCGATAGCACGCTCACACAGTTACTGTTACAAGTGCGAGTGAGTTAGACTGAGCTTGGAGTGACTTCTAAAATCCTCCTCTCCCATTTTCAGAACAGAATACTTAACAAAGGCCGTGGAGTTCCCTGAAAAATTGGTGGTCAACAGAGTTCTAGAGGAGTAGGTCAATATATAAAAGGATATTATAATATAAGAAAAAGGATAATATTAATTAATTCATTTATTTAAGTTTTCCATCTTAAGATAAGCAAATTTTGCTTATGTCATCTGCAGAAGTCCGACAGGAGCTTAAAGACCAATGACGTCTTTAATGTAAAAATAATATGTAACTAGTTTGTTGTTTAATATTATTTTCTTAATCTGAAAACGCAATCTATAAATTTCGTGGCCACATTCACCGTTGTTAGTACTAACATATACTACTTAGCGTTAAAATATGGTGTGGATAGTTCGGGATATTAGGGACCTCGCAGCTTATTAGGCGGTACATACGTGTATTATGGCTTTCATTACAAGTACTTATTTTGTTTTGTAATAAACTGCCTACAATAATACATGGGATTTTTCGGTATTTTCAATATTTTATGTCAGTTTTATATTCTGTGTGTAAAGTAATACATATCATTTTTAAACATAATATAATATCATTAGTATCAATAGTATGACCTTAACAATATTTTTTTTATGTTACAAGTCTTTTCCAAAGTTTTAACATATTGTATACTTTACTTATAAAGAATGATGGGCACTTTTGTATGGACCCTGGCCGGCATAACCAATAAAGTTCTAATGTCTGCTAGTCTATTGCTTATGACCTAAAGTTACCGAAATGAAACAGTTTATATAAACAGTATACAGTCTGGAACATTGAAAGTTGTATTTTTGGCTCCTATTTTTTTTTTTTTTGTAAAAATCAAATCTACAATGGAAAAAAATCATTCTATGCTGTATTTTAGTCAGCTTATAACTTGGGTAATTAATCTTAGGGTGATACTACCAAACTAAACACTTTTATTTTTTAGTAGTCATTTACTACAGTTACAACTTCCATGGTCTATATGTCGCAATCATCTGGTTTAATCTGCGATTCGATCGAATGACTAGCGCATTCATTGAATGACTAAAGGACAACTCGTCAAGACGTTGACTGTAACGTTTAACGTCTTTACTAAAAGTCATAATACAGCGAAGTCGTTAAATGAGATGCTATTTTTTTTCAAGTAGCCGTTGACGGGGTAGTTATAAGTAAATCCACGCTTTCATATTATATTAGTTATTACAAGTAAAGAACTTTAATGTTAATGTAATTGATAAAATATCAACACAGTGCTATCAGCTGTGCGAGCTGTTTGACGCCATATAATATTTTGTTTTAGTGACTAGTAGCACCGCAGTAGGAAGAAAATGAAATACGTTCAATTACCTGACTGATTTCATGTCCGCTATCTTCAAAACGCTATGCTACAAATCGCTAACTAGTTGAACGTTGAGGGACGATCGTTTAATGGAATGGCTGAGTCATTCAGTCATTCAATTGAATGGTGTCATTCAATGAATGCGCTAGTCATTCAATCGAATCGCAGATTGAACCAGATGACTGCGACATATAAACACATTCATCGTCAAAAATGATGTCTTCTAAAATATTATATAGTGTCGGGTGAAAATATTATATAGTGTTGGCGACCAACATCTAAACACCATATTATTGAAATAATATGGGCACACGCACCGATTGTGCGCCGCCCTGTCAAACACGTACAGTCGTACAATAATGATGAACTAAAGCATCCTTCCCTTGTTGTTGACGGTCTACGAGTCTATGAGTACGGTCTATGACGTCAGCGAGGACATTTTTTGAGAAAAGCTTTCGTACTGAAGTGGTTTAAGACCATGGGCAGTCCTATGATGTCAGGTGTGATATCTTTTTTCTCCGGTTGTTTACCATGTTCTGTCCATAATAAAAATTGAAGCTTATGATATAAGGTTTCATTTCATAGGCAAGTGGTTTTTATTGGATATACCGGCCAACTTGTCGCATCATTCTTTACTTTATGTTGCGTACATAATATATAACAATTGCTACTTATGTTTTACCATACATAAAACTTATTTTAATACACCAAACTCGCAACTAATAATAACTTTTTAACACTAGTTTGTTACTTTTATGCTAATTATTACGTGACCTCGTCCTCGTATGGTTATCGTAAAATTGGGGCGCATCTAAAATTTTAATCAACTCTCGCAGGTCATGGCTGAGAAATTAATCTGTATCACAGACTACTAATATTTTATTGTGGACTAGATAACGCCCGCGGCTTAAGAAGTATTAGTATTAATTAGGTATCAAAGTCTCAGCCCGATCGGTTTAAAATTGACAAAGTTTCATACAAATTTTCATCCCCTACTTAATTCCGTTGAGGGTAGAATTGATCAAAATACTTTCTTAGCGGATGCATTGCATTGCATGCTTTCTACCTGCATTCCAAATTTCAGCACGATCCGTCCAGTGGCTTGGGCTGTGCGTTGATGCGCTGTGTCAGTCAGTTAGTCACCTTTGAGTTATATAGATATTAGAGAAATAGAGATAAAGCCTAGATGACACCCGCAACTCCAGTGCTCCAAAATTCAGTTACCACGCAAGAACTGTACATTTTTTCGAGATGAAAGGATTCCTAGGTTCTTTCCAGGAGTTATAGTAACGAACTAGTGTTAAAAAGTTAGTATCAGTTGCGATTATTGCACCTTTCAGCAAAATTTACCAATTTTGATTGCTTTGGATGTGAAAAGGTAAGAGACAGACAGACAGACTTTCACATTTATATTGTTAGTACGGATTTCATAAATCAATTGGACGGTATGAAAAAGCTATAAACACCAATATAAGGTTCGCTGCAATATTCCCGATCTTTATAGTTATTGCTGAAGTTGTAATAAAATGATAAAGTTCTGTTATAGACGGTCGTAGTTGCACGAATTGTGTGAAAGATTCTCTCATTTTGGGTGACCACTTAATTGCGATCTATCCTTTCAATCTCCTGCAAATGAGTGTGTACAAACTGACTTTTTATAGTTTAAAGAATCTTGCGGTTCTTTGAGGAAATGCTTAATTTAAAATTAAGCACAACTTGCTTAGCAAATAAATAAGTGCACGCATAGTTGTTTGGTTTTGTTAGAAATAATAATAAAATACCTTTATAGTTTCTTGCGCACGTTTTCATATTTGGTTCGATGCAAACCAGTTCAATATATTAGTTACATTAAGATAAAACACTCAATATTCAAAATGAGTTGCCGCCTTACACGAAATTCATTTTTAACAATTTATACAAATAAATAGATCACAAAAAGATTATAGCTCCATAATGGTTAAGGAAACAAGATAAACCTACTTAAATATTCCAAGTAACATCGCGATACCAGTTTTAAGTACCTTGCACAAAATAATACCTCTTCAACAAATGTTACTCTCCCTAATGCTCGAATTGAAACCTTACGAGGGCCCTTCAAGTATGGAATTCTGTCGATTTCCCGTGGAATTTATGGATTCACTTTTGGCATGTTCTAAAGCGAACGTGGCTTACTTATTAAAATCGCTGAATACATTTTCGAAATACATTAGCTACGCGACATGTTGTGTCTGCATAATTGAAGCAAAACGATATCTGCTAGTGTATATAATATAATTATTATATATCTATCCACACGCTTTACCTTTGGTCACAAAAATGTTGTGATAGAATATGATATTTGTCACTTATTTCGTACTTAGGAGCATAATATATTTCGTATTTTTTCGGAACAGGAAGTATCCTATGTCCTTTCCCGGGACTCAAAGTATCTCTATGCCAAATTTCACCAGAATCGGTTAAGCATTTGATCGTGAAGAGGTAACAGACAGACAGACATACTTTCGCATTTAAAATATTAGTATGGATGTCATTTTTTTATAATCTTTATAAATAGTATATTATGTCATGGAACTCATAACTTCACCTTTCTTATCCAGCTGCCGGAACTATCAGTGCATGAAAACTTATATCATTGGCCTTTACGTCTGTGTCAGACGATTTACGGCGTGTTGGTCTGTGTTACACTTACAGCTCTTTTCGTGGCTGTGCAAGCCGATACGTGAGTGACATAGACGACCACAGTAACGACAGGAGAAATAAGAGGTTGATGGTACAGAACATAGACTCTTGTGTCCCCTGTCTTTGAGAGCCTGGAACCAGGCATCATCGCAAAGCTTGCTACCCTCCATTATCCGTTTGCGCCAATCTGTTCTGTTTTCCGCGAGCCTCTCCCAGTTGCGGTGATCAATTCCGAAAGTCATCATGTCGCGCTTTGCACAGTCTTTGAAGCGAAGTAACGGCCTTCCCACATTTCTTTTGGCATTCGCTACCTTGCTTAGCATAACGCGTCGTGGCAAGCGAGAGGGTTCCATTCTGTATACGTGTCCAAGCCAACGTAGACGTCGCTGTTTCAGCAGCGCCGTCAAGCTAGGTAGCTGTGTTATTTCTAGAACCCTCTTGTTGGTGATCCTGTCTTGCGATGTCAAGCCCAAGATTTTGCGTAGGCAGCGCATATAAAAGGCGTTAAGACGACGCTCTTGTTTTGCGTACGTTGTCCAGGTTTCGGCACCATACAAGAGTATGCTTAAGATTGAGGCTTGAAAAACAACAATTTTAGTTTTGGTTGTTAAGTATTTATAGTGCCATACTCTCGTACTAAGCCTCCCAAACATAGTTGCCGCTTTACCAATCCGGATGTCAATATCTGTGTCCAAAGAAAGATTGTTGGACACGGTCGATCCTAAGTAGCAAAACTTGTCAACTACCTCTAACGGCGTGCCATTCAAAGTTATAGAGGGGGCTTCTCGAGTACCTTGGGTTAGAACAACTGTCTTTTTTGTATTAATGGACATGGCAAATAGGGCACACGCTTCAGAAAATTTATCAATCATAGACTGGAGGTCGGCTTCGGAATTAGCTACAAAGGCTGCATCATCAGCGAATAGCATGTTATCGACGAAAAGGTCCTCGCGATGTCTTTTAGATTTTAGGAGGGAGATGTTAAATAACTGAAAACTTATAATACGTGTAATAAATGGGTGACCTAATCATAAAATTGCGTATGTACAGATTGATAAGATACAAACATAGTAAAGGGCCGGTAGTTATAAATAGAGTTTGTGAACATAGTTGATTGCGGTTGTATCCAAATATGGGCCAGTGGGGTTTATCTTACAAATGGGGAATGAACATATCTTATACCGTTCACGCGTAACGGCCCGACCACTGTACAGAGCTTAAGGGTTAAGGCTCCTCGCACACTATCAGCCATAATAATAATATAATTAGGCCACATTCCACATTAAAATCAAGTGAAAATCAAAAAATTGAAAATAATATCTAATCTATCTAAAAATATTATAATGTTATGTCTGTCTGAACCGATTTAATAGATGAAAATTGGTATGGAGAGGCTTTGAGACCCGGGAAAGGACTTAAGATGCATTTTATCCCGGAAAAAAATTACGATTCCCACGTGATCAGCGAGTTTCTGCGCAAAGGAGTTGCCGTATCTCGTAAGAAATAAATATTAATACAATAATATGATTAACTTGTTTTATATTATCTTTGGCTTAAATGTTGAACTTTGACAAACAATTACTGTAACCACATGGATTATTATCTAACCTTGTTTTATTTTTCGCCAAGTTAGTTTTATTATCACCCATGTAAAGTGTTTAAAAGCTTCGCGGACAATACGTATACTATTGTAAAGTGTCTCTCAAAAGACAGCTGTTTCACATTTTATGTCAATGTAATTGAAGCATCATTTTGCATGTAGCTAGTGAATTACTGCTGGTGTCTTTTCGAGTTTTTTTTGCACCAATTTGCTGTTTTGGCAACAGTGTCAGGGGTGGAACTATTGCCAAAACATCCTTGCAGCCATGTAGCATTAAATTTAAATATTTTTTAACCTCACTCTTTGTACCTGTGGCCGATAGAAGTGTGCGACGACTAAGAACTAGGCGACCCGCATCATAGGAAGCGAGACCGCAACTTGTAACCTATTTAATCTGATGTAAACTGCAGCAATATACACTGAACTTTATAAACTCATCCGGAGCAGCCGCCATTACAAATAGAAAAGCGGGGTATTTTCCTTTGTATTGAAGATATCTGGGAATGCACATCAGGCACTTTCTGCGTTGCGATTTATACAATGCATGACTACAGAAAATAATTATATAAGTATTGGTTAAACATTATTATGTGTCATATAATTACATCATTAATCTAATTATTTTATTTTAATTACGAACGGAAATCTAATTTCAGTGCTACGTAGTTGCGGGTTGAAGTTGAAACGAATTCTTCAAGTCTATGGCTTAAAAACTCAGTAATAAAAATGATAGGTGGGCAAGTGATTGCGGATTGTTTTAGAAAATCAAAGACAATTTTTTCATGAAACCAAATAATTTTATTCGGTAATGTATTGATCATTTTGATTAATGACCTTTTGCTATCTCCCAGGCAGCATCATAATCCCACGTTCATAAAACTTCTGGTTTTTGTTAGCAAAAAATTAAATCAGGTACGATTTGATATCATCATCACTATTGATTTGATATCATCATTACTATTGAAGTAGGACAAAAAATATTTTCCTGTGGATTTTCCATTTTTCAGCGAATACCACGCAACCGATCACAATTTTTTTTACAAAATGTGTTTTACATAATATTTTGTATGTACCACGTCTGCAAACGCATCTATGAGTAAAATCCGTAATTACTTAGTTGCCAACTTTTCTGTATATAATGTAAAACTGAGTGATCAGCCATAAGTTCACGAGGGTCACGTTCGAAGGCCGGGGAACATTTTTTCTTAGATTGTTAACTGGTCCTGACATTGATTTATTATCACTATCAGAGGAAACGCTCCACTTGATGTAAACATCGCTTTATTTCTGTTTCGCAAACATCGTTAGCATGATATTCGTATGATATATTGTACCACCAGTGTTACTTCTTAGATTGGACGGAAGAAATTTTTCAACAATCCAATATACAAATCCCTGAAAATAACGCAGCTCTTAAAAATACGTATGGGAATGCACAACTCGTAAAGCCATTGAACGAACTCTTCTTTATGTTCATTATTGTTTATTATATTTATTTATTTTTGCCTTACAATAGTATGAGAGGTAGCATCGTTTTCGAGAAAGTATTTCAGATCGGCTGATTTTGTGATAATATTATTATGTCCTAATTCTTGCTCTTCTGGTTAGAGTCCGGGCGGTTTGGCTGCCAGTAGTGGTTGCGTTAAATATCACAAAATCACAGGGGCGTGCACAAGATTTTGACACTGGTAATGCAGCGATATCGGTTCAGTAGTTTTGGTGTGAAAGCAAAACAGACAGACAAACGGACAAAAAGAGATATTTTCGCATAAATTAATAATTATATACTTACTTAATTAATTATTATTAATTAATATATACTACTATATTAATATAATAATAATAGTGTGGATATACATTGAAAACTATTTTCTAAACTAATTAGTATAATTACGTACTGTTATGAAGAAATAAAAAACACCATCTGTTGTCACGCGTTGGAACTACAATGAGAGTTTATTTCATCGATGTATTACAATTACCATACAACATAATATTGTGCGCTAAGCTAAAATAAATAAAAAAACGCCATCTATTGTTACGTATTAGAAATACAATGTGAATTTATTTTCATCGATATTTCCATGGAAATTAGATAATATATCTTTGCCTCATCAAAATGTAGCCTATGGCTCTCTCAGGCTCTAGACTAACTGTGTTCAAAATTTTATTACAATCGGTTCATTAGTTTTGGCGTGAAACAAAACAAAACAAAAACTTTTTGTTTTACAACTTTTTCATTTTTGTATCTAGTATATTTTAAGTACTCACCTAATCAGCTTAACTTTTGTCTTTTCACATAATCAAGGTTCCGGTTACTTGAGATCCGATCCATAATACGATGTAAATAAATGCAAAATTTCGGCCACCACAAATTATCTTATCCAAGTGAGTGATACTTTATGAATGTACGCAATTATTAATGTTAAACTGTTAAATATTATACAAACTTTCGAATATTAAAATCTAAAATATTCTTAGAAAACTATAAAACCAAAAATAATAATATAATATAGTAACAGTTCTCGATCACATGAAAAAAGCAAATGGCCTCCCAAAACACAAAAAATTTCAGCTATGTAAAATGTAAACAAATATTATAAACCTCACAAAACAAAAATGCATAATGTACATATTGTACGTAATTAGTTAGATTAATTGCGTCTATTCATTTTACTCGGATTATATCCGATTGCTCACGACTATAATTCACGAGTAGTTCCGATCGCCGTCAGCAAGGCGCGCACCCGCGCCGGCCGCGGCGCCAGTGATGCCAACTGTTCAAAAATTTCCCCCTTAAATTAACTTGAAAACACATTGAATTTCAACCAGAACTCCCCAACTATTATTTAAATATATTATTTATTACTTGGGGTACTTTCCACTGAGAGATCAAAACGCTGAAAATACTACTTCAGCCGACCGCAATTATTGTGTTTGTGGCAAAAACGTTACTCATGATGTCATTATTTATATAAAAACAGTAATAAAAACCAAATAAATATACATTTTTGCTTAAAAAATTTCACGCCCATGAATATAATATGATATTTTTACTCCCTAAAATACGCACTATATATTTAATTTTTCCCTATTAAAAGTGGGATATCCCCATAGTTGGCAACACTGCTGGTGTCTGCCGCAGAGCTTGCAGTACACAATCGCATTCGATATTCATGGTTGTGTGCGTTTTCGGCTGTACACGGACACACTCACACATACGCGCAAGGCAGGCACCTCAACACTGAGCCTATCTTGACCTCTCGTGAACCCGTTCGCGCGTGTACCTGATTACATGTTGCTATTTTATAAATTGAGGCGTTTTAAATGTGTATATTTATTTTTTTACTATATTTTTTACTATTATGTATTATTAAAAAATTAACGTCATGAGTCATTTAAAAAGTACGAAAGTTAAATTAAAATATCTGTTATCTGTGAATGACAAGCACTGCCTTTTTGCCTATAAAGACCGCACGCGCATGCAAAATCAGCCGACCTGAAATCCTTTTTTTTTTCAAACGGTGCTACCTCCCGTAATACAAGATTCATACATTTTTCTTTGATAAACAATATTCATATTATATGCGTACTGCTCAAGTATCTCCTACAAACTTTTGTATTTAAATCTTTTGAGTAATTTTAATGTAAGAAGATAATAGACATTACTGATCAAGTATGAGTTATTTCTTCAAGCCCAAAATTAAAATTATGATTAATTAACATTGCATAAGCAATTCAAACATCAATTGCTCATAATAATATGCCTCCTGCAAAAATAAATATCATAGCCACCTAATTTGTTAGTTTAACACCCTTGAAATAAAGGCTTAGTTTATCTCCGACGTTCAGTTAACGCTTAATTCCATACTAATGCCGTATTGTACCAGCCCCTGTTATCCACCAGACCGTAGGTTCAACAATATGAGCTAATACTATTACGAGAGGGTGACAAGTAAAATGGGCAGGACATTTTACATATTGTGATGTGTCGCGAAACTAAATTTTGATGGGGATACCAAATTATAATAGTATACTGTACTCGGCGAAACATGGCGGTAGCGGTCATTGACTCCCAGTCAAAAACTTGTCATTTTCTATATTATAAACCGCGATTGACAATGAAGTGAGATGTTGTCAATCGTAGCTTTATATAGAAAATGACAAGTTTTTAACAGGAAGTCAATGACCGCTACCAACATGTTTCTCCGAGTACAGTATAGCTGACACCCTTTGCGCCAAAATTCGCTTATCACGCGGGCACTGTGTTTTTGTCTCTTGCGGAATTTTATCTGGCGGGAATAGAGTTTTAGGAATCTAGCAATTCATCATCAGCTATTAATAAATACATTTACGTGCATCGCGATCGATCGCGGTCGCGCACGACCTACGACTGTTGTCGGACGCTCGCGACCATAGTCAGTGTATGAAAATGTATGGCATCGCTTGCGAGGCCCGCGACAGACGCGCGCGGCCGACGACTGTTATAGGCCGCGCGCGATCGTGTCTTAAAATTATGACAGACTGACAGACGCGCGCGACCGACGACAGTCGTAGACCCCGCGCGACCGTGTCAAAGTTATATGACACGGTCGCGCGCGGCTTACGACAGTCGTCGGTCGCGCGCGTCTGTCGCGGGCCTCGGAAGCGGTGCCATACATTTTCATACACTGACTATGGTCGCGAGCGTCCGACAATTACAGTCGTAGGTCGTGCGCGACCGCGATCGAACGCGATGCGTGGAATTTGACCTTGAGTGTAAGTACTATAGGGTATTAAATACTTTTAATATTATCAGTCCCCTATATAGAGTTCACTGTGAAAGTATCAGCGCTGAAAGAGTAACTAATTTTTATTTTCCCAAACAACCTGCGTAAAGAATTATCACTTTGTTTTGCTACTATACTGTACTCGGCGAAACATGGCGGTAGCGGTCATTGATTCCCTGTCAAAAATTTGTCATTTTCTTTACAAAGCCACGATTGACAACATCTGACACTTCATTGTCAATCGTGGTTTATATCATAAAGTTAATATACCTAGCGGAATAGAGAAACAAAGGCCTGAGCAAGCGAGATGCCACTATCAGTAACACCGCGTGGTAAAAAGAGACGTGTGATACATGACAGCAGCACTCTTTTTTTGACGTCCAGTCGGCACGTGCCGCACGTTGTCAATATAATCTCATAGAATTCATGTTCAATCATGCTTGTGTAAGTGTATACGTACACATATTTTTCACACAGATGAAAACCAATTTTGGTTACGTTTGACAGCTCGAGATTGTTGCTCTATTCCGATAGGTATATTAACTTTATGGTTTATATAGAAAATTACAAGTTTTTGACAGGGAGTCAAAGACCACTACCGCCGTGTTTCGCCGAGTGTAGTATGTACTACTTAAAATTGCAGTTAAATATTGTCCATTTATGTAATAATAATTAATCTTGAAATTTCAATTTGGAAACCTTAAATCCGGCTTATCTTATCACGAGATTATCGATCATCGCCCTTTAAAAGGGATTTCAGCTGTAATATTACAAATTAAGATAACTTCGAAGACTCGGATTTGAGGTTTCGGAAGAAAGTTGCTACGATATAAACCAAATTGGATTTTAATGTTTCTTATATCAGACCGAGATAATATAAAACAGGTTGAAGGTTTCATTTTTCCGCCAAAAGTTTGTAATCGTTTTATCGCGATTATCGTTGATATTAGTATTTTTTTATTATCAAATAAGGGGGAAAACGAGCAAACGGGTCACCTGGTGCAACATCAGAATAGCTGCAGGTGCGTTGCTGGCCTTTTAAGAGGGAATTGTTTCTTCTTGAAGGTTCGCAGGTCGTATAGGTGCGGAAATACTGCTGGTGACAGTTCGTTCCAGAGTTAACTTAGTTACATGTAACTTACTGGCAACATTTGAATATCATTTAGTATTACTGAATAATTTTTAACGGTTAAACCATATAAATAAGCGTTTATTTTTTTTTTATTTTTTAGTCTCCCTAAGCTCGATAGTGGCTGAACCGGTTTGGCTAGTCTTCAGTTACTCGTGGAAGTCCAGGGAAGGTTTACATTTAAATTATTTTAGGAGGAAAGTTTGTATATAAAAAGAAATATCACGTTACATCATAATTATGATCTGTAGTGTATTGATAAATAAAGATAGGCACATCCACTAGCGGTGGGGATGATACCTATCTATACAATATAATAATGGTCGCATGACATTCCCTTCTTGATCATTCACCAGCCAGAGTGGTAGTGCTTAGTGATACAGTATTCTGTGTTTAAGGCCGTCCCCCGAGCAAACGACCTTGGCCATACATTTGCCGCGTTGCCGAGATCGCGCCAAAACCCTATTATTTTTACTTATCTTAGTTCAAAATTGTCCTAAAAAAATTTTAAAACGGCGAATATGTAGTGTATGATATTGTCGATCTATTTGCGTGAGTTTCAAATAAAAATAATTTGTAAATCCTAAGGAGATGCTGAATGTATGCTTGAATTTTAACAAATTGGTATTACTTTGGAAGCTGATATCATGAGTATAAGAAACAAAAATAGAAAATTTAAAACGAGAAAAGGAATGTTGATATACTGAAGATTATTGCTGTATTTTTATTATAACTTTGTAGCTTTCAGATTATGAGTTTATAAGGTTTTAAATACGGTCAATTACGGAATCTCCGGACGGAACGCCCTTAATTTGTTCGCCCTACAAGAGTGCACAAATTGTACAGGACCTACGTCGTAAATTGGTGATTCAGCTTATTGGTGATTGCGAGTCGCAATAACCAATAAGTGGAGCTTTAGCGACAATGACTTACGCAAAACGTATTTATTTATTAGGCGATTAATAAAAGCAGAAAACGGCCGGCAACATACCTGTAACTCTTTTGATTTTGCGAGTGTCCATGGGCGACGGTAGTTGCTTTCCATCAAGTGACCCGTCTGCTCGTTTGCCCCCTAATTTTATAAAAAAGGTGGGTTATTTCTTGAAGTCCCTTACTTCGCTGTAAAGTTAGAGCTCCTTTGTATTCTTCTATTACCACAATCACTCTGTCAGGTTAAGGTATTGATCCGGTTGAATTCGATTTCCTCTTCCAATAACCAGGTTTTACTGAATCAAAACACGTTTGCAAAAATATTGACAAGCACAGAATAGTTCGGAGCAACAATATTTCCCGGGATTAAATTGTCAAAGCTAAATTCCTAACTGAACGTTTGACAACGTAAGCCCCGCCATTATGTGGAAAAAGTGGAGCATTTGTATGCACCGGGCCATTGAAACCATATTTTTACCGGTTAACTCGTTCTTACACTTTGTCTAATATTCATAATTCTGAATTTTCATTCTGAAGTTCTCAGTGACCTAGATGTATGAAAACGTGTGCGGTACGTGGGGATTTATTAAACTTTGTAAGTGCTAGTGAGGTGAGGTGAAATGTGCTATTTCGTGTAAGAAAATGTAATAGTAACTGGAAAGGAAATGAATTTTATTTATCACCAGGTTTTATTTATTACTACACTGATTCCGATGGAACTTAGCATACAGAGTAAATAAAGACCAAATAAGCCAGTTTTTATAGTGTAGTATAAAACCATAGGAAAAAACGAGTTTAATCTCATAAAGTTCCAAATTAATCTTACCCCCTTAAATATCCACACTTTGTTTTAAAAAAACGTTATAACATTACAATAAAATATCCTTGTCTGATTTGAAGACGTGAGTTGAAAAACATGATTACTATAGATAATATTTAGCTAATGGAATCAGGCGTTACTTTGCGGAAATCCATAGCTTAAAATTTAGTTTGTTATTGTTTTAGCAATATTCGGCGAAATAAACTTTCGTTTATTAAAAATAAACTTATAAACGAAATAAACTTTCGTTTATAAGTTTATTTCGCGGAATATTGCTAAAAACAATAACAAACTAAATTTTTAGATAATATTTTATAATATACGGACATTTTACTGATTTTTTCTCTTGTAATTTGAACCTGAAACCTTGTAACTTATCTACTTCATCACCCGGCTAATTTATCTGGCTACACATAAAATGCACAGTTTATTCAAATAATTTTTTCGGCTTTAATGCCTCCATTATGCAAAAAACGGCATTTTTTACTGTTACTTACTGTGTTCTTCCACTCACGTCTTCATTTTGTTAGAAAAGTGTTTTGACAAAGACATAATATTTTATCAGTAAGGGGGTGTATCTACAATCTACATACCCCGTCCCAGGATTTCCTTATTAAAATAGCCAGGCTTTAATGAGACCACGGATCTCTGAAATTACTTTTTTAATAAATCCTCGGTGTTCCCTGCCATCTTCTAAAGTAAAAATATTGTCAAAACGATTTCCAACGTCTGTGTTTTAAATTAAAAACGGAATTCTTATATTGAGATATTTTGATGAACGTTGTTTGGTTTTAATATTTATGAAACGGTCGGCCCAATGAATAAGTTTTGTTGGAAAATAATTTTATTGTTATGTAGAACTGAGAAAACCTAGTTAATTGTCTTTTATTTGTTTTATATGCGTCTCTACTGTTATAGCACTTAGGCTTCGTCAATAGAAAATAATATTTATTGACGTAGTAGATTGACGTACTAAGACCCACCAGATTATTATAAAAGTGTACTCTGTAGTTTTCCCGTTACTAAAAACTCTATTTAGAAAAGATTTTGTAGGAGCTCGATTCTGATACCTCGAGCGCACGCAATATGCGAGTGTAGGTATTTCATAGGTAAGTGTTAAAATATGAGGTTGAAGCTACATTCGAATTTGTATTGGCGCCAGGGATACCAGTCTGAACATTATGGCTCGATTTGTATATTACTAGCGACCCACCCCGGCGTCGCACGCGTATAAAATATATAGCCACTGAAAAAAATATGATTAAAATCGATAGCCTATGATCTTTCACGTGGTCCACTTCTTAAGCGTATCGATAATACTCACTATTGCAGGGGTAGCATGGTCACCATAGAAACAGTTTCTTTCTACGAAAGAATAGACAAAGTGACAGTGAGACACTGTGTCAATAAAATCTCTCAGTATGTCGAAACTTTCCAATTTCTGCTGTTGTTATGCTAGGCCTGCAAGTTGATTACACGAAATCAGCAATAATTTCTAGGTCAAACTTAACATTATGTATGAGGTTCAGGTATTGCAAAACAGTTTTGTATAACGATTCAACGGCCCATTAGGTCAGTTGGTTGGAGCGTCGTGCTAATAACGCGAAGGTCGCGGGTTCGATCCTTTCACGGGCCAATTACTTTTTGAGTTATTGTATTAAAATTAATTTCAAGCACTAACAGCTAACAAGAGCATAATATTATGTTCTTATAATAATGACATTAAATAATTTAATTAGTCAATTTATACTATTTAATAATATCATTGCGAGTTTTAACTACGTATCCAATGAAAGAAACAATTCTAAATAATTATTTATTTATTATTTATATATACTTACTTTAATTTAACTTTGAAAGCGTAAACCGGCATCAAATCGAACTTTGATCACGGCAGATATTTATCAATCTCAATTCGCTACAAGCCATACTTAATTTGGAGAAATTGTTAATTTTATTGCCGTCGGCGATTCGTTTTGCCGTAATTTAAGTAATTGACTCAGTGCAGCCGGTCGTAAGAGCGCACCCATCAAATGACGTCACAGGACGTTCGAAGTTATATTACCTAAGGATTTATGACCTTTATGTCGTTGGTATAAGGCCCTGCCAGAGGTAAAATAAACTGAACGCGCTGTCTGGCTCAACGAAACAAACAACATCATCTTCTTCTCATTTAAAAAGCTATAAAGATAACGAGTTTTTCATGTAAACTGACTTAGATATCTCCCGATTTACCAGTTCCTGTTTTAACGTTGAATTACTGGCTTCAAACAACAAATAGCTAAGTTTTTCAGATATTTTTGGCTATCCATAATTTTAGTATTTCGGTCAAGCTTATTTTTTTTACTACGAAATAGGTACTTAAAATTTTCCTGTCTGCAGGTAAAATTATTTTCTAAAAATAATCTTTCATTCTCTCAATGTTAATTTGAATTGACGGATTAACCTCTTGAAGGGATAAAATTTTGAAGAGAGGCCATTTTGCTTTTAGGTGAAAAATATTTTATTGCGGCGAGATGAAAATATATACTTAGTTAAAAATATTAAATACTTACATTAAATATGCTCATAACTTTTTCTTACTTATGTGGCGGTACCCACAATTCGCTTAACAATCCTACATCGCGCTATCGAAGTTTCGGAGAACGGCAAGATATATACAACGTCTGAAATGACGTCAGTGGGCTTCGGCCTGACCGAGCATAACACCTCGCTCGGTCGGAAGATCTTCCTTTGCGGCCTCCACACATTATTCCCACATTGGTGACCCTCGACAGAACACGCCTCCTTCATCATCATTACTTCCGCCCCTCCGCACCGCGCCAGTCAGCATCGCCTCATCGGGTACCTCGTCCACTAGCCGCAATGTGCCGCGGCCTGGGCGACTCCGCATCGGCATCATCGGGCTTTCTCACTACACCGACCGGTCAGCAAGCAGAGCACATCTCTCCTGGTCAGCACGTAGCATCGGCCCCGCACGGCAGCTTATCCGACTCACTGGATCCCGTGCAGCAGCTTACAGTTCCGACTCACTGGGACTCACTGCAACAGTTCCGACTCACTGGAACTCACTGGCACTGGCGACTCAAGCGAACAAGATTCGACCTCCAGTCTTCGGGGGGGGAGTGATGTGGCGGTACCCACAATTCGCTTAACAATCCTACATCGCGCTATCGAAGTTTCGGAGAACGGCAAGATATATACAACGTCTGAAATGACGTCAGTGGGCTTCGGCCTGACCGAGCATAACACCTCGCTCGGTCGGAAGATCTTCCTTTGCGGCCTCCACACATTATTCCCACACTTATTTGGACTTATAGGTAAAAGGAATAATATGATTTCTATCGTCGAATTTGACTATACTCTAGTACGTCAGTTCAAACTAACGCTGACGCTGATATTACACCTCAGACATAGAGGCTAGAGCACACGCGAAACAAGATTGTGTGTAGTTTTCTCATAAATATGCCATCCATGATATATATTTGTGAGGATAAAAGTTCCGCGTTTTATTGCCGCCAACTCGAGAAAATACTTTTCACCTTAGCGGGAAACTAACAGCAAAGATTTCGTGCCACATTACGTGTTGAAGGTTTGCGTTTATTCTTTCACACCCTCCTTTACAAATTTATCTTTCAGTCGAGAGTGCCGCTTAATTTTGCATTCCTTCCCCGCGATGTGTATCATAAAATTAGGTGTATCTTACACCTAAATTTTGGGCGACAATTTATTTATTTTTTGTCTTCGTGTACAGGCACAGGAATTACACATAATAGAATCATAACGCTTGCGTATGATGGAGTAGCTGGTTTCTCGTCAGGGGAGCTCGCGCTTGTGTAGTTGGTAGAGATTTCAATAACAGCTCCCAGTGTGAAACCAATAGGAATAATGGTGTAAGTGTCTTAATATGTCATTGCAGTTTAATTTTTTAGCGGACTTCCAAAAAGAAGAGGTTATAATAATAATATTATGTTCGTCTATATATATTTTTTTGTACGTTTAACCATTACTTCGCCGTTTATGGACCGATTTTCATAATTATTTGTTGTTGTATAGGGTTTCATCCGAATTTGGTACCATGTTTACAAAAATGATGATGATGATGGAATCCATGAGGAATCGAGGGAACTCCTTGAAATTTGTATGTTACCGGCTAAGTTCTATATCAAGTATCTCAGTTTTGTGCTGGTACCGACTTCAAAATAATGAAATGAGTACAGAGTAAGTTGAGGTTTAGTGAAATTATGAAAAAGGAACTGATAAAGAATAATTATTATTTCATACTTTTTAGATAATTTTAAGAATTTTGTTTTTACCTTGGAAGTCGGGTTCAATATATGTTAAAAACTAATTTAGCATAGAACCTATACATTAATTTGTACTTTTAATTGGTACCTTTCCATGCCGTATTCTCATTTTATTTACACAGTGAAACAC
Source organism: Polyommatus icarus (assembly GCA_937595015.1). NCBI lineage: Eukaryota > Metazoa > Arthropoda > Insecta > Lepidoptera > Lycaenidae > Polyommatus > Polyommatus icarus. The sequence continues at coordinate 18,294,597 of OW569323.1, read as the reverse complement.
GTACCAGCGAGACGAAACCTATAATTCAAAGTATATCTAAAATACAATGTTTTATTCCGTTATTTCCCTTGTGAAATTAGAACGGCAAGCGTGTTCTTATTCCCGATATAGAGGAGTTATTTGTTACGCTCAGCGAAAATCACGGGATAGCTCTTTCCCGCGAATAAATTTACACGTATAGTACGAGCCATCAAATATTTAAACCTAGATTGTCTAGGCATCCAACATTTACAATTAGGAATACGAGTGAACTCACACAGTTTGATAAATATTTCAGCCATCCGTTTTATACAAAGCATTAAATGTAACTGTGAAAATTGTAGCAATTAGTCTTTTTCTTTTGGTGTATTACCCTAATTATAATATAATCGCTCTCACCTCGAGAGCCGCTCCAAGTTAAGCACTTAAACTCTTATTTTTCACTTTTTCAACGAAAGACTAATCACGTCGAAAGATGTTTGTAAATATTTCGGGTCTAACAAGCAATCGTGAATTTGCATAATAAAGGGCAGGAATGATCCAGCACTTTTGAGGTCAGCTCTACCCACAGAATTAATATTCATGACGGTGTACTATTACTCCATTAAATCTTTATGAAATGTTTGTTTCCTTTCTCAAAGCGATATCCGGTGAATCTTTTTTAGTTTTACCCCTATACTTCAGAGACTGATGATGATGATGATGATAGTCTTATTTTTTTTTTGATAATTAATAATTAATGTAATTGTAAATTGACTATAATTGACATAATAAAATCCATTCCTAAAATTTGACTTTTGAAATAATAATAATAATTCTACAATTAAATAAGTAATGAATTATTTAATGAAAAATAATAGATTTTGTTATGTATAATTACTTACCTATATAATTACTTATTAGTTATTACTATTGACAATTTGTAATATATATGTTAACCATGATACAGCACAATTATTAGCTTATTTTATAATAACACTTTTGGAATAAATTTATACTTTGTTAATTTGTAAGAATAGTAATAAGTATCTCATAATATTATATTGTAGTTTATAAGCTATACCTAAACATTTGCATGCTCGATTGGGCAAATGTGATTGTACCATTGTAAAATCTACTAACATCTTTACTAACTCACATTTGGCAAATAAAGAAATTGAATTGAGACTGAAATGATGACGTGGACATTTACAAAAGTAATTAAATAAGTTTATAAGTCTCATACATTTATTTAAATAAGAAACCTAACGTCTAGCTGGTTGAATACCTACTTTTATAAATACTTTCTCTCTATTTAGAAGTTAGTAAATATTACAATGTCATCGATTGATACAGCTTCCAATAAAATTATATCTCTTATATTATACAGTCAATTGAATAAGCGAAATGCGAATGCAAGAATTTGAAGGAATTTTCAGGGAGATAGTCGCTTATTATTCAGTTCAAGGCAACAAACGTAACCCAGTTTTGTACATCGATATGCCAGGACTCGCTTCAGTTTTATTCGATATAACACTTACGTGTATGAAGGACTTTTTAACTTTTACCTGATATACATCGTGAACTGTTTGGAAGTATCTTTCAGCAAATCTCTGGAGCTCTGGACATCTGTCTCTCGACTGCCACTTGGCTGGCCGCCAGCCCCGTTTCATCAGGTTTAGCTATTGACTTGATTGTTCGATTTCCCTTCTAGGTATATATTTATTGCCTAAGATAGATATTATTATTCAAAATAGTATATTTTTATCGTAAATATTTTATAGATCTTATCAGTTATCGTAAGCATCCAGAGATGGTAATTTTTTAGAATTTGCAAGTGTGTCTGTTACCTTTAAAACATTGTTTTTGTCCTCTAGAATTACAATTAAAGAAAATATTAAATACTAGCTGACCCGACAGACGTTGTCATGTCTAAACTATAAGTTAACACACTTTTTGTATTAATTATGCCAATTCGAATTAAATAATCATCGTTAAGACAGGACAACGTCTGTCGGGTCCGCTAGTTTTTATTTATAGAGAAATTTCAGCGAAATCGGTCCAGCCGTTCAGGCGTGATGTCGTAACCACGCGAATATGGATTCATTTTTATATATAGAGATAGAGACTAGCTGTCCCGGCAAACGTTGCTTTGCCATAATATAAAGTATTTCACCCATATCATTTTATTGAAGTGACTAAATAAGTATGTCGCCATGGCAACGTCGATCGCTATCCCGTCGCACAAACAATGGTCGCCGTCAGTGTCAGGTTGTAATAATTTACTATTATTTATTCAACAAATATACTTATCAATATATAAAGTATCCAGTAGCCGATTCTCAGACCTACTGAATATGCATATAAAGTTTGGTAAAAATCAGTATTAAGCCGTTTCGGAGGAGTTCGCTGACTAACATTGTGACACGAGAATTTTATATATAAGATAGGTCCCCATCCCTTATGAAGAAAATACTGGTATTTATCATTCTTTTGGCCCACAAGATCCACGCAATACATGACTGAAAATAAAATTTCAGATATTTTTTGCAAAAATATTAAGGTAAAGTATTAGATGGCGATTTATGCCAGAAACAGGTTTCACCTTTGAACGTTCTATACCGATGACAGATGACAAAATGGATATTCCTAATTGGATATTTTTCGTAAAAAATATCACTCAAACGCAAAAGAATTTCGGAGACAAACTTAAAAATTAATAAGTACTACCTGATAGATTTCACTTTGCGTAAGATTGACAGAAAGGTATATTATTAGATTGATATCAAATGAGTTACGGCGTTGAATTATATTATCTTCTATTCTTAGCTAGCACGACATTGGAGGACAAAAGTGTAAGGAACATTTTAACTTATCATTTTTAGCTCATTCAAAGAGTTAATTTGTAATCATAGTACTTAACTATTGTGATTTCTTCACGTAATAGTGGATGAAACATGTAAGTTACTGTTAACAAATGACGTTTTTACATAAATGGAGGCTTTAGGGCCGATAAAATTATTTGAATAATATTTCGATGGTCCCTAGGTAAGTAATCGAATCTGAAAAATGGCAATTTTTTTTTTTATTACTGTTTTGGGCTCCTTTTAAAGGGTATTTTTTAATACAGCTTCAAAAAATTTTAAAGCTTTTTAGGTTTCCGATATTTAAAAACGTATATTATCGAAACGTTATAGTCTATCCGTCTTATACCAAAGAATGTTAAATTTCGCGAGTTTACGATGTATCGGTGAGCGTCAAAACAGTACGAAACTACCACTATCGCGACTGTAACGTGCCCTCATCAATAAATAACACTTTATTTGATTTTAAACTAAAGGTTATGTAAATTTGATTTTACTTTATCTTTATACAGTTTTAGTAGCATTAAAAATGTTTATCGCGTAAATTATTGAAACGGGCAGATCCCATTGTTTAGGCCGTTTTTTCGTCTCTCAATAGTATCTTACGTACCATTTCCGATTATGTACGTTGTTCTTTCGTACATCATTTTTATCGTAAATGACCATTTGGATTCTATACGTCGTGTTTCAAATAAAAATCTTTGTCACTTTCGATTTTTTTAACCGAAAGAATACTTATATTATTGGAAAAAATCGACAGTTCTTCAATAAAAATTAAGTACCAACTTGTTTTTTTATTATTTAGTTTCTATCCATACTTAATAAATGCAAAAGTGTATCTGTTTGTCTATCTGTCTGTCTGTTACCACTTCACACCCAAACTGCTGAACCGATTTTGCTGAAATTTGGCATGGAGATACTTTTAGTCCCGGGAAAGGACATAGGATATATTTTTCCGAAAAAATGTACGGTTCCTGCGTGATAAACGAATTTTTAAGCAAAAAAGTAGCGGGCGTCATCTAGTGATTAATAAACCTGGTTTTTAAATGAAATATAAATTATTTTTTATGAAATTTCATTTATTTTTAATGACATATCATCCATGAACTAATATTAGAAATGCGAAAGTTGTTTGTCTATTTGTTTGTCCTTTCTTCACACCCTAACGAAGTAACCAATCGACTTGATTTTTGTCATAAACTTAGTTAAAAGGATGAAGAGTTAAAAGGCTACTTTTGGTATCAGAAAACATCATTTTCCCAATAGAAGCGCGATACCATGAATTTTTTTTATATCATGAAATATGCGCTCGATTTCCACAGTTTGAAAGTTGGTCAGATTCTTTGTATAGAAAAAAAACCCTAACCGTCAAAAATTTGTAGATATTGCAATGGTTAAGAGTGTATTTGATCATGTAGCTTTCTTCCAACCAGTATAATCACAGTATATACGTAAAGATATCACTAAATTGTACTCAAATAACAATTTGAATATGAACAGGATGTTTTCTCGACACAAAGAATGGGGCTAGCTTTCTAACTATGGCAAACCCTTCGTCAGTACAGAGACATCAGTAATGCTGGCATAAACACTGGGTTTATTATTCCTAAATAGGATATCTGTGATAAGTGTCATAGGGATTCTGAAAATATTATGTTTCCGACAGAAGAGTAAGTTCTGGCTCGTAATAAGCAACTAGAGAATGGGACGCTAGCTAGGATAATGTATGTAAGTACATTATTCTATTACGCCACGAATACTCATCCACAGATGAAATTCGTGGCACCAACCCCAACCATGTCATTCAATTTATGGGCAGGCACTAGAGTATCATCCCCAATAGGTTGGGGATGATACTCTAGTGTGAAGGAGTCACAATAGATCCTCATGGGTCGCAGTGACGTCAGGGCTACAGCGACCTGCCTTCTATAAAAAAAATGTAATACATTTGACTTTCAAAATTATCCACATGGAGACGTTGGTTTATTCTATTAATAATGAAAATTTTCTGTGTTTAACTGTACCGTTTTCAATTCAGCTTTAAAAGAAGGCACCTGGCACATGCTACATGTGGAATATGGTCAGACCGGTGAAATAGGGAGCCTAAGAAGTAAGATAGCTGTTTTATGAATTTGAAAACGTAAAGATATCATTTGAAGATGCCAAGAAATTCTCATTTTGGTCCGATATTTGTGCTGGCCAAAATAGAAATACAGTCTTTTTTTTATGAAATAAGGGGGCAAACGAGCAAACGGGTCACCTGATGGAAAGCAACTTCCGTCGCCCACGGAAACTCGCAGCATCAGAAGAGCTGCAGGTGCGTTGCCGGCCTTTTAAGAGGGATTAGGGTAATAGGGGAGGGTAGAAATGGGAAGGGAAGGGAAGGGAATAGGGGAGGGTAGGGAAGGGAATAGGGTAGGGGATTGGGACTCCGGTAGTAAGCTCACCCACTCGGCAAAACACAGCGCAAGCGCTGTTTCACGCCGGTTTTCTGTGAGAACGTGGTATTTCTCCGGTCGAGCCGGCCCATTCGTGCCGAAACATGGCTCTCCCACGTGTAAATAGTCGTATGTTTATTATGTTATATTTACAGATGTTTTGCCTATATTTTGTTGCTGTTGATACTATTACAAAATAATGGCAAGTAAAAGTAATGTGCGCCAATTAAATCGAAACTGACACTTTTAATAAAATATTCCTAACATAATCCAATGTGGCATATCGAAATCGGCAGATATGATAAATTGTTGTATTTATAGTTTCCTGTAAATAATCGAAACTGCCACTTTCGACACATAAAGATAGTTCAATTACGAAGCAGACTATTGTAAGTCAATTTTCTCGAAAACTACTCATAATTTAAAATTTTTGCTTTCATGTAATAATTTGTTAGGCCAACACAACTGTCTATCCCAATTTTTATTAAGATTCAATCACCCGTTACAAAATTATGCAAAAAATAATCTTTAAATCGCTCTCCTGTAAAGTAGCGTTTTTCAGATTCGATTACTTACCTAGGGACCATCGATTTGGATTTTATGTAAACAGAAACCAGCCAGATATATTATTATACCCGCCCGGATGATGAAGTAAGTAGGCAAGTTACAAGGATTGTTCAAATCAGAAGAAAAAAAAGAGTAATTATTGTCCTTATGTTATAAAATGTTAGTTATTAGGTTCATCTACTCACGTCTTCAATAAATCCATAGTAAATAGTAATCGACCTAATTATTTGATTAGCCTAACCAGTAACCACACACTGACCTCCCTTTTACGTATATTACACATATTGAATCGAGTATTCAACTCAAGAATGATCCTTAATCCTCTATAATAGAGTTCAATTCGTAGTGATTTGGACACCTGGATCAGTGTTTTTAATTACGTAAGTACATGGCTCCACCTACATGACAATTTCATAATTGATTGAACCACATGTTTGCATATTAATTAAATTATGTTCAAATATTATATGACACTATAATCACTTGTATACTGATAATAATTATTAACTATTATAAGGGTTAGTTATATTAGATGTTTAAAAAATTAAAACATTCAAAAAGTGAAAGCAAACATTAATAAAACACATAAAAACCTATTTGACATTTACAAATTAAAGAAAATAAATTAAATTTTTGGAACAAAAACCATAACATTCTATAAACAACTAGTCTTCTGTGAAAATTCTTTTCGCGGTCTATTCTATTTAACACAATAGGTTCAACCGCTTCAAATACAAAAGAAATCCAGAAATATGAGCATGTGAACCATAAAAATCACAAAAGCAATATCTTTACGATAATAACCACTCAAAACTCCGGGAGACTTTACTTGAAATGTGACAAAAAGAAAAATACTCCACAAGTTTTTCCTCTGCGTCGTGAAATGTGGTCGTTATTGTAAGATTAAATCGCGCTATCCTTTCATTAAATTGAAATGCCCTATAAAGCTGTACGTTCCAGGGGAAAAGCTTTTGAACGTTAGACCATGTGTGTAAGAGGTAGAATTTGTATTCATAATATTTAATTTTATTATTAGAAAAGTATTAGGGCCGTGACACATCGGAATGGCATCGGCGAGGCGAGCACTTTCAGTGTCGTAATATTATGATTTTAAACTTTATCTTCATTATTACAATAATAATGAAGATGTATTACAATACATAGTATCGCGTAAGAAATCGTCGCTGCCGGCGGCCGCCAGCGGCCCGAGCGGTACGAGCGGCCACGAGCGGCCACAAGCGTCCACGGGCGGCCGTAAACTTCTCAAGCGATACTAGGTATGTATTACAATAATTATTATGATGATAAAGTTTAAAATCCTATGACACTGAAAGTGCCTCGCCGCTGCCATTCCGGTGTAGCGCGGCCCTTAGTGGCGTACTAATTAATTATTTGTAGTAGATAAAGGGCCTGTTTCACCACTTTCTGATAAAGTGGCGAATAAGCTATTCACAACTTTTTTAACAGATTCTCTTTACTTGATCTGTTAATTGGTAAATAGCCTATTAGTCACTTATCAGGAAGTGGTGAAACAGGCTCTTAGTAAAATGTAACAAAAAGCTTGCGTGAATCGATAGACAATCAATCATATCAAAATCTTTTTTTTAACATTCTAATTTATATATTTTTCGCCACTTTTAGTCATCAAAATTGGTTTATTGTACGACGATTAGATTGTTCCGCGCTAAAGGCTTTCTTTAACTTTGATATTATGATTTTAATATTTAAATCACAATAATATTAATAGAGACATATTACTTATAATGCTTTCCAATTTTATTGTACAACAATTAGTTTTTATCAATTAAAGTGGTATTATGTCTATTAGATTTTCCACTGTCGTATAATTCAATCGTTATCTTAAAGACTATTGTAATGATATCACTAAAATTTAATTTGTCTAGACAGAACCACCCTCAGGTAATAATAATAAAATGTAAAATCGATTAAGTATTCATACTTGAACAATAAAAATATAGAAATAGAAGTATTTAACATTATGATAATATTTTTTATATTACAAAATTATACTAGTATTACAAAAAACTAATCAGAACCTTCATGCTTAGAGACAGTCCACATGGCGCGTTGCGTTGCGTTGTGTCGTCGCAACGCAAACACTTTGACACATAGCCGGCCACATGGGCGCTGCGCCATCGCAGCGTTATTACGAAGCTGTCTTAGCCTGTGTTTCCACTGAAGCGGAGCGCATCTTAGCGGTGCCCGAATTGACCAATCGTGCTATTACAGCGGAATGACAGCAAAGCGGAGCAAAGATTTCGAGCATGGTGATTGGTCAATTCGGCACCGTTCCGCTTCAGTGGAACGCAGCCTTAACGTTAACACCCCCTCCTGCTTCGTCTCGGGGGCTGCTGTCAGTCATGTATGCGTTGCGACGACGCAGCGCACCGTGTGAACACCTTGGTTATGTGTATGTAAAACAACGCAACGACAGCGCTCAGCGACGACGCAACGCTTACGCAACGCGCCGTGTGGACTGGCTCTTAGGCTAGATTTATACGCGGCAACGCAAACACGCGGTTTGACCGCTACAACGCGATATCACAAGTATAAAACGATTATTTTATATTAACCCTACTCTACGCCTCAAAGGCGCCAACGAAACACAAAAATTCTTGCCTCTTTTTTGTTTTCGCGCGTATCGTATCGTGCTTCTCGCACATCTCCCATTTAATAGATACGGTCAGTATAGCAACTGAGCCAAAACGGTAGGTTTATTAGTTTTACTAGTACAATCACCCTGTGCGCTCCATAAGCGTATGAGTAGTTTAAGTGCAACTTTTACGCGGAACAAAGATTTGCGGCATTTTGAATTATTTCAATATTTATGTAATTTTTATTTTATATATTTATGTTATAGGTAACTTTTTATTTAAATTCTTTTATTTTTATAAATTGTATTATTGTAAAACCTCAAAATAAATAAAAACATGGCGTGTTGTAAGAATGTTGGCCTCCAACGACTATTTGTACGATAAAATGTAAAATTTAATATTATTTTAATGAAAATTGTCTAAAACGAAGATTTAATTAAATATTGTAGCCAAATAATAATAAAAAATATGTTAAAGACTAAAAAAATACTGAGCTTAGTGCGAAAATTACATACATTTGAAACATAAAATTGATTACTGTTTAAAAGCTTTTTAACTTTGTGAATTATTTTACAAATTAGTTTTTTATATTTATTGTTTTCATACAAATTTATATCCATGAAAAAAACATAGCGGTAGACTGTATTTTTTGATTTAATGGACCTTTATATGAACTACTGCAAAATTTATAAATTTTCGTAAGGGTTATGGTATTTATTCATTTTAAATGAAGTGAAAATATTTTGAATTTGATTATGTTTTGTGTTTTTATTAAAGAAAACATCCGTGGGTATGTCAAAACAAACTTAGCTTTTTCAGTTTTGCAAAAAATTGCTTTACAATCCGATGCGCCTTTAAAGCGTATGAGTAGTTCGAACGTAACTCCCAAGAAGAGTAGTTCACTAGGGTTAATCCTACGATCGTGGAAAACGAGATACAATAGCCTTTCTATTGTTATCGCGGTTGCCGGTGAGCCCGAGGGAAGGCCCTTAATGGTTCAAGCCCCAAGGGGCTTGAAGCATTAAGGGCCTTCCCTACGGAGATTCCGTATTTTACCGTATTTAGAGCCTTAAAAACTCATAATTTGAAAGCTACCAAGTTATATTAAAAATACAGCAATAATCTTCAGTATATAAACATTCCTTTCCACTTTTTAAAATTTCTTTTTTTGTTTATTATACTCATGATATCAGCTTCCAAAGTAAAACCAATTTATTAAAATTCAAGCATACATTCAGCATCTCCTTAGTATTTTTAAATTACTTTTATTTGAAACACACGCCAATAGATCGACAACATCATAAACTACATAATATTTCACGTTTTAATTTTTTTAAAGTTAATTTTGAACTAAGATAAGTAAAAATATAGAGTTTTGGTGCGATCTCGGCAACGCGGCAAATGTATGGTTAAGGTCATTTGCTCGGGGGACGGCCTTAAATAGCGTCGCAGTCGCGGTGTAGCCGCTAAGCCGCGCGTTCAGGCGGACGCATATAAATCAAGCTTTTCGATTTTCCACACCAATTTTCCAACCCTAATGTCCCTCTGTCTGAGTACTAAAGTATGAAGATTTTTTGGCATTACGTAAAATTCCAAGAAAAAAGGGGATCATTATTAATTTACCAACTGAGTGTATCAGGGCACTTTCATCTCGCGAAATTGAGTTGGAAAATTTGGGTCTAGCTGTGATAAATATACAATTTGCATGTTATTGGACGCCGTTGGAGTCTTGTATTCTAATATTGTTTGTAAACGTAGGTTATTACATGCTATACAGTATACAGGGTGTAACAAAATAAGATTGATAATACTTTCGGGTGTGCATGTTTATATAGAGTTTACTGTGAAAGTAGTAGTGCTGAAAGACTTACTTTGAACTTCTATGTTTCTATAGCTATGTCCACATTATGAGCTTTCGTCTTCAATTTTCGTCATTTTCTTTCATTCAACTTGAATGCGTCAACGAACGCAACGCCAACATTGTCATTTTTGAAGTTTTGGATACGGTCAGAGGGCATGCGTCACGGGCATGCCTCACGTTTGCTGTTGACTGCGCTATAACGCATGCCCTTGATGAATAGAAAAAGGCACAGTGTGTACAAAGCTTATGAGAAACGCCTCAACATCATTTTTCTCATACAAAAGTTAAGAAGAAGTAACTCTTTCAGCACAGCTACTTTCACAGTGAACTCTATACAAGGGACTCATACACACCCTAAAGTATTATCATTTATCACTGAGTTTTGTTACACCTTGTATAAGATACATAGAACGAATACCGAGTTTATCAGAAACTGGATTTTCCCACGGCCTTGTATGTTCAAAATAATATACCAGAAACATAATATGTTTTCCCGCAATAACAAATAACAATATTTTATATTTTAGTACCTACAGCTTAGCTGTTCCTTGCCTTTTGTCGTCGAGTTTGGGATCAGATCGTTTTGCATCTTGTGTTAGTTCCGTAACTTGTAGATTTTACCATAACAGGAACAGCTAAGTTTAAGTACCTAGGCTGCACTATAACCGACACAAAATCAAGAGTAGATGAATCGACATCGACATCCGAATCCAAAGTGCTCTTCAGTGTAGTGCGGCACTCCATAGAATTTTAGTGCCCAAGATTCTGAGTAGACGTACGAAGATACGAATATATAAAACTGTAATTCGACCTATACTCTTATACGGCAGTGAAACTTGGACTCTAACTCAAAAGGAGGAAACAAAGCTGTTAGTAGCTGAAAGAAAAATACTGCGCAAGATCCTCGGACCGACGAGGGATGAAGACGGCAGTTGGAGGCCACGGAAAAACCTCGAGATTGAAGACCTTGTGGCAACGCCCAATATCATCGGGGAATACAAATCTCACCGAATCCGCTGGCTCGGTCACGTAGAAAGAATGAATGATGACCGAGCGGCAAAAAAAGCGTATGTGGGGCAAGTGACTGGCAAACGACCGGTAGGCCGTCCCAGATACCGTTGGAGGGATGAGGTAGAAAAGGACCTGAAGGCGTTACGAGCCGAATCATGGCAAGATGTTGCACAGGATCGGAAGAAGTGGCGTGTGCTTGTGTCAGAGGCCAAGACTCAATTTGGGTCGCTGCGCCGCAGTAAGTAAGTAAGTAAGTACCTACAGCTTGTTTACCTACTTAATGGATAGAAGGTAGGACAGAAGAACATACTATGTAGTTTTATATTTATTTTAATTAATATTAGTAATTTTTTGTAGTTTTATATTTTATTCTTTTTGTTGATTTTGATTTATTGCTAGCTTTAAATATTGTGATGTCACACCTTTGGTCCCAGCAGAAAACCAGTGCAGCAGACTGGAAGTCGCTGTTAATGCTGAGCTGGGTCCAGTTTTGATGTCACACAATTTAATATTATTGTAATTTTGTGTTCTTTTTTTTTGTGTATTTTTGTAATAATTTAATATTGTGTTGTGTGATTGTCAAAATAAAATTTTCTTATTCTTATTCTTATGTTATTAGAATATACCATGGAAGCGCTACGTACTTTTTTTGGGTCAAAGTAGACCAAGTATAGCGTAATAGTAAAAACTAGATGCTTATTTGAGATTTGATCATTTTCATCTAATTCGGTTCGGTAGTTCTGGGTAAAGACTTTAACGCATCAATCCCCAAGAGGCAGCCGGCTACCGCATAGCAATTGAAAATCTATTGTGTCTGCGATAACCAAGATGGAGGTGCTACTAAATATATACAATCAAACATTTTGCTTGAGGAAGGAAACAAAAACTTTATTGACTAAACCCATTTTCATTTCCGTAACTCAAAGTCATTTACATAAGAAATATATAAAACATAGAAAACACTGTGCCTTAAAATGTTTTGTTTTGATGAATAGCAATAACACTGCCATTAGCAACAGAACAGCAACTCATGATTGGAAGTTAATCATGACTAGACACTTCGCAATTATATACACTATGATATATAGTTCACTAGAGGATGCCCGCAGCTCTATTGAGCCAAAATTCGTTTATATAAATATCTATGGACGCTTCACACCACGTCAGTCTGGCCCCGTGCTAAGTACCTGAAGGACTTGTGTTACGGGTACCAGACAACGGAAATATATTTAATACATTTATACCATACATATATTTAAGATTTTTATTATATCATACACATAATAATAAAAACACATCCATGACCCGGGAACTTAGAAAACTTATAGTTCCATCGGCGGGATTCAAACCCGCAACCCCCGGCTTGAGCTACCAAATTTACAGCCCACCAACCGAGCCACAGAGGTCTTCAAAGAGGTTTATCGCGAGGGAACCGTTTATTTTCCCGGGATAGTAAGTATCCTTTTTAGGGACTCAAAATATATCCACACCAAATTTCAGCAAAATCAGTTAAGCGGTTTGATGAGATAGAGACATCAACATTTTCGCATTTATAAATTAGTATGGATGTTATGTAGTTGATTTTCTTTTAATACTGTGGAATATATTACCATAATATTCTGTGTAACGCTGAATCAGAGTGTTATTGTGCGGCGTACGAGATATGAATGCTTACTACGTATTTTAGTATGAGAATGACGTAATATTACCAAATTGGTCATGAAAAGTAAATATCAGACAAAATGTTTTCGATTTTTCTCTGCTTAGTGAACCAAAAACATAGGATTGTACTTAGGGAGTGCCGAAGTGAAAACGAAACGGCAGGGATTAATATTTAAGCACACGGTATAAAAAGGAGTTAGAACAACACACGTGTTCTAAGGAGAATTTAACATATTTTAATTACTAACCTATCTGTAATAAAGTTTATAACACCGCTAAAAAGATTTTGTATTATTAAAAATAATTGTCGAAAAGCCAAAGGAAACAAAGGTGCTACGGCTGCTACGAAGTGCTACGCAGTGCTACGAATTGTATTGTGCGTAGAGCTATGCTACGAATTACGAAAACTTAATAACCGAGAAATAATTTACTTGCTAAATTCATTATACATTGGTAACAAAAAAATTTAGCCAAATATAGAAAATTAAAGCCTCATCGTTTACTTGAGAGTCCATGATGTATTATTTACTAGATTACGTCCGTATCTCCGTTGCGCCAAAATTTATTTATCGCGCGGAAACCGTACATTTTTCGGGATAAAATTTAGCAGAGTTAGTTCAGCGGTTTGGGCCTGAAGAGGTAAAAGACAGACAGCCACATTCGCATTTATAATATTAGTATAGATTGCTTTAAACTGCCCAAATACGGAAAATATTATTTTGTAACATTATAACTGAATATTGGGAACTGAAAATTATTTGTTCAGTCGGATAAACAGTTGATGCATGAAAACGTAACAAATAAACTGTGAATTAACGTTACAATATTGAACGAAACATTTGAATGTAATTTTAGTGGTTTAGGGAAATAATAATAGAGTTAGTATTAATGTGGGATCGCTTTTGTCGCATTATGTTAATGAACTCTGTTAAACGATTTCATTTGTGTTATATAAATTTATGAATTAGGTATAGTATGCAACTTCAATTTACTTTTTTTTCTCGTACGGTGAAGGAAAACATCGTGAGGAAACCCGCACATCAGTCCCCTGCTCATTCCTCTGGACTATAGGCCGACTATGTTGCGAGAATGCCGTAATATATATTGTATAAGGTATATGCTTGGGAAACCATACGGATATTTAAAATTTTGTCCAAGGCATTACAGTATTTGACAAGTGATTACTTGGTTTGGATAATACTGTATAAACCATCCGCAAAGGATGCAAAGGCCTGATTTTTTGTTATGAAATTCTTTTCTGTTTCATTTAATCAAAATATTTATTTCTAAATAGGTTAACAAAGTTAACACTTTTAGAATGTCGCGTCTACATGAGGCCTACCACCGGTTCGGGAACTAGCCCGGCGAGAAGAACCGGCGTAAAAACTCGCAAAAGCCCACTCTACCTTGACTTACGCCACACTATATAGCCTTAGTTAAGTTTTGTCTCCATCAATCTCGTTCTTCATTTTATATTATTGTATTAAAAGTGAAAGAATGATAATATTAACCCTTTTTAAAATTAGTAATAACATGGAAAACTCTACTTTAGAAATATGTTTATCTGCTAGCATTAATTTAAATAACGAACATGCCTTTACTAAAAACACTAATTTTATATTAGACACAGATTATTAATGCCCTTAAATATAGCTCTTAATTAAAAGCTTAGCTGCGAATTCGCTGCATACCAACAGTCTCTCTGAGGCTCGCTAGAAATATTTATTCATGGATATTACGTCACTGGATATTCCACTTTATTTCTATTACATTACCATATCCTAAGTGTAATGAAATTGTTTATTACTGTGGTTCCATAAATTTTATATTGTGGGAAATAACCTATGAATAACAATTCAGTTCCTGAGGGTTTTGATAGGATATCTTTTCAACGGCGTTCTTGATTGGTTAATACCTCTGGTAAATACTATGAGAAGAGCCAATCAAAGACGCTAGTTATTAAAGTTCACACAAAAGTCTTCATAAACCGGGAATAAGTTTATTTCCTTAAAATTGTAATACTCTAGACTCTAGAGCCGCTATCCCCAACCCGCGGCCCGCCGGGACTTTAATTGTGGCCCGCGTGATGTTAAACAATTTTGAAATTCACGCCCACCGGCAAAATAATGTAAAGTCTACGTGATAGACGTTAAATTTTTTCCACTTTTAAATCGTTAATTTTGAAGAATGTTATTTTTTAACCCTACAAAATGTTTGTTGCGGCCCGCGACACTAAGAACAAAACATGTTTGTGGCCCGCATGAAAAAAAGGTTGGGGACCACAGCTCTAGAGCATTGATTCCCAAAGCAGTCTTAAAAAACGACCGGCCTAGAACTTTGGGGGGGTGTAGCTGTGGGGTTTGTCCAGACCGGATCTACCAAAATTTTTAAAGTGGTCTATGAGAAGTTAAGAAGAGTAGAAGAAGTTTGGGAACCTCTGCTCTAGAGTTACAAACTGTCATGATGTTAATTATGATATCCAGAATTCAAGAAGGTTGGTTCAAATTCAGCGTTGTAATGCTACTGGAATAATCTAAAGGGGCGCTGCAGGCGTAGCATGGTCACCATAGAAACGTTTTCTACGCAAGAATAGACAAAGGCAATGAAAATCTTTTGTCGACAAAATCTGTCAGTATATCGATTCTTTTCCATTTCTACTGTTGTTATGCTAGGCCTAACGTGCAATTGGAATGCAATTCAGTTATATTGTACCAAACACTGCAGTGTGTTAAAAATGCATTCGAATTTAGTTCAACATGATAATAATATATTATGAAAGCCCTAAACATTCTAACTTTGACCCTTTGGCGCTAAAACGGTTCGTCTATTTCGCATATTTGACAGCATCGGAGTTTTATCCGCCACGTTGGACAGTTTCCAATAGTGTCACATAATTATTAATATGCTATTGTAGTTTTTCGTTGGGTGATAAAAAAATATCATAATACCACCCACAATCCTTCCTTATGTCATTAATCCTTAAATATCTTCCGATTTAATAAATGTTTGGTATGAAATATAATATGCCATTACGTTCTTTATGTCGATAAATAATTACGATTTCTGCGACTAATAAAAGCATTAAAGATTTTTTTTCTTAAATAAACAAATATGTAATTGTGTAGTACCATAATAGTTTCTTAATTTATCCTTAATTTATTGCGTATTACGTACCACGTATCATAAGTATTTACTTCATCGGATGAAAATTCAATGCAGCGGCGACACAAAAGAAACGTTCTCATTCACTTGTCATTCATTTTCCAAAAGAGACTTTATTGGAAATTGGGACACAAAATATTTGAAATTATATTACTTACCGAGCTAAAAGTGCTACATTATAAAATGTAGGTCGAAGACTGCACTGCGGAAAAAAGGAATAAAATATTTCACATCACTTTTGTGATGGCGAAATTTGCAGTGTCTGTTCGGTTTTTTTTTCGATTTAAAGAACTTCGAATCTACTTTAACGCTTTGATGTTATTATATATATGTTATTTATTGATTTAAACAGTTGATTTGATATAAATAAAGTTAATATCGATTCGGTTATAAAAATAGCATTTTTCATTTCCTGTTATCTACCCATAAGAGCTTCATTGTGGTCCAGCTTTCCACTCGTGATGACGTTTATTAAGGAATAAAATTATTCATGTTTAATTTCAAAATATTATAATGATAATAATATGTGTT
Organism: Polyommatus icarus; assembly: GCA_937595015.1. Lineage (NCBI taxonomy): Eukaryota > Metazoa > Arthropoda > Insecta > Lepidoptera > Lycaenidae > Polyommatus > Polyommatus icarus. The sequence continues at coordinate 18,277,928 of OW569323.1, read as the reverse complement.
GTTAAAAAAGTATACTTAATTGAATAGCATACGCAATCGAAAATATTAATTTTCAAAAACAGAAGAAGCAGATCAAAAACTTATAGGTAAATTCTTTAAAGCTGTTAAAATAGTAAGAATTATTTTTATTCTTTACTTTATAAATGTATTCTTTTACAATAACTATTTAAAATGAGAGTATCAATCTTGTTCTAGTATGCGATTTTGAATGGAGTGTTGCAAGAAAAGTTGTAAAACTTGTTACTGTAAACTGTAAAGCAACATAGTTTTATTGTTTGGACAGTAAAATTTTATGTCGTTTCCAGTAAAAGTCGGTGTGTGTTTTTGATTAAGACGGTAGAGGTATAGAGTAGACTAAGTAATTTGCGAAGTTACCTAAGACGCTACAATATTTAGAGAGATATTCGACATTCGGAATCTTGAAAATGTATCATTTCCTACATCTCAACTCGAAATAGCCGACATTACAATAACATAAATATCTTAAATTCGTTTACATTCATTTATTTATGAATCTTAAATACACTTTACATAAAATTAAACAATGCTTAATGTTGACAATATTTTAATTAATAAATTTGAAATAGGCGTGGTTAAATTTTATCAACGTCTTTAATAAACAAGGTTTATAGGAACACAGAGAAATCGAACGTAGAATTTGTTTACGCTTTCGTTGCATAAACTTCATTCTATGTTATCAATTTCTGCCACTTGGTTAGGTACTGAAGTTTCACAAAATAAATAAAAATAGAGATAAAGATAGTCAGAAAGATAGATAGATAGATATAAGATAGATTTAGATGAGGATGTGGAAAGCGTCTTAATTATTGAAGCATTTCCTCTCAGCGCTGCACGTACCGTCTGTTGCATTATTCTGTAGATCCTCTTAGATTAATATCAACTGCACGTGCTTGTTATCTTTATATATTTAATCTTATCTTCTATATATTTTATATAAAAAAGATTAAGTAGTAAGAAATATTAAATAATGTGGAAAACATTTTAAATTTATGAAACCTCTTATATTTTGTTTTTTTTTTATAATCCTTAACTTATTAAACAGTAATATCTAATAGTATTTTTACTTGTTGAAAATGGATGCAACTTGCGAACTACTCCGAGAAATAAAAGGTGGTAAATAACCAATACAAGAAAAACTAAGGCAACATAAATAGAATAGATGCTGTTTAAATATAACATAAAAGTCCACTCAATGTATTAAATATACCAAAAATTATAACCACAATATTTGAATAAGGGTTTATTTCCTAAGCCATTTCCTTCTCGAGGTAACAATGGGGCCTATTCTATAGAAAGATTAGATCCGTTTCAAACGCCCACGCATTAAGATAATGACTGCCATTTGCGAGCAATTAGCAAATACAAGAATAATTACTTAGAAAATCTTTGAGAGTTGTCCATTGTTGAGTCACGAGATGCTAAATCGACTACTGTTTACTCTATTTTTATATTGTTTTTTATGCAATTGGTTACGTTCAAAAATATTAAGTTAAGTCGTTTATTTTTACGCCGCGACAGCGCAGCGTCATTGCGGCGTGGCGTGGACGCCATTTTGTACACTCGTATTTTGTATACTCCCTAGACGAGTGTACAAAGTGGCGTCCACGCCACGACGCGACGCTGCGCTGTCGCGGCGTGCACGTTGCGCAATCGCGGCGTGTGCGCTGCGCAGTCGCGTCGCTTTCAAATCGCTCGCTAACCGCCAGTGTGATAAAGCCCTCCTAAAGTGTCTAAACACACTATACCGAATTTCCGCGACGGAAGTTCGGTATGATTACGTCAGCGATGTCAAACGATACAATATGGTGTGTATTCGGTAATTTAAAATACATGCAATTCGGCATAGTGTATTTAGACACGTCATCTGGACCCAAATTCTAAGCGGTAGGAATAAACTATTACTCGATGTATCATGTTACACCTTACAGGTGCAAACACCTTTCATAAACGAGATTGTGATACCGACGGCCGTTCTAATTATGCGTACAAGGCAAGTACTGTCAAGTAGCGCTTGAACCAAATCAACGCCCATAATTACTGAGGGCGCGTTCACAGTACTCGAGAGTACTAGAACGTACTATACAGTACTATAGTCGTCTTTGACCGCACTGCAAATTGCAATTACATACGTATGGGAGTTAGTACTAATTCTTTCGTTACTTTGTGGCTTTAGAGTTGTGCGCCCATTTACCACTTTCCTTACACACAATAGAACATATTATTGAAATTTTCCACGCTAGAGGCAGCCAGCATAGACTGTAAACAAAAAGTTTTGTTCCACATTTTACAAAGCTTCTGTCAATATTCTAATATGACATATGCAATGTGTTGGAATTTGGTCAGATTATATTTTAGTGTATGTGCCAGTAGCTCGCTCTGCTCCAACATTTCAGTAATATTCCCTATTAGAAACTGCGTTTATTCTAGAGTTCAATATCCAACATCGCATCAATTAATGTCAGTAATTATTAGTTGCACTGCAAATAAAATGCTTAAAACATTAACTGGCATCAAACTTCAATACATTAGCTGGTGATTGCTATTACCGGCTTCTTAAGAGAGCATTGAGTCAACATTACAATAATTACCGACAAGCTACAAAATTAACAACTTCAGCCTCTAGACCAGAGGTTCCCAAACTTTTTTTTTTGTCCAAACTTACCACTTTAAACATTTTGCTGGATTCGGTGGACCCCACAGCTAACCCCCCCGTTCAAGGCCGGTCTAAAAAGCGTAAGCGTTCATCCAACAGTTTTTTGTATCCTAAGTTTGATTCACAAGGAACCAATAACCTTTACTTCTTTACTTAAGAGTTCGGAGTGGTAAAAAGTAAACGCAAATATTTTCTTCTTTTGTAGCTATTTAACACAAATATTACCACACTTTTACTTATTTCTAAATCGCCTCGCTCTGTCATATATTTTAATCTGCTATATAATATTGTCTGCCTATATTCAATCATAGGAGAAGTCAAGTCGGGTCACCTCATTTTTATAGACCCCCGTTAACGACTCGTCGACCCCCATTTATTTCCACGCAAGCGTAGACCCCTATCGGGCTCCCGTGGACCCCATGGGGTCCACCTGGACCACTTTCGGAATCAATGCTCTAGACGTTCGCCCTTTGTTTCCAGTTAAATATTTTAAATGTTTATTCCTTAACATTTATTTATTATGGATCCATCCTTATTCGTTATCTCTTGTCGGTTTAAAAAATGTATTTTCTTGGTAAATTAAATTAACGACACTAACATAAAAAGTTTAAGGAAAACGCTTCAACAGTGTTACAAATAGGTAATGTTTGTTTGTATTGAATGGGCTCTGAAACAAAATGAGCTTTTTAACAGGCCAATATTGGATGGAAATAAAAATTAGATGGAAAAAAGGTTATGATAAAATTTAGAAGAAAATAGGCAATTTATAGTGAGAAAACAATTATTGATTGACGCTATTTTCTATTTCGCTCGTACAAATTACGGGAACCATTAATAATTATTCTAGACGTGTAACAATAATAATTATTAATATTATTGTTACAGTCTAGAACCGGTGGTAGGTCTCATGTAGACGCAACTTTCTTAACTTTGTTAACCTATTTAGAATATAATGTATAATAAATCCCACCAAAAACATACCTGTTAAAATGGGGCCAAGTTCCTATTGGCTGATTAATCGCCTTTAAAAAGAGGTGAAATCCAATCCAATGCCAAGTTTAGATGCATTTCATCGATCATAATCATCTTCTTCAACAGCATGATCCATAATACTTCTAATTTGAACTTGGCAGGTTAATTTAATTTTATAAATATTATCTAATTATATAATTAATTAAGTGTTATGTATAGCAAGAAAACCTGCCAAGTTCAAATTTAGAAGTATTATGGATCAGGCTGTTGAAGAAGATGATTATGATCGATGAAATGCATCTAAACTTGGCATTGGATTGGATTTCACCTCTTTTTTAAGGCGATTAATCAGCCAATAGGAACTTGGCCCATTTTTAACAGGTATGTTTTTGGTGGGATTTCAATACTTTTTTCAAGGAATCATACCTATTTTTTTCTTTTATTGCCACGCCCGCGTCCATTGTTGTGTTTGCGTTTTCGATCAACTTTTTTTGTAGGTAAATCGTCCGAAATTTGAACTCGAGCTAAATTGGGTCGCAGAGCCCACTCCCGGTCGGGAACTTTTTTGACCCTACGTTTTTTAAGCGATAATTTGGGTAAATCAGGTTGAAACACTTCCCGTAGCCTATTATATTCAACAATGGCGCTTTTTTGTGCCTTGATTTGACTCGGATCAAAATTTATTAAATAGACACCGTTAAGATTTTTCACTCTAGATAGTGCCACGTAAGCCTGACCACAGGAAAATATAGATGAGCCAATATCCATAACAGCGCAGTCAAGGCTCAAACCCTGACTTTTGTGTATTGTGATAGCATAAGCCAAACATATAGGGAATTGTTCGCGATAAACATATACCTGACTGAGTATTTCAAATTTAGTTTTAACACGATCTAAATCATAGATTAAACCATGGCTGAACTTCATTGTTACATTTTTCACTTTTGTCCTATTCTCAACGTCCCACTGAATATTCTCTACCGTACCGATCGATCCATTTACTAAGCCTAAGCTGACATCGATGTTCCTCCTTAGCATTACACGAACTCCAACTTTAATCCGTATGTTTTTTTCTAAACCCGCTGTCATGGAAGAATCTTCTTCGTGTTTTTCTAAAGTCTCACGCGCCCTTTTATTTAAATGTCTAGGGCAGTCAATTTCGTCTAATGCTATCAGCTCAATTACAGGCTGTAATATACTATCTAACATTGCTGCGTTAAGCTGTGCACACATGTATTTTGTTGGAAGAAGACATACCGTATGATCAGGTAAAGCTGAGAGATAAACAGTTAAGCTCTTAAGTCTGTTTTCGTTAGAATCAGTATCGAATTTTAATAATTTGCTAGAAAGTAACGCACGGTCTTCTGCTGTTACGATTCCTAACCTTACTCGACTTAACATGTCTATAAAGGAAGTGTCATTTTTCTGCCTCATGTTAATAGTAAGTTCATCAAATAGGAAAAGATTTTTCCACAGGTTAGGGGCACACAAAGAACCTAAGAGTTTATTTATATCTGAAGGTAAAATATTTTCAAAAGGAGAATTTTCTCTTACAGGTGGTAATTGTAATAGGTCCCCAAACACTACAATATGTATACCTCCGAACCAACCGTTTTCCTTTTCAGAACTATCAAAAATTTCACTTAGTCGCAAGTGTATATACATTAAAGTAATGTTTGAAATCATGGATACCTCATCTATTATCAATAAAACGACTTCTGACAGTTCTGCCCTTAAGACTTGGAGGACTTCATCGGAAAGCGATTTATATTTTGGTGTAGATCCGTGTTCAACAGGTAATTGTAATAGCCTATGAATGGTTAAACCATTGACGTTGAATGCGGCAATGCCAGTTGGTGCTGTAACGGCAACATTTTTATTTAATGATTTATTAACCCAATTTTTTATAGTACTAATTAAATAACTTTTGCCCGTGCCTCCGGTACCACTTATGAAAATCCTCAAAATTTCAGATTTATTGCTTATTTTTTTTTGTAACCATTTCAAACACTCTTTTTTGATCAAAATTTAGATTTTCAATCATTTTATTCATTTCTTCATCCGATATAGTCTCTTTTACATTTCTAAAGTCTTCCATAGCATTTCTTGCTTCTATTGGCTCAAATTCTAGTGGGTTTTCAGGCCCTTCATCATCTCTTTCACACTGTCTATTTTCTTCAATTTCAGTTATCTTAGCTTCTATCATTTCAAATGCTTTTTCAATATTTCCCATCAATATATTTTGATTTTTGCCGTAGTTTAAACCATCCTTAATTGTGTCTTTTACTAAGTTGAAAGCTTCAGTATATGTTTCTGCACCTGATTTTAGTTCAGTGACATTTCTCCAAGGTCTAAACATTAGTAAAATAGAAAAGTAATATCCCACCAAAAACATACCTGTTAAAATAGGGCCTAGTTCCTATAGGCTAACTGTTGGTCTAAAAAAAGAGTTGAAATCCAATCCAATGCCAAGTTCAGATGCACTTCATCGATCATAATCATCTTCATCAACAACCTGATCCATAATACTTCTAATTTGAACTTGGCAGGTTATTTAAATTCTATTAATATTATCTAATTATATAATTATTCAAGTGTAACGCATAGCACAAAAACCTGCCAAGTTCAAATTTAGAAGTATTATGGATCAGGCTGTTGATGAAGATGATTATGATCGATGAAGTGCATCTGAACTTGGCATTGGATTGGATTTCAACTCTTTTTTTAGACCAACAGTTAGCCTATAGGAACTAGGCCTTATTTTAACAGGTATGTTTTTGGTGGGATTTCAATACTTTTTTTCAAGAAATCCTACCTATGTTTTCTTTTTGTGCTACGCCCGATATAAACAATACTTTCAATAGATGCCTCATTATATCACTGGTACATAAGAATTTTTATCTAAAGTTCATAGATGAACTAACTCACGCTTGACGATTTCTTAAATTTCTTAATTTATCGTAACACATACATAATAATATAACACACAACCTGTGTGCTAAACTTCATAACGCTAGGACATTTGGAAGTAGCCTCTAAAGTTCGTAGATCGGCCGACTCACGCTTGACCGATTTCTAAAATTTCTTAATTTTTTGTTAATCTACATTTGACACATGACCTGTGTGCCAAATTTCATAACGCTATGACATTAAAGTTTGTATGGGTTGTAGATAGGCCGACTCACGCTTGACCGATTTCTAAAATTTCTTATTTTTTTTAATCTACATATAACACACGACCTGTGTACCAAATTTCATAACGCTAGGACAATTGGAAGTGGCCTCTGAAGTTCGTAGATGAACCGACTCACGCTTGACCATTTTCTACAATTTCTTAATTTTTCGTTAATCTACATATAACACACGACCTGTGTGCCAAATTTCATAACGCTAGGACAATTGGAAGTGGCCTAGAGGTTTTGATTACCGGTCAGTGAGTGAGTGAGTGAATGAGTGAGTGAATGAGTGAGTCAGTGCCAAAATAAGCTATTTTTACAAGGACATATCTCAGGATCTACTGAAGCTATATCTATGAAATTGGGTATACTGCTTAAGTACTCGTAAATAATTACGTAGGTATAATTTTATCTTTGCACTCGCAATAGACACTGAGCTACAGGGAGTCAAAAGTACGTCGAAACGGTTCGTGTAAATAGTGCACGGCATGCGCGCGGCCTGCTGGAACTAGGCTTGCGCACTTCCGTGCGCTTTGATTTTTCTGGAAATTTATTTATATCATACAAATAGTGGTTTATCAAGTAAGGACGTAGTCTCTTTTTTAAAAATTTTTTAGAAGCTAACTGATAACATTCTTTAAGAGATGATGCGGGTCGGTTAGTCACCATATCATACCATCGCGCAAAATCATAAAGATTTGTGTTTCCTAATTCAGGAGGTCTCTGGGGATAATAATTATCCACCCATGACTCGAAAAAAATGTCTGTAGACTCCGGATCCAAACTACTAATTTCTTTCTTAGGCTTAACTCTTTTGTTTCTATAAATATTTACATCTAGCCATCTAATGGTTGTCTTTGGATCCGTTCCACTGAGCGGTGTACCCAATAACGTGTCACTGGCCTCAAGTATGCCGCACTTCCTATTGCTAAGAGCACGTAAACCCACGTTGTATAATCTACTTGCTAGAGATTTAGTAGAATTCATATTATTAAATGATTCTGCAGTGTGACTTTTCTCACTTTTAGTTGTATATTTTGTTATATAGTAATTTAATACAGTTGTTTTTTCTCCAACATACTGTATATCCATATTGCCATTCCAAGCGAGGAGTACTGCTGGATTATAATCATTAATAAAAGAAGATTCTTTTGTCCTCGGTATGTTGTAGAGCCTATTATTAGAAGATAGAGTTTTTCTTGCGGCTACAGATTCTATGACGTCTCGAATATTAATTTGTTCAGTAACGGGGCGCGGAAAGCCAAATCTGCAGACGGATTTATAACCCCTATTCGTTTTCTTCTTCCGTAAACAGTAGTTATTATGTTTATGAGTTTGGTATTTTATAACTCGTTCATGTAAAGAAGGTGACTTATTCTTTTGTGGTATAGAACATGTGACGTACTTAGTTATGAATTCAGCCACCTCTTTTACGGTCGTATCTTGTAGAACAGGCGCGTCCTTAACCTAAAGCATTAAATGAAAATGTTGCAATCCTCTTGCCTGATACTCTCGACGCCAGAAGTAGTGTTCTATTTTTCCTAAGGGCTCATCAGTTGAAGTTAAAAAATCTAACATGGCTTTAAATTTTATATCTATAAATCTAGATGCACCCACCGGGTCAAGAGCTACCAGCTCACTAATAGGCTTATTAGCCATTTCTGGACCATTGATATCTTTTATGTAATCAGCTAGATCAGTCCACGTCCACTCAGAGGGACTAATGGTTAAAAACCATGTCGCTGGACCGTAATGTCTCGTCATACATACAACATCACTTCTTGGCTTCTTCCAAAATTGTTCGGTGTTTCAAACGCCCAAATATTGCCGATAAATCCCCTTCCAATTCGTCTCTTTCTAACATTTCTAAATAGGTCTTTGATGTCAACCGTTCTTTCTGCTTAGTAACATTTAACTTGTAATAAATACCGGCGTTCAGTTGGCGTAAATTTGCGTCATTCAATAAGTAAAAAATGTACTGTTGGCTTCTTCTGAATTGGGGATGACTTGATGTTAACCTACATTTAATAATAGTAAGAAGTAAGTTTTTTTTGTCGGGGGTAAAATTGTCCATATTTTTCTTCTACATATAGGTCTGGAAAACATTTAACATCGATATCTTGATCGCGGTTATCTAGAGGAGGCGCATTTACTTTTAACATTTGATAGAGCGCTGATGCCGTTGCATTTTGACGTCTTTCATGTAGCGGATATATTGTATACTGCTTGTACTCGGATTGAGCCTCATCTGTGATTTGTGTGAGTAAAGCATCGTTTTCATCTATGTCTGTATTGGTATTTTCTACAGACCCATCAACTTCAAATTGTAATTCCTGATTAATATCATTTAGAAGATCCGGTGCATTTTGTGGTAAAATTATACTAGCGTAATATTTGTTTTTTTGTTTCAGAAACTGAAGTGCTCTATATACATTATTGATATTTACTAGATCCTGTCATATTATTTTATCTTTTGTTGGGCTGCTTCTTACTAAAATAAATAATTCATGATTCTTATTTATTGGCTCCTCAGGTTTTGGAAGTTTTTTAAGCGTCGCATCCAGTGGCAGTGGCAAATGAAAGGTCCTTCCCTTAACCTTCTTAATCATTTGCCTATTCGGTAAGTTCTTGTGAGCCACTGGAATCATATTTGACACCACCTGAAAGGCTTTTGCTCGTTGTATTAAAATTTTCTCAAAATTGTTCAAATTTGCTATAAATTCCGGAACTCTACTCACATAAAGTCCATTGAGAACGCAATTTGCAGGTAGTTCATTTGATCTTATCTTCGGTAGGCACGAGTTACAAATATACGAGCTTGGTCTGATATTATTATTTTTAATGTAATTCAGAAGCTCTGCCCAAATATCACTTTCTATAGATTTTCGCAATCTACACAAGTGCGTTACATCCTTCAAACAGAGTAGCCTTTGACAAGAAATACATTCATTTTTTGGTGTGTCTAGTGATCTTTTTTTTAAACAATTAAATGCTGTTCTATTTTTATTAATTATTTCATCTTCGTCTAAACTCGGCTCATGTGAATTGCTATCAACCGTTATTAATTTATTTCTACGCTGTTTCATATTTGAGGGATTCCCCAATTCTTTTAATTTTTCTGCATCATTGTTATTTAAAGCCTTATCTATTTCCATAATTTTATTACAATTACTTGTCATTTGGTAAAGTTGCCTCACTATGGTTCTAATTTTAGGAAAATGAGATTTTATACTGTTTAGAAACTGTATCTTAAGAATAAATTCGTTGTCCTTGTGTAAAATTAATTTGTAAAAATTAGGTGGTGTTATTTTCAATAAATAATCACATGTCTTTTTTAAACTTTTAAATATTGCGTCGTCCAACAAACATTTATTAAGATCACATGACCAACTATCACTTTCTTTTTTCCGTCCTGTCTTATCGTTGTAGTCATCCAAAATTACCTTCCCTTTGCCATCTATTACAATTGGGACATTTTGTTGTTGTAATTTGTACGACGTGTCATAATAAAATGGTTCTTGTGTTGAGCGATGCAAAGATTTTCCTACTAGTATATTAAACTTATCAATTAGACTACAACCCGATGAATTCTTAAGTTTTTCCAAACCACATACATTTTTTTCCTGTAATTTTTCATGTATTTTTAAAAATGTTCCCACTAACTTTCCTCTATAACTTAATACCCATTTAATTATTTTCTCTGCTTCCAATATGTCTTTTGTTTTCTCTGTTAACTTTTTAATAGCGTCCTCAGTATTGCCACAATACTGTACAGCTTTTCTTGTATTATATTGCTGTTTAGATTTCATGTTAACATCTGGATGCTGCCGTGAGTAACGGGCCACGGCCTCCCGATGTACTTCCGGATGCTGCTGTGAGTAACGGGCCACGGCCTCTCGATTTACCTCCGGGTGCTGCAGTGAGTAACGGGCCACGGCCTCCCGAATTACCTCCGGGTGCTGCAGTGAGTAACGGGCCACGGCCTCCCGATTTACCTCCGGGTGCTGCTGTGAGTAACGGGCCACGGCCTCCCGATTTACCTCTGGGTGCTGCTGTGAGTAACGGACCACGGCCTCCCGATTTACCTCCGGGTGCTGCTGTGAGTAACCGGCCACGGCCTCCCGATTTACCTCCGGGTGCTGCTGTGAGTAACGGGCCACGGCCTCCCTATTTACCTCCGGGTGCTGCTGTGAGTAACGGGCCACGGCCTTCCGATTTATCTCCGGGTGCTGGAGTGAGTACCGGGCCACGGCCTCCCGATTTACCTCGGGGTGACGTTGTGAGTAACTAGCAACAGCTTTCCTATGAACGTCGGGATGAGCAGCCGCATATTTGGAGTCCGATTTTTGTTTTCGTTCCGGATGTTTTTGTCTGAATCGCTGAACAGCTTCGCAAACTTGTTCGGTCCTAGTTTTATCTGAAGTTTTTGGTCGTCCCCCTTTATTTTTTTTTGGTCGACCAGATGTTTTTGGCTTGGTTTTGTTTTCTGATGTTTCGCTATTTTCTACTAGGACTTCGTTAGACTCAAGTGGAACATAAACATTGTAATGTCCAGACACAAGTAATTGATCACCTACATATTGAAATCTTTTAGTGGGGTTACTTTCGAATCCAAAACAGCCCATGAGTACCCCATTACTGTTGTACACTTCAATTTTTATAGGGTACAAAACACCCGCTGCCCTTAGTTCACAAGAGGATCCATACGTCGAATATTTCGCCATAGCAGCACGATATCTCTCTGAAGAAGTATACACGTCACCGTGCTCATTGCAAGTCCAGGCACTGTAATCCGCCCAATTTTGCACAACGTAGTTAACGATATTTGCCCGCACATCGTTCGCGCGCTGTGAATCTATACAGCCGTGCAATGCATAACTTATAGCATGAAACATACAGCTACCGTCTGGTGGCATAGAAATTACTATATGAGGAATGTCTCTGCCAACCACCGAAAGATTTACAACTTCCATCGTTGGTAAATGGATAGCAGAATAGAAATAAAATTAATTCGTTAAATAAACAGTAGAATAGAATATAGATACACTAGAATAGACATTAAACAGTGAGTGTGTAGTGCAGGAAGAATTCTTTGATCTTTGAACGAACAAGTACCTAACGCATATATTCATATGGATATTCGACACGAAACGTATTGACTTTGATTTAGCATAGATTTCGACTTTCATATATATACTCGCAGATAAAACACACCGATAGCGCGATCTAACTACGTTGACAGCGACATCTATCGAAAATAATTTATAAACAATACTTTCGATAGATGGCGCTGGTGGTATTTGTTAAACTATTAATCGCTATTATTAGAAGCCAATTTTTTAACTAAACAGTATATTATTTTTTTTATAAAAATATAAGGGGGCAAAGGAGCAAACGGTTTACCTGATGGAAAGCAGTTTCCGTCATAGACACTAGCATTCTGAAGAGCTGCAGGTGCGTTGCCGGCCTTTTAAGATTGAATAGAGTTATAGGGTAGGGGAGGGTAGAGAAGGGAATAGAGTAGGGGATTGGGCCTCCGGTAAACTCACTCGTTTGGCGAAACACAGCGCAGGCGCTGATTCACGCCGGTTTTCTTTGAGCCCGTGGTATTTCTCCGGTCGAGCGGGCCCATTCGTGCCGAAGCATGGCCCTCCCAGTATAGCTTATTAAATAAGCTATACAGTGTGCATTATACATGAAAATATTTTATACCCCCCTCTTCTCCTACCCTCATCGTATTCTCATTGTATTACTTGTACTATCAGAGAAGTTGATTCCTAGGCAGATGGCGGACCTAGAAGTTATATTTGGTCGCGTGTAAAATCCGTCCGACAGATCACAGCATTATAGTCCGCGCGGAACTAGTTCATACCGGCGGTGCTATACTGAGCCGGCGCGGCGGCGCGGCCAACTAGTTCCGCGCGGACTATAGCTGTGATTTGTGAACTGTCGGAGGACGGTCGGCTTATTATTACATATTACATAACATAAATGTTACTTATGTAATATAATCCAACTGACGTAAGACCGTCAAACTGCCTTTTTTTTCGTTGAGGAAATGCATTTACGCATCCCCGGCGGTCTGGGGAGGGCTGCCGGGGTAGGGATAGGGAATAACATAAATGTTACTTATGTAATATAATCCAATTGACGTAAGACCGTCAAACTGCCTTTTTTTCGTTGAGGAAATGCATTTACGCATCCCCGGCGGTCTGGGGAGGGCTGCCGGGGTATGTGGGACTCCCTGGGGGCGGAGGGCCGTGCCCGGGCATACCCATAAAACCCCAACGAGTGTTCCTACTTTCCGCTTTAGGCAGAGCCACGGGATACGCGGGATACACAACCGCGACCCTGCCAGCACCGTCAAACTGCCTGTGAATCAATTTCTTCGATGGTACATAGGAATTTTTATTTATATTCGTAGATGAGCCGACTCACACTTGACCAATTTCTTCCTGTGGGCTGTGTGCCAAATTTCATAACGCTAGGACAATCGGAAGTGGCCTAGAGGTTTTTAGATGAGCCGACTCACGCTTGACCGATTTCTCAAATTTCTTAATTTTTTGTTAATCTACATATAACGCACAACCTGTGTGCCAAATTTCATAACCCTAAGTCAATTGGAAGTAGCCTAGAGGTTTTGATTACCGGTCAGTGAGTGAGTGAGTGAGTGAATGAGTGAATAAGTGAGTCAGTGCCAAAATTAGCTATTTTTACAGGGAAATATTTCAGGATCTACCGAAGCTATGTCTATGAAATTGGATATACTGCTTAAGTACTAGTATATAATTACGTAGGTATAATTTTATCTTTGCACTCGCGATAGGCGCTGAGATACAGGGGGGTCAAAAGTGCGTCGAAACGGTTCGTGTGCACGTGTTTCGCGTGCACGGCAAGCGCGCGGCTTGCTGGAACTTGGCCGCGCACTTCCGTGCGCTTTGATATTTTGATTTTTAATAATATGATAAAATGGAATCCCCTGTATGTAAATGTTTATATGAAGATATCAAGATATTATGAATGCTTAAACAGAATAATAAATAAGGTTCTATTTTATTAACGTTGAAATCGTTTGAGAGTCATTACGAATTCGTAGCCACATTCAGCCGTACTCCATAAAAATAAGCTTAACTAAATATTACTTAAACATATTATAATAATAATATGAATTTATCACTTCGTAAAGTGAAATAGACATTTTTGGGTATTTTACTCAAAATTTATTCATATTTTCTTTACCGTATAAACCTTCGAACCGAACTTCAACAATTAATATTTCAAGAAAAAATTTTTGCTAAATCAGTTTAGGTGTAGGTATAATTAAATAAAATATGACATTTTCTAAAAATGATTCCTAGCTAGATCGATTTATCGCTCCAGAAACCCCCTAATTATACTAAATTTCATGAAAATCGTTGGAGCCGATTCCGAGATTTCAATTATATATTATACTAGGTGTCCCGGCAAACGTTGCTTTGCCATAATAATATAAAGTACCTGTTTCACCCATATTATTTTTTTGAAGTGACTAAATAAGTATGTTACCATAGCAACGTCTATCGCTATCCATCGCACAAATAATGGTCGCCCTCAGTCTCGAGTTGTAATAATGTACTATTATTTATACAACAAATGCACTTATCAATATATAAAGTACCCACTAGCCGATTCTCAGACCTACTGAATATGCATATAAAATTTGGTAAAAATCAGTAAAGCCGTTTCGGAGGAATTCGTGGACTAACATTGTGACACGAGAATTTTATATATAAGAAGATATATAAATGAATTGCTCGTTTTAATATATAAGATAAATATTATTCTCTAATGAGAATAAAAAAATAACCAATTTTATGTAGGTAGTTATTAATAATTTTAAATTAACATTCTATTAAAACTACTATATTATAAGATATATTATTATTTTTTCATCAACAAAATAATACAACTGAACATAATATCAAACAAACAATAACAAAATTAATGTAACAATATTTGGTCTTTTGGTGTATGGAAAAAATACATTAGTGACTTTCAGTAACGCCAGGTCACGTACAGAAGAAAGTTAAGCGACGAAATAGGGTTGCTGCATACGAATTTTTTCAAAAGACTTAATATAATATTATCCTTTATTTCTGCCCTGGCCGTGGTTCTTGTTAAAAGTGAAAGAGACTTACTTCTAAAATCTATGGTAGAGACCTATGGTTTTAACCATATTGTGTTTAAGTTAAAATTTTGTGACTAATTCACAAGAAATATATTTTTTGAATGTATAATTTTGTCTAAAGTTCAGTACTTATAGTAAAACTGAAATATTTTTTTTAACGGGCTTTGGCCCACCACACATTCCCACCACTGTATCTCCTGTGTCGCCAGGATCGACAGCGGTATCCAACCACGAAAACCCTTTGATATGATCTCAGGGAGCCCGAGGGACATGCTAAAACTGTCTTGGGACCCGCAACGAAATTAATCAGAAGAAAATAGGAGGAGTAGGAAGATTCCAATTTCCCTCCCCATAAAAGCGGGAGACAGCACAAAGTTGCAATGACCGAAAGTCAAAGAACTTAAGGGGGAGCACCACGGAAATAAGGTTAATAATAATTGTGACTCCTAAGCTAAGCTAAGTTAATATTGGAGCTTATTGTGTTTGACTGTTGCCAATAATAATTGTGACAAAAACGCTTGAAGGCACGGAAGTTCCTAGCGCTGTCCACGAGATCACCGTAGTATGCGACTCCAGATGTACAGAATAGGTTGTTTAGCATATTAGTTCTTTCGTCCTGCCAGAGACTGCACTCCCAGAGAACATGATGAGCGGTTTGTTCAAACATGTTGCCTTCGGTCGAGCACTCGCACATGGGTGAAGGCACTAGTTTAAATCCGTAAAGTTTGGCCTTAAAATTTCCATGACCGGTCAGGAATTGAGAAACGCAGTGATCAATATCCATCCAATGATTGGATAACCGTTCACGAATATTAGGGAAAAAATTATAAAACTGAAATAGCCTGCAGTGTACTCTTTATACCCTTTATGGGTATAAAGGATGGTAAAAAAAATTACAATATTAGGTAAGAAGTTCTGAGACGTCCGAGAGAGAAAGAGAGATATACAAGGTGACATAATATTATATTATGTGTGTAAAACTGCCTTAACAAAAATGACCGTACTCTTTGGAAGACCAGAGGAAAAAAAACATATTATTCAGACAACAATAATACTCTCAAAACTTTATAAAATGCGTATTATTCTTTTTTCCTGAGCTAAAATATCTAAAAAAACTAATAAAAGTTTTACTTTACGTCTATAAAACTTTATTAGCACTCCTTGTCTTTGATTAAAAAGAGAGATACAAAAGCTCTTTGTTTGTAAAAAAAAGTTTTTCTTTATCAGAGTTATTTTAGGTAATTTTTTACCAGAATAAAATAATATTATCCTTGTAGTTTTACCTTAATATAAAGATAACATTACTTAATATGAACTAAAAAGTATTAAATAATTTTTACTATCTAATAGTGCCTTTTTCCGAATTCGGCTAAACCTCAACTATTTCTGTACTCAATCTTCATTATTTTGAAGTCGGTACCAGATAGCTGAATCTTCAGTCCTCTGACAGAATATTTAAAATTTTTGGAACTGGCACCGACTTCAAAATTATGAAGATTGAGTACAGAAATAGTTGAGGTTTAGCCGAATTCGGAAAAAGGCACTATTAGATAGTAAAAATTATTTAATACTTTTTAGTTCATGTTAAGTAATGTTATTATTGTTTTTAAGTTGGAAGTCGGTTTTAATTTTTTGTTAAAAATAATAATAATTTCACTCTTTTTAGTTACACTAGTAGGTAAATCTTTGCGTATATTTTACGTATCTTATTACAATTTGTTAAGAGTCACAACTCACACTCACAAAATAATATAATATTATCAGTGAAGTGAACATATTGTGCTAAGTAATTTAACAATTTTAATACTTCAAGCCCGAAGCGGTCACCGGCGATTGCGATAACAATAGAAAGGCTATTGTGTCTCGTTTTTCCACGATTGAAGGATCTATCAGATAAAAAATTATACAAACTTGCATAGGATGTAGCGTAGCATAATATTTAATATTATCATAATTATTGACAGCTGTTCTTGTTATCAAGAATTCAAATCGATAGGTACTTAGTGCACCATCTATCGATTAATAAGTATAACTAATTAAAAAGACACTTAATGACTTTGTTTTGTTTAAATGCTCTTTTTAAAATAACTTTATTTTAATTCTATTTGTCTATTAAAATTTTATAAAGTAGTAAAGTATTCGATCTGTATATAAAGTAGTTAGTAAAGTATTCGATATTCTGTCTTCTGCCGCCACGCCGACCGCCGTGTATTAAAAACAAACAGGTGTTGTTAATTGTTATACAGTACATAATTATTATTATTAGTATATCCATACCTATGCCTTGTACTATTATCTATTCTGTGCCATGAGACATTGGTGGCCTTAACACGACGTGGTAATGATGATGATGATTATGATAATGAATATGAATTGCATAGTAGTTTATGCTTTCTGTTCTTAAGAACAGAAAAAAACAACGCCGAAACTCCCAAACGTGTATCTATAAGGAATCAGGAGTTCTCTCAGCATCATCGAAACCATGGTATACCTTGACCCAATATTTGACTTTTTGGTAGCGTATTCTTAATACACTTCACATAAAACCAAAATCACCATATGTTTCCATATAAATTTCGAGGAGTTCCCTCGATTACTCATGGATCCCATCATCAGGTCACCACCTTGGTGAAAATGGGACCAAATTGGAGTGAAACCTAATACAACAAAACAAAAATTTCGAAAATCGGTTCACAAACGGCGGAGTAATCGTTGAACATACAAAAAAAAAAAATATCCACAGCCGAACATATAACCTCCTCGTTTTTTGGAAGTCGGTTAATAAAGATAATAAATAAAACTCAAAGGTGATTGACATGGTGATCTATCAACGTACAGCCTAAACCACTGGACGAATCGGGCTGAAATTTGGCATGCAGGTAGATGTTATGACGTAGGCATCCGCTAAGAAATGATTTTGATAAATTTCAAACCCAAGTGGTTTGTATATAAAAATATTTCATGACGCGAGCGAAGCCGCGGGCAAAAGCTCGTAAAGATATAAAATTAAGTCCTCTGTATGGGCCATTCTAGTTTTGAGCCGAAAAAATTAAATCAAAAATTTTTGGTGAAATTTAACTTTTTTTTTTTATTTATAATGAATAATTATAATGTAATAAAACTATTAAAAATAGTTTCAGAGATCGTTTCACCATAATTATTTAAAAAATCAAGAATGAAAGTTTATGCTTGATAACGGAAATGACGCTATGCCTAACAGGAGTGATGAACATCAAAATAAATCCTAATTGTAAACATTTATAACGATAATTCCGGTGCATATTTAAAACCTGTTATGTAGAAACGCGATAGTAAAAAACAGATTTAGCAAAGCTCTAAAATTTTAAGACAAAAAAAATTATATCGTTATGATAACAGAAGTGATGCACCACTTCTGTTATCAATACGATGGGATATTTTAATTTACTAAATATTATAATAAATTTGATTTATTCAATTTATTTCATTTTTATCCATTACTTATTTTGATCGAAATTAAGAATTTGTTAAAAACTGTCAGAAAATACGGACTATATTAAACATAATATCTAGCACAACAAAATGGGTACCTATAAACTAATTTTTAAAAATCTATAATCATGCAACATTAGAAACTACTGAAAATATCTTTTTAAATAAATATACATCATTTGACAACGTTCTGAGAAAAAAATAATGATCAAAAAATTTGTTTCATCTGAGGAATCACAGGATTTTATTTGCTCTAGGATTGTTGTCGTTTAATGGCCTACATAACATTTAAAGTCACTTTTCTGCCTTTTTATTATCTTTTCTATCTACAAAAAAATAAAAGAAGTTATAAATTTTATTACTAGTTTAATAAAACACTGCAAGAATAGTGAAATTATAACTTCTGTTATCAAAATGATTATTCCTGTTATCAACAATTTAGATACTTAAAATTTCATGTAATTGAAAAAAAATTTGACAAAAATGTTAGAAATAATAAAATGAACATGATTTATACAAAATAAATAATAAAAAGTATTTACTTAATTAATTTTAATAGATAAAACATCATTTCTGTGATCAAAAATCACTTCTGTTATCACCTAGTTAACAGAACTGATGATAACAGAAATGATAAAACTCAAATAATCTATATTTTATTTTTAAATGGTCTAACTTAACTTAGTTTTATTTATGTTTTATTATAAAAGGACTAAGAATACATGAAAACAAAGGATTTTTTCAATATTTAACAAAGTAATTAACTTTTTACAGACATAGCAGAAGTGATGAGCGATCTTAACCAATGGAAAAATTACGAACAAATTTTGCTTTTGTTAAAAAATGAAAGAAATAATTAAACTTTTTGTTACTAATATAGAAACTATAAGTTAATTAGTAATACCTACGTGCATAATTTATTTAAAATTAAATGTGTCGCTATATTTTTTTTTACAAATTACAATTGATAACAGAAATGACGGGAATTTTGGTAACAAGAGTAGAATCAAGAATAAAAACGTGGCTGTACTTCAGATGAAGAATATGCTCATTAAATCATACAGCCAACTATATTTCAATACTATTTTAACTATAACACTAAGATATTGTAACTTAGAAGTATTCTTTTAAGTTGCCCTAATGTGCTAAGGTGCGAAAGTAACAGATAACAGGCGTGACGTTTGGGTACTTTGAGCCATCAAGTTACTAAGAAAATGCTAATTTATATACTTAAAAGTGTTATTATGTTATAGTTCACACCGGTTACTATTACTTACATTCATAAATTTATTGATACAAGATTGTTAAAAGTACTTTTTTGTCAAGTAACAGATTTTTCGCTGTAGAATAGAATGACCCGTATAGAAGACTTAATTTTATATCTTTACGAGCTTTTGCCCGCGGCTTCGCTCATATACAGAACAGTTTGCATGAACTTTTCAATTCGGCAATACACAGAATTGAAAAGTTCATGCAAACTTTCCTACAAATACGAAACGAAATAAAATAATAAAATGTGTGGCTTGACGTCATTTGATATTTCAATTTTGTATCGGCAAGTCGCTTTTCATTACGTCCCGTTTCGATGTGAACTGAAAAGTGCACGTCAATATCTTCTAGCTTTTATCTAGCTTCGACGTGTATCTATAATAATAAATATCATTGCGGAAGTCTGTTCGCTGCCAGCTGTCTGTCTGTTACCTCTTCACGCCCAAACCGCTCTACAGAATTTTTAGTGATATTTTCAAAATTGTGTACGAAGATCACAGATATAGATCATCTATGTCTGTGAGGAGATAGTGTTCTGGGAAAGGACATCTAAGGATACTTTTCACCACAAAAATGTACGGTTCCCGCGCGATGAGCGAACTTTTTCGCAAGGGAGTTGCGGGCGCCATCTACTTGAAAATAAAATAGCATGACACGATTTCATATTTCAATTTTGTATCGTCACGTCGTCGTCGTCTTTCGCTACGTCTCATTTCGATGTGAACGGATAAATGTGCGCAATATCTTCTAGCTTCTAGCTTCGACGTGTATTGAAAATGAATAACCTTTAACGTTTCATCTATGGTTATTAATGAAGGGATAGAACAATTAGTGCCGCCTCGCGCGCGTGTTTGCTGACCGTAACGTCGTTATATCCGGTCAATTGGGTTTACGTGTAACTCGGTTATAGACATTATACGCGACGTTATAAACGCTTTATCCTTAATGCAATATACGGTATAGCTGAATAGTGAATAGATATTGTATAGTGCGAGGGTAGGTGCGAGGTTTAAACGAGTTTTGGTATACTGACAGCTAATAAAAATGTTATAGTAGGTAATTATTGTCTTGAGCGGGTATACAGGGTGCAATAAAACGTACCGGCCAATTTTTTTTAGGGCTTAGGTATCATTAGGAGAGTCCATTTAACCAATATTTTTTTTTCAATAACATAAAAATCGTTTACTTAAAAATTTAAATCGTTGCATAACGGTCACTTTGCGGCGGTAAATAGAGCGGGGGTGACGCGGGGGGTGAGGCCAGGGAAGCGCGTGCCTCACGCGCTGGCGACCCATCAAGCACCGTAAGGTCACCGGTGACCGCGACAACAATAGAATACTCGTACAATTATAGCATTTCCAAGAATCTCCGATCGAAGGATTAATTGTGGTGTTTTTAGGAAAACTTTCGAAAGCTATTTCTCAACATTTTAATATCGAGTGATTATAAAAGAAAAAAATACGTGTATTTTTATATTTTTTGATAAGGATCAATATATAGAAATTTGGCCGGAATGTTGAATTTTATAAAGCGGATTTGGCGTGAAGAAGTTATACAGGGGTTAGGGGTATAGGTAATTCATATTAATAATAAACACGCGAAAGAGTGACTGTCGGTAATCTCTTCACACCAAATCCGCTGAATTAATTTTTACTGGGCATAGCTACGAATATTAAAAAACTAAGGAAGAGTAACTCCGTCAAAAAACATGCTCCAAAATACTTGTCAAAAAAGTGTACCTTAGGTTCACTTTTCATACATTTGGTGACCTTGAGCGGTATAAAGGCTGACGTTACATGACAGTTCGAATGGAACCAAATTTAAAACTGTATTAGTATGGGAGTTACGTTTCCTGGTTTTATTATTCGTAGGGGCATAGGATACTTTTTATCGCAGAAAATGTCTTTATCGTAGTAGTGCAACGAATTTGTGGACGTAATCTATTATTTGTCGTTTTCGTGACCAGTTTGTATGCGTTATTTGAAATACCTCGTCCACAAAGCCGACTCTCGCACATAAAACCTACTAGACCAAAAATAGAAAAACCTTGGTGTTATACATAAGCATCTAGTAAGCTTCATAAAATTATATTGAAACGTGCCAATTCCAAGGAAATTTCAAATATGCATTACAAATACAAGTGGCTATGGAACAATTGAAAGTGCATAGCAGAAATTGCAGTGCCTGGTATTTCATTAACTCGACCAGGTCTCGCCATATTTTATGTTCTCTCCATCCCTCTGGGGGGAAATACGTTTTCTATTTTCCTTTCCAATTTTTGAAGCGGGCGAAGAATGTTTGAAATGTTTGAGTATTACAAACTATTGAAAGAGTTTTGATTGAAACCATAAATATTTTTGATCCAATGCTGTGTTTCGCAAACCAACTTCACATTTTTATAGAAATAATGTAGATAAGTAGATAATATTATATAGAAAAAAATGGTACTTATTAACAATTTTATAACTGAAATAAAAAAAAGATAATTTGTGCAAAATAAAGCCCATAAACCGAAGGATCTCATGTTGATAGCCATACATACTTCAACAATATTATAAATTCGAAAGTGTGTCAGTCCCGGCAAAGAAAATAGGACAGTTTTTGTAGCAGAAAAATGTACGGTTCTAGTGCGATAAACGACATTTGGCGCAATGGAGTTGTGCCAAAAATCTAAATAATTTTATGTTTATAAAGCAAAAACATTTACCTACAATCAATAACGTAGACCATTACAGTATCTAGGAATCCTCAGATAAGTTATTGCTCGATTTTGGCATAAATTCAAGTAAGCAATCCGATTTTGCGGCAACTTCGGTAGTTGCATAAAGCCTTTACTGGAAACTATCTACAACTCATTAGGTTGTTGTAACAACAAGATACAGAGGTGCAGCGTTTGGTTGTTAATTTAATCATAGATCTGTCTTTGATTTGAGCGAAGTATGGAATTGAGAGAGTACAGTATAGGAACAAAACTGTTGCAAATATAAATCAATCCTCAAAGCTTATTTCTAACCGTTAGCATGTTTATATAATCAAATTATAATAATCGTATAATCACGATCATAATCTTTATTTGCTAGAATATAAAATAATTAGTATAAGTAAATGATTATTTAAATTAACACACCTGTACAGCAAAAACCAAAGCCGACATATTTTGTATCTTACAACCTGCAACAACTAAACATTATATTGATCAATATTTTATTCCCATCTATAAATAACAAGAAGAAACCATATCTCAAATACTTTTCACGTTCGAACACCACTAAAGGTTTATGGGGTAATAAAAGATCACATCTATAAATGAAATCGTAAAAATGGGCCGGCAAAATGAAAGATGAAATTCTGTCCATACGTTGAGGTGACACAAAATACGGACTATTATTTGATGTACCTTGTAAAGTAATCAAATCAACTCGTTTGTTCGAATGTTATGGGCTATGGCCAACTTTCAGCGTACTATTTTATCAAGAACAAAAAATGGACTTTTAACCGTATATGATATAGGTATATAGGTAAGTAAATAATATTATGTAATATGGATCCGCCTAAGTTCATCCCCTAGGCTAATTAAAACCAACTTTTTGATTTATTTTGAACCAGATGACGCCCGCAACTCTGTTGCGTCAAAATGTTTATCGCGCGGGAACCGTAAATTTTTCGGGATAAATAGTATCCTTTGCCCTTTCCCGGAACTCAAAGTACCCCCACACCAAATTTCAGCGAAATTGGTTCAGCAGTTTGGGCGTGAAGAAGTACAGACAAACACAATTCGGAAAAGAGTGCTCAACCCTCCGTGACCCAAGAGCTTGGCTCTTTACTCAGAAGTCATAGGTTCGATTTCCACACTGAAAAACGAAGAAGTTTTGCTGAAGACGGTGGCTGAAGACTTACAATTTACCTGATTTCAATCAAGTGACTCACTTGACCACTTGACACACACACTCACAGTTACCGTTGGAATAGAAGGCATTGTTATTAATCGGCAAATTAATTGTTGAGGACAGCGGCCTCGCTCCCGGAAAACGTATAGTGAGTGCATATTATAAACTAATTAAAGTGATATGTGAGAAATAGACTCAGTGCAAATTAGTGTTTTTACAAACAGACTTTAAAAAGTGAATTATAATAAATCTGTGGCTCCCTAAGAGGTAAAATATAGTTAATTTATTAAGTTAATAAGTTATCTAATAAATAAAAAAGTAAAAAGTAAAAATACAGGAAAAATTAGTTGTGTAATACATGTAGTTTGGAAAATATTAAGAAAATTGTGTGAAAAATGTATGTAAATTGTGTTAACTTTTAGATTTACTTAGCTATAATTACGTTAAAATAAGTGGTGAAACTTAGATTTAGGTACATATTGTGGAAAAATGAATACAGTCTCGAACATTAATAATCAATGGGATAAATTCAAAACAATAATGGCCTGTTTCACCGCTTCCTGATAAGGTGCCCGATAGGGTTATTTGACAGATTTTCCATACTCCATCTGTCAAATTAAGTGGTGGATAGCCTTATCAGGAAGCGGTGAAACAGGCCCTAATTATTGTTTTAAATTTATCAAATTGATTTTGAATTTGTCGTTTTAATTACGAAGAAGCGAAACGCAAGTCATCTCAAAATATAATATTTAATTTAGCCTTTGACCGATTTAATTTTATTTCATCGCTGAGTTAAAATTATTTATCAAATGAAAACATAATTAAAGATTTTATATAGGTACTTCAATAAATATTATGATACTTATTCGTTTAAAAAATAAAATCGAAAAATGCTTTTATTCCTTTGATTATAACGCAGATCACTGAATTATAAAGACTAAGGAGCTGTTTTACCACTTACTGTCAAGTGCCGGATAAGCTATCCACAACTTATCTGATAGATACTTCATGCTCTATCTGTCTGAAGCCTAAGCGATGAAACAGGCCCGCCTGATAATTTTTGTTGTGTGTGTTTTTGGATAATAAATAATCATGTTAAAGAGTACTAAACCCCTTAATTTGTTGTTTTATGAGAACAATATACGTTTTACTGTTAGTATGTTATAATATTATTTCCATTTACTATAGCGTGTACTGCTGATCATAATATAATGTGGGCTTGACCCCAAAAGTTTCAACTATTCCTATTTTACACCTTAAGGCTTAAGCAGCCGCCGCTCTCCCCTTCACCTGCATCAAATCGTTAGTAATTCATCAAGCACATATCGTTTTTCGCTACGTTTGTGTAATCGTGGTTTGGTATAAATAGTTAGAGTTCTAGAAAAGTATAGGATAGTATTAATTTATTATATTTTTTTTATTAAGAAAAGTACAATTTCATGGAGATAAACTGTTCGACCGAAGTTGCGGGCAACATTTAGTACTCAAGCAAGTGTTAAGGTGAACTGGAAAAGCTGAAAGTTTATTTCGCGTGCGTCTAACAATGTATAGTTTTATTTTTACGATGTCGTAAAGAACTTAATGTGTTTGCTATAATAACGTCATTATTAACTCTTGCATTTCCTCTTACAGTGTTGTAAAAAGAAAATATTGTCCGAAGTTTAACGGCACGAAACAATGGAAAATATTTGAGCTATACTTTTTTGTTGATACTTTCAGTGTATAAGCAAAGTGCCAACCGAAATTGAGCTGTATTTTTAAATTTGTATATTGTATACCTACATTATTTTATCTAACATAGTTATTATGAAACTTTTATGAATTGTATAACTAAATTCGGCTATTTTATCTCTTGAAAGAATGTACAATTACCACGTTGTATTATGTTGCATTTTGCGTTATCTGAAATAACGCATATTGATTTTAAAGTTTAAAAAATGTCCACGCATACACAATGGCGGAATTATTCAAATCAGTCCGTCCCACACATCGCTCCATTTCTCTCCTCGCTGATTGCCTTCATGGGCTGTCACTGATAACGGACAAAGGAAATTACCTCGCATTTTATTTCATGTTCTTTCCTGTAAATGTTTATTAAATGTTACTTTTAATTTTGTTTGATACAGTGTACAGGGTGTAACATAACTAAGTGACAATACTAAAGTATTACGGGGACTCATACACACCCAGAGTTCACTGTGAAAGTAGCAACGCTAAAAGGGTAACTTTCTTCACCTTTGAATGGAAAAATTCATGACGCTCGGGTGCTTGCCCATACAAATCACAAAAAATGCTCATTCTGCGCTGCTACTTTCACAAGGAACTCTATATTATAAGGAACATTTACGCACCCAAAAGTATTATCAATTAGTATTGTTACATCCTGTATTATGGCTTTACAGTGTTTAGCCATCGGAGGGTAGTCTGTATAAATACGAAAATGCGCTGAAAAATTTGTAACACAATTCAAAATAATATTTGCATTCCGGTCCTACTTATCAAATCTATGATCTTGTCAAAACATTTTTGCGATTCTCACGGGTTTCGAAGCACAAGAATCGGCACCCTGTACCCCCAAAACAGATTATTCACAATGACTGCTCATTATCGAGTCGTCTACAGATCATCGTGTTTAACGTCCGTTCGATATCGCCTTGAGACCTTTGTTCTCTAAAGAATTCACCCTCATTATTTTCGCTTCTGATATCATAAAATACTTAACATGAACTCGACCTAACGTTCCATGCAAACTTCCTAGAATAGCTTGATTTGGTAAATTGTTACTGCGCTGCTCTCGGGGGTATTTTAACAAACAGTTGAATAGAATCTAGTTGTCTGAATTTCCTAACCAAAAGTTTTGTAATGGTATTGTTTAAAGCTGGGTCTTAAATCTCAATATGTTTATAAACTTATCGATGAGAATATCTTGGATATGACTCGACTATATTTTATAATTTACGAGCCCTCAAAAACCCGGAAGAACTGTAAATTATTTTGCGATAAAACCAAGCTTGAGAGACCCTGCGGTCGATATTGTCATCAAAATCGATTCAGTAGTTTCGTTAATATATATTCAATAACTGCTTCATGTTTAGAATAAAAAGAATAAGGACGTTGATTTTCAAAAATATGGAATTATAACAAATGGGCAACAGCTATACAATAAGCAGCCCCGTTTTACCTATAGATTCCTTACCTTTAGCTAACCTTAATAATAATTTAATTATTCTTAATAATCTGTAACAGGAGGTAATGAGCTAAGCACCGGCTGTCGGGCAGTCAATTTCAGTTAATTTAAGTCTAAGGCGTCGAGGGTTGAGACTTTAAGTCTGTTAGTCTGTACTAATTAAGGCAAACTAATTATCCTACTGAACGCGGAGACGTGTACTGATTTCTTTGACGCTTGTAGTAAATATGGTGCATTCTTATCTATCTACTAGCTGTCCCGGTGAACTTCGTGTCACTTTAAAACCTTCCCTGGATTTCTACGAATATTTTAAGACTAAAATCAGCCTAATCCGTTCAGCCGTTTTCGAGTTTTAGCGCGACTAACACATTTGAAAATCCATTTATATATATATATAGATAAATTATATAAAAATCATTGCACGCCATGTTTAATCCCTCAAGCCCCGTAAGGCCCATATGGGCCGCGACAAGAAAAGATTTCCTGGAATTGGTGATTGAGGGATTCCCTCGATCACCAATTAATAATTATTTGGAGCTTTCATTCTACCACATATTCATGTGGTAGAATGAAAGCTCCAAATAATTATTATTTTAAGACCTTTGTTACTTCATTGTAGCAATAAATAAATTCTGATTCTGATTCTGAATGCCACTTTTCTTTGTGATTTTCTAACTCAAGAATGGGCTATTTGTTCGAACTATTTAGTAAATGATTTATGGAAAGTTTGCACACGGTCGAGAGGTTTTTCATTTAACACATTTGTTTATCGTCCGAGAACCATACTTTTTTCTGGATAAAAAGACATATTATCCATTCACGCAACTCGAGGTATCCCTATAATTAATAATTTTGAATTCACAATTATATAGGCACATACAAACCTTCAGTAAAATTTAACGAATTCATGAAAATAATTTCGTTAAAGTCGTTGTAAAAAAGTTCTGAAAATTTTTCCCTCCATTCGTACATTTAAGTTAATTGAATACAAATATCTTTTAAAATAACATGGATACGTCGCTCGTTATCACAGAAGTGGCAATTAAAAGTGGCGTTTATTGTAAAATGGCGGTAAATTGGCCTTTTGCATGACAAAATAAATTAATGAGGCCAATCCGCTTTAAGACAGAAAAATACACGGGTTTTGTGTTATAAATAGTATTTTTTTACACTATTAGGGGGCAAACGGAGCAAACGGGTCACCTAATGGAAAGCCACTACCGTCGCCTATGAACACTCGCAACATCATAAGAGTTTGTATGACGTATTGGTATGGAAATACTTATTTTATGTGTGTGGCGGAAAGTTACTACTTATTTTGTAGTTGCGTATGTGAAAAATAGGTGTCGGAGAATTTTCAGACCGAACGAGCGCACCAAAATCAGTCTAGTCATGTCTAGTCGCTATGGAAGAGTTTTGCGACGACCAGCGACACGAGAATTTAATACTTCAGTTTCAAATTAGACAATCGTGTTATTATTATGATAATTTTCAACCTTGCCCTACAGAGTACACACTACACAGATTAGTCAACGTTGTTTTCATTGTTGTAATAGTTGGTATTAAAGAAGGGTGGTTTTAAACTGATTCCACGTATCAGGCGTGGCTAATTACCTAATGGGCAAGGTGTGGACTGTGGGCCAATCGGTCAACCACACTCATTACATCATGCGACTATCACCTTATAGCCTAAGAAAATTAAGCCGAAAATGGACGATCAGCGGAAATAATTCGTGTAGTTTTGAAAATCGCTACAGTTATTCCTTGAGATATCCAGATAAACATATCGAAAATCCCCAAGGGTGGGGGGTGAGCTAAAGGTGTAGGGGGGGGTCAAAGGACCCTTTTTTTAGATTTTAGCTCATAAGTCTAAAACCTGCACAAATAGCGTAACGGTTACTTCTAGGAAAACATTCTACATAAAATTTCCTTTAAATTTGATCCTATAATTTTTTTTGTATGGTCGATACTTTAGAAGTTACAGAGTGTTCAACTTTATATAGGTATAAAAAATGAGACGGTTTTATAAATAAAATAAAATTGGTATGTTTTCAAAATGTATTCAAAACTAGAAAATAATAATTAGACAGTCTTAATTAAATCAATAATTTTCTTCTACTACATCATCATCATCTTCACCTTCTATATCTACTAAATCTACAGGTACGCCATTTGTACACGAACCCAAGCAGCCGTTGCATACTAGACTGCACGGCATACCAGCTTTTCGGCATCCACAATTACCAGTGCAATCACATTTGCAGCGACAAAATATTGACTTCAGCACGGTGTCAGGAGCTGGAGGATCATGAGTGGTAACAGGCTCGAGGTTTCCATCAGCTCCTCGCTTCCATCCCCACATTTCAGGAGGCAGTGTGTTACCTGCCTCCTGAAATGTGGGGAGAGGAAAGAGGAAAGATCTGGTTTGGATTTGGTGCTGGATTTGACAAAAACTGAGTATCGATGTCTGTTAAGATCAAGCTGATCAGTGGCTGCACGATCAAGCTGATCAGTGGCTGCACGATACATCGTCAAAAACATCCTTTCTCCTGACTCTGCTATTTCTTCAGATGTTGATGTTGGATTGTAGAAGATGGCGGCAATATCCTTGATTTTTGGTTTTTGATCAAATAGCTTAACAACTGACACTTTGCCTTTCCTGTAAATAGCTGAAGTTGTGTCGCAACCGCTGAAGCTATGTAGGAAAAGAATGGAAGAGCAAAATGAGAGTTTTTGGAGTTCTTGTGAGGAAAATATTTGCATTTCCACTTTACCTCTTCCTGGCTTCACAAAGAACTAGTGTAACCATGCTTCTTGCCTATGTGTAAATCTTAAGACATTTTAAAAGAAAATCGCACAACTGAGAAGCTCAGTTTAATAACAATTATTGAAATTAAATAATATTAAACTGAAGCAGGAAAGCGCAGTATTAAAACATGTCGTTTATATAATATTTATGCCTTATTTTATCGTTTTCTACGAAAAATGCTTTTTTCAATTTACTACCAATGTATTATCGTATATTTTACATGGCAATTGTGCGAAAGGGACAAACCAAGAAAATCGATTTCTCGCTCGTGCTCGCTACTATAAGGAGATATTAGTTAATAAAAATAATACTTTAGCACATGGAAGAAAGGTTCATTTTAATATTTCAAAATGATGAAGTAAGCCTTCCAGCTGTATAGTACTTCCTAATTCCATGGTGACTAGTCTAACGTTTTGTAATAATAGCAGCTAGGACAAATAATTATCTGTGAATAGCACGTATTTGAATCAGAATAAGTTGTTTTCTTAGTCTCGGACGTTCGATGCGTGACATTTTCGCGATTCGCACTTTTGAGGAATTTGACCCCCCTGTAGTTCCTAAAGAATCGACCGTACAAAAAAAATTATAGGACATAATTTAGAGGAAATTTTATGTAGAAAATTTTCCTAGAAGTAACCGTAATGCTATTTGTGCAGGTTTTTTACTTATGAGCAAAAACCTAAAAAAAGGGTCCTTTGACCCCCCCCTACACTCTTAGCTCACCCCCCACCCTTGAGGACTTTTGACATGTTCATCTGGATATCACAAGGAATAACTGTAGCGATTTTCAAAACTACACGAAATATTTCCGCTGATTTTATTAATTTGATCGTATTATTACTATACTGTACTCGGCGAAACATGGCGGTAGCGGTCATTGACTCCCTGTCAAAAACTTGTCATTTTCTATATAAGCCGCGATTGACAATGAAGTGTCAGATGTTGTCAATCGTGGTTTTGTATAGAAAATCACAAGTTTTTGACAGAGAGTCAATGACCGCTACCGCCATGTTTCGCCGAGTAGGTACAGTATAGCTGGGCCCTATTCTAATGACTCGAATATCGATATCGTTCCAATTGCAGCCAATCTATTTTATAATCCTACCTATTTGAAAAATATTAAAAAATAATTTTAGTGAGTCTCGCGAAAATTCCAGTCGAAGTATTCGTGGAGGTTCAGGGAAGGTTGCTTTGTTCAAACCCACCAAGCGACGGGGAAGCGAAAACGTCAAGTTGCGTCAAGTTGTCAAAATATGTGGGTAAAGTGCCCCGCAAACGATCAAACATCAAACACGTCAAACACCACAATTTCACAATTTATTCCCACAACTACTTTAGCAACCGATTAGATATCAATCAAAAGCTCGAAATACCCCAGTCCTCCGTCTTGAATAATATCATTAACACTTCCTCGATCGATATACCTAAGTTAGAAAACCATGAAGGTGAGTTGGAAGTATTAAAGACGCAGATATCAGAAATAAAGGAACAATCAGCTAATAGTATGGACTTTAGTGTGCACGATGTCCATCATTATGCTCTGGGATATATCATGGTTAGCTTGTTCATCATCATCGGCGGTGTGGTAGTGTTTCGCCGGCTTCGACGGAGGCGCCAGCTGGCGGGCGGGGAGGCGTCCCGCGGCACGCGCGACACGGACGTCGCCCCCGCCGCCGCCCTCGTTGCCGCCCCCGCCCCTGCCGCTGGCGCGGGAGTCCAGCGCAGTGTTAGTGTTAGTGATGTGAATGTGCTAAATAAAAAGGCAATTAGTGAAGTGTTCTCGAGTGTCCCGAATGTTCGAAATGTATCAGGTGAAATCAGACAATCAGTGTTAAGCCTCGATAAAAGCACTTCCCCTATGTTTAGTCGTTCTGTTAGATTATGTGAATTGAATGACTAAAGCTATCATGCTTATAATATCATAAGATAAATTTTGTTTTTTGCAAATTATTTACTCTTTTGTTTTTATATTGAACAAGAATTTTACCTATCACTTTTTATATAAATTTCATGTTTTACTATTTACATTTTTAAAAATATCTTGTATACAATTTGTATTGAATAGTTTATAGTGTATTATTGTATGATGTAGTTTTCAATTTATATAAACCTCGCCATCTTTCGGGGGGCGCAGGATGTACGGGTTGTTGCCAACCGTACATAAATAATTATGCTTACACGTTAAGATTCAATAATGTCGCGGATCATATTCATTTGTATTACGTGAAATAAAGTTAGTTATCATTTATCCATCAAAGGGAGCGGTTTTATTTATCATCCTTAATCGTTCTCCCTTAATTATCATTTATCTTTATCATACATCTTTTCTATAATATTAGTTGTAGGGCAGGCTGCAGCAGTAGCCCCTACAATATAAACTACGTGTTTGACGCGTTTAAAGAAAATTTGGATTTACTACGTGTTTGACGTGTTTGACGGTTTGATGTTTGATCGTTTGCGGGAGACTTTAGGTTTGAATAAAGCATTATATTATTTAATTAAAAGGAAAGTGATACGATTTACGAAGTTCACCGATTCAACTACTAGTAATAATTGCGCAAGGCAGCACTCAGCAGTGACACAGCCTGTGTTCGAAGCGAACTTTCAGTCATGGGAACAGGTCATCTGTTCAGAAGTTCATAGATTTAATCGCGAAAAAACGTACACTATACTGTTAGTGCAGAACGAGTCGGCGCATGAGTACCGGAAAGTATTCCACCTCAATTTTTTTATGCGATCCTCTTCAAATTGCCCTGATGATATAAATGCATGTTGCCATGGTGCAACCCGGTGCCATATTGTTTAAACAAACATTGTTTAAACAATTGGTATTTTTTAACCGGACAAATTTTTTTTATATTCTTTATTGAAATACCAATAAAAAAGATCCTGTGACTTTTCACGATTAAGTTAATATTTTCAAAGACATGAATTTTTAAAGGTTCGAAAAATCTCAAATTTGGGTACTTTTGACCCATGAAAAATATATTAAAAAACATAATAATGTCTAAGTTATATATATTTTTAAATTCTCTATACATTAGTTAATAATATCGTTAGTAGAGATTGTAAAAAAATTCATTGTTTATATCTTTTTTTTTTTAGCAAAAGTAGACAAAAAATTGTGTTTATTTGTATGGGACCTTAAACATTTTCTTTATTTTAATTTTTTTATTAGTTATTAAAGTACAAGTATAATTCAGGATTTTGTGAAATTTTCAAGTGCCTAGCTGTTACCATTATTGATTACGAGCAAAAGAGACCAAAAAAATCACGTTTCGTGTTTGGTGTAGCCCGCCTTAAATAATAAACTTATTTTATTTATACTTAGTGTTTGTTCTTATAGCGGCAACATATATACACAATCTGTGAAAATTTCAGAAGTAGCTAGCTATAGCGTTTTTTGAGATACAGCCTGGAGACATACAGACAAACGGACAGACAGTATCTCAAAAACCGCTATAGCTAGACTTCTGTAATTTTCACAGATTGTGTATATTTGTTGCCGCTATAAGAACAAATACTATATATAAAATAAGGTTATTATTTAAGGGCTACCAAACAAGAAACGTGATTTATTTGGTCTTTTTTGCTCGTAATCAATAATGGTAACAGCTAGGCACTTGAAAATTTCACAAAATCCTTACTTATATTGTACTTTAATAACTAATACTAAAATTAAAATAAAGTAAATGTTTAAGGCGGCTCCCATACAAATAAACACAATTTTTGTCTACTTTTGCTAAGAAAAAAAAAGATATAAACAATGACATTTTTTAAAATCTCTACTAACGATATTATTAATTAATGTATATAGAATTTAAAAATATATATAACTTAGACATTACTATGTTTTTTATATATTTTTCATGGGTCAAAAGTACCCAAATTTGAGATTTTTAGAACCTTTAAAATTCATATCTTTGAAAATATTAACTTGATCGTGAAAAGTCACAGGATCTTTTTTATTGTTATTTCAATAAAGAATATAAAAAAAATTGTCCGGTTAAAAAATTACAATTCCTTCCAATTGTTTAAACAATGTTTGTTTAAACAATATGGCACCGGGTTGCACCATGGCAACATGCATTTATATCATCACGAGGGCAATTTGAAGAGGATCGCATAAAAAAATTGAGGTGGAATAGTTTCCGGTACTCATGCGCCGACTCGTTCTGCACTATGTACTACGGGCTACTATACTATATTTACTAAAAACTTGTCATTTTCTATATAAACCGCGATTGACAATGAAGTGACAGATGTTGTCAATCGCGGCTTTGTATAGAAAATGACAAGTTTTTGACAGCGACTCAATGACCGCTACCGCCATTTTTCGCCGAGTATAATGTACTCGGCGAAAAATGGCGGTAGCGGTAGTAGCCCGAATATTTTGCTCAAATTAAAAGTATGTTTCACTTTCGTCTAAAAAAAATTCTTAAGTAGGTCAGTCTGATTTTCTAATCTATAAACAGAATGGGCATTGTCCAAAAAAAATCACATGTACTTTTTATATTTTTTTTCGTTAAAATAGGGTATTTTAAGAATATAAATTAAATAATTTTGAAATTCATTGGCTAGTTTTTTCTCAATAAATTTTTAAAGTTTCGCTGTGACGTCATCATCGGCGGCCAATTAACCTCTGCAGTATGTTTTTTTTCCTTTCAATCTTATTTATAATGGCTGGTTCGTCAAATATAAGTTCTCATTATATGAAAGCTGATACGAGAAGCTTACCAAAAGTTCGAAACGTAATGTTGGTCGAATTTATTGCTAATTTAACGCCATTGAAGGTCAAACTAAGGTTAAATATATTTGTTCGAAAATATAAGTAACTAATGGGTATTTTTTTCGTTTATATACAGAAAAACGATCACTGACCTTATTCCTCGAAATGTTTTTGTAATGAGCAAAATTAAAAAAAAAATGGACAATCCCCATTGATATTGCATGATGATAATATTATTATGATGTTAAATATCATTTTGTGACTGTTCTTTAAATGATGGATAAGTAAAACTCACATTTTCGTGTATTTAAATATAATTCTATCGTAGCAGCACCTAAATGTGTCTTAAATTATATATTAACTAAATACTTAAATGGTTGTATTTACTCCTGTTTTCCAATCTCATGGTATCTGGGACGCCTTTAGAAATATCTACAACTAGATGACGTTGCACCAAAACTCGTTTATCGCGTGGATGCCGTAATTTTTTTCTGAACAAGAAGTATCCTTTGTCCTTTTCCGGGACTCAAAATGTCCATGACAAATTTCAGGAAAATTGGTTCAGCAGTTTGGGCGTGAAGAGGTAACAAACATACAGACAGACATACATTTTTTATGAGAAAGACGGCGCTTAGTAGGCAAACACCAATTTCTAATTGGGGGCTGATAGACATCAAGGGAAGAATCGTTAATGGTAATCTCGTTTAGGAGGATTCAGGACGCAAAAGTTTCGCCATAAAAGTCACTGCTAATGTCTGAACTACAATTTTACTACTGTGCTAATACTTGCCAGTCTTAGCCGGTCTCTGCCTTAAAATAACAATTCTAATATTGTTTTATTAGACAGGAATATTTTCTTATTATATTGAAATCGCTTATTTAGAAGAAGACATATTTAATTTAAAAATGAATCGAAACGAAATAAATACTTAAATTTCAAGTAATGTAAGTTATTTACTTTCAAGGAAAAAATATCTACTTAATATAATTAATATTTTTAATTTTTACCATGTTATTAAAATAATTATGTAAGCCGTATGCTGCTTATTATCAAGTTAATTGTTCTAAAATCGTATAGTTCCTTATTGTAAAGATTTAGGACCAAATTGCCCATTTTCCTTTCTTTAAAAATCCAAACTAAACACCCTCGCGCCATCTGTCAACATGATATAAAAATAATGTATTATGCAACTTACTTCAGATGTCGCTACTGGAATCAGAATAACTAGCAAGTAATTTAAATAAGAAATTTTCAATCTCAAAATTACCTTAAAACATGTTTAATTTATTTTCTAACATTCCCTGTCATATTTTAGAACACCTTATATTAATTATATTTTGTCGCAAGCGTAAAAAGAATTACTGTATTCTGATTGGCTCGTGTGTCGTCAGTGTGCGCTAAACTCTGAGCGCGAGCAGTAATGTGGCAGAAACGTCGCTGGTTCCAATAAAAACTAGCTTAATTTAACGTAAAATATTTATGGCTTGGCGTAAAGTAGTTTAAAAATAGTGAAAAGAAAGTGAAAAATTTCGCCAAGGTAAGAATTTTGACATTATTTCGTGTTCAAATGATTTTATTTATTCGTAAGAAAAACAATTGACGGTAATTATGAATGCTTTCCTTATAAGTAAAAAATATC
Organism: Polyommatus icarus; assembly: GCA_937595015.1. Taxonomy (NCBI): domain Eukaryota; kingdom Metazoa; phylum Arthropoda; class Insecta; order Lepidoptera; family Lycaenidae; genus Polyommatus; species Polyommatus icarus. The sequence goes on along the minus strand of OW569323.1, from coordinate 18,241,947 downwards.
ATTGTGTTACAAATTAATATTATCTTTGATCATAAATTTATCATGGAATACTTAATACTAGAGAGATATTTTAATGTAGTGTTTCTTAATATCTTTTTTACAATATTTTTCTTAATATACTTTAGTATTAATATAACACAAAAGCTTTTTAATTATTATTTTCCTTAACTACACATTTTCTTGAGCAAAGCAGTAATTTTTAAATAAATTACTAATAACAAAATAAGTAGGTCCTTATTATTCAGCTTAACTTTAATGTAAAACATAATATTATATTTTTCAGTGAAAATCGTGAATTCGCCTGTACTAGTGACATCTATCGGAATTTTCCCTTAAACACTGAATTTTCACACAAGTGTGAACCACTACAGCGTGAGTACAGCCTTGGTGGCCAATCTCTACAACACTTTAGGTTCTATTTCATAGATGGCGCCGAGTCAACAATGAATTGATCAATGTAATGAAATGATTCAAAATTGAATGCTGTTTATTGGTTTAAGTTTTATCCGTGCAGGAGCTATAGTTGGCACTTGGCAGGAGATATCAAGCACATAATCATATAAGTTTATAAATAATCATATAATCATACAAGTTTATAAAATTAAACTTTAAGTTTAACGAGTTCTGATGAGTTAACTCTAAAAATCTGTCGTTTAATGTTTTTTCGAAGTGTCGACATAAAATAACAGAATGATATCTGTATTGCTGTTGATAGGGTCATTAAGATTGAATCGAAGGCTTAATAAAAAGATAGCCAGACGCAAAGTCAGAGTTTTACTTCCACATTATTACTTGGATGCATTTTACTGAAGTATGCACTTCAATAATATTATAATGTCACTCGATGTGCCATGTGGGCTGTGGTATAAAAGAAAAAAAAACGGCCAGGTCCGTGTCGGGCGCGGGCCACGCGCAATATAGGGTTCCGTAGTACCGCAAGTTTTAGATAATTTTTATGGTCAATGAACGTACATTTAAAGCGTGTTTTACACTACTAACAACATCATCTCAGTTACTTTCAAAGGAATTTGAACGAAAAGGTCCTTTATACTTCGCCGAATACATTTTTTTTAGTTAATCAAATATTACTCAATAACTTATGAAGTCTTCTTAGCCGTGATAGTTTTCCTTTTAAATTCAGCATATTTCCTACTCCCGTGAATTTTTGACATTTCCAGAACCAACCGTTTAGCTGGTAGAAGGGGGGGACACTAGACTCTTACGATTTTTTCCACTTTAAAACTTAGTATTTCACAAACGGATCCCTAAATCGGAAAATGATCTATGAATACTCGCAATATTTTTAAGAAACCTATTCAACGACACCCCACACGATGGGGTGGGCGCGAAAAAAAAATTCATCCCCGCTTGATGTGTAGGGGAGGTACCATAAAAAAATATATTTTTTACGATTTCATGTACCATTTTGTTGCCGTCACTAATATGTGTACTCATGCCAAATTACAGCTTTGTAGGTCCTATAGTCTCTGAGTAAAACCGCGGACAGACAGACAGACAGACGGACAGACGGACGGACAAACCGAAACTATAAGGGTTCCTTGTTGACTACGGAACCCTAAAAACACTCACCTCGAAAAACGGGAACTGAAGGAATATCATCCCAACCGGTAGTACAACTCACACAGCACACAGCCACACACAGCACAATTCAGTCAGTAAATCACTAGCACACAACAGATTTTTTTCAGACATAAACACACGCGAGGCGCTTGAGGCGACCATCTTTTTAGGGTTCCGTACCCAAAGGGTAAAAACGGGACCCTATTACTGAGACTTCGATGTCTGTCCGTCTGTCTCCAGGCTGTAACTCAAGAATGGTAATAGCTAGAGAGTCGAAATTTTCACAGATTATGTATTTCTGTTGCCGCTATAACAACAAATACTAAAAACAAAATAAATTAAATATTTAAGGGGGCTCCCATACAACAAACGTAATTTTTCAAACATTTTTTGCTCGGTATCAACGATGACAACAAGTAGGCACTTGAAATTTTCACAAAAGTCTTATTTATATGTGTACTTTAATAATTAAAATATGGCAGCCCCCCTTAAATAAAATAATTATTTAAGGGGGGCTCCCATACAAAAAACGCAATTTTTGGTCTATTTTTGCTCTATAACGGTACGGAACCCTTCGTGCGCGAGTCCGACTCGCACTTGGCCGATTATATTTTATTTAGCACCCGCGCTTTTGATTGGTGACCGGGCGGAACAGGATTTTGTAATTTAATTTTTAAATGTACCCACAATAACCAATAAAGTGGAATCCAAATTGCCATTACTGACACCGAACAAAAAAAATCATTATTATTGTATGGGAGTAGTATGGGAGCCCCTATTAAATATTTATTAAATTTTTAGTATTTTTATAGCCGCTGAACAAAAACACATATTATGTGTGAATGTTTCACTGTCTAGCTATCGCGTTTGTTGAGATACAGTCTGGAGACAGACGGACAGACAGCGAATACTCAGTACCTAATAGGGTCCCGCTTTTTACCCTAGTTTGAGTACGGAACTCTGAAACTGGCATTACGAGTACCTACATTAATAATAATTTAAACACGTACCGCGAAACATGCCAACTTTGCCAGCTTTTTTCGAATAATTTTAATTCTCGTAAAAAAAATGTATGGAAGTGTTAGTTTTTTTTTTTGCCCTCTGCAACTACAAGGCTTCATGTGCAGGTGTAGGAATGTCAAAAACATTACTTCTGTTCATTTAATTCTATTTATGATTGATTTTCATGCCGGGTAAAGTTACCTGGACTTGTAGCCAACATTGCCCACCTTGATTTTTCACGTAAATATGAACTTTGCGCAGGTGGCACCAAAATCCAGTGAAAGAATTTTGGAAAAGATGGCGTTTACTATAGACATTTAAACGATATCGCGAATAATATCCTACTAAATTGACTGGGCAATGTTACCCTTACATTTTTTTCCTTTTCCATACAATTGGCATTTTGATCTGTAAGAGTACTAGGGCTGCCACATATCTATAAAATTACTTAATCATCTTTTACATTATTATCAGGAATATATTATAAATATTAAATTGCTTCTGTTTATTTATAAACCCATTATCATCATTATATTATTTGGCTGGCTGAGCGAGGCATACAGTAATAAAAAATGACATCGATTTTTAGTAAAGTATTTAAAAATGTCCGATTTGACAACCCTAAAGATTTTTTGATACCGGGCAATGTTGTCAATCGATGATCGAAACACTGCTGGGTTAGTTTGCCCACCATCATAAGTTTTATTATATAATTCCCTGATTAATTACATTATCACTATAATACTCTATAGATATTATTTTATAATATACCAAAAGCAAGCTAACCTGTGGTTTCACTATCACGCACAATTTACTCACAAATCTGCACCACAATTTGCCCGCAAAAATACGTACCGTTTTTCAGAAGTTCCAACAAGTTACTGAATAAAGTTAGCACTACGGGGTATTGTCAAAGTTATCAGTCATAATATAACCTATTTTCCGCCAAATTAAACAAATATTGCCACACTATTAAAATACCTCCGTACATCAAAGATTTGCTTAAGAATGGATCTTAGGGCAAAGTTATCCTATGTGGCAAAGTTGACATGTTTTACGGGTACCTACTTAATCTAAAATTAAAAATAACTTTTTCAATAATTCTTTTCGTAACAAAAAGTAACAAGAGCCATTAAAATTGTATCAAGTATACTTGTAACTTTTCGACATGAAATTGTCGTAAAAAGGCAAAGAATTTTCGAGGTTCCTAAATTACCAACATCTTGGAGATTTGATGAAAATAAAATGAAAACTGCTAAAAATATATTTTATGAATTATTTTTATATTTCAGTGTTAAATAATATTACCTAAGTACCTAAAATTGTCTATATTCCTTGTTACAGGTTGAAAACTTGAAACTATCAAAATGGTGAGTTTATTTACCCATGTTAGTAGGTACTTCTTCTTGTAGTTCTTTAGTATTAAGTAGTTCGAGATCCAACGATTTTGTTTTTTTTTTCGATTCACTTCTTTAGTTTTTACTTCTGGACAAAGGCTTTAAAGACCTTTTCCCAGCAGTGGAAACGCTTATAAGTATATACCAGCCGTTTCAAGGCATTGTCGCAAGCGATTGCGACATTGTTTTTAGAAATGTTAACAAAATGGAAACAATTAATTCAAAGACTTTTGACGGCGCCTAATTCTTTTTGGGGGTCTAAAGAGCCATTGACTTAAGAGTTTAGACTAATTTTGAAGTTTAACCCACCAATTTTCAAGCGGCACCCGGCTGCCGCATAACAATAATTGAAAATCTATTGTGTCTGCGATTCCCACGATCGAGGTATCTTATTGGTTGTCTTTTTCAGTACGGCTTTGTGAACTATGCTCTGGAGCTGCTGGTAATGAAGACCTATGGCGAAAAGACATGGGAGACCATCAAGTAACTATTGATACTTATTATCTTACATTATTTTTACTTAGCAAAATTATGTTGTTAAACAAAACTTGCTGATTCTCATTTGATCAAACTATTTGATCCCAATTTTTTAATGGGATCTCATGTTGTTTATGTGAATGTGATTAAATTGAGATAGTGATCTCAAATTTAAATTTTTCTCGTTTCAGGAAAAAGGCGGAAGTGGCAATGGAGGGGTCCTTTTTGGTTCGTCAAATATACGAAGATGACTTAACTTATAATTTAATTGGTGCAGCCGTGGAAGTGCTAGGTAAAGTTATATTCTTATCTTACCTTCACAATAATATTGAAGGTTTTCCAATTTATCGAAGTCACCGCAGTTTTAGCATTTTAATGACACATCAAGTAAAGAGTATAGTAACCCATCAAGCCCCATAAGCTCACCGGTGAGCGAGACACAGTAGAATAACAATAAATTTACAAGAATCCACGATCAAAGGATTAATTTATTGTTAATAATATCTATCTCATGGCTCTAATTTGTTTTTTAGAAACCCCAGCAGACGCTATTTTGGAGTTATTTGGTATGACATTCTTCGAGTTCTGCCAAGACTCCGGGTATGACAAGATTCTTCAAGTCCTCGGCGCTACTCCGCGGGACTTTCTGCAGGTAAATCACATGTCATTTTCTAAACAAGAAAATCTAGATGATTTTCCGATCTACTCGAATCCAAATAAGGTGTGATTGACAAAAATTTACCCTGGCGTTAATAAGCTCTTTTAGAAGACACCTGTTGTCCCAATCAGCAATTTTGGATAATTGAAAGAATTAATCGAAGAATTAATAGATTCATAGGCAGGTAGTGGATCTACGTAATTTGGTCGTATTATCTGTCGACTAGCTTTGTCATAACGTGACTAAATTAGGTAGGTGATAGGTCTAATCTGCCTATGACTCTAACATCTTTGACAATACATACATCGAGTTCTTCCTGAGAATTTTTGGCATCAGTAGAAGAATCTGTTAATAAAAGTATAAATTACACCAATTTCAGAACCTGGACGGTCTGCATGACCATCTCGGTACTCTGTACCCTGGCATGAGGGCTCCGTCTTTCCGCTGCACCGAAAGACCAGAAGACGGCGCGCTGGTCCTTCACTACTACTCCGATAGACCGGGCTTGGAGCATATCGTCATTGGTATTGTGAAGGTATAATAATAATTGTAGTGCCTCCTCTACTTACGTTAAAAATCTATGTAAGTACTAAATGCGTTACTTTGCAGTGCTATATAGTATGTACTCAAACAAACCTAATTAAAAGAGAAATTTACTCATATGATAAGTTAACAACTTTACTACAAGTAACTACCAGTATCTGCACATTTGAGGGCTCGGTCGTGTCTTATTAGGGCATTAGTTTTTGGATTAATAAATAAATCATTGTATCTATGCCTAACTAATAAAGTTAAAGTAAACTCCCTTATCTCTTTTTTTCTAAATATAACTCATACTTTAGCATTAGTTAGTCGCCAATTATATTCCTGAATCCTCCTTCCATCCATCCGAAAATATAAATTTTTTGTTTATACATTTCAGACAGTGACCAGCAAACTTCACAACACAGAAGTGAAGGTGGAGATACTGAAGACGAAGAAGGAGTGTGACCACGTGCAGTTCCTGATCACGGAGACTTCCAACACTGGGCGAGTGTCCGCGCCCGAGATCGCTGAAATTGAAACATTGTCTCTTGGTCAGTATCGAATATAATCAGTTAATATTATTATAAAAATACTAGCTGTCCCGGCAAACGTTGCATTGCCATAATATAAAGTATTTCGCCCATATTATTTTATTGAAGTGACTAAATAAGTATGTCGCCATGGCAACGTCGATCGCTATCCCGTCGCATAAACAATGGTCGCCGTCAGTCTCAGGTTGTAATAATTTACTATTATATTTTATTTAACAAATGCACTTATCAATATATAAAGTACCCAGTAGCCGATTCTTAGACCTACTGAATAAGCATATAAAATTTGGTAATTAATCAGTGAAGCCGTTTCGGAAGAGTTCGCGGACTAACATTGTGACACGTGAATTTTATATATTAGATAATAATCTTGGAATTAGCTTTGATCTTAAACACAGTACTATTTGTCGATTAATGCTTCAACCTCCAGCGGTCGAATTCGACCGCGAAAACAATAGATTTCCATTTTCCAGGAATCCACGATCAAGGGATTAAGTTATTATTATTTTTAACAAAAAATTTAAACCGACTTCCAAGGTAAAAACAATAATAACATTCTTATAATACAAAAACTAAAAAGTATTACATAATTTTCCTCTCTAAATGTGCTTTTTTCCGAATTCAGCTAAACCTCAACTATTTCTGTACTCAACCTTCATCATTTTGAAGTCGGTCCCAGATATAGCTGAATCTTTATATTTTCTTTGACAGAAAATTTGAAACTTATGGAACTGGCACCGAGTTCAAAATTATGAAGGTTGAGTACAGAAATAGTTGAGGTTTAGCTGAATTCGGAAAAAAGCACATTTAGAGAGGAAAATTATTTAATACTTTTTAGTTTTTAGTTCATAATTATTATAAGAATGTTATTATTGTTTTTACCTTGGAAGTCGGTTTTAATTTTTTGTTAAAAATAATAATTTCACTCTTTTTAGTTACCTAGTAGATAAACTATAATTAGTGCCAATTTAAATTGTATAAAAAATAGTTTTATATTGTCTTCACTATATGTCATTGAGGCGCTCTGTCGGCGCTATCGCTTGTCCGAACTCCGATTGTTGTTCATATAGTTTTAGTTACACGATGTATTCATTAGATTTCGCTGAGGTGCTCCTGAATCGCAGTATCGCTTGTTTGTAGGAGTTTTATATAGTTGTATTGGCTGTGTGAAATCAGAAATGTGTCACCATTGGTGTGAGCAGTGAGCATAGAAATTTGAATTGTCAACATTTTGAGTGGTAATTATTGATCTCGTATTGTTATTAGAAATATTAATTAACCCTCCAAGATGACCTCCGTCATAGTCCGCGAGTTTATAAGTGGTCGTCGGTGGTAGTGAACTAGTGAGTAGTGACTTAGTGACCATACCACCCTACGCGTCGAATTACTGCGTTTATTCTACGTATCTTATTACAATTTGTTAAGACTGTTATGAGTCATACCCCAAGGCCCAAATATCAGGTAGATAAATTTAAATAATACATTAAAAAAAATCTAAGTGAACACAACCCTATGCGTGCTAGGTAATTTAACAATTTAACGCTTCAACTCCCAAGCGGCCGCCAGAACAATGGATTTCCAAGAATCCGCGATCGAAGGATGAGCCGAATCACACCCAGCGGCGCGGCGAGTATATTTTCAGTGTCATGATAATATTATGATATTAATCTTTACCTTCATTATTGTAATACATAGTACTATCGCATGAGAAACTTGGAAAGCCGGCCTCGCGGCCGCCTGCGCCTTTCTCAAGCGATACTATATTGTACTACATTAATGAAGTTAAAGTTTATAAAATCATATTATGACACTCAAAATGCTTGCAGCGCGGCATTACCTGACATTAGAACTTGAATAGGTACGACGCAATGCCGCGATGTTTACGCACACGCCGCCGCGCGGCGTGTGTGTAAACATCGACGCCGCACCGACCGCCGTGTATAAACAGCCTATATTAATAATTCGTGTTGTTATGTACATAATTATTATTATTGTATACATACCTATGCCTTGTAAGTTGTACTATTACCTATTTTGTGCCATGAGACATTGGTAACCTTAACACGACGTGGTAATGATGATGATGACGATGATGATGATGATGATGATGATGAATTTTAATTGCGTGGTAGTATAATATGCTTTCTGTTCTTAAAACAACGCCGAAACTCCCAAATGTGTATCTATAAGGAGTCAGGAGTTCTCTCAGCATCTTCGAAACCATGGTATACCTTGACCCAATATTTGACTTTTTGGTAGCATATTCTTAGTACACTTCACATAAAACTAAAATTACCATATGTTTCCATATAAATTTTGAGGAGTTCCCTCGATTACTCCTGGATCCCATCATCAGGTCACCACTTTTGTGAAAATGGGACCAAATTGGAGTAAAACCTAATACAACAAAACAAAAATTTCGAAAATCGGTTCACAAACGGCGGAGTAATCGTTGAACATACAAAAAAAAAATAAAAAAAAAAAATAAAAAAAAAATATCCACAGCCGAACATATAACCTCCTCGTTTTTTGGAAGTCGGTTAAAAAGAAAACTTTCGATTTGGAAGTTAGTTAAATGATACAGAATTCTCCACTACTTGCTAATTGCTACTACTAGAATAATTCGATGTTTTATAATTTTTGATCGTGTTATTTTATTTTCCTTTGGCCTTAGCCCAGCGGTGAGACAGTTAAGCTTATAATAGTAATAATAATACAAATTATTTTCGATATAAAATATTAATGCAGTACCATTCGCAAATTGGTCGCGTTGTATTGCAAGCCCTGGATCCGATCGGATGTGTTTGACACAACTTTTGCATATTGCTATCAACATAATCCGACCAATCTATGCCCATCCGTCCTCCATCTGCCTATGAATCAAGTTCTCTGATAGTACATAGCGATATACTAAACGCAAACACCTGATAATATGTTTCAGAGCCAAAAGTGAGTCCAGCGACCTTCTGCCGTGTGTTCCCATTCCACCTGATGTTCGACCGCGAGCTGAACATCGTGCAGGCCGGCCGCACTGTCTCCCGACTGCTGCCCAAGGTCACCCGGCCGGGGTGCAAGATCACTGATGTTTTGGAGACGGTATGTTCGTACTGTTGATCCAGGTTAAGGGCCCGTTCCATGTTGGCGCTCATTCGTGAGAAACACTGACGTTCAAAACTTCCAACCGTTTTCGTATTTACATTTTTTTCGTATTACATTCGTAATCGTTTGAATTCGTCTTTCGTTGGCCAAAGTGGAGAAGCTGTATATACTTCAACAAGCTATTCCACGTTGCTTATAATATGCATAATATACAAGTTGTAACAAAACTAAGTGACAATACATCAGGGTATGCAGTATGTAGGTGTAGTTTATTGTGAAAGTCACAGTCGAAAAAGAGCAATATTTGTTGGACGCGCTTTCAGCGCTACCACTGAAGTATTATTAGGTATATTTAGTTTTGTTACACCATTACGTACGTAATGGTGTAACAAAACTAAATAAAATACGTTATAGGAATTTCAACAATTCTGTCCAGTGTTAACAATAAAAAAATGTTGTACAACAATTAAGAACTAATAAAACCAAATATTTGATACCATCAAGGTGCGGCCTCATCTGGAAATGACATTCGCGAATGTTCTGGCGCACATCAACACAGTGTACGTGCTGAAGACAAAGCCAGAAGAAATGAGCGTCTCCGATCCCCATGAGGAAATCGCTTTACGTCTCAAGGTAGGAGTACCTACAAAGAAGTTGATTCCATAATATACCGATAGGTATATTAACCTTTATGGTTGATTCATAGGCAGTTGACGGACCAACGTCATTTGGTCGGGTTATGACGTTATGTTAATTCAATATTAGTCGTGAACTGACGACTACGTTTGACGTAGTTGATTCAGACGGCAGACCGCAACGCGACGCGTAATTTTATATCGATTTGACAGATTCGCAAGACATCTCACGCAATTGAAATCTGTCAAATCCATACCATCCATTTATGCCGCGCCTCGCCTCGCCTCGTCGCGTTGCAGTCTGAATTGACCCTAACGTGACCAAATTATGTAGATATGTCATCTGCCTATATGAATTAACTTTTTTGAATATACTTTTCACAAAATATTTTCAAGGTGTTAAATTTTTGAGATGGATGAACAATGTTAAACTCACGTTGAACACTGTAATTAACTTCCCTCTCTTTCTACCGTGCATTGAGATGTTATGCCTGCTGCTGTTACGTTATCATCGTCACCTGCAATGCAATAATAAAAAAATATGTTTAAGGCTTTTATCAGCTATGATTTCTCTTAATTCTTCAAGCCCCAAAATAGCACCGGTGACCACGACAACAACAGAATACAATAGCATTTCCAAGAATCCGCGATCGAAGGATTAAAATAAACTGACTGCAATCTTAATTTTGCATGATTGCTTTTATTATTTTTCAGGGACAAATGCTGTACATTCAAGAAACAGATGTGGTGGTGTTCCAGTGCTACCCAAGCGTGACTAACTTAGATGACTTGACCCGGTAATTCTATCTACTACACGAATTAACAGCATTTCAAAACAATAACCATAACTACAAGAGGAAATAGTACTATTTATTCAAATATTTCAGACGCGGATTATGCATTTCCGACATACCCCTGCACGATGCTACCAGGGACTTAGTGTTGATGTCTGAACAGTTTGAAGCCGACTACAAACTTACTCAAAACCTGGAAGTGCTTACTGACAAGCTGCAGCAGACATTCCGAGAGCTGGAAGCTGAGAAACAGAAGACAGACAGGTATAATTTCTTTCGAAGTAGAAGATAAGCCAGAAAGTGGATAAGACCAGAAACTATAAGAAAAGAATTTGCAAAGACTTTGCTTTTGCCTTGTCTATTTTGTTTCATGAGTTTTAACTCCTTACATTTCACTTTCCAGGCTTCTTTACTCCGTGCTACCAATAAGTGTGGCGACGGAGCTGCGTCACCGTCGGCCGGTACCAGCGCGCCGGTACGACCCAGTAACGCTACTCTTCAGCGGCATAGTGGGTTTCGCCAACTACTGCGCTAGGAACATTGATCACAAAGGCGCCATGAAAATTGTGAAGATGCTGAATGATCTATACACTGCTTTTGATGTGTTGACCGATCCGAAGAGAAACCCTGACGTGTACAAGGTATATACGATTGCTACATATTTCATATTTGGATGAAAAAACAAATTTGTTATATGCCACTTACCTAAAGATGATGGTTATACGAGTACATGAGCTTTAGGCTGTGTTTCCACTGAAGCGGAGCGGAGCTTAGCGGTGCCGAATTGACCAATCACCATGCTCGAAATCTTCACTCCGCTTCGCTGTCATTCAATTGATTGGTCAATTCGGGCATCGCTAAGCACCGCTCCGCTTCAGTGGAAACGCGGCCTTAGGGAAGTGGCATTACTATAGTGAATAAGGAGCAGTGGCTTCGACGAACCGGACATCCTATTATTATTAAATACTTGACTGAAATGATAACAATATGTTTTTCTAACTTTCAGGTAGAAACAGTTGGAGACAAGTATATGGCGGTATCTGGTCTACCGGAGTACAAGGTGGCACATGCAAAGCACATCTCGCTGCTGGCACTGGAGATGATGGATCTCTCCAAAACTGTTACCGTGGATGGAGAGCCAGTGGTGTGTACTTAATATTAAGGGGGTGACAGACACGCGAGTAAGTATGCGGACTTATGGCTCGACGATCTTAATCACTTGTGTGTCAACAAAGAGCCGCGAGCCGCGAGCCTAGCTAGGGGCCTGGTAATGGTGTGGAAGATTCTCGTGTGTCACCGACGCGAGCCGAGTAAGTTCACGAACTTAAAACCCGCGTGCTTTAAGTACGTACGTCTGTCACCCCTTTTACAAATTAAAACTCATAACGTAACATGGTTCAAAATAAGGAACATAAACTGTTGCGACAGAAACTCTGAACAGACAAATAAATTAGAAATATTGTGCCTGCTAGTAGAATCAGTCGAATAATAAGTCTATACAATTTCAGGGTATTACCATTGGCATTCACTCCGGGGAAGTGGTGACAGGTGTTATCGGTCACCGTATGCCACGCTACTGCCTCTTCGGTAATACAGTCAACCTCACCAGCCGCTGCGAAACTACAGGAGTGCCCGGGACTATTAACGTCAGTGAGGATACTTACAGGTAAAGGACTATAGTAAATACTATCTAGATTCTAGAAGTATCTGTACATCAGAATACTGTTTTTGTTATTTTTTTCACCTTTTTTCACTATTTATCTTTTTGTTTAGAAGAGATGAATTAAACATCAATAGAAAAAAAAAAACTTAAAACTTTTAATCATCCATCAGATCTATGTACCGTTTCAAGCTTAACGGAATTGGTAGTTTTTTGATACCGAAAGGCAGTTCAAAATTTTCCCATAGCATCTGTCTTATGAGGCAGCGGCACAAATGTTTCAATTCCACAGGCCTAAGTCCACATCTCGATGTAGGCAGCAGATGGTCCTCTAAAATCTCGCCATACTTCTGCAACGCAACCCTTCGCTGATAGTTGTAGTCGTCTGGCAACTCCAAATGCTTCATGCTGTTTTTGTCGACCGTGAAATTCATTCTAGGCACGGCTCTGAGTGACAGTTTCAAGCAAGTTACCAATTCGTAGGGATATTTTCTATTATACTCCTTCAGTCGATCCAAAATTGATTCGATTGGGTTAGTGGAAACATGATCCGCAGTTATTCTTGCACCAAACCTTAAAAGTATCATTAATATCTCCGCAGCGCCCATTTGTATCACTACTCTTACTGGAGAGGCTTTCCCGCAACTTTCTAAAGGCACGTCAATAAATCGATAAATTTTACTCCCTTCAGTGTACTCCAAGTTCGCGTTTGTCGCGTGATCCAAGAAAAACACTAGTGCACTGACATTTTCTTCTTTGTCGTGGAAATCGGATTTCCAACCGGCCAAGAAATAGGGTGCAGATGTTCCGAATATTGCACCTGAAAGATAAATATTAGTTACTTAGTTCACTTTTGGCACAACTATGATAATTTTGACAGGCGTTTTGTTATTTTTTTTTTTTTTTAATTTGAAAGATAATATTCTGTATCGAGATGTTGTATCTCGATGTTTTCAAATGTATAGGAGTTGAAAATGAGAAACTTTGTGGGTTAGGTTAAGATGGCTGGTTAGTGGTTACTTTAGACTTAAAATTTAATTTTAAGCCAACAATGATTTCTTAAGTTTTCGTGTGTATCACTCATGATATTATAAGGTTTAAACACTTACGGATTTTGTCGTGGAGCACTTATATTAATCCCGATTCCCGACATTTCGGCTGCTTTACAGCGGCCGTGGTCACGGGTGGACTGATTGCCGAAACATCGGGATTGATATAAGTGCTCCGCGACAAAATCCGTAAGTGTTTAAATTTTAGCCAAAAAGTTTATTACCTAGAAATATCCTCTCGAAAGTTCCTTCACAGGCGTAAAGTTCATCCAACAGGGCTGCCACCACTTCATTATCTTGGAGGCTCCAGTCAAAGGCCAGCTTCATAGCAACATATAGCATATCATGGTACTTCCCCATAAGACACACATCGCCATTATCAGTCTTGCATTTGCCATGGAATCGTAGAGCAGAATTGACGAAAGACTTGCAGGTTGCATTGTCTGATTTGTTTTGCCCTGGAAATTCATTAAATTAACAATTTTATTCTACGCAATTTACATTGTGATTTTGATGAATTTAACTGCGTAATCACTTAATCAGTGATAAGTTTAAATCGTATGTACACATTTTCTGGTGAATATTCTACTACGTCTACAGTCGATACGGTCAATTTGTGTTATAAAGGTATTTTAGGGACCTATCAGACAGAGAGCGGTCACACGGTCAAGCGTCCAAGCGGTCAGTTTTGTGTTCTTTGTGTTGTATTACCGCGTCAGAATTGCTCCTGTGTGACTGATCGCTTGAACGTAGAATGCGAACGCAAAACGCTTGAATGCGTAACCGCACCCTGTCTGATAGGTCCCGCAATGTTTGAATCCGAAAAATGTTGACGAGACAAAAGCGTCGTTTACCCCTAGCACAACCAGTTATGACTGTATTGAAATATTCCACTAGTTCTCTCCTCTTCAGTCTTTGGTTCAAACCGTCTCGTTTGATGTTGCAAAAAACCTCATCGAAGTAGTATTCCATAAACGAATCCATATCACTTTTTGCACTTTAAATTTTTGTAATGTATTTACTTATTGAAAAATTTTGTCACTATATTTTCACGTCATTTTGAAAATTAAATGCACCTGCTTCAATGTCGATGTCAGTGTAACTAATAGACAAAATCTGTTTTCCCCCTCATTCATGGAAAACCTGCAAGTGCACGGTAATCTGCTTACGGAAGCCCTAGACTTAGATGACCTTATCGGTTCCTGGGAACTACGCATCTATCACATAACTATTTTAATACTTTTCTTTTCAGGGTTCCGTACCCAAAGAGTAAAAACGAGACCCTGAACTTCGTTGTCTGTCCGTCTGTCTTTCTGTATGTCTCCAGACTGTATCTCAAGAACCGCTATAGCTAAGCATCTGAAATTCATGATTGTTGCAATGCATTTTTGAATGAGTTATTGAAATACGCAGGCACGGGCGGTTTGTTGGTACGGATAACTAGACTACTTACGCACCACTTATCGACATTTAAATGAGCATCTAATTTATACGAACATCTATATTATTGCCGTAGGCGACAAAAAAAATTCCAATAAGGTCATTCTCTAAAAAAACGAAGAGTCGATTATTCATAGGTGTAAAATAAATGAATAGGTATAAGCACATAATATCATGTATTTTTAACCGTAACAACGTACTCAAGCGAACAAAATCTTAGCCCGAGGTAAAATAAACAGTAACTAAAATACAGTTGCACACAAAGATTTAAAATATGACCCTTGTGACCTTAGTAAAGATTTTAGTTTATTTTATTACTTTAGGGTGTGATTCACTGTGTATCTTTATTTTATCCCTTAGGGCGCATTTTCATTAGTCGTTAACTCGTGCGGTATACAGCATACGGGGAGTCTATGACAACTAATGGCGCATTTTGATTGGTCGTGACATGCATTTTAGAAATCTCCCGCACCCCGCATGCGGGCCCTATCGACCAGTGAAAATGCGCCATTATACATATAGAGTAGAGTTCACTCTGAAAGTAGCAGCCCTGAAAGATTTTTACTCGAATATACTCTTTCAGCGCTGCTACTTTCACAGAAAACTTTATATAGAGGACTCATACACACCCTAAACTATTACCATTTAGTTTTGTTACACCCTGTATAATACGCCTGTATTTTGTGCGTCCACAATATTATAATGGGTAAATATTTTCATCAGTAAGAGCGTTAGTAAAGATTAATCAATGTTAATTTTCCAGTTACCTGATGCAAGAGGACAACCACGATGACCAGTTCGAGTTGACCTACCGCGGCCACGTGTCCATGAAGGGCAAGGCTGAGCCCATGCAGACCTGGTTCCTGACGAGGAAGGCCTAAGTACCATCGAGGAAATGGATTCCTAGGCAGTTGACGGACCTACGTCATTTGGTCGGTTTATGCCAATTCAATGTTAGCTGTGATCGGTCGGATGGGTTTGACTTAACGCGACCAAATTACTTAGGTCCGCCATCTGCCTAGGGATCAACGTCTCTGATAGTACAATGGAAGGCAAAGAGAGGCTAGGCAAATGTTTTCTTTTTGACGCTGAGAAGACAAAAGGCAAGGGTACATAACATCTACGAGTAGATTCTAGTTCTATATTACCTTTACCTATTACCTATAGTAGGTACTTTCTGCCGCGCACTGTAAAACTCTGGAACGAACTGTCACCAGCAGTATTTCCGGACCTATACGACCTGAAAACCTTCAAGAAGAGAGCGTATTTCCTCTTAAAAGGCCGTCTTCAGCTCGTCGGCGTCGTCAGCTCTTAAAATCCGTAGGTCGCTGGTTCATATCCGGCTCGAAGGACCAAAAAAAATATAGGTGTAGGGGCTACTGCTGCAGCCTGCCCTACAACTAATATTATAGAAAAGATGTATGATAAAGATAAATGATAATTAAGGGAGAACGATTGGGAATGATAAAATAAAACCGCTCCCTTTGATGGATGAATGATAACTGACTTTATTTCACGTAATACAAATGAATATGATCCGCGACATTACTGAAACTTAACGTGTAAGCATAATTATTTATGTACGGTTGGCAACAACCCGTACAGGCCGGCAACGCACCTGCAGCTCTTCTGATGTTGCGAGTGTCCATGGGGGACGGTAGTTGCTTTCCATCAGGTGACCCGTTTGCTCGTTTGCCCCCATATTTATAAAAAAATAAAAAATATTAAGGAGTCTTTCAGATGCCGAAAATGCATGAAACTCTAGTCCAAGGTTTTTTTTTTTTTATCTAGACAAAAAAGGACTTTATCGTTTAAAAACGATAATGCCGTCCTTAGTCCAAGGTTTTAATATTATCAATTTAACTGATATTAATTTGAAAAAGTAGTATCAAAATTATATTTCAAATTATGGTTTTTATCGAAGGAGTTCAATTAGATAAACTTATTTTTTTATTTTAATTTAAATGAATTTAATCGCCGTTTAAATTTATTAAAATTTATTTTTTAAAGAAAGATTAGGAGAAATGGGAATACTTTATGTACCTAATCTACAAGTAGTCGGGTAATGAAATCAATTTCTTAAGAATTTTATTACTTACCTAAGAGAAACCAAAAATATTAATCATATTAAATATTGCAATAATCATTAATTGTTTTGTTAATCAATAATTTTATTAAGGTTGCGATTAAGTATTTATTATCGAACTTAAATGTTAAATGAGTAATATCTGGGTATAGTAACAAATCCGGTGTTAGCTAATTTTAATATGATTTTTTATTATCTCGTTCAATTAATTTTATGTAGTTTATGGGAAATCTAAAATGTAGATCTAAGTAATATCAGAGAAATTGATTCATAGACAGTTAGGACCTACGTAATTTGGTCGAGCTATGTCAAGCTCAGCGGACAAATGACGACAACTTGAAATAGCCCGACCAAAATATAAGAGGTCCTGTAATTGGCCCATGAAACAATTTTCTGATTCAGATGCTACATAAGCTTTGTCCACACTGGGCCTTTTTTTGTTCATCAAGGGCATGCGTTATAGCGCAGTCAACAGCGAACGTGAGGCATGCCCGTGACGCGCGTTGAAATCGTGGCGCTCGTTATGACACTTTTCTTTCAACGCGGGTGGATTTTGACGCATTCAATTATTAATTTATATGCCAAACGAAAGTTGAATAAAAAGAAAAGATGATGAAAATTGAAGATGAAATTGCTTGTGGACATAGCTATAGGTTGTCAGTCTATAATTAAAAGTTGTATAGAATCTACTTATTATGTCTATCTTTATTTAATAATTAATTTACAAAACCATTGATAAATCATGATAATTATATTGTTAAGTTTGGTGAATGAAATTCATTTAATCACTGAAGAAATAAGGAATAACACATTATCCTTCTTTACCAAACAACAACAAAAACAATTCATATCCAAACTCCCAAGAGAGATGTATTTCATATCATTCATAATTACCATATCCATGATCATGTGTAACAAAAAAACCATACAATAATTATATTATGTAATATTTTCTTTAAGAAAAAATAATAATAATCATTATAATATAAAGTAATATTTTTGTCCTTTGTACCTACCTAGTACCTACCAAATTAGTAATTGTGAATTTAAGTAATAATTTAATGAAGTGTTAAAATAATTTCGATGTTAAGTATAAATAATGTCAAAATATTAAATTATTTATCTTCATAGAATAATGTGTAACTATCGAGTGCTTAAAATGTCTAGTCCAAATCTAATAAAATACCATAATATTATTATGACCAAAATTGTATTTTCATTCCCCCAAAAACTTATTCAGTGTTAACATTAAAACTGACGGACATCATCGAAGAAGTAATAGAGTCCCGTTTTTACCCTTTGGGTACGGAACCCTAATGAAAAGTATAACGAAACGTTTAAAGGCCGGCAACGCAACTTCGAATCTCTTATGTTGCGAGTTTCAATGGGCGACTGTAGTTGCTTTCCACCAGATGAGCCGTATGCTCGTTTATTTTCTAATTTTATTTTAAAAAATGCATCTTATAAGTAAACTCCACAGTAGCCTTCATCGCACTATCAAGATTTTTAAGTTATTATAATATCGATAGTACTATTAAGGTAAATCGTTCTGCTGCGGGAAAACAACCACTATCAAGTTGTAATATTCGACAGCCGAAATCAATTCAGGGGGTTTGGCCTGACAAACCTCAATCGATTCGACCGGAATATGTTACTTTTTCTATACATTTAGATTTTAATCTAGATATGTATAAAAGGTAGCTTTACTAAGCACAATATAATAAAAACACAAATTACATATTACAAACGGGAAGTCGATTCATAATGTACTACTTAAAATTTCATAATAATTATTATCGTCGTAACTAAAAATAAGTAGAGTGAAAATTATAGTTAACTCTAAAATACATATTACATAGCTGAAGAATATAAATTATAAAACAAGATATTTTAAGACCATAATATTATATTCGTACTTAATAAAAAAAATGCTGAAGTGTGTCTTTACTCCTTTTGTCTATCTGTCTGTTACCACTTCACGCCTAAACCGCTAAACCGATTTTTAATTACTTAAATTT
Source organism: Polyommatus icarus (assembly GCA_937595015.1). NCBI lineage: Eukaryota > Metazoa > Arthropoda > Insecta > Lepidoptera > Lycaenidae > Polyommatus > Polyommatus icarus. Next base: position 18,222,975 of record OW569323.1, on the reverse strand, counting down.
GGTATGAAGATATTTTGTGTCCCGGGAAAGGACGTAGGATACCTTTAATCCAGCGCAACGGAATTACAGGCATCAATAATAAATATTAGTAGGTATTATATATTTTCTTTACACTGAAATAGTTATACCACTATAGGTACTTTTGTACGATCCTCACTGAGTACTTGCTAGGTATACAACTAAACAGTTTTAGTATTAGTAAAATGAGTGTCTTGTTTTACTAACTTTAACTTGTTGCAGAATAAAATTGCTTACAATTTAATAAAAGGTATAATATTATGAGTTGCATAAATGGTATAGTTTGTTTTTCTCTTTCATCATAAGTTACGCTTTAATATTATAAAGTTCCGAGTTTTGACATGCCTCCAGTTAGTAACGGGTATAAATTGAACACAATATTCGGATTAGCCTAACGGTAACCAAACACACAAAGCTTTTGATTGCCAACATAATATGAAGAAATCAAACCATCAATATAATTTATTATCGACATAAATTTTATACTAAATTAGAAACGTCGATTCTTGGCAAAGAATTGTTTTTATATTCTATATGAGTTGCGTTAAAAATATATTTTATTTTATCACACGGTAAATAATTATGATCCATATTGATTTGCTGTCGCGCCACCGTACTCTTGGTAATAAAAACTGGTATCTCTTTAAGTTTAAAAAGTATCTCTATACCAGATTTCAACAAAATCTATCTAGATTATTAAATCTAAAGAGGTAACAGACAGACAGACTGTTATTAGGTGACATGAATTTTCGTTTAAGATAGATTGAGATACTTACTCAAAATTCTTTATGTTTTTATTATTTTTGACTGTGTGACTGGTTGCTAGGAGTTAGTATTAAAACATAATCAGTTATTAAGCTATTGCATAGCTTTTATCACGGGCTTTGAGTGCGGCGCGGTGACCGAATTAGGAAATTCCGTAAGGATAAAAACCTAACATCCCTTACTTCATGTGTGGCGTTGCCATACTTCGGCACGGTGTTTGTGTGCGTGAGACTAGACGTATACGAATTATAATGGCATAAGTTGATAACAATGCTATGCAATATCTTTACCGCGGCAGTCCCCGAGTGCTTCACGTATTTTTTTATCGCGTATTTTTTTGAACGCCTCCGTGGTCTAGTGGTTCAGACTTCAGAGCTCGGCTCTTGACTCGGAGGTCGCGTTGGAAACATGTTATTTCCAAGTTTGGTTAGGACAATTTAGGCTGATCACCTGATTGTCTGACAAGTAAGATTATCCATGCGTCGGATGGGCATGTAAAAAGTCGGTCCTGCGGCTGATCTCTCGCCAGTCGTGTCGGTCTTCCGTCCCACTGGGTTATGAGAGTAAAAAGGAATAGAGTGCTCTTGTGTACTGCGCACACACTTGGGCACTATAAAATTACTCCTGCGTAACTGGCATTGGTTTCAATGAAATCGGCCACCGTCACGAAACCGGCGTGGGAGTTATTTATTTTTTATCGTATAAAATTATAAATTATTATGATCCACATTCATACAGCGTAGGAATGCGAAAGAATGCACTAGAAGGTGTTATTATTATGTTATGTAAAACACTATGCAGCGGTTTTACAATCACATTGAGTCAAGGAAATTTCCATTGTAGTCACTGCTCTAAATATTATGTCTTACGTACCCGGTTACTGAGATTTTTTGCAGTGCCGGCTTTAGCAAGATCAGTGCCCTGGGCGAGATTTCTTCGACGCCTCCTTATTGCAATTCAATTACATATGAAAAAATCGGTAAAGTACGAGTCGGATTCGAAGTCACCCCTTTTTGTCTGCCTTTCTAACCCAACCGCGACCACCCTTAAGCCGTAGCGGCTTTGTTTTTTTATAGTAGTTTATCTTTTCAATGGCGTTGTTGATTGGTGAATGTTTAAGCCTATCAAAGGCTCTAAAAGATAAATAAACTGACTTAATAAAAACCAGACAACATGCAACTAGAAAATTCAGATTAAAATAAGTTTCAAAAACATACGTATGTTTTTGAGATCGCACTTCCTTATCAGCAAGTATCTAAATCCCCTTCATGTTGAATTGACATTATTAATCGCTTTATTTCGTCCATCATGGTTCAGCGTAGAGAGGCTCCACAATGGGCATTGTCCAAAAAAAATCACATGTACTTTTTATATTTTTTTTCGTTAAAATAGGGTATTTTAAGAATATAAATTAAATAATTTTGAAATTCATTAGCTAGTTTTTTCTCAATAAATTTTTAAAGTTTCGCTCTGACGTCATCATCGGCGGCCAATTGACCTCTGCAGTATGTTTTTTTTTTTCGTTTCAATTTGATTTACAATGGCTGGTTTGTCAAATATAAGTTATCATTATGTGAAAGCTGATACGAGAAGCTTACCAAAAGTTCGAAACGTAATGTTGGTCGAATTTATTGCTAATTTAACGCCATTGAAGGTCAAACTAAGGTTAAACATATTTGTTCAAAAATATAAGTAACGAATGGGTATTTTTTTCGTTTATATACAGAAAAGCGATCACTGACCTTATTCCTCGAAATGTTTTTGTAATTTGTAATGAGCAAAATTTAAAAAAAATGGACAATCCCCATTGCTGACTATCATCGACTTCGGTTTAGCGGTTTGAGTTTGAAGAGGTTACAGATAGATAGATAGACAGACGGACAGACAGACACAAGAATCCATACTTGCATACTAATCCATACTAATATAATAAACGCGAAAGTGTGTTTGTCTGAATGTCCGTCTGTTTGACTATTACCTCTTCACACCCATATTAGGTGAACCGATTTTTCTGTGGTATGAGGATACTTTCAGTCCCGAGAAAGGACAAATGTGCGGTTCCCGCACGTTAAACGAATTTTAACGCAGCGAAGTCGGGGGCGTCAACTAGTAAAATTGTTGTTATACACTTCGCAGTCTGATTGTAATATTATTATGACAAAAACGATGATTTATTGTAAATTAATTTTTCCTTTCGAAGATGGATACTGGTTTGGCCGAGTGAAATGACCGACCTCGCCGTTGAATTTATGAAGTAACGTATAACGCTCGGACCGACGGAGATACCTAAAGTATGGCCGAGGAATGTCGAAGAACGACCTCCACTATCCGGTTGACTTTATTTCGAGACAGCGCACACTGTAGACAATTAAATCGAGACTTTGTCTGGCAGTTGGACTGTCTGATGTCTGTTTTGTTACGTTCTGAATATCCTATACCAATGTTAAAATGCGAAAAGCTGTCGTGTTACATCTTTCACGCTTGAATCCCTGAACCGTCTTAGGTGAAATACGGTATGAATATATTGTGGTATGGAAAATTTATCGGAGCCAATGCAATGAATCCACAGATAGAAGGAGTTTGGTACTACTAATATAAATTCTGTGCCTTAGGCCCAATTTCACCAACGTCTGTTAGTGTTAAGAGCTTGTTAAAATATCATGTCTTCTCTTTCATTTATAATATGAAAAACTAAAGGGCTAATTGGAGCATTAACTTTAACAGTCTAGTCGTTGGTGAAATTGGGCCTTAGTGTATTAGTTAACCGAAGCGTAGAATATTTATGTCCAAGATAGGTAAAGTTTTGTTTTAGGAAAGTATTAAGTAGGAGTTTCAAGATCAAATAAAATATTATAAAAAAGATTAAGAATATTTCGTCACAATATAAAAGGTACTTTAGCCTATAATTTTAAAGTGCCATTTTACGATATTATTACGATCGCTGCGCAACAGTGAATCGAGATATTATTCAATAGCTTAAACATATTTAGCTTACGAACAATTTGCTTTTCCCTACCTTTGTATAATGAAGTGGCTTACTAGCCACACTTACACAACATAGAAGAATCAAGATTAAAGCATTTTTTTAAAATTATATAGGTACTTAATATGAATCAAAGTACATATTATTATTATTACATAAAAAGTTCTTCACAAAATCAATTATTGTTAATAAACAACCTACACCTGACTAATTAAAACAACAAAAGCTTTGTAAGTAGGTTAAAATGTGCGTTGGGTCTACAATAATTTAATTCTGAGAATGCCAAAATCAAGATATAAATAATTTCCAATAATATGAAATGGCTTTCTCTCCAAGTAGATTTAATGATAATGTTACGTAAACGATTATACACACACTGGCAAAATTAGCGGAACATAGGTAAAAAGGGCCACAACTTGAATTAAAGTGGGGCGGGCTGTGTGAAATCCTTTTTTATAGTTTCTAAGCTCATTTAGGAAATATAATATTGAACAAAACTGGCAAGTTGACAGATTTTTATTGCATGTATGCCCTACTAAGTGTTTTTCGATTATTGACGTTGTAAGTGTTTCTGATAAGAATGGCATTTTTAGCGGGGTACAAGGTATGCCAGCTCATTTGATTGTTTGGTTTTTGGAAGAACACATTGTTTAGATATAAAATTAGTGATTTTCCAGTATCTACGATAGCTAGAGCTGTAACCACGATAGAGAAAGGTCACACCTACCGTTCGGTCAGTCAGGCCTTAGGTGTGTCGGCTTTCGTGGTCCATCGTAACTTTTAACGCTACAGAGCAGGGTTGCTGAGGATTCCTCTTCCTCTTCCTCATGATGAGGAAGTTCCGCAATATTTTGGGTTCCTCAATCGTTACCGCATCCTCATAAATAAAATTAAAAAAATCCTCTTCCGCTATCGCTTCCTCAAAATTTAAGAGGAATTTATATGAGGAATTTCGCTGCGCATGCGCGTCGCGTACCTATCCAATCATGGCAACGCACACGCCAGAGCGCGAGAATGATTGTATCATTCACTCATATTTTATTTGGGTGCGTGTGATGTGTATGTTACTGTGTGCCGAGTCACGAGTGTGAGTTTTTTGTTTCACATTCGATCGTGAACGCGTTTGGCGTTTAGTAAGATTTTGTATGGGATTACTCACTGGGCTGGGCTCACTCCCGTGAGCAGGTGGCGCTGTATAAATCCCATACAAAATCTTAGTAAACGCCAAACGCGGTCACGATCGAATGTGAAACATCAAAATGCACACTAGACACACGAACTCCTTAACTACTGGACCGATTTTGATGATACTTTATTGTTTGTGTTTCGAGAATGGTTTAGATACATAGTTTGGTCCACTGTAAAATTGCCCTTTTAATTATTTTTTGTGAATTGTTATGTACAGACAGGACAAGAGGCTTGTGGTTGGGTCCGCAGGTATTTATAATTTCTTATCATCCGCTTCCTCATCCGCTTCCTCATCCGCATCCTCTTCCTCATAAAATATCCTCTTCCTCATCCGCATCCTCTAAATTTGCGCGTGACAATTCCTCTTCCTCCTCCTCTTCCTCATAATCACTTCCTCAACAACCCTACTACAGAGAGACTGGATCTTACATTCGGAGACAAGAACAAGGCAGATATCGGGTGGCAAAGGTTCAGGATAACCGTTTTGTAAGGGTAAAAGTCTTAAGAAATCGACTTCAAACTGCTTTGCAGAGACGAAACCTATCGGAACAGGTCCGATATGTAAGTGTAAGTGCAATCACTTCAATTCAAATCAATTGTACAGTAAGAAGAAGACTCAAAGAAGTTAAATTAAACTCAAAGGCAAGGGCACCAAAACTTGAGACAGGGCAGCAAAGAGCTAGGCTAAGATTTGCGCTTGAAAATCAAAATTAGACAAGTGAGTGAAATCGTGTGCTGTACAGTGATGGGAGCAAATTCTGTGTAAATTTTGTTGACAGGCGATAAAGAATGTGGATAAATCGTAAGGAACGCTATAGACCATCAAACTTAACGGAAACAATGGCCTATCATGCAGGCTTCGTAATGGTTTGGGGTGGCATATCATTTGGAGCCCGCACAGAGCTGATGATTGTTAATGATGGTACTTTGACAGTACAGAGCTATAGCACAGACATCCTAGAACTGCATGTTGTGCCTTTTACACAGTTTTAGGCAGTAACTTCAATGTTATGCGTGTCCATAGAGTAAAAAAATCCGGCACTTTAACCTAAATGATGCTAGCGTAGCCCAGGTGGAGAGGTCAGCACGGTCTACGGATGTGGATCCGATTGAGAACATGTGGTACATCAATGGGTAAACGGTACGAGCTAAAACTCCAGCTCCAAAATGTGTTCAGGAGCTCGAGTTGGCGCTACTGGAGGAGTAGAAGAATATCCCACAGGAAATGATTGACAATCAAAATGCAAGCATGTAATGGCGTATCCAGACTCTCTTCAGATCCATAGAAGGCATTACACGCTTTTGGCGTGGCATGGCATTTCTTAATTAAAAATGAAGAATTTAACTTGACAACTTACTACTGAAATTTCAAAGCTTTTTCTTAATTTTTGATTTTTGCAGATTTTTTTTTCTATTTTACACGTTTTTATGCCCTAAATTTATATAAGTTTTATTTTTAAATCATCAATTATTAAATTAATAAATAAATATATTAAAAACAGCGAATAATTTTCAAAAAAAAATAAATTTTGTTATGTTCCGCTAATTTTGCCGGTTTCTTTATATTACTTACCTTCGTTTACGATTTTTGTGAGAGAGGTGCATACAGATTCTTAATAATTCTTTGGTGTTCCGAGTCTGACGGCTTTGAAACTCGGTAATGAAAAGTAGGTATTATTTAGATAATAATGAATATCACAATGAGATAATCACAATATTATTATTATTTACTTTCAACTCAATTGTAGCACTAAACCCTTAAAGTGCAACTAAAATGTGACCAAGTTTAGACTATATTGTATTTACTTACAAATAATTTTTTAATCTGCATTACGTAACTGCAGACTATAAACTTATTAATTTATATGAGTATGTCAAACAGTTTTTAAAGATTTACCTTTTAGTGGGTGACTTAAATGAAGATATATCTTTTATTTAGCTATCTATGTGGTTGTGAGGTTAAATGAAAAATGTGACATTAAAAATATCCGGAAGTTATCACGTAGAAGCCAATAGAGTGAAGCGAAAGTGGAATGCCAGGACTCAAGCGGCATTGCTCCATGTACGCAACTACAAAACGAAACCAGGAAGGTTTTAGATGACTGCTCCAACTGTGATAAGATCTGGAATTATAAGTAACATAATGTAAAAAAAGAAACTTGCATTCTACCAAAACTAAAATGTAAAATAGTAGGTATGGAACATGCCACTTCAAATAATATTATAATTTTTAACGGGTTTTGGATTCCGATTACTGCATCTCTATTGTAGATGCGCTAACAGCGATAGCCAAACCGCGTGAAAACCTTTTGATATAATTTCAGAAATAAGACACGCTACAGACAAATTTTGGTCCCGCAAGGAATTCAATCAAAAGAAAATTGAAGAAAAAACAGAATAGAAGGAAGTATCCCCAAACAAAGCAGGAGGTATCAGAAAGTTTCAATGGCCACATTAATTCAGAAATTAAAAGTTTAATCCGTAGCCGTTTCAAGTAAACTTATGAGGTTTACCTTAAACTTTAAGGCATAAAAAAGTCAGAACTTTTTCTTATTTATTAAATAAATAAAAACCTTTTTTTTTATTATCGTTTTCTAATCTATTGATGTTCCCAAAATTTAAATACTTACATAATACTATGAATGCCCCTAATAAGTTTACTTGAAAGGTCCGATGAAAGAGACGCTAAAGTATCTGAAATAATCTAGAAACTCGAGCTGCATTACCCTTTTATAGTGGAACATGTTAACAGGTCGATACAAAAATAACTTCAACCAATATGGTGATAAAAAAATTAAAAAGAATGGAACTGGAAGTTATCGCAAAAAGTCAACTCGTGCGCATATGAAGGCGACCAAGGTGGCAACTGGCAAGCTTCTTTCTGTACGGCGGAAACGTCATATAAAGCAATTAATTGCCACAGCGTAATGGTTCCAGTCACGAAGACCCAAGGCTGGTTGTCGAGTATCACGTCGCCGAGCCACTTGACGGGTTGCGTGGAGAAGGCTCTTCGATTTAGCTCGGTCGTTATTTAAGAAACCACTTTAGCCAGTCAGTCTGCGGCTGTCACCTGTAGATGACGCACGCGCGTGCGCGGCGACCTCATTGGCCAATTTGAATTTCATTACGAGCGTTAAAGAACCCATCTGACCAATTGCGTTCGACTTGTCGCTTTGATTTCTTTTTCTTGACTTACAAGTGTGTTCCGTTATTGTGTTTGTGACATTGAAAACTGCTGTGATAGTTTTTTTTTATTTATCTTATAAATATTGGATGTCTTAACACTTTTAAGGTAAGTTTTTACATCTTGAGTAAAATAATTTGTTAATAATTTTATTGTAGAAAGTGATATTTTGTTAATTTTCATTTCACGCTAAATTCAACGTTGTCAAAGATAATTTTTGTCGTCCAGTGCACTGTCCACTGTCCAGTATTCGTTTTTGTTTTCTTTTGATGATATCATCCTCAAAAGCCGGTTCACTTATATTGGCTTCGCATGCATTATCATTAATTTTTTGTTCTTGCATTCATTGAAAATTATTACGAAAAGTTTTTTGGGGTTCTTTTTTACTTGCAAGTTTTTTTTTTCAATTTCCATGAGTATTATTGTAAATAAAATATGTTACTTCACCAATCATCATCATTTACAATATGTTCAAGATAAAAATATTGTTGACATTTAAAAATAGGTGTCTACCCTCAAATTTAATTTAAAGATTTAAATGAATCATCTTCAAATATTCGTCGAAGATCCGGTTTGCATCAACGCCACAATTGACAAGGATGTGAGGTTTTTCGAAGATAAGGTCAAATGATTATCATAAATTATTACAATACACCATTGCTTTGTATGCTGATAAAATATAGCTAATAATAGCAGGTACTACAATTCATCATCATCATCAATTTAAAAAAAATGGCAAAATTTACTGCTCCAATCCAAATACCATCAGTATCATGGTACTCACCACCTTCGTGGTCCAATGGTTTAGACTTTAGAGCGTGGTTCTTGACTTGGAGGTCGTGGGTTCGATTCCCGCGTTGGAAACATGTTATTTCCAAGTTTGGTTAGGACAATGCAGGCTGATCACCTGATTGTCTGACAAGTAAGATGATCCATGCGTCGGACGAGCATGTAACAAGTTGGTCTTGCTCCTGATCTCTCGCCAGTCGTGTCGGTCTTCCGTCCCACTGGGTTATGAGAGTAAAGGAATAGAGAGTGCTCTTGTGTACTGCGCAGACACTTGGGCACTATAAAATTACTCCTGCGTAACTGGCCTGGTTTCAATGAAAACGGCCACCGTCACCGAAACCGGTGTGGGAGTTATTATTATACTCGTATGTACTATGAATAGTGTATGGCACAGTATCAAGTAAGTACATGGATTTAAGCAAACGATTGGTTTTAATACAATAATTCTACTTTACTTCCCTATCGTTGCATTAAAGCTGGCCAACTTCCTTTCAAGGCAGGCTAGAATATAAGCAAGATAACAACGTATAATTTGTAAAAAATAGTATGTATGTGTTATAATTACAAAACTCCATATTAATTGTAATATCTACTTTTATTATACATTATTATACAACTTGTACACTTTCGGGCAGAGGTTCCTCTTACAGTTGTTCCTCCGTCAAAATCCACACCATACTAAGCTCTTGGGGTATTTATACCCAATTTTTACCCGTCAACCCCACTCCAAATCACGTGATCGTAGAAGGGATTGCACGTTGTCAGTGTGGCCAGTATTAAATATTAAAACTATTATCAAATTTACTCAAAAATAGTTAAGTTATAATAATTTTTAGTATTCTAAAAACAATAAACTAGGTTCTAAATTACATTAATCATAACATTCGGCCATCCGACAACGTGCAGCGTCCCGATGCACTCTAAAAACATACTTAACTAATCATCAATGGTGCAATACAAAAAATATTTTAGTAATCTATACATTTTCACTATAAACTAGTAAGTACCTATTGTTAATAAATACACTGATCAAATTAAATTTCACATTTAAAAAAACAATTCATTTGTTGTATTGTGTTACAAACCGTGTAGAATGAAATAATATATCTACCTATACTTACAAACATTACTTAATTAAACTTAATATAAGATTTTTGTACAATCATTGCTTTGCAACAACCAACATTGACATTATTAAGATAAAAATCCTTGTGTATTACTCTCTTGAGTCTTAATGTTACAACATTAATTGAATTAAAAAATAAGTTCTAACACTAAAATGTGGTATAAGTAATCTATATAATATCTTTCAATGTAGAACAGAAATTACAGTATTTCTATACAACAATCTATCAATCAAATCTAATTAAATATATTTTTTGCGACTCATTTAATAGAGATACATAACTCCGAGTGTCAAAATAAAATTAAATATCACAAAAAACTTAATAAAAACAAATTGAAAAAATAAGCCTGAAAATAATAACTTCTCACACAATACCTTTAACGATTGCAGTGGTACAAAAAGTAACTTTTCTAACATAATACACAACAAAATAAAGTTAAGTAAATATTAGATACCTTATCAAATGTCGCTGGTGATAAAAATTACAAATAATAAACAATAAACATTACAGACCTCTGGAAGTTTGAACAATAATTATTGGTCTTCCAATTTTACTTTTAAAGGTACTAGTAAATATGGAACTTCCACTTCAGCCGATTCTAATTTTATTTTGTATCTAGCTATAGATCTGTGATCATCTGGTATTCCCAGAAAAACTAACAATATTATCTATATAACTTCAAATAGTAACTTCAAGTATAATATATATTTTAAATATCAAATAATTTAAATTTATGGATTATTCCATAAATTCAAATTTAAACACTTTTTTAACTTACAAGACTACCCAAAATTAACAAATTTGCTAAAACCAAACATCTACATGCATGTCAAGTTAAGCTTTTCTGCAGCAAAGAGCATACTTATTTTCACATTTTACGAAACAATTGTTTACTGCTTCATAAACTACGCTTTCCTGAGCTTTCTAAAAGAAAATCTTATTTAAAGACCTACTGTCAAAACACTAGCCCCGTCTACACATACCGCTAACCTCTAATCGTGATCATATTATAATGATTCCATGAATCGTGCTTCCGGGCGATGTGCTTTACGCTGCAGCTAATAGTGAACAATATCGCGTGACAACGATTTCTGCATTATAGCACGAAAGTAAAAGTCGTAAGTCCCAAAAATGCTTTTGATGATTACTTAAAAATTAAATACAATACTAATATTTCCTTTAGCTATTATTTTATAAAGTGATTGTAGTAGTGCAAGTTATTTAATGATATTAACTCAATAAGTGTAACAGGTATTTGTTGAAGAGCCCAGAAATATTAATAATTTCGAAAAATATAGCTTACGAGTTAAACTAAGTTAATCGTATTTTCCGTTAGCCAAATATTAGATAAGTATACAATGATTAAATAAATACCAATTTCATTTGAGTCAATCGTCTTCCGGGATCGTAATACTTATTAGAAAACAGCAAAATTTGGCAGCCCGCTCTTAACATAAACTTATGGTAATCAAAAGGCAAAGGTTCAAGGACAAATAGTAAGATTCATTACAAAAACATAACTTAACTATAAATAATCAAAAACAGAAGTAATGTGGGATCACTGGGATATATTAAAAAAATCTGTGACCTTAAATTACACAGAATGGCATCGATACATGTTTAAATAGTACCCAGAAATTACCGGAATATTCATTGTCATGAGTCATATTTTAATTATTATTAAGGATGACTTTCTTCTAATCATCGAAACCAGAGTGACGTGATACATACCTAGATTTTCTATCGGTTCTCAAATAATTCGGGACCAACTCACATGGGTTATATTTCTAATCATATCATAACACTGTTCAATGTAACATAAATCATAACAGGTATTTTATAAATCATAACATGTATTTTAAATCTAGATTCCACTAGCTCAAGATCAAGCATAAAACTTAAGTCATATTTCTACGTTTTTGATTCGTCTCTAATTTAAATCCCACAGGACCCTAAATACCTCAGGCCAGTTTAGTAGGTAATATTTGTTTGAGCATATACAGATAAATATTATGTCAATTGTCAAACTGGCACTATTAATAATAATTTAATAAAGGAGTTTTGACCTAAGTGATTATCTATAATATACTTACATAAAATAATAATAATTTATTCTCTTATTTCATCACAATTTTGTTACTGTATAATAATATACACAAAGAGAGATGAGTAATATTTTGACACCTGTGTCAGATGAAGTATAATATTTTTTTATATAATATATAACATTTTTTATTTTTAGAATTGTGTTATCGCTATCTCGGTTTTTATTGGGTCGTATTAGTAGAATATTAACCATTAAACATGAAAAATATAGTTACAAGTAAAACATGAGATTTCGAAAGTCAATATTCATAAAAATATAAATGAGTCTAGTTTTACATTTGGGATCATCGATTGTTGTCTACCAAATACTCAATATATCGACCACGTGGAACTTTAACTTGAATTAAAAGAAAACGTCCCATTGATAAATCATAATAAATTCTACTTCGATAGCAGCTATGTTAATTCTACTTCAACGAATAATAACCAAAATGCTAAAACCGACAATTATAAATGAAAAACAATATTATTTAAACTTTAAGATAAGTAATTATATACTTAGTAGAATTTGACAATCGTATGGACCAAAAATATAATCCAACCCCTAAACTTCTTGATAAACTTAAGACTTATTTGTTCACATCAGTAGCAGTAGAATTGTCTTATCTCATTGTTTCCGTATTGATCGTAATCGTAACATAATATTTTAAAGTTTTTAAAACAGCTATCCTAAACGATTTGCCTTACGAGTACCTATCTATACGATTTTTTATATACCATCGAATAGTAGCCAACAGTTTGTTTTATAAGAACAGCAATACTACGAGTACATTGTACAGTGCTTTGATCTATCGATGATAGGAATCTTGTGGTAGGTAGCCATTTTTCTGGATATGACAAAAAATACATTTGACTTTGTAGATCGCAAAACTGATTGCTTTCAAGTTTAACAACTACCGTTTACGAGGTAAAGCAAAGAGTTCGCTTAAAAATTGTTCATCCAATAAATATCTAAAATTCAAAAACGTTATAATTCTTAATCGAAACTACTAGCTGACCCGGCAAACGTTTTGCCGTATAAATTATTTCTAGTATTAATATAAAAGGTACTTAGATAAAAACCTATTCTCAGGTCCAACAAATGTACATACAAATTTTCATTAAAATCGGTTGAGCCGCTCTGGAGGAGCTCGTGCGCAAACACTGACACGAGAAAGTTTTACATAATATAATATTATATTAACTTATCTTCCTAGCGCTATCAATCACAAAGCAGTGTTATTTGTGGATGTCAAAACTTTGGCAGCAATAATCATAGTAGTACATAGTATATCCTACAACATTTACATTTTGTGATGAATCATACACTTTACGGATATACGGATAAACTATCATGCCTATTGATTTGTGCTCTAACATAGTAATTTTTTTACATATATGTAGATGTATTATAATCAGTCAGTCAAGGTGTGACGACACGAGCCCTCGCGAAGCTCGGCTTTGTAAAATATTTTTTCGAAAACTTAACAATATGGTTGAAGTTGATCTCGATTTACAATTTTATAATACAAATCGACGCCCCCAAGCAATAACCCAGTAATTGCAAAACTCATTTTTTACAGGAGAGCATCCTATGTGTTTTTTAGCTATATCTTTTCAGTAAATTATTATTATGACATGTTAAATACCTCAGATGAAAGGTATTTTTTAATAGAACGACCTTGTAGTATTGGGATTACATTATATATACAAATATCTTTATAATAAATAAAAATATATATTACGTAAAATATTTTACATCATTATATCAATAATTATATATTACGGTATAGAATTATAAAAATGCATTCAGCAATGTCAACTTACTATATTATTGCGGTATTTTTTTAAACACTAATATGCAGTAATCATTATTTATTTGGTGGTTTAAGAGAGTTTTTTAATAAAGTGTGTAACAGTAAAGATCTTTTACTAGCTTATTGGCGTGAAATTTAAACCGTCTTTATACAGTAAATACCTAGTACCACAAAATACTTGTATGTATTTGAATTGTAATAATTGTATACTGATATTTCATAAAATATGTTTTTAATAGGATTATGAAAGATAACTACACATTATACCAAAAAAACAAAACTTTTAGTACCGAAAAATAAACAACAAAATAAACAGTCTTATACTCAATACTATATCAGTATTCATACAATAAAAAAGAGTTAAATTTATGAAATTAAAAATAATAATCAGTCATCATCTGAGGTTTCTTCATTGACTGTGCTAGTATCAATAATGTTGTCCTGAGAATACGTCAGTGATTCGTAAAAACTATGATAATATCTTGGAATTGCTCCGGTATTGCACAGGAATAGTAAATCTGTGTGAAGTGCCTTGCTTATTGGGATAGCTGATTGAGAGGATGATGATAAGCTGACTCTAGAGTGATATTATCTTCGGACGCTGAGTTCGGCTTAGATTTTTGTCCCCGTCGTCTAATTTGGGTTGAGTGTAAGGTGTCTAACTCCAAATATTGTCCATCAAAATTGTATTTAAAATAAAGCCTCCCTGGTTGTGATGGAGTTACGTGAACATCCATGACGTCGGACCAACGGATGACATTCCCGTTTGTATCCCGGCATGTACTGTGACCGCGAGTCAATAAACGTACAATGTGTTTGGAATGTGTAATGTGTTTGCTTTATCTGTTCTATAAATAGAATGCTTCAAGCCCCAAGCGGTCGCATGCGACCGCGACAGCAATACAAATCTATTGTGTCTCGTTTATGCCACGATCGGGGGAATAAAGAACTATATTATGTTTGCCGGATTGGGGGAAACAACTGCAGTTGATTACTGCAATTATTTAATTAACCGGCATGTACTGCGACTGTGAGTCAATAAGTACAGTGTGTTTGGACCGCGAGTCCTTTTACACAATCTTTATTCTATATGCATCGGAATTGATTGCGGATCTCTGACGATGTTTTACCTATTCTATAAATAAAACGATATTATGTTTGCCCGATTGGAGGAAATAACTGCAAGTTAATTACTACAAGTGTTTAATTATTAAGTTATTTTATAAACCGCCATAATGTGTGGATTGACTGCGAGTCTCTAAACACAATCCTTATGCATCGGAATTGACTGCGGGTCTCTGACGATGTTTTATCTAATAATAAAAGTATAATATGTTGGCTGGTTTGAGGAGATTAACTGCGAGTTAATTATTATTAAAATTTAAAATATATCGATATTTTTTAAATCAACATAATGTATGGATTGACTACGAGTCTCCGACAATATTTAAAAATAAAAATTAGCAACTACCGCGCGTTTTCTCGCGCTCTTCTATTTCTATAAACAGAATTACATAATTATTATTATAATATTAATATCTTTGCCGCTTTATAGAGAACAGCTATTTCGAGCTAATAACTAGATTGACTGCGAGTCTCATCAGCTGTTAACAACCAATGCGCGTTTCGCGCGATCTTTTTGTTCTAAATATAGAACTACGATTATAATTTATTATGTCTGCTGGTATATAATTATTTTTATTAAATAAATTTTGCATAAATGTTGGGACTCGGGATACACCGCGAGTGTATAACGAAACTTAATATCTGCGTAACGTGATAGTTACTACCCTCAATATTTTTGTAACATATTTTATCGACAAATAAGTCGATTATAATGAGCAATTATGCTACCCCAATATTTATTTTTTTAGGTCACTAAGACCAGACAATCGGGGAAATATCACTAGAAGTGACCGATATACGGGTCGATCAGGTTACGAATGAACCCGAAGCTTTTCCAATAATAAACCAGGTGCCAACGGTCGATTCTGAGTACCGGCACCGATAGAACCGGACCAGATCCGGATAGATACAGGGCTCCTACTGACGTTAGGTGAACCCTCGTTGGATTCGCCAGATTATGGTTTTAAATGATCCCAAAAACGATTAAGATAAGCTACTGCTTATAAAACATTTCTGATAATAAGTGTTGCAGATCGATTCCATTTCCATCGATTATTATCATTATAGATTTCACCTGACAAAGTCTCGATATTATCAGACTTATCAACAGTATCTGACTTATCTCGATATTAATTATTATCAGACTTATCAGATAATATATTATCAGACAAGATAACTTCGTAAAGGAAACCTATGACACTCAGACTCGATAAGTCTTGTCTCAATATCAGACCGAGATAATTATTGTTTCGCTGGATAATTACAATATTTGTTCTCAGAGACAAATTAGTAGCAAGCAAAGAAAGCAATGTAAAAGATATCGCGGGGAATACCTATGTCATTTATAGTACTGAATGCGCAATACAGATCAAAACATGTCTGCGAAGAACAAGTTTACGCCAGTACACACGTTTTATCGTGTATTTCAATTCTTATGAATATTGTTACTAGCCTTTACCGAAAACACTCGCCTAATATTTCACAGCAATAATCTTGTAATGGCAGTAACCAAAACTCGATGTCAATTATTTTACAGTATTACTACAATACCGATTATGAGTCGTAAAATTGAAAAAGTAACAGTTTGATATTTAATTTTTGTCGTATAAAAATCAAACTGAGGTTCCGTGCAATAAAACTTTCCTTCGTCATAGTTTTATAAATAACCGCAGGAAAAATCTGCAAAAAATTACATACATAGATAATGGTCCACGGAATCTAAATTTGCAATAAAAAAAAATCCAGTAATGTGCTATTACTGGGTTATTGCTTGGGGGCGTCGAAATATTGACATGGACTGAATGATGACCTTTCAGGATTAATAATTTTGGATATTTATTTTTATATTTGCTATGAACAACCAACAATAGTTACAATTATACATACATAATATTAACGAGGATTAAATATTGACCATGATTATTGCACTTTTAATTGGAGGCTATTACATCTTGTTATTAAATCAGTTACAAAGTTTAACTGCAGTAAGTACTAATATTCACTGTAGCGTTTCTTGATTTCTATAACAACAGCATTCTGAATACTTTTTACTAAGAGCAAATGCACGAACCGCTCTTCCAGGAAATAAATTCAAATTATTTAAGTTCCGTAACATCTATAAACGAATTTAAGAACCTTTACATGGTCCAGTAGCCAAGAAGTTTTCTTCATCGCTTCCCTATCTATTGCTAATTATTAAAAATACAATATTAAGAAACAGGAGTCGAATTTCGATTAACCATTTACATTATATATTTTAGGATTTAGAATTATATGTACATAGTGAAAAATATTTTCATCTGAATCTCATTTAGAAATCATAACTCTTGTATTGACTTTTCGACAATAGATTAAACTAATGATAGCTACTACCTTTACTGATTTTGACTTCCAAACCATTTTTACTTTTGTACGCCTCTAGAAAGGCAGAATGTATCTAAGACAGTTTTTCCATTTCAGCCTAAAACTCCATTTCAGTCTAAAATCTCAATTCAATATTTCACTTACTTTCATATTTTTATTTACAAATCATTAGATTTAATATAATATTTCACTTAATTTAATTTAATCGATTCCATTAAATTTCGTTTAATCTAATTCACAAAATATCATTTAATCTAATTCGCTAAATTTCATTTAATCCATATTTCATTTAATCCAAGTTTCATTTAATCCAAGTTTCATTTAATCCAAATTTCATTTAATCCAAATTTCATTTAATCCAAATTTCATTTAATCCAAATTTCATTTAATCCAAATTTCATTTAATCCAAATTTCATTTAATCCAAATTTCATTTAATCCAAATTTTATTTAATACCTTTTCATCTCCACCTTTTATACAAAAGGTAAACTTTAAACGAGAAAACAGTTTCATGTACTTTTGCATCTATAGGGTCTTACTTTATATAGACACTTTACAGTGGTCAATCCCACAGTTACTTTACTCAGGAGTTCACTTCACAGTCCTCAAAATCGATACTGTTGAAATTGAGTTTAAAATTTTCAGTTCACATACCTTTAACTTTGATCAATGGTTCACTCCACAGCAACTTTGATCAATGGTTCCCTCCACAGCAAATTTGATCAATGGTTCCCTCCACAGCAACTTTGATCAATGGTTCACTCCACAGCAACTTTGATCAATGGTTCACTCCACAGCAACTTTGATCAATGGTTCACTCCACAGCAACTGATCAATGGTTCACTCCACAGCAACTGATCAATGGTTCACTCCACAGCAGTTTCATGAAAACAAATAAAAATGATATTGTTATTGAATCGACACTCTGAAATTAACTATAAAAAGTTAACTTATTAAATATTAACTATAAACTGCAATAAAATGAGATCTCATACTATCATTATATTAGAATAAACCATTTCGATTTATTTATATTACTGGTTCGGGTATTTTTCCAAGCATAGTTTATGTTTGATGAATGTCCAACAGGAGGTCAATATTAATTTTATTTCTTGTATTGAATAAATAATTATTTTAGTAAAGTAACTAAGTAATTCTATACCAAACATTTACATATAATACATTAGTTACCAAGTTTGAATAATTTACCGTTTGCACTTTGCACTAAAAATACTTATGTATAATACTTTGTAATAAAAATGATATTTTATCAACTTCCATGTAGGCTTTTTGCTATTCATAAAAATGAAAGTTGTATAATTGAAGTAGTGTAATAATGAATTGTGTATAACAGCTATAAGCCGTCCAAATGTGAACTACAATGTGGTGTGTGGTGTACACTGTCGAAGAGTAGCCTCGACCAAGTGAAATGTATAATGTTAAAATGTAATGTTGAATTCACTGTCGAAGAGTAGCCTCGACCAAGTGAAATGTATAATGATGTTAAAATGTAATGTTGAATTCACTGTCGAAGAGTAGCCTCGACCAAGTGAAATGTATAATGATGTTAAAATGTAATATTGAATTCACTGTCGAAGAGTAGCCTCGACCAAGTGAAAGGTATTATGTGTGTGGAGCATGATTGTTATGTGTACTGGAGTTCTTTCTACTCCGCAACGTATTTTTTGAATACCTCTTGTTGCAAAGTTATATAAAATTCTTGTAAAAAGCCCAGAATATACTCTTAATACTCATTTTTCTTTTTAATATATTTTAAAATTAACCATATACGTACAATGTACATCTTCATTATCATTATAATTTATAAGTCTCGAATGTACAAAATAAATGTTCATATAAAAATGTCACATTATAGAAAGACTGCATATTCATCAAATCTAAAATTATAGAAAACAAAGTCTTTCATTAAGGTAAAAATCGTTTCACAATTAATAATTATCGAATCTATTTCAATTATATTTCTTCTCTTCATTCTTCGATATAATACAACATTGGTTAGGACCAAAAGTAGTAACTTTGCTTATCTGCTAGGCAATCGCGTTTTTTTTTAAAAGGCGTATGTGGGTATTTGAAAAGTTACCCGTCCGTTTCATAATCATTAATAATTATCGAATCAATTTCAATGAATACACTTTAGAAAGAAACATCAACTACACAAAAGAAAAATAGACAGGACATACCAATAATAATTATACTCGCCGCACGGCGCACACTAATAGTTATTAGTAATTACTATTGAAAAAGAAGTTTGTTGTACGAAGATGCTGCACTTCAAAACGATTTACCACAAACAATAAATAAGCAACATCTACATCAATTTTCAAAACACAGCTAATATTATTACACCTTAATTCGTGATACTTTCAACTATTAACACTTTTGAAAAATAATTTAAAATTACCCTACATTCTTTTCATATTTATTTTATGTGAATTATAAAATCGTTATTGTATGCTGATAACTCGTTTGTACGATTTCTTAGAAATAAATATATTCATATCTCACTTAATAATAATTTAATAATAAGTAATTTAAAGTGAGCGTACCTGGATTTTTCTCCCTCTTCTGAGATGTTATAATTACAAAACTCCATATTAATTGTAATATCTACTTTTATTATACATTATTATACAACTTGTACACTTTCGGGCAGAGGTTCCTCTTACAGTTGTTCCTCCGTCAAAATCCACACCATACTAAGCTCTTGGGGTATTTATACCCAATTTTTACCCGTCAACCCCACTCCAAATCACGTGATCGTAGAAGGGATTGCACGTTGTCAGTGTGGCCAGTATTAAATATTAAAACTATTATCAAATTTACTCAAAAATAGTTAAGTTATAATAATTTTTAGTATTCTAAAAACAATAAACTAGGTTCTAAATTACATTAATCATAACATATGTGTATTATATAGATTGAGGTGACAAAGAAGCCCATATACATTGAAGTTTCTTAAAAAACCTCCAGACCTTTCATGGCATTCTTAATCTTACCTTCGTTGGGTATTAAGTTACTTATAACTTGATTATTTTGGATTTTTTCACTTGCACTATTTTAGCAATAAACTAAGATTTTGCTTAGCGGCTAAGTATAGGATAGGTATAGTTTGCATTCCGTATTTTATATTATTTTTGTTAAAATGGAAGTTAGGACCTTTTTCAACAAACGGAAATTCAGAAATGCAAATACATACATACATTTAAATGAAAATGTTAATAAAAGTTAGCCAGTTATTTTGTAATATATTCAATGTTTTCTTAACCTAGTTACATAATAAATATCGTAACATAATAACGTACTATAAAAATAACAATATGTGAGTATCAAGCCCCATACAAGCACCGGTGATCGCGACAACAATCGAATCCGCGATCGAAGGATTAAGGGACCTTATAATCCATCCTTAAGAACCACTAACCACAATAGAAAAACTACCATTACTAACTGAAGAAACCTCTAGAACGAAGATATCTTCATTATAATTTATACTGGTACGAAAAGATCTTAGAAAACGATCATCTGAGAACTGATGCCGCTAATTAGTTGTTCTCACACTTGAAAAGGTTGCGTGCGCCTGACCTTAATTATGTTTTGCAATACCAAAAAATACTCAACCCATATCTTACTAATCTGTGACTACAAAAATGACGTCCTTGCAACTTGTGGAATGTCATTTAAAACATACGAAAGGCTTATGCGAGTAGCCATGAAACGAATCTAATGTTACGAATTTTTATGGTTTTATTAAATTTTAGTTTTTTTTTCTTGTATACTTTGTGTATTCCATGTGTATTCATTCATGTTTAGTATTTTTCTAAATTTTAATTTTCTCCATATTTAAGTAACTTCACCTTAGTCAACTTAAACGTGGGGCATTGATATTTATCACGTAGGTCGTAGACGATGATTTTAGCAACAGTTACAAAATATTACTTTAAACTTCAAAGTCCTCCAATAATATGCAATCAGCGACGATATCGAATGTCCATTCTTGAGACAAGTATCAGTTGTAACTTATACATGACGGGAAAAACAAGGTGAAAAGTTAGCCTAGATAGAGCTGGTTTGTATCTGAATAATGATAGGGATTGTCTATAGCCGTGTTGTTAATGTCTGTTCAGCATATTTGACATACTTTCGTATATCAGCCTACTTGGAAATAATCCTATATTCTCAATACCGATGTCTTGAAGGTCCAAATAGTGTAGTGTGATTATTATTATTTAAATGCAGTCTTTGAGTATTTTTTTATTATCGTATTCAATATAATTATAAATTTTAATAATAATAATGAGTTTTATTCGTTTAATAATTAATTATAAAGGTAACGAGATTTTTTTTATCCGTTTAAAAATAAAAGGTTAAAAGTAATTTTTACAAATACATTTAAATTCCAAAAAATAATTTGATTATTTTTATTACAGTTTCTTTGTGTTTTCACACATTTTCTTACTTTAAAAGCCAAAATGTGTGGAATCAAAATTAGAAGTTGGTGTTAGTAACAAATCTTGAATGTGCAGTGTTAACAAGTTTTCTGTCAATACCGAGTCGCGTCGTTGAACAGGGTACCATGGGATAATGGTATGGGAATTAAAAAGTACAAAAAGTATGTGGATACGCGTCACCGCACTTTGCTCCTGCCTACAAACTGGGGAGTAAGGAAGTTTGGATGTGGCATATTTTATACAGCTTAGAAACATATTTGGTATTTGTATTATCTATATCTTCTTCTTCTTATATATATAAAAATATATTTTCAAATGTGTTAGTCGCGCTAAAACTCGAAAACGGCTGAACGGATTGGGTTGATTTTAGTCTTAAAATATTCGCAGAAGTGGGGAAGGTTTTAAAGTGACACAAAGTTCACCGGGATAGCTTGTCTTCTTTTTCTTCTTCTTATAAAAATGGATTTTCTAATGTGTTAGTCGCGATAAAACTCGAAAACGGCTGAACATATTGGGCTGATTTTAGTCTTAAAAATATATTCGTAGAAGTCCAGAGAAGATTTTTAAGTGACACGAAGTTCACCAGGACAGCTAATCTTCTTCTTCTTATATATAAAAATGGATTTTCAAATGTGTTAGTCGCGCTAAAACTCGAAAACAGCTGAACGGATTGGGCTGATTTTAGTCTTAAAATATTCGTAGAAGTCCAGGGAAAGTTTTAAAGTGACACGAAGTTCATCGGAAGAGCTAGTAAGGAAATAAAATATGTTTATTATCATTGTTCAACATAACCGGATGATGTTTAGTTGCCTGGAATCCATTCAAAACAAACCAAAAATTCATATGGCCGGTTTTTGAGTGTTTTTGACAGGATTAAGCTTTAATGTTGGCCAATTATGATAAACGTGTGTCTAGTTAAAAGATAAACTTGTGTAAAAAATCTTAGAAACAGGAAATTAAACTGTATAAATGCCATGGTAAGCAAAGATAATATTACTTCATATTAAGTCCTTTGATATTTTTGGCTGACATTAATATTTTATGTACGCGTAAAACAAAACTTAAGGACTTTTATTATCGTAGTGTCAATAAAACTTCTATAACCGTGTATTTTTACGCACAATCCTTGAGCAGTACTAATAAAATATGAATGTAAATTTAATGTTAATACAACATTTGTATGCGACATATAAGCTACAGAAGTGAGTGTATAATATATCTGCTTCCTTTGACATTGACATTTGAAACGTGTGCCTTCAAAAACTATAGTTTCTCTATTCGTGCTCATTATCATAATATTATTTTATAAAGAGTTGGTATGTTTGTCTCGTAAAAGAACGTCCAATTTAATGGTATGTGCATATTATTATTGTTAAACTAAGATATACTTTTTGTAATTAAGAGAAAAATACTTCAATTTAATTCAACTCAAAAGCTAAATAAGACTAAATCGACTCAATAAAATTTACATACGTCGTCCCTTCCATACCGCATACGATTAAGATAAAAGATGATTTACATGTTGATAGTGCACACGACATTAAGGGTTTTAGAATGCAAGTCGTGTAGAGGTCCCGTTGCGCGAGATGCAAATGCATAATGCTTATATTATAAGTACTTTGACCAGCATAAAAAGTTCTAAAAGATTATAGCCCTCCATCTGTTCCCAAGATCTTTAGCCATATTATTTTAACGAACACAATCATCATAACCATCTTATTTATGTATTAGGTAATACTAACAATAAAACCTTTAACTGTTTTATCTACGACTTCTAAAGTAATTCAATTTTAGAACTCCGACTTCCTAGTGGTTTGATCGTACTGCATTTTATATTAATTGCCACGTCCGCTTGCTAATTCTTTGTGCGTCATTGGTTGTTAAAAGTTATAGCTTTTGAAACCTGTTCCTCGATGTTCAGAGACCTCAGGCGAAATCGAGGACTTATATTTATTGTAAACGTCTGTCAGGGTGTCAGGATAATTTGCAGTCTGATTTACTAATGCGTCGAGAAGGGAATGTTATCATCGGAATGTACGAGGAAAATATAAGCGATTATAACTGAGATACAGCTTGACGCGATATAGCATGTCTTATTTAATGTATATTTCTTTAATGTAAGGGTCAGCTTACATCGAAACGAGACGAGAGAATTCGAGATGCGGAGTTGCAATATTACAAATTGGAATATCTAGCGGCGCGACGCATCGTCATGCTTTTTGACATTTTTAATTATGTATCTAAGATTTTGTATTTAGTGAAGCCGCGCTTCATTTATCTTGTTTCGTTATGTACTGACCATAGTTTTATGTTTTTGTACCCATTGATGACTTAAGTCACTTTCAGCTTATATACCTTGCTACAAAAATGTAATTCAATGTTAGTAAATTGAGAAACCCATTTAAAAATACTTGTTTCGCCAGTCCGAATATATTTTGATTCTCGAAGCATTCTCGTCTTAGAAAACCCCTGGTACGTTTCAGTTTCTATATAAACAATGGAATTGTTTTCAAAATTTGTCTCGTTTCGGCTGATTAGGCGTGCAATTGTCTAATTTTTGTTGTGACCACACCTTGAGGCCATTGTGTTCTGTAATTTCCCAAAGCTATTGCGTATTCACATTTGGTAATACGTGCAATACGTACCTTCACATTCACGTAAATATTTTTCAATACTATCCCTTGCACAACGAATTTCGAGAAGCAAATGATCTACTTCTATTATTCTTCTTCTAATCTACTTCTATTACTTTAAAATCAATCCTCCTTAGACATCTCCAGGAACTTAAAAAAAAAACCTTATTGGAACACTCAAAATGCTTCTTTATTTACTTAAAACATAACAATATTTTTAAAGATTTTAAGTGCATTGACTTCAAAGTAACACAGTAAGAAACAAATTAGATTTACAAAGAAGAATGAATATGCAGAAACACAATTCATTGGAGCATGACTCATCAATTAGCGAGTTGCCAAAAGTTGCAATTAAATTCTGAATATCTTAACCAGACGAAGTCATTATGGGCTTTCTATGTATTCGAAAGTGTGTTTTATGAATTTAGATTTGCTTAACTCATCCAGTTTGTCAATTATCTTGTCTACTTTATAAAACATTCGATGCATAGTTTACAGCGGTTCAAATGAGTTAAGAATTGGAAATTCACGATCGCAATCGTAATATAAAACTTTCTTCTGGTGAGCAATTTAAGATTTCTAACTGAGTACCATAACATGAACATAAGACTAAGATATTAACGTTTACCGCACATCATACATTTCTGATACGTGGAGTTTTAAGGTTAATGTTTCGCTTAGTTACTGAACAAACACCTAATACAAACTTCGTACTCGAAAATTATGCAAAGAATATGGAAGAAAATTACAATTTAGAATCACTTCCAGCTATTATGTTGTCCATAAAACATTTTACATTGTGGAAAAATACAACACAATATAACTTTCGTGATTAATATTCACAAGATAATAATGGTCACAAAAAATGACCAATCGTGTCACTTTGTATACCAGGCACGTAAACAAACATTAAAATGACAAACGCACCACTTTCACTCAAGAAGTGAATTGCAAAAGAAAAGTAAGCCGATGATGCGTAACAATTAGACTAATGGTGAAGAATGTGTCGAATTAGCATTGTGCTCTGAAATGTGGCCACCGTTAACATTGTTGACGAAAAAGTGTGAGTTTGTTGAAAAAATAGATAGAAATATTGAACACAATAATGAGAAAAGTAAATGTAAAGTCAGTCAGTAAATGTAAACGTTTTGATAATTTGAATTTTACTTTACGCATAAACTGTGAATAAAATCAAATGTAAATCTCAACAACTCGTAGCCTCAGAGTAATTTATATCAGACAAATATTTCAAGTTACAAAATACTTTATATCATCATGTACACAACACATAAATTGTTTAATCTGGACAATCTAATAATCTCTCGCCTACTAATCAAGTCGAGTCAATGAATTATATCCGTCTGAGCAATTCTCCAGATGTTTCACTTTTCGATGACGTAGAGTGTGAACGACCTGTCGCCGACCGAATGGTATCGATGTACTCGATGCTTTATTAAATCAGGCACACGTAGCTTTCTTCTAGACCTTTCGAATATGTAACATCAAAGGTTACGAAAAACGCTTGCATATCAAGGCTCTTTATACGTTTGTGATGTGAAAATAGATTTGGTAGGAATATTATCATACGTAATAAAAATAACTTTTACGAACCCTTTAGCACGATATCTGTCTGACATCCTTCTAGTAACTACAGATTATTGAGTAAAAAGACCTTTCCACTATATCCATTTTGAAAATTAAAGCACTTTATAAGTTTTACCCCTACAACTTCTAAGTCGTTGTAGAGAAAACGACATTCGTATATTTTAAATAGTTCTTTTTGTATAAATTATACCTCATATTATGTCTCTCACTGTTTCAAGAAAATAGTGAAAATTTTAATGTCCACAGAGATAGTCTTCGTAATAAAAATATTACTTTCATAAGTGGTAATTAAGGCTTTCTATATTACAGTCTGGCACTCTACTGGTTAATACTCATTTTGAAACCGTACGTGCCGTCACAGACTCTTACAATGTTACCAGACTGTTTTCACCACCGTCCATTTACTCATTATACGGGTCAAGGAAACAAAGACATTATTTTTAGAGATTTACTTATTGAGATGATAAATAACAATTATAAGCAATATTAAAAACGATTATCTCATTGAAACTGATGATAATAATTATTATTATTATTATAACTATACATAAGATTTCTAATACCTCCAGTACATATTTTAATTGTTAATTGATATAAAGTATAATTACGTAGTAAATTGCATATTTTAGATAAAGTATTCAATAAAGCTACCTGTCAGTTAATAACTTGGATCACGTAATACACAACCTTGTCTGTTGTGACCTCAGGTCAGGAGTTACGTGTTTTAGCTACAAGTGTTCGCGGAGTACTTTGGGGTATTGTTGTAGGTCCACAATTATTTATAATGTTTACTTTAGAAACATGTACTGATATTTATGTTTGAATTGAAAAATATAAGAGTATTGTAAGTGTTATTTCACATGAGAACGTTAATGAAAGTAGTTATGATACCGACGGTATATCCGACACAATACTTATGTAAAAACTTTGAAACCGCCCCGCCTGACATTGTTCGGGCAGGAATAAATTTTCCGCCGTTTGTTACACGGTTCAACAATCAATTAGCCACAGTATTTATATAATATCTTTTTGCTATAATTGGTTACGGCTCGTAAAAATCAAAACATTTATTTTTTGTTATGTATCTACGTTAACATAACGTTAGTATTGTAGAGTTTAACTACTAGTATAAAATATATATTGTTACTGCTCTCGCTATAAAGATTATTGACTATTCAATACTCATAATATTATAATATTAGGAGCTTTTTTGGAAAACGCAAAAACACTATGCATTTGAAAAATATTATATTCTACTTTGTGAAGTAATTAAACATTAGAATACACCAATAAAAGTTTTAAAAATTGTTATGGTTAATAAAATAAAGTTAAAAACATCCAAACAATTTTTAAACAGACTATAAAATAGGAGTGTTATAAATAAGTAATATATTATTAAGTATTATTATGTTTGGGAAACACGCCAAATATGAATGAGCTATTGGTCATTTACCTAAATATAATGTGCCTGTCGAGATGAGGCGTTTTACATGGACGAGGCGTTTTATATGGACGATGCGTAGGCAGTCCAAAGGCTTGCCGAAGGCCAAAGTAGACGTAATATTTTACGGTATAATAAATCCTAACTAATAATACATAATATTATAAATGGTATTTTGAATTACTTTTGTTTGTTTCCATATTATCAATACATTATCAATTGCTTTATTATTAAAAATCAGCCAAGTGCGAGTCGGACTCGTACACGAAGAGTTCCGTACCGTATACATCGCCCATGACTATTAACAATGTCGGATGTGCAAAATCGTCACTTTTATTTTATTTCATAAAACATGTCCTTATAACCAAGGCTATCATTAGCTGAAAAGATAAAGTCTATATTATGCATAGTTTCTGAAATAGCCACATTAAAAATGTCGTATATTACTAAGATAGTTCGCTAACAATGTCGGATAGTCACTACCTGCGTTGTTAACGGGACGCGGGGGCGAGTGAGAGCGCTCGATGTGCCACTTCCGACGATGTTAACGGAGGAAATGGACGTCCCGCTGTCACTTGTTTTTTTGCAACCTTAGTTATATTTTTTTTTCAATTTTTGACGCCATTTTTAATGTCTTGAAGATTAGAAAGGCTAATCAAACTAGGTACTCAACGAAATTAAGAAAAATATAGTAATAGGGGAAAAAATGCTGATGGAAATACTATGATCGAAGCTAATACTAGTGTGGAAAATGGTAATTACTATTCTTTACTATATTCTTTAAAGATTTTGAACAGTACAGCTTATGTTTTATTGCTTTAGATTTAATTATAAAAAAAACACTTTTCTTCATTAATATTTTATCGTAGGTCATTTAAAATTGTCGGATGTGCCACGTCCAACGTTCTTAACCGGTTTTTCAAATGTGTTAAATGTCGGTTGTACCACATGCGACATTTTTAATCGGTTTTATAAATGGTTAAATTGTCGGTAGTACCACTTCCGACATTGTTATGGGGATTTATAAATTGGCAAAATGTCGGTAGTATTACATCATAATCATTTCACTTATTTTTCTAATTGGTTTAATGCCACTTGGGGTTTGTTTCATATCTGTCGGTGCTTACCGACTTTAAACAATTTTCAGAAGGCTTCAAAATAGGTCATTTTTGTACGAAAATTAAGTTTTTGTCAGCACACAATACACAATGAATGAATATAATTTTTAGTTAAATAATCGTGTTTTGAAGATCTGGTATCTAATAGCTGATTTTCTCGGCATTTTTAAAATACATAATAGTAATTAAACATAAGCTATACTGTTAAAAATCGTAAAAAAGTTATTACAAGGACCTTTTTTTACACTAGGTTTAACTTCGGTCACAAGATTTTCATGAGCATTTTATTCCTATGCTATTATTATAATTTTCTTAAATCCGTTGAGTAGCTGGTTTGATTAGCCTTGTTGATCTTATCTGTAAATCTATCTGTAAAGGCAGAGCTTGCAATATGTCTTAACAAACATAATAACATAAGATTTACTCAGATTATGTAAAAGTGTAATTATTCTCAAAAAATACCATAAAATAAAATATAGAGAATCTCGGATGAAGAAGAATGCTTTTGATTAATTAATCTAATAAATATTCATCTATGTTTTTCATGAAAATGAAGGCTGTACGTAAGTGCCCTAAAAATGTAGAGATTTTTAAGAACTACCTGATTACACAAACTGCTAAACAATCAGTCCATCGTCAGTATTTTCTATATTTCCCACATATTTGGGCAAATTCATCTCTCCAGCGTATTTGGCAGATGTCGATAAAATCCATAGCAAGTCGTTCCACTTGGAAAATATAATATTTTGCATTACAAATTCATGGTAGCCACCGCCGTTGCCGCGTCAGCGCCTTGTTTTGAGCTTTAATCAAACTGCCCTAACTACTAAAATATTTGCCCCATGGTAATAATTTAAAAGACAATTCTATTCTTTACCGATTCACAATTCATAATTTGATATTTATTTAGGTAAGGATCAATTGTTAATATGCAAAAACAACCACGCTAGTAGGAGATGATTTGAAGTTATTTTTTTAATGAAGGAAATGGTTATTATTCTTTAACCATAAAAGATACATATATGCTGTCCTGGTTTTTTTGTAGATAATGATGAATACTATAAGAATTTTTGTATTATTTCTATGAATCAGCTGTATTTTTTGCAGCGCAAGCGAAATAATGTAATTTATTGCAAATTTTTACCACTTTGGGTTATATTTTTGCGATTTTCGGTATGATCTCTAATATTTTTCTGAATAATACACTATCTATGTTCTTTGCAAACAATGTAGCTTACCAAGGATAAAATAATTTTTAAAATTAGTTCAGTAATTATTGAACCTATTTAATACAAACAAAGATATAAAGACTTTTCCAAACACAAAACAAACTTTTCCACTTTATGATTGATAAAAAAAGTATTAATTTTGTTAAGTTAATTTAAGTTATGGTATCAAAAAGTTAACAAAATAGTGATGACAATAAATTTTATTTTCCACGTTTTAAGTTAATTTACATTTCGGACGAAAATTTGATTTTCTGAATTATTGACGTCATAAAAAATATTTTGTATTTTCATACATACATTGTTTTTACGTTTTATTTGACAGAAGTCCTTAAAAAAATTTTTTTCTTTAAATTGTTGTCATTTTTGTTGGTATTTTCTTCATGCGACATATTTTAAATATAAATTTATCACTTAACAATGGCGTAAGTGCCACTTCCGACAAGCAATCATTGATTTTGTACAAGCAACAAAGTCGGTTCTGGCACTTCCGACAAATCTGCATTACTCGTACTCCGTTAAAAAGGTCAGAAGTGACTTTTCTCATATTTATTCATAAAATACGGGATACTTCTAATAACATACTAAACGTAAATAACGTATAGAGCACAACCCTGAAATTTCATGATTCTACTTGAAATAAGTAAAAAGTTATTCACAATTTAGACTTTGAATCGCTCTCAAATAAATATTAAAGTACTTACACATAAAACAATAGATGTGAAAAAGTCAAGTAGGTACCTGTACCTGTTTCCTTTAAAAATTCACGTTTGTTGTATGGGTGCCCCCTTAAATATTTATTTTATTTCGTTTTAAATATTTGTTGATAAAGCGGCAATAGATATTATACACAATCTGTGAAAAAAGTCTAGCTATAGCGGTTCTTGAGATACAGTCTGGAGACAGACAGACGGACAGTCAAAGAAGTTTTACTAATAGGGTCCCGTTTTTACTCTTTGGGTACGGAACCCTTAAAATAATAATAATTATACATAATATTTTAACATTAATTTTGTATCATTAAAAAAGAAAAATTGTTGTTATACTCAAATAGTGAACATCTCAACGCAAAAAAAAAACATTTAAAAAATAATAAATATTATTCACTTTGTCTAAATTTAGGAAGAAAAAATAGATATTGATTCCGTAGTGAGAACACACGTTAACTCTAATGGCCAGTTTACATTATTCAAATTCAGTAATCGAATGCTGAAATGCTATAACTGGAATGTACTGAATTGCATTCCAGTGCCCGTTTACATTATTCCAGTATTCCAGCAATCCAGCGCTGCACTGGTTGGATTAAACTAGATAATATAAACCGGCCATTAGAGTTAGGTACCGGTTAAGCTACGAATAATAAAAACTATAATATTAATATGTTAACAATCGCAAGAAGTGTAAGGGCCGGTTTCACCACTTCCTGATAAGTGACGAATAGGCTATCCACCACTTAACTTGACAGATGAAGTATGGAGAATCTGTCAAAAAAGCTGTGAATAGCCTATTTGGCACTTTATCAGAAGTGGTGAAACAGGCCCTAATTATTGTTTTCTCGAGTACACTGTAACAAATAATGCTCTATTTACCCTCAGCTAGTTATATAATGCGACGGTTACACCGTATATTTACCTAATTCTCTACTTCCTAAGAAATTACTAAACAATATAATTTATCGGTATGATAACCGATTCTGTCCATTTATGCTGCGTTATTCCTAATTGGTACATTGTGTAATGAGGCATTATTATGTTACAAAATCCGATTGCTAGGACTTCATTATGGAAATTGTTAGAATGTAGAGAAAGTCTTTCTTAAGTTCCTTATTTTTAACCGACTTCCAAAAAACGGGGAGGTTATATGTTCGGCTGCGGTTTTTTTTTGTATGTTCATATTCAATATTAATTTTGATATTTTGATGTAGTTTAATTATAAAATTGCTGAAACCTTAAATAGAAATACCGCCTTCAGAGGTATGAAGATGGAGCAAAGAAATAGTTAGATTTTGGCGGGTTCTAAGAATTACTGCCAACATATTTGAAGAATACATTATAGTTTAGTGTCTTGAGGGTCGCGGTGCCTATTAAGGGCGTTCCGTCCGGAGATTCCGTAATTGACCGTATTTAAAACCTTATAAACTCATAATCTGAAAGCTACAAAGTTATAATAAAAATACAGCAATAATCTTCATTATATCAACATTCCTTTTGTCGTTTTAAATTTTCTATTTTTGTTTCTTATACTCATGATATCAGCTACCAAAGTAATACCAATTTGTTAAAAATCAAGCATACATTCAGCATCTCCTTAGGATTTACAAATTACTTTTATTTGAAACTCACGCCAATAGATCGACAATATCATAAACTACATATTCGCCGTTTTAAATTTTTTTTAGGACCAGTTTGAACTAAGATAAGTAAAACTAATAGGGTTTTGGCGCGATCTCGGCAACGCGGCAAATGTATGGCCAAGGTCGTTTGCTCGGGGGACGGCCTTAAAAGCAGCTTATAACTTTGCCTCAAAATAATAAACCGCTTTGAAATTGGCGTATAAATGAATGATTGCTGCAAATCGTAATGTTTAAATTAAATTATTATGAATTCTATAAATCTAATAGGCTACTTCCATTAGTGTTTGTAACAAGTGAAATCATAACTAATATTGTACATTTCTCTCTATCTACAATAATTCTCGGAATCTTATGAAGGCAGGCCGTGGACCCATACTTAAAGATAATTATATTATAAATATTTCATAGAATACTTCGAATTGTTTAGTTCAATATTGTGTTTATTAAATGAAATAAAGACTCGTACTAAAACACTCCAAGAAATTACAAATCAAAACTCTTATAATTTTTTATTTTAGAACCAATATAGAATACCTATATTTATTTACTGTAAAAAGATCCATCGATTTTGATATTGACAATACAATAAATACATAAAATATATATAATTCTGATAGAGAACTTTTAGAAATACATATACTGCTTTATGTTGGTAAATGCTCAAAGCAATATAAAAGTCAAACCCAGTTATGAGTGTTCAAATTTCAAAGCGCTGGTTGATCGCTGATTTATTGAAAAGTAGCCGTGAGCAATAGACCGGAAACGCAACCTGCGCATGGCATACTTAGTTAAGGATAGGTGCTTTTCAAATTTCACCTGTCAATCTAAAATAAATGTTATCGGCTTGGAAATAAAATTCAATTTTGCATCATCACAATTCAAATACAAGGAAGCACCGACCGTTGACCATGCTAGACAAAAAGCGAGAACAATAATGGTTTGAATCGTTGATCATACGGACCTGGGAAAGGTGCTTATATTATGCAGGTAGTTTGTCGACGACATGCAACTTTGAACCTTGACCGATGTGAGCAAAGATAAAATTTTCTTTGAACCCAATGAGAGATTAAGTTGGGAGGTGTTTTTAAGTTGCATGAGAACACGTAGATAAAATAAAAAAGCTTCATACGCGCCGATCATGGCGTGGATTTAAAATATTTTTAATATCCATCTATTTTTAGGAAATTTAACATTGACTAGAATAGAGAGGAAATAGAAAATTGTATTGTAACAAACAGATAAACGTTTTTATCTTCCATTCAAGTGTAAGCAAAAACAACATAACAACAAGTCGGTCAACAGCGATGAAAGCCGTACGTGACGGCCATTTTAAAAACCTTGTCAATGGACCTACACTTTCAAGTTTGATTTGTAAAAATCGATTTATTAATTGACTCCGATTGACTCTTTACGATTAGAGATTTCTAAATTATGATCCATAAAAGCATAAACGGTCACGGTCGAATCAATAAATTTCCTTTGATGATGTATGAGATAGATGAATTTCGAATACGATGATGCTTAGGTAATTAAGTAAAATTTGCATGTTAAGCAAATTAACAATAATACCATTTCTATTCCAACGCCTTAAAGTTTGCTTGTTTGTTTATTAATTGACATAGATAGTCTTACATTTGTGTTAATTTAGTAATAACTAGAAAATCTTATTACTCAATACAATATAAATAACATTATTATATTAATCTTTGTCTACAGCAATTGATAATAATTATGTGCAGTGACAGGTGGTGACCATGCGAAGGATAATGCGTTTCAGACAAGAACACAACTACCTGTGTTTAATCTTTATGCCATAGCGCGTAAAAATTGTTCCATAAAAAGTAAGAACTGGTTCCGTAGTAATTCTAAATGCGATCGGCAACGGTACACCTGGCATACATTTCAAGTGTATCCTGCAAATAAACTTGGATATATTTCTATCAACATTCCTATGAAGAAGGCAACCAATGTACCTGAAAAAAAATCTAAGTTTAATCTGGCCAAAGTTTGTGTAAGTGTCTATTTCATTTTAAGCACTTTATTATAATTTGTGAATTAGGGATATACTTTTATTCTCCGGTTATAGTAAGCTAAGATAGTTTTAATTGCCGAAAAATGCACGTCTCAGTCCGTTTATATACTGCCATTTCATCGGGCTGCTATGGAACATAATATACATATAATTAACGAGCTGTTTCCCGCGACTTCGTCCGCGTTAACATATAGTATACCTATTTAGACTTTCATTTAAACTTTCAACTCCTATTTCACCCCCTTGGGGGTAGAATTTTCAAGAACGCTTAAACACGTATCCAATCATTTTTAATCAGTAGCCCAAACATAAAATTTCATGCTTCTAACTCAAGAAATAACTGACTTCCATTGAAACTTTCAACCCCAATTTCACCCCCTTGGGGGAAGAATTACCAAAAACGCTTAAATACATATCCATTCAATTTTAATCAGTAACCCAAAGATGAAGTTTCATGTTCCTAAATGACGGACTTTCATTCAGACTTTCAACCCCTATTTCACCCCCTTCGGGGTAAAATTTTCAAAATTCCTTCCTTTCCTACTCAATAAAACAACCCTACTCACCAAATTTCGTGGCTGTGACTTTAACAGTTTTTGCTCAGCGTTGATGAATCAGTCAGTCAGTCAGGACATGTAATTTTATAAGTATAGATAAGCGGTATAGAATATGACAGAAACAGAAATGAGCTATCTTAGACAAGTATTAGTCTCTAAACTTCCGCGGCACAAATTTAAGGAACTCCGCCCAGTCCGTGATGCAATAGCAGCAGGGAAGTGTAACAGTTACCGCGACTGTAACAGGGGTAATAGCTGTTAAATTGATACAATTCGTCGCTTTCCTTAAATCACTTGACACAGAATCAAATTATTGCCGACAAACACGCGATCTTGTTTAGTGCCGGTGTTGTGAATAAACAATTTTGTTGTAGAATTAAAGTCATTTGGGGTATTTTATTCTGCAGTCGAGAAAATAAAAAAAATAGGAAAAATTAACAATTCATCATCAAAAAAATATTTCATGCGGTGTAACTAAATAACTAAAATTTTTGGTAGGACCCACAATTCGTTTTACTAAAAACATGGCACTGAAGACATAAACCTAACAACCAAAAATTATTATCATAACTAAAAGTTTAAAATAAACCAGAGAAACTGGTATAGCCAGTGTAACATTATATTGATTAAAATATTGTAATTAATGGAACTATTTCTTGTCACACAGCTATAATTATTTTATTATTACGCCCACGAAAATTCTAGAAGGTTTTAAGAAGGTCGCCCGCTTGTGGGACAGCAAGTAATTTGCTTATTTCATTGAGATTTGTCGCTCTGCGTGTTGGTATGCATTTCATTATACCCGTATTCAATACGTTTTTATTATGATTACATATTTATTATTATACAACGCTGGTTTTTCATTGGCACATAAGCCTCAATTACATATATCTGGTTTGCAGAAAAACATAATTGTTAGTTTATTTATAACCTACTAAATCATAAAAAATCCCTAATAATAAAATACTGAAATATAAATAAGTTCTTTTAAAATTAAATTCGTTATAATTCATTTAGCATTTAGCTAAATTATTTAGCCGTTAAACATAAAGACAGTTCATAGCTCGCTTATATTGTTACGGTTTTATTTATAACGAGCTTTTGCCCGCGGATTCGCTCGCGTTTAGAAGTATTATTATATACAAACTTTTGATGCCCTATTTTAACCCCTTGAAGGTAGAATTGATCAAAACCCTTCCTTAACGGATGCCTACGTCATAACATCTACTTGCGTGCCACATTTCAGCCCGATCGGTCCAGTGGTTTGGGCTGTGCGTTGATACTTGATAGATCACCATGTCAATCAGTCACCTTTGAGTTTTATATTATTCATAATGTTTAGTACTAGTTTGTCACTACATATATTGTGCAGAAAAGCAAGGCAAGGCTACCACATATAGAAATAAAAACTAATCGAATAGAAACTCACGCACATAAGGCAACTAGTTGGCCCATCCGTAAGAACTTGAATTAATCTTAATAGAAAATTAGTTCGGGCTTGGAAAGTTCGTGATCTGAAGGTGATCATGTATCGTTTACGTCGACTTTAATTATGCGAGTTTCAAATGCCGATCATACTCGAGAATAATCGCTGGGCCTTGTTCTAATTTTTATAGTTTTTATGGCTAACTTGGTTTTTTTATTACACGTTGACAGAACACAATTAAATTGAGATTTTTATAAACTATCATGCATTTAAAACAAACATTGTACTGAACCAAATATTATTTTGGTTATCACTACATATTATAAAAATATAAAGTCGCTTTTATTTCCCTCATGTCCATTTGTTCCCTGTAATCTTTCAAACTAAGCAACAGATTTTGATGCGGTTTTCTTTAATAGATAGAGTGATCCAAAAGGAAGGTTCATAATTATAATAACATCCATTAAATAGTGGAGAAATACTGTTATTTTTTAGGTTTCTGATGTGATGTCGTAAATTTTTTTTTTCTCCGTTTACATTGCAAACGCAGGCTGAACCCTAAGAGATTTATCAAAATAATGTACTAAGTATTGTACATAATGGAAACGTCTACAGGAAAGTCCGCGATGGTCTGGTCTATCTCTTATGGATATCCCACAATAAAAGTTTTTTGTCATTTACTTTTAACGATAAATAATGGCTAATTTTCGAAACGATTTTAACCAATACGACATTAACCCTTATTCAATTAAACACTTTAATTACATTGTAGATTTAATATAGATCTATATGGCCCTTTACAGTACTTATATGATTTATATGAATCTTTTCGAAGATAATTGCGAGACGTAGCTTTTGCGGCGGTACCGACCAATGCGGACCACGGATAATGAATGTAAATCAAAACTGCTGAATCGATTTTAATAATTTTTTTCAGTGGCTATATTATATTTTATACCCGTGCAAAGCCGGGGCGGGTCGCTAGTTATATTATAGAGTAGACCATTTAAGGGCGTTCCGTCCGGAGATTCCGTAATTGACCGTATTTAAAACCTTATAAACTCATAATCTGAAAGCTACAAAGTTATAATAAAAATACAGCAATAATCTTCAGTATATTAACATTCCTTTTGTCGTTTTAAATTTTCTATTTTTGTTTGATCGTCTTTCGATACTCATGATAATATCAGCTTCCAAAGTAATACCAATTTGTTAAAATTCAAGCATACATTCAGCATCTCCTTAGGATTTACAAATTACTTTTATTTGAAACTCACGCCAATAGATCGACAATATCATAAACTACTTATTCGCCGTTTTAAATTTTTTTTAGGACAATTTTGAACTAAGATAAGTAAAAATAATAGGGTTTTGGCGCGATCTCGGCAACGCGGCAAATGTATGGTCGTTTGCTCGGGGGACGAACTATTATAAATCTGACCACAAATATTTTTGGTGCAATTATTAATACTATATTATTGTATATGTGCCTTCTGCCACCACGCAATTGTCCTGACTCTTAAATTTAATCAACAAAGTGATGTCGATCTCAGAGGAACAACTAAGTCGTTGTATAGGATGCGCAGGCGCATTTTTAATGACTTAACGGCCTTGACGCGTGACTTTTAACACGATTTAAATGTTAGGAATGAGTAACAATCAATTGCAAATACCATACGATTGTGATCAAACTATTTACATGTACGATGTCATGATAAAGTAACAAAGTACAACAGAGTCTCTTTAAGGGCTTTAAATTATATTATTCAACTTAAATAGTATGATGAAATAAAATTCATAGGTCTTTTTTTTCCTTTTTAATACTTTTTTTATTGCTAGCGACTATCCGACTTATTTGGCAAAAACAGTTCATCGGGCAACCATTTTTCCATACTAAAACTATTCTCTGGACTTATTTACATACTTACATCAGTATGGATATGAATTACTATTGTTTTATTTGTTAAAATTATACATGACTGTCATTTCATAATTTTTCATGTACACATACATACCAACTTTTTCGTAAAAATTTTATAAAAATGTTATTTTAATCTATCTTATCTTGCTGATGTTCCGAAATAAGCGGTATCTCTAAAATCTAGGTGACGTGTTCTACTTTCTTCTGATAAATATCCTGGGATTTTACATCTAATGTAAATATTGCGAAGTGTGTACTGAAGCCGTAAATATTGTATTTTTATCAATCAAATA
The DNA here is from genome assembly GCA_937595015.1 of Polyommatus icarus. Classification (NCBI taxonomy): domain Eukaryota; kingdom Metazoa; phylum Arthropoda; class Insecta; order Lepidoptera; family Lycaenidae; genus Polyommatus; species Polyommatus icarus. Next base: position 18,184,456 of record OW569323.1, on the reverse strand, counting down.
AACCGAGAAATTACTATTTACCTGCAAAAATCCTAGGTAAAAAGGGTAAAATAGAAAAAAAATAGATATAGTTTTTAAGAAATATAACTTGATAACTATAGGTATAATATGACTCGTTGGTTTGACTTTTATTTTAATTTTACTACCAAAACGACTAGTTACAGATACTCATAATATGTCAAGGTAATGCGACTAGGTTTTCAATACGCAAATGTCAATTTTTGTCTCTAATTGTACCTACAACTAGTGTATCTAGAATAATCTAGAATATTTAATGTTTGTAAACATGCTATTTTTTTATTCTATATTAATAAGAGATTTTTATCCAAAAGATAATGTTAATCCCATTATATTTTATACTCTACTATCATTTTTATATCATAGCCTACAATATGTTATTTAAAAAATCCCCTACTAATCTCTTTTGAAACGGCTCGACCGAATTTTATATTGTTATCAGGTAGATCTGATAAATTTTTCATACACGAAATAGCAATAGCTTTTACCGGGTCAGCAAGTGATTCTTGAAGAATTAATGATTGTACCAAAACAAAATCCTGAGTATAATAAATGTATAAATGTAATGAAGGAAGCGATTCCTTATAATTAGGTATATCAATGTCTAGTCATAATATGAAAGCCATAGCATACCAAGTACATACATACATTCGTCCAATACCTACCGCCCAGTGAAAGTTAAGTACAGCAATTGTCAACTGTGCTTATAAACAAACAGCCTATAAACAATACACAGTACATTGAAATGTGAACATTAATCGCAGCACTTAAAATTCAATTTACAGTGACTTTACGAAGCCTTTAAACCTGCTGCGGAAGGTATTATTTGATAACATAATAAGCTGTCATTGACTGACGAAATCGATACCAAAATCGTTGGTAGCATTTCGATAGTAGCTTGACGTTTCACATCATGAGAAACCGCAGTATTTTGATAATAATAATATATTCTGGGGACTTTTGTCACATATTTTAATTAAATACTGTTTAGAGATCTTTGGAATTAAAGCACTTCAATTTCAAGTTTCATGCTTTTTAACAGCAAATAGTTAAGGTCCATTTAAATCCATTTAAAAGTTAAAATTAAATATGAACCCGTTTACTTTTTCCTTAATAACTGTCAATATCTCGTGACGAATAATTTCTGAGAACTTCGAGAAATCATGTCTGCGCTTAATTTGATTTAGCAATACGTTGTAACCAACGTAATACAACGTATAATTTTCTTTAACGATCAAGTGAAAAGTGACATAAGTATCAATTTCATAGAAATTTGAAATGATGGTGCACCTGTCATTACAAAAACGTAGACTTTACTAATGATACTTTGCTACATGTATTGTTTGGATTTCCTTGGAAGTTAAAAAAGAAACTTCATGTTATTGTTCTCTATAAGTCTTTACTTTGAGCTTAAGCTATATTAAAATGAGCTCTAAAATTCAACATTATAATTTAAGAAAAGTACTTATAACTAATCAATCAATATTGTACCATCGAGGAAGTTGATTCCTCTGCATTTGAGAGACTAATGTCATTTGGTCGATCATGTCAATTCAATGTTATTGTGATCTGTCGGCTGGCTTTGACGTAATGCATCCAAACTACGTAGGTCCCCCTTCTGCATAGGAATCAACTTCTCTGATAGTACTTCATTCTAAGAAAAATCTTTTGAGGAAATCTTTTTTATTTGTGCTAGACTGTATTGAGAATGTACAGTATTACTTAATTTTATCGTTAATTTGATATGGTTACGGCTATATCATTTACCATTAAGACGACATTCGTGTCAAAATGATTTCAACATGTAAAAATATTTCCTGTAGGCTCTCGAGCGTCGGCAAACAATTTTCTCAAGCCGCCGCGCTCACGCAATCGGTTACAAAATAGTAGTGTCAATAGTTACATCCATGAAAATACTTTTAGATTCGTTCGTTATAACACCGATAATTTAATAAGGCAAAATACTGCTGCAATCATTTCGTAAGTTGGAGATTAGACGGCGATAAACATTCGATTTGCCTTTGTATTTAATTGCAGGTATTGATTACTTTAGATAGAGATCGAAGGATAACATATTTCATCCGGCATAACTAGCTTATCCGTGTACTAGCAGATCATAAAGAACTACGATTATTATATTCGTTGCAAAGTTTTGCTTTGTTTTTATAGCGTCATATTTCATTTCACACTTTCTAATTTTGAAAAATAAAAGTAACGCTTGAAAATAAAATTTATTAGGCGTGTCTTTTTTAATTTATTGTTCTTTCGTTTCCAGGTAAACCGAGTGACGTATAGAGGTCGCCCGTGCGGATTGTTGACCTACACTCGATCGGTCACCGGAAGCATTATGCCTTATACGTCCCCGACGATCTAAAGTACGAGCCGCACTTGAATATCGACCGGAATGAAATAATTATGCCAATAGACTGCTGACTGGTCACGATGGAGGAGGTGACGACGCGTGCCAATCTCGAGTACATCTCTCTGACCCCCAAAAGTCAGAGAACTGGATCTACAACTTTTACGCAGATAACTAGCGATGACTCTCAGCGGGTAAACGGATTCGATAACCAGTCCGACATGGACTCTCTAAGTTCGATGCACTCTCTTGTCCTTAATTCGAAATCGCCATCTGCAACGGTATTCGTAGCGGCGACCCAACCAGAGCGACCCGTGAACACGTCTAGCGTAGACGCACTCGCCAACAACGGTCCCCACGTGGTCACGATCAGGATCAACACCGACGCCGACAAACCGCGAGCGCCGAAGATTTCGAGCGTCCACCTGAAAAGCGAGGTGGACTTCGAGCCCATCAAATATGAGACTAGCAAGAAAAACAGCAGCCTGATCACACTGAATGTCGAGGAGAGTCGACCGAAAATTCTAGATGGCGAGGAGCTATCCAAAATGGACAAGCCGCCGTTCATCTACTGCAACTCGTACACGAGTCCGATTTCCAATCTGATGATGTCCAGCGGCCAGTGCTCCCCGAGCGACACCCTAGACTCGGGCACGTGCAGCGACCTCGACGGTACGCCACCGCCTCTCCCCAAAAAGAAGACGTCCAAATCGAGTTCAACGAAGAAAGCCGTCTCCGTCACGGTAATTAGTTCGGCAAGAAATCACGGCGAGGTCGATTTTGAAGATAACGATTCAAACATATCGTGTGACTCGTTAAATAGTAGCGAATTAAATGGAAGCGTGCACGCGGAGGAAAGTCCCAGCGACGATGCAAGTAAAAAAGAAACGAAACAGTCTTCCGAGCCTCCGCCGCGAGCCGCGATCAAAGTGAACAATAAAAACGGCAGCTTTCTACCGCAAGGTCTCCTGCAAGACATACGAGATCGTTCGGCAAAACTCGCAACTACGGAAAACGAAAGTGTGGACACGGTCGATGCGGTCGAGGAAATAAACGAAAATACCGCGTTGACTCCAGATATTTCTAAAGAAAGCTCACAATTAACGTCCTTCCTTCTGGTCTCGCAGTTGAACAAGGAAGTCAACAAAAACAACGCAAACTTATCGCCGCCGCCCGCTTGTAAATCACCCATAATAAGGGAAAGCACCTACGAAGAGAGACAGCAGCTGGAAAAGATGAAAGAAGAAATTTGCTACAGTAGTCATTACTTCGATGCGGATAAATTTTATGATTTTCACTTGAACGAGAAACAATTTGACAATGTGCCGGTGAAAAGTGATAATTGTGATAAAAGTGCGACCGCCTCCGAGATAGAATATTTCGCCGGAGTGAAAGATTTCAAGTGCGAGGATGCGCAGTCTACGATTAAAAGTTCAAAGGGAACCATTCGTGGTGTTAAAAATCGCGTGCGTGCCGGCATCGCTACATTCCTTCAGATTCAGAGCGCTACCAAGGTAATTTCTTCATTTATTTTTTAACCTCCTGAGCAGTCAGGTATTTATTACTTGCAGAAGCGTTGAACAAAATGTAATTTCTACTTATTGTTAATATTTATCCTAAAACAAAATGTGCGGCATAAATCCCTAAATCCTAATTAGAATATTCAGAAACTTTATTTACTTTTACAGCTGCTTATAATCTGTAAGCTCTCATTATAAACACCGGCTTAGAAGGTCGTCGACTGAAGAACTCGAAAGTAAATTACTACAAAACATCACAAAAAATACATTTTTCATTTTAAATGTATATTTTGTCTGATTTTGCCCCTTGATTGTCTGATGACAATATTTCCACAATATTTATTTCGACTTTGCACGATTTGCTTTTCATTACGAAAGTTTCAAATTTGATTCCAGTTAAAAAGAATAATTTACTAATAGCTGTCAATAATAAATTTTAAACTGAGTTCAAAACAGTAGCAGCAAGGTGACAATGCAATTATGATTAGTACGTTGTCTAATACAATCGTGAATACACAGTCAAGAATAGCTTTCATAGTGACGTTCAAACAATAGCGGTGCCAATTATAGTGCTTCTGTTGAGATATTGGTCATTGTTTCAGAGTTAGCTATTTAGCACAGTTTTATAAGTATTGTTATGTACTAGCATCTATATAAAAGTTCTTTATACAATACCTTATGTCCTAAAATTTCCTGGTCCAAAAATAAGAAAAACTTTGAACTATTATTGGTTTAAGTTTCTAATAAAACATTTAAAAAATGCATAATATTATTAAGATTCAATAAAAAATAGGTACCAGTCGATCTCCTATTTAACTCCCTAGGGTATCCCAAAGGGAATGGAAACTCCATCGAGTTTTGAAAGATTAGTTTTAGTGGATATTTATCTCAAAGGGAACACGTCGTGTGCGTATGCGTTTTGCCTTTTGCGTTTATCAATCAATCAGCTTTGCTTTATTCATTTTGTAAATATATTTTGTCATTGAAATTCAATCATGAATATTATGTGATCTGCTTGCTAAAATGATAGTCAAATCAGCGAATTGCTTTTTGTAATGCGATATCATCATTAACGTTAGTGTTGGTTATCGCCTGGCGTGCGATAGGAACGAAGAAGCAGTGAGGCGTCTCATGCTAATTGTATGGTAATTCAATTTTTATTCCGAATAAATGAAAGTGGACGCATGCGATCTATAAGTCAAGGCTGCAGTCAGTTCCGTGAATGACATGCTAATGCTGTCGAATGGTTTTGTATGACACGATATGTGAGATACCATACTACACAGTAAACACTAATAATATCAATTCAAAAGTGTATCGGTCTGGCTGTCTCTCTAAAGTTCGTTTTGAATCTCAAACCGCTAAATATGATTTGATGTCATTTTTTTATGGATGTAATGTGGGACCCGCGATATTTACGAATTTGTGTGCATACTATGTAGCAGACAAAATATGTAATATAAAATATGTTTGTAAAACATACAGACGTGTCTGGCTCTGCATGAAAGGAAGACCCTGTTTCTACACAAGTGTTACTAAGAATATGTTATATTAATATTTCAACGTTTACTTAGGTTTATTCTTAACGTTTCCTTAGAAATAATTGTTTTCGCATCGCAAAACTTTGACCCCGTTGCTAATAATAATTCTTATAATACACGTATATTGTATTCAAAAGACAACAATATATTATTTGTCTATACTCTACAAGGTATTTTAAAAGGGTGGATCTCTTAAGTTACGTTTATATCACTCAAAAAACTTCGCCTATTGGCATTATTATACAGGATCAACTGCCAATTTTTTTTCAACTTTAGATAAATAATAATTGATTTTGCATCGTAGTCAAATGACAGAATATTGTATGATATATTTAATGAGTATCTATTTTTATAAGTTTTATGCTAAATGTTTCAAGTTACTTTTTAAATAAGCAAATAACTCTTCCATTTACTCTTGTATCTATTACCCGCTGCTATTATACTAAACAAGGCTAAACATAATGAACAGTTAACTGTTACGTTAGCACTTAACTTTTACTTCCTAATTATATATTTAATTAATATTTTAGACCGTTCCATAACAGAATAATCTTTTGTGTATTCATTTTGTTTTTATTTGCATTTTGTTTACAACATTCTGAGTTCTGACTGGTTAATATAACTGGTTCTTAGCTTATAATATTATGTTACAATAATCTACATAAATGTCACAGAAATAGCTTTTTATAAAGAAATACTTTTTTGAAACAAAAATAGACTACGAAACTACAGAACCGATTTTGATAAAATTTTGCATAAACAGACTGTGGCGGTACCCAAAATTTGCCTAACAATCCTACATCGCGCTATCGAAGTTTCGGAGAACGGCAAGATATATACAACGTCTGAAATGACGTCAGTGGGCTTCGGCCTGGCCGGGCATACCACCTCGCTCGGTCGGAAGATCTTCCTTTGGCCTCCACGCATTTATTCCCACATTGGTGACCCCGACAAGAACACGCATCCTTCTGGACATCAGTCATCATCAACATTCCCAACCCCTCCGCACCACGTCAGCAGACATCAAGCACAACCGGGTCGCCTCGACCATAAGCCGCGTTGGGCGTCCGCGCTGGTCGAACCCGTGTCCGGCTTGAACGGGGCAGCCATAGGCTACAACGACCGGTCAGCAAGCAGAGCACGGGGTCCCTCTCCTGGTCATTGCACGCGTAGCTTCGGCCCACACCTGACAACACAAGCGCCTTGAAGAATACCACCGGTCTTCGGGGGGGAGTGATGTGGCGGTACCCAAAATTTGCCTAACAATCCTACATCGCGCTATCGAAGTTTCGGAGAACGGCAAGATATATACAACGTCTGAAATGACGTCAGTGGGCTTCGGCCTGGCCGGGCATACCACCTCGCTCGGTCGGAAGATCTTCCTTTGGCCTCCACGCATTTATTCCCACAAGACTAAACCTAGGGGAAGGAAAGAAGATACTTTTTATCCTTGAAAAATATACGATCAAATGATCTAAGTCGTGATCAGCTGTTTGTCATGATATTATAATCCGACCAAGTTACGTAGGTCCGACATCTGCTATGGAATTATCTTACATAACCTGACAGTCTTACCAACAGTCCCTGCCACCGAATACACTTGTAATTGGACACAAGATAACAGGCAAGACAAGGTGCGGGTGCCGAAGCAATAAATATAATTTATGATCACAATTAAGAAGAGCAAGAAGCCTTTTGCAATAACAATCAGCGACCTTGATCATAAGATTGTCATTATCTTTCAATATTCAATTTTTCATGTTGCATCATCTGTGGTATAATTAAAATTTATAAAGCAAATAGAACAACTGTAATAAACTAGTTGTTGCCTTCAATTTTGTTTGAGCAGAATTTGGTTTATCGCGTTTGGGTACGTGGTTTATTTTATGTCGTAAAGATTATCTTATGTGGACAGACAGATAGTTCTTTGTAGGAATCCCGCAAAGTTAAAGTATCTCCACACCAAATTTCATCAAAATTGGTTCCGCAGATTGAATTTAAAGGAATTGTACTATAGGGAAATTCATTATTCAACAATTCATACATAGAAATTGTAAAGGACCATAATATACATATTTTACAAAACAAAGAAATGAGTAGAACCTGATATAAAGCCATTTAAAATAACTTGTAAACTTTATTGATGCTCAAAGTCGCAAGCAACAGTTTAGAGATGTTGTAGAAAACATGAGAGCGTGCCACTAAGTGAGTTTCACGCCCGGTTAGTTTCACTGTTCCGATTGACTATAGAGTATAGATACTATACACGGATAGTGTGTATAGTATACATATTATACGTCATCTTACCCCGATATATTTTTTTTTTGAACCAAAAAAGAAACGGATTTTACCTGATTGTTGAAATGGTAGAGCCGACCCTTTCATGCCAAATCATAGCTCTTACCACTTAAAAAAAGAAAATCAGACCATTTAGAAGTTATATAAATGCGAAAATGTGCTATAATATTTTATTCTTGTAAAACGAACGATTTGCGAGCAAAATTTTTCAGGCAGGTCGTCACTGCGACCCATGAGGATCTATTGTGACTCCTTCGCACTAGAGAATCATCCCCAACCCAATACTGCTCATAAATTGAACGATATGATTAGGGTTGGTACCACGAATCCTAACCATATCGTTCAATTTATGCGAGCAAAATACAATGCTATTAATTTATATTCAATATTAAATAATAGAAATTGTTTCAATTTAAATGACTTGATCACTATGACAATCACATTAAAATTCGTCGCACAACAATCTAATACTTGATCAAAACATTAAAATGCGTTGCGTAGTTCAAAAGATTTCAACGCGTTCACAGAGAATGACGTAGTGTGAAGCTTAAAACAAACCTAAGCGTCAGTGACAGGGGACGCGGTACGCGATACGGGAGCGTCTGCAACGCGAAACTGGCCGTCACCTGCGCGACTACGGTGCGAACCGTCAAACGTTAATATCATGACACAATCTATCAAAACGTATACAAATCAAAAAATCATAAACTAAAGAGTTGTAGAAAAACGAAAAACTAAAAAAGGTTTTAAAAAAGAAGTCTAGTTATTTTCACTTCAAAACACGCGTCTGACAACTTGACGCGCACGTTCCGCTTGCCGACGCGAACATTTCGCGTCGCGGTCGTGCAGGTGTGCACAGCGCCATAATATTACATGGGCAGCGTCCGCCGCGCGGTAGACGTTACCGCTTCGCAGTCGCTTTGGTCGCGTAGGTTTGTGGAATCCTTAAAGCTTTGTTTTATTTAACAAAAAAAAATTACAATTTCTATTACTTATTTATTAAATTAATGTTTATTTTATTTATTATTACATTATAGTATTTCTCTATAAACTTTTCCGTATCGAATAAGTGACTCTTCGAGAAACTTTATAAGTCTAGATTCTAAGTACTCTTTACAATGCTAGGTAATTCACTTGATTGGCAGTTCCCATGTATAAAATTATAGGAATGTGCATATTCAGATAAGAAAAGATTGAAGGAAGTGTATAACAAATATTCTTCCTATTGCTGTAAAAAACTATGATCAGATCTTAATTACGTTCGATAGCATCCGTATAATTAGATTATGATTGTATGTTCTATCACTCGGTAATAAGGTTGGAAATCTGTTGTCGGTGGGGCGTCATCTTTGTAGGTGAAATTTAATTCTTGAATAATAATAGGAAAATCTGCTCTCAGTAATCTATTAACGTTTTTCGGTGATAGGAATTTTCCGCTGTTGTTTCGTTCATAAGAATTATGACGTCATAATTAGATGGAGATGTTTTGTAGTAGCGTTACTAGTTTTTCTACTTAATATTATATTACCTATGGTTCAAGTCATATATTTATGTAAACAAAGTTATGTGTGGGTGGAAATATTATTATGTACCAATTTTAATGTCACTAATTTACCGCGCAATCGATTGACATTCATTTGGTCAAGTATAAAATATAATATTCTTTTATTCATATGGAAACGTATAAACAAATTATAAGTTGTTGGTCATTTTAATTTTTACATTTTAATATGTAAAAATAAAAATGACCAATAACATCCTTTAAATAAATTACTTTTTAAACTCACAATAACTTACTTTTTGTAAGACTTTAGGATAAACTATTTACATACGCTTTGCTTAAAGCCAAGAAAGTTTTGATGCTCATTTTCTTTGTATGAATAATGCTTTCTTTTACACTCATAGCAAACAAAAGATGTAAATGGCATGGTTATGCTCTAGCAATTTCAGATCTAACCATAACCGATGGCAGAGTTAGATTAGTATTAACGGTGAACCCAAGATGATGTGGTTTACAACATATTTGGACCGCAATGATATCAAAAATGCTATATCGTGGAAAACGATTTAGATTCGTGCGATATCACAAATCGATTTTAAAAACTATATAAATGGCTGACTACTAAAAAAATAAAAAATAAACGAACCAGGCGTTGAAATAAACTTGTTGTTTATTTTTTGACGTCGTCATTTTAAAACTTATAACCGCTTGAAATAGACTATTACTAGAACTTAGGCTATGATCTAAGCCAACAGCTATAGTGTATCGGTGATATATGTCATGACATAATTCATGACGTGAGGTGAGACCCGTCACGACATTGTCAGGAACGCGGAAATGCTGATAATATATTCAACTAAGTAATCAATCTATATTATTTTAATACGATCGATATGTTTTTGTCAGCTCTATATTTTTTAGCAAAAAAGTTTTGTCTTATGATTTTTTACTAGTACAGCTGCAGTTTTTAATTAGTTTTCAAATTAAATCTTTTTATTCCCACAAATGGAGTCCATAAATAATATTATTATAATATCAACTAGAATGACATTTTAAATTTATTTACGTGTCGATTCGGTTTGAACTGATTTACATGATTACGTGTCGATTCGGGTTGAACATTTATAATTGAATAATTATAATTAACATAATAACATTACGTCAATATGGTCTCTAAATTGTTGACTAACTTACAAGTCATTTGGTAAATTAACTTCATTATTCCATTAAGTAATAAGTAGTGAGCTCAGGGTTCTCACCAAGCCTTATTTACTCCAAATAATACGAAAATAAAATAGAAAACTTCGGAATTTCACACACATTTTGTAGGTTCTGTGAAAGTTTAGTTGGAGATTTCGTTTGTATTACTTACAAACTTGTTTTTGTGGTTGATGATAGCTTTGTTGAGTTTAACGACAATTGGGTGTCAATGAGCATACGGGTCGCGTTGTGGTAAGTGATTTCAATTCTACAGTTATGGACGTTTTTGTGGTCGCTATTGCTGTTTTCTATTTTGGTTTCTTCTATTTGATTTTAATAACAACCATTGTAATTTTTTTTTCAAAATTTTAACACCTTCATAATTAGCGCATTCTGTAGTTTAGTAGCCGATCCATCAGTTACGGAATTCTGCTACTTCAGATCAAGAAATAGTTTCGATTCTGTCCAGATTCTATCCAGTATATCCAGATATATTATCTTCCTCGAAATCGTATGTCATCAAACAAAGGCCAAACCTCAGATCTTTTGAGTTCTGACCAAAAACACTTGACTTGGTATGGCGTTGTTGCCGAGGCTGATGTTAGATAATACCAGAATGGGGGCACAGTTTTCTGCATATAAAAATAACATAACAGATAACGGCTTGCCTAGTGTTTCTATTGCACTACAAACTATTACGTAGTTATAGCAAACAAACGATAACCTTTACCCCGGTGCCCCGATGGCCTTTATTTTTCTTTTAACTGGACATTACTCTGCCATTAGCCTCAACACTGATTGCGACAAGCAGATAAAGTACGCTTAGGCTTTTAAAGAACAAACGTTATCACTGACAGATGACGCAAGCGAGAAGTACATTACGTGATCAGCGGCGGTCAACCTGCAGGATGACATGGTTACAAATTGCTGACCTACTATGAAATGTTTTAAATGCCAATGCTTTTTTGGGCTTAAATCTTCCGAGATAAAATTTTATGGTGCTACATTTTATTTGCATTTAGTAGTTCGTTTATTTTCAAAGTGAAAACAGCTTTAGTGTTGTATGCTTTTTAAACTGGTAAAAACAATTTAGTTATCATGGGGCCATATATTATGACGTGATCGAAAATTCGTAAGACGAAGGAAGAGCAGGCTCCCGGCGCGGCGTAGATGAGGAAGTAACACTCCCTTCTTTTGTAACGATTTGTCAAAAATTTATTAGTTATTAAACACTCCCGGAGTGCATCCTGTTGTTCTGAGGCTGAGTGGATATAATCTGTTAGTCTTAAATAGTTAACTAAAAATAAAAAATGTGATATTACATACTTTGGCATAATATCAAAAGTACCACATTTTATTACCTCAATACTTTATTCGAGCTGTTCCAATTGACCCAAATTACAATTTCGAAAATACCATATACTTACTACGTATAAGTATAAATAATTAACAACATAATGAGTGTTTACTAACAATTGCACAGTTTTTGGGAGGCACATCATAATATTATTGACTAAGAATCAATAATTTTGATGATTTCGCAAGCAGCGCCAAGTTTGAAAATTCCCGATTGCGACACGGTGCTTGAGTAACATTTTATTACTTTATACTTCAATGTAGTAATGTGATATTTTTGTCCTAATTTTATCAAAGACAAACATGTTGTAGCTCTGTCACAAACGAGAGACTTAAAAATAGTTTTAATCCAGGTGGATAGTTAGAATCTAGATAAGATTCTACATGATCCAGTTAGAAGTGAATAGCGTGTCTTAATAAAATATATCAATTAAAATTTTTTCAAAGTCAGACAGAAGACAGAACATTGAGGTGTGTTGGTAGAGCATGATAAACTCTGAAAAGTTTATTAACTAGTGCTGTAATGCAATTATTAAGACCTTTAGGTATAATGTAGTAGTTGCCCGTACATATAGTTTAACCTTTGCCTAGTAGGCAAAGGTTAAACTATATATTACTAACTACTGTTAGTAATTAGTCATAAATCATAAATTATCTAAATCATTCATAATATTTATTCATTGTATTTTGAGTGTACATTTATAAGAGTAAGTACTACCTACTAACATTGCATGCGATCAAGCATAGATTCATGTAACAGTGTCGTGCTAAACGGTTTAGCGGCTTCAGTAAGTGGACTAAACGGTCTGTCATATCACTTGATCGGAATGTTTGGCGTATGAATGTGTATGTAGAGACCGTCTGCTGTCTTATTACGAATAATGACTGTGCAAAAAATACCTTAACACATAAAGCGCTTAAAACAAAGTGTAATTACCGGCTTCGTAAACTGAAATTGTATCCCAGGATCTTCGGGAGCTGAAGCTGAAAATGAAAGTTATTCGTTTTGTTTTTGATTTTGCTAATATATTGCATAAAAGAAAATAAAATTATCAATGCCAATATTATTTTACATAATTATTATAATAATCATTTAAATTGATGATTAATAATTATCAATAGCATAGACACAAGGAATTATTTCAGGTACTTAAAGCCTAGAAAATGTATAGTTCCCGAAAAGTTTTTGGCGCCCACAAAGTCACGTGAAAAATTCTAGAGAGAGTCATGATACTATTAAAGTGGCTCGGTTTTTCCAAACGTGATTAATAAAAACCTCCATCAACAACATTTAAACAACGGTATATTATAGCTAAACCTTTAAAAGTTTTTTTTCAATTATTTGGCCATTAAGTATTTCTGGTATATTCCATCGATATCGATAGCTGTTCAAACATCGTCTACAAACAAAATGAATGGGTGAAGACGATAACCGTACCGCGTCCCGGCCGGGCCGGCCTTGTAAGGCTAACGCGTTGTACCGGTTTGAGGAAAGTGGGGACCGAATATCTAGCGGAAATATTTGTTTGTATTAATACGGGCCTTATAGGCCGCGTTTAGAGACTTTTAATGATCATTAACTTTAATTTAATGAAGTATATAAGTATATAACTTCAGAGCATACATTTTTGACGTTTAATTTTTATTATGATGTTAATCGTTTATTGTTTAACGTTGTTAGTGGAGGAGAAAGGAAGATCTTCCGACCGAGCGAGGTGGTATGCCCGGTCATGCCGAAGCCCACTGACGTCATTTCAGACGTTGTATATTATATCTTGCCGTTCTCCGAAACTTCGATAGCGCGATGTAGGATTGTTAGGCGAATTGTGGGTACCGCCACAATTGGATAAGAGATTTTGTCTGATTATCATTTTTAATTCCACCAAAAACGACCAACATTTTTCACTCCTAATACTACTGTTTCCTGTGTTCAGACCTAGATTAATATCGATCTAAATTGTTTTCGTTCTATATCATTAATCGAATACCAAGCTAACCGTGACGATATTTCCTTGAAAACAAATGATACACTATAAATTGCAGTCCACGATCATTTTAATAGAGTACTTCCTAATAGCCAGCCAGGAATGTGATATATATCCAATGAATATGCAAAATTAATTTATTAACCGCCAGATATAGTTAACGGCACTATTAATATCCATACTAATATTATAAATGCGAAAGTGTATATGTTTGCAGTATGTTTGATGCGCTTTTCACGCCCAAAGCGCTGCACCGATTTTGCTGTGTAAGGAGACACAATGAGCGCCGGGAAAAATGTAGGGCTCCCGCGCATTAAACGAATTTTATTGCGACGGAGCTGCTACCGTTTCTAGTATTTTAATATCCAAAGATTATTACAATAACTTGTCCTACACAAGTCAACATGGGTTTGGTCAACTTGCACCAGTCTATCTTATTATTGTGTTAAAACCATAAAGTTAATATACCTAGATAGGTATATTACCTTTATGGTTAAAACAGAGGTATTGACGTTTCCTTGGCTTTGTCTAGGTCAATTCTGTTGGAGTACTGCCGAATTTTAGTGGGTAGATCAGCGTCTACCACCTAAGAGAGAGATTCTTACATATTATCCGCAGTGGGAGTGGGATCCCTGATCTATCGCAGAATATGGAAACGCATTTCTGAACTTAAAAATAAAGCTTTAATTATTGTTAATAATTTTGAAAAATATCGCCCTTTCTGTATCCGCGAAGGATTGTAAATTAAGGCGAATACTGTGAAGACTGTGACTGTGACCAGATACCTGTGGCAAGATTTAGTAAAAGAGAGAGTATAGTTTTTAGAGTTGTCAGCTAAACACCATTATTTTAAACCCCGACTGGCTTAAGATCCATAAAGCATAAAACCTTGAACCAGCTATATAGAGCATGACTTTATAAAAGCTAAAACAAAACAGAGACAGAGATAGTAAAACAATTATGTAATGATTCATAATCTTTTTCTTATTTACTGTATTAGCCTTGTACTTCATTGTTTAGGGTTCCGTCCCAAAGGGTAATTTTTATAGTTATGTTCCTTGCAATTTTTTTTGAAGTGATAATTGTCGATTTTAAATATTGCTTCCCAGGCACACATATTATGGGTACGGGAAATATTGAAATTCTGAATTAATTGCTAATCCCACGGTAGGCTACAAGTTATATCATAATTAAGGAAATGATATCAAAAATATGTCCATACAAGTTTGTATAATTTAGATTCACTCCATATGATCCAGTAAATTAGTAAAGCGTAAAATACACGTACCACAAAAGATTAAACATCTGTTGAACAGTTGTTTGGAGACTATTTTGTACTGAATTTTTCTCTAATCAACTGTTCAACAGGTGCTTAAATATTTATTTGTAGTAAGACCGTTAGCGTTGAGGCATCCATACTAATATAAAAGTGTGAAAGTGTATCTGTCTATCTTACGCTTAAACTGATGATCCGATTATGATGATAGTTTAAATCTTGGGAAAGATCACATAAGGATAGTTCATAATATGGCAAAATGTACGGTTTTTAATACCTCGATCGTGGGAATCGCAGACAATAGAATATTCAATTGTTATGCGGCACCCGGGTGCCGCTTGCGAGTTGTTGGTATAAAGATAAACGAATTAATGCGCTGCGAAGTTGCGAGCATCAACTAGCTTAGTTTAGTCTGTAAAACCCCAAAAACTGCTCACAAAATAGAATTCGAGAAATTTTCTCGTAATGTCTTCATAACAAAACAGTTTACCATTATTTGCTTCGTTACACAATGTATAATTACTGACTAATTCGCCCACAATCATGTGGTGTGTATGACAGCAAGCGTTACAAATGTTCAGTCCAGTTATTCTCAGCTGTCCAGTTACTTTTCTATTTGTCTTACTTATATGAGTTTCTTTTGAACCGTATATCGGTTAAGTTAAGTTAAACTCATATAGTTTGACTTTATATATTAAGTTTTAGAATATAAGTTTCCAAAAGTCATAAAAACAGTTATTTTACTTTTATGATAATCATACAATTCTGAATAGGAAAATCATCAGTATAGAAAAAAATCGACCAAGTGCGAGTCGGACTCTCGCGCGAAGGGTTCAAAATCAAATTTCCCTTTTTTGCCTTTTGGCTACGGAACGAAAAAAATAACGATAAAACGTAATTGATAGTAAGGTTTACCTGAATCAATACTTGTTTTAAATCATAGTTAATAATAGTTGTTAATATTATCATGGATTAAACGTTAAAATCGATGTTTAATCTACAAAATTATGTGTAATAGTGGCCACTCAGGTCGGTTAACAGTCAATCCAATAACCTTAAATCAATTTTATAACTTAATGCTTCCTCTGTATAAAATCTTAAAGCATTTCGTAACATACATTATAAACATATTTGCGTCATTCCAAGTATTTTATAATGTTTCTACATTACTGGTCTTCAAATTACAACGTTCAAACTATTTATTATGACACGAATTTTGTAGTAGGTCACGTTTGCTACCTACTAATTTTAAAGTAAACATCACTTCTAAGTCACACATTAAAAGGTTGGTGTTATAAAAACCAATGTAGTGAATCTATACTAAGGACGCATTTAGAGTTATAATTAATGAACTATATCAGGCCCGCAACTTTGTTCAGCCAAAATTCGTTTATCACTTCGCAGCCGTACATTTTTCGGGATAAAAGTATCCTATGTCCTTTCTTGGGACTCAAAGTATCTCCGTACCAAATTTCAGTAAAATTGCTTCAACGGTTTGGGCATGAAGAGGGAACAGACAGACAGATACACTTTCGCATTTATTTGAATTATTATTAGTGTAGATTAATTAATCATAAGTGAATTCGCAAAATTAAACATGAATATAATTAATAACACAAAATTACGCTAACATTAAAATTAGTGAAAGGAGATTTTTGCATTTTCACTAATGTTATGTATACCAAGCACCCAAGTGTTATTTGCACACAAATTGTTAGTGGTACACCCATGTTTGGTTGCGGTGACCACTTGGTTAATGATGCAACCAGCTAACGGTAATCGCACACGACAATACACTTCGTAATTCGATTCGTGTTACGCGCGTCAGAATATCTAGTTTAATAGATCGTGTGTCGTTTTGTGAGATGGTAATCCATTAGTTGCTAACTGCTATCTTGATTTAATCAATAGATAAATTGTTTCCAAATTAATTTAAAACTAATACTTTTCTAAGTGTCCTGTATGGTACCTTACACCGGTTCGGAAACTAGCCCGATGACAAAAACTGCGCGAAAATTGTGATAAAAATTAACCTTAATTCTTTTGCGATAAAAATTACCATACTATATCACTTTCGCGTGCAGCGGCTTAAAGGTGAACGACAAACACACTTTTGTATATTTTGTAATATTATTATTTATTAGTAAGTAAAGATTAATTTAGCACTAAATACGCATGAAGTATTTTTTTATACCGTAACATGAAAATATGGTACATCGTGCACAATATATGACTAGCCAAGAATTAAAAATGTAGTAGTACAGTCAGTAGTCATGTAGTACACTGTACGATATGACTACCAACTGTTTAGTTAAAATAACAGTTTACCGGTAATGGGCCAAAACAGTTACATTACAAGGTAATTATAACATATGCCAACTATTGTGTAATATATTATGATAATTCATTTACTTTTACTTCATTATGTGTACTATATGCATATTTTAACATTAGAGAGGCGTGGACTACATTTTTTTCAGCTATTAGGTAAAGAGCGTTCAATGTTAAAATAAAAATCAAAAAGTGGTTTTCTGAACCCATCAACTCCCAAGCGGCATACGGGTGCCGCCAATTGAAAAGCTATGGTGTCTGCGATTCCCACGATCGAGGTATTTGTCTCATGCATGTGAGGAAAGCCTCCGCTTGCATACTTAAAGTTTGCACGGATTTTTAATGCACCGTTATGTAAAATAGACAAAAGTATTTAACTGTCCGGTTCAAAACATAGGTCCTTGTACTGAGCCACCTGAAAGTATTTTAACCTATCAATCCCCGTGAGGCCCAAGTGGGCCGCGATAACAAAAGATTTCCGACAAATTGGCGATCGAAGGATTAAAGCAAGTGCCCGCAATTGGCGTGTGTTTACATGTAATTACCTATATGCACACGATTTATTTTGTTAGAGCTGCTTATCGTTCGAATTCATCGAAAAGTATGGTCAAACGGCAATTTTTTGATCTTACTAAACTTTCCTACTTATTACGTCAAATTTTACTAAAAACGCAGACTTTATCTTTAACTTTCAAATATAAATAGCACCTTATTTGTGAAGTACGTTTCCTGTATTACCAATTCTTGAACCAATTGCAACAATAGGTACACCCATTAAGTAGAATTATCTAGCTGCTACAGATTTCGTCACGTGTATACCTTAACATACTTTTCCCCTGTCAATACATTCAATAACAACACAGGCTCTGCGGGGAAATTGCGTAAGTGACACGCAAGATGTGCGAACTCGCACTTGGTGACAGACAGACAGAGGCCAGAGCTTAAACAAACAACGACCTACATGGAAAGGTTACGGTGCTAAACTCATATAGGCATTTAAAAGGTACTATCAGAGAAGTTGATTCCTACGCAGATGGGGGACCTACGTAGTTTATTCGCGTTACGTCAAACCCAGCCGATAGATCACAATTAACATTGAGTTGACATGAACCGACCAAACGCGTTGGTCTGTCAGCTGCTAAGGAATCAGTTTCCTCGATGGTACATTTATGAGTTAAGGCGTTTTTTCACTAGGGAAATTAGTCACGCGACCTAGTCGCGCGACATGAATAATGTACGTGACCCGCGACATTTTCGGGTTGCGGGATTTGTCGCTGGCGACATACTGTTCATCACTGACTAGTGTAAACAAGTCATAGTATATCGAGGGACAAAGTTGCAGGGACGTCGGGCGACATGTCGCGGGACACGTACCTACATTTCGTGTCGCGCGACTAGGTCGCAAAACAAATGTCCCCTAGTGAAAACACGGCCTAACTCATAAATGTACCATCGAGGAAATTGATTCCTAGGCAGCTGCAGCTGACAGACCAACGTCATTTTGGTCGGTTGTGAATGCATTGTTTTTTTTAACATTTATTGCACACAAGACATTATTTACAATATATAAATTGACATACAAAGACGACACAAAGGATCTGCTTATTTAAGAAGAAATTTCTTACAGCAACCCTACGGAGAGAGATGTGATACAAGACATCAGATTGAGCGTGCACATTTATTTCAAAATTAAACTTTAAATCTAAATACACCAGATAAACCAAACATACATGTATAAAGTAACCAAAATAAATAATAAATAATACAATATTGATAATAAATATGATAAATTATAGCCAATACGTCTATAATAAAT
Source organism: Polyommatus icarus (assembly GCA_937595015.1). Taxonomy (NCBI): domain Eukaryota; kingdom Metazoa; phylum Arthropoda; class Insecta; order Lepidoptera; family Lycaenidae; genus Polyommatus; species Polyommatus icarus. Next base: position 18,165,255 of record OW569323.1, on the reverse strand, counting down.
AAATACTATATGTATATTTAATAACGGTATTTAAATGGATTGAGAGTCTTGAAGAAAATGCTCTTTAAAGCGTTTCTTGAAGACATTGATGGTGGAGCTATCACGAACTGTATGGGGAAGCGAGTTCCACAATCTGACTGCATGGACGGTGAAGGAGTACTCGTAGGAGTAAAAGTTGGAACGATGGAGTGGGAGTGAAAGGTTCGTTCTAATATTGGGCCTACATGGGGTATGGAGTGGTCGGGAAAAATTAAAACGGTCAGCAAGGTAGGTGGGAGAGAGGGGGTTATACAGGATATTGTACAATAGACAAAGGATATGGGAATTGCGGCGGAGATGGATAGGAAGCCACTTAAGCTTTGACCTATGAGCTGATATTATATGGTCGAATTTTTTTAAGCCAAAAATAAAGCGTATGCAAAGATGTTGCAAACGTTCTAATTTTGTTAAATGCTCATCAGTCAAGTCCAAGTAGCAGGAGTCGGCGTAGTCAAGGATTGTTATTTATTTATTTGTGATTTTTTTTTCAATTAAGTATTAATGCTTCTGAATTACAGAAAAAAATGGCATTATCAGCTGTAGACAGCTACTTAGCTCTTAGTAACTGATGATCACTTCTTTAATTATTAATAATAACAATTATAATTAATAGTCTGTTTAGAGAGTAATTATTATTGACAAAATAATATTACTCTCGGATTAGGAACTGCAATAATTGGGAATACCAGATGCTTTAAAGCAAAATCTCCCAACATCTTGTTAATTCAACGAATAGTTGTAGATTAGCATTTAAAATTAAGTTAACCAAGATTTACTAAGAATCAGTTAACCAAGCGCCATCTATCATGACATTGGTAAACTATACGCTTCTATAGAACACTATGAAAGTGAGGTTCCTTGCTGAACACTTTAATATTATGATAGTCCGATTCCTTGTTAACAGATGACGCTTGCTGTAATAAATATTATGTCATATTTGAGAATTGTTTTTAAAATAAACTAGCTGACCCGACAGACGTTGTCCTGTCTTAATGATGATTACTTAATCATTCGAATTGGTATAATTAAGAAAAAAAATAGCAACAATAGATTGAAATTTAGCATATAATTGGCATGGAGATATTAATTTCATAAAAGTTTATTGTGCAGGAACCATACATTTTCCGGGACAAAAATATCCCTTGTCCTTTCCCGAGACCCAAAGTATTTCCATACCAAATTTCATCAAAATATATTGAATAGTTTAGGCAAAAATCATAAAAGTTTATTGTGCGGGAACCGTACATTTTCCGGGACAAAAAGTATCCCTTGTCCTTTCCCGAGACTCAAAGTATCTCCATACCAAATTTCGTAAAAATAGACTGAATAGTTTAGACGAAAAATCATAAAAGTTTAATGTGCGGGAACCGTACATTTTCCGGGACAAAAAATATCCCTTGTCCTTTCCCGAGACTCAAAGTATCTCCATAACAAAATAAATCGATTGAATAGTTAACGCGCAAATCATAAAAGTATATTGTGCAGTAACCGTACATTTTTCCGGGACCAAAAGTAGTCCTTGTCCTTTCCCGAGACTCAAAGTATCTCCATACCAAAATTCATCAAAATAGATTGAATAGTTTACGCGCAAATCATAAAAGTATATTGTGCAGTAACCATACATTTTTCCGGGACAAAATGTATCCTATGTCCTATTCCTGATTCTAAGTAAACTCTCCACCAATTTTCAGTCAAATCGGTTCATCCGTTCTTGAGTTATAAGTGGCGTAACTAACACAACTTTCTTTTATAGTATAATAATAAATATAGATATTTTTGAACTTTCAAAAAGGTTTTTAGTATCGTGACGCAAAGACTGACAATAAACTTGTTATAACGACTTAATTATTATGACATAATGTACGAGTAAGTTTATTATTATTTTTATAATACTTAATTATATGCCTATTAGAGTATACTATGATAGTAACAAACAACGATATTGTTCATATTATACCATCTAAGTGGGGGTGCTATGGAAAATGCTCGGATTACTTGCCGGGATAACTCGCCCCAGCTAATGGCCTATAAAACCATTCAAATTGATATAGTTTTAACGACCTGCGAGAAATCGTCAACCTTTTTACACATTGTAACTTGAAAAATAAAGTATTGATAAAATATAAATTGCGTAGGTACAACTAGAAGGAATATGCAACGGCTCAAGATAATGGGAAAGCCTAAAAGAAAAAGTGCCAGTAAAGTTAAATGAAGAAGAAAAGAATAAAAAATATTTATATAATTTATGATATTATAATAATATTAAGTATATAATTTATTTATATAATATTTAATAAAAGAGTAGAGTTCAGTTAGTATGAATAATATAGAATGGACATGAACATAATCGTTTCGAATTACTTACGACTCTTCGTCATACTGTGCAAAAAATAGATACAAAGTATTTGATATTACATAAATATATTAGGGTGTTTTTGTATGTTTATAATAAGCACACAAAAAACCTACTAACCTAACCTAACCTACAATCACAAAAAAAACTGTTTTGTAATTTCTTAAAAAAAATGTCGTATGCACCAAATATTTTCAACCCCTGACCGGAGATAGTAATATGAACATTATTGTCCAAGTTACCTTAACATAATACTATGTTCGTATATAATATTATGCGATTAATATAATATTTGTATATAATATAAGTATTTATTCCGGGAACATTATATTTTTTATCACAAAAAACATTTTTGGAAAATAAACGATTTTCATTCCGTCATTTTGTAAAAAAAACGCTTTCAATATCGTCCCTGCAGAACGTTGTTTACAAAAAGACTACAGTAATAACTTAATTTAAAAAATGTGGGTTAATACACAAATGATTAACAGAGAGCACACAGGAGTATATAATTAATTTGTGTTCTACGAAACATCGCGACGAACGTCCGACAAATAAAGTTTTCAAATAGAATATAAAATAAACTTTTCTTGCAGAGCTATAAGGAGCGCGACGCGGGGAAGGTAGTCGTCTATACGACGACGATGGGCATCGTCCGCGGGACCTACCAGCGGTGTGTCCTCGTGAAGAAGATCCTGAGGAACCTGCTGGTGAAGTTCGAGGAGCGAGACGTGTTCATGAGCTCGGAGTACCAGGACGAGATCCGGGACCGGATGCGCAGCGACCAGATACTAGTGCCACAGCTCTTCGTCGATGGACAGCATATTGGGGTAAGCAAGTATTTATACAGGGTGCAATTAAACCTTCCTGCCAAATTTTGATATATTGATCCTTGTTAAACATAAAAATACAATTATTTTCTCTTTTATAATCACTCAGTACTAAAATGTTGAGAAATAGCTTCCGAAAGTTATCCTAAAAAACACTACAATTAATGGACACGATGCGTCGGCCGCGCGTGACGTGCCCCCGCGCGCGCGCCTCACCCCGCGTTACCCCCTCTCGTTCCCCCGCGCCGCGAGTGACCATTCTGCAACGATTTGAAATGGGATAAAATATGTCATTGAAAAAAAATAACACCCAATTTTTTTTGTTAAATGGACTCTCCTAAGCTGGTTTAATTGCACCCTGTATAGTATAGGGTTTTCGTGGTTGGATACCGCTGTCGATCCTAGCGACACAAGATATACAGCGGTGGGAATGTGTGGCTGTGGTGGACCAAAGCCCGTTTAAAAAAGCCTGTATTTATATATTAATCAACAGCGTTCAATTGGCAGGTAATGCCCAATTGAACGCTGTTAAGCATTCGTGTATTAACCTAGATTCTAGAAAATACTTACGTATTTATTCATGAATGCAGTTATGTCCCTTTAGATCATTTACAGAACAAGACTGCATCAAAATTCAACAATAAAAATGTTTGCGGGTTAGGGCACAAATATCCCGCAACTCCGTTGCGCCAAAATTCGTTGATCGTTAAACGTTCATTTTTCGGGATAAAAAGTACCATATCAAATTTCAGCAAATTCGGTTCAGCGGTTACAATATGTGAAATTGCTATACTGTACTCGGCGAAACGTGGCGGTAGCGGTCATTGACTCCCTGTCAAAAATTTGTCATTTTCTATACAAAGCCGCGATTGACAACATCTGACACTTCATTATCAATCGCGGTTTATATAGAAAATGACAAGTTTTTGACAGGAAGTCAATGACCGCTACCGCCATGTTTCGCCGAGTACAGTATAGCAATAAATATAATACTTAAAATATATTATCCTAAACAATTTATGATATTTGATGCAGCATCGGAAACAGAATTTCACTTCAATCTTTTGTCTGCTTTTATTATCTTGTAACAGAAAAGCCTATGTGTAGATATTAGATGTATCATATTTTCAAGAAACACAATAAGTTTGAAATTGAATTCCTAGTCCAGCGCACCCGTCGTTGGGTCGGAAAATTAAATTTGCAGGTTTATACCGACATATCTACTCAATGTCGCTTCTATTGTTAGATTCTTAGAACGGATTCTACCAATCATCAATTTTATGATATTATCAATTTTTTACGATAGTCTTATGTAGCAAATAAGATTTATTTTTGAGAAATATTGCATACAGCCTACGAATAATAAAAACTTTAAGGGCCTGTTTCACCACTTTCTGATGATAAAGTGCCAAATAGGCTATTCACAGCTTTTGTGACGGATTCTCCCTACTTGATCTGTCATGTTAATTGGTGGATAGCCTATTCGTCACTTATCAGGAAGTGGTGAAACAGGCCCTAATATTCGTAGCATACAGATGACAAAGCTAAATAAACTCGTTTCTGCATTTTTACTAAATAATGTTTAAAGAGTATTTCGAATAACTGATATTCGAAACAAATATTTACAATCGGCTTAACAATAAGTGGGAATTATTGGAAAAATATTTATAACAACAGAGTAATAATCGTTTTAATTTTCTGCAAGCTCGACTCCACGCGAAGCGGTCGGTAATATGATAAATCGTATCATTACAGGTAATGCCCACTTGAACGTATTTTCCTGGAATATTGCATTTTCACGAAAATACTTTTCCATTTTCACAATTAACCCTGCGAAATTTTTATGATATTATCACGTATCGGCAATATAAAACGTAAGCGATTTTATTTCGTAACAATTTTTGACAAACAATTGTATAAAAACATGATAAAAACTATAAGATTTTCTCAATAACAGGGGGGGGGGGGGGATCTATTTAATAATGAATTTTGCTGAAGGTGTGATGATTGCTTTAGGCTATATTTTCGAGCAAAGCAAATTATCGCGTGTGAAGTGGTCATTAAAAATAAAAAAGAACAGGTGTGGCTCAAGAATTTACTTCCCAACCTTCATAACAGGTTAATATTAAGGTCATAACATCATCGACGTAAATCGAAAACTCTTCATTTTATTAAAAGCCGCACCGATTCATAAAAACGTATCATAATTTCTGCTTAATATGATTGTTTAAGCAAAAGATTGCGTTTTATGAGTACTTTCAATTATTTTCAGTTTTTATAAAAATCATGGACAATTTCATCAATTATTATATAATTATACATATAATAGCAATGATATTGTATGTTACTAATAGTATCAAACCACGAGCGGATAGGCAAAAAATACCAATGTATTACTTTGCTGCGTTGTCAAAACTGAACAGCGCAATCAGCAATGCAAGCTACACCTGCGTTGCAGGCTGTTGCAGCCACAGATTAAGGATAAGTGTATAATATTATCTCAATGGTTGCAGCAATGACAAGTCAAGACGGTGACAACTGACAGCACTCCGCGTCTTTCTGTCAGTCATCTTTGCACTTCATTTCCTGTCTTTCCGTACGTTCCGTCTAGGTCTGTCGTTCCGTCAATAGATATCGATCGAGCGGGCCCCTAAACGATCAATTGTATTGCGCAATATCACGTATTGTACAATTTTATTGACCGCGTCTAGGGATAATATTATTGAACGAGCCTGCCTTTCAATCTGTTTGTCAAATAAATTATTCAATTAAATATTGTTGAATATTGTTGCAGGTCTAGGGGCCCGCTTACGACGAAAAATCAATTTGCATATCATAGCGTTTTGAAATTGCCTTAATATCGACGCACTGCATCTGTGATGTGGCATGGAGCAAGGTCTCCGTGTGTATCACAGTTACATTGGCAGAGCTCCATTAGTTAAACAGGAAAGCAATGATTAGGGCACTCGTAACCCCGATTACAAGATATCATCTGGAGAAAATCAGCAAGAAACAGCAAAGAAAGCAGTTTAGTTCTCAACGGGAGCATTAGCAAAGATAGGAAACAGAAATCACTTTTTACCTTCAATTTCACTAGGAAATGCGATGCGCGTGATTACATGTTATGGCTTGCATTTCACCTCGGAGATAAACCAGAAAATTTTCTTTTATACTATCTCAAAGTTCCCAGGTACAATTATTATTAAAGTTACAATCGTAGATCATAATATTATCGTTTAGTGACATCTGGCTTTCTAGCAACTATTTGTTTTCTATATTATTAATGTTATACTTACCTAGATCTACGTTCACTTTAGATACAGTTTATGATAGGTATAAAGTATAATAATTAGTAACACGCTGCTTTAAAATTTTGTCAGTACGTCTACGCTTTATATGCTCGGCGGACAATGTATTTTTAAGTTCTGAACAACGAGCTAAAGGATTTTTAAAGGTTAAATTCGCATTTGTATTAGGATAGGACAGAAGAAATAACAAATATTTTTACCTATAATAATTTCTTAGAGCCAGATAGAGTTAGATCCAATCTCGGATCATGTAATGTACGATGGTAATTTATGTAAAAGTATGTTGTAAAAATTGTAATTTCTTGTACGCTTCAGGCATTTTTCGTACATAGCAATATGAAAGTGACTTAACATTGAGCATAACTTTATAGACTAATAAAACTTTATAATAATGCGAAGTTTAATAAATACGAGACGCGTGTCTTCTACACGCCTTTCGTCGACTTTACGGTTAATATTCCTCATCGTCATCGTGTCTTCTTGGACGTTCTGCTTGGACTTAAGATCTTTCTTTCTTCATAAGCCCGTCTAAGCTTAGGACTCATGTTGCAATTCGCTAGATTTGACAGAAGAGTTAGATGTTAACATTTTATGGAATTCGACATCATCGCTCAGTGTCATGACGCTTGCAGTGCGATAATATATCAAATCGCAAACATTTTTGATGCCTAATTTCGCTATTGAAACTATACTGTACTCGGCAAAACATGGCGGTAGCGGTCATTGACTCCCTGTCGAAAAACTTGTCATTTTCTATACAAAGCCGCGATTGACAACATCTGATACTTCATTGTGAATCGCGGTTTATATAGAAAATTACAAGTTTTCGACGGGGAGTTAATGACCGCTACCGCCATGTTTCGCCGAGTACAATCTAGCTAATGCAATATATCCACTCCGGCTAGCTACGCATTTCGTCAAATTCACGTTAAACTACTCGCCGTCATCATCACCACATGTCTAAGCACTGCTTGGAATTTAGATTCCTCTCTCTTCTTCAGGTTAAAAGTTAGTTATTTCAAACAGAATACCACTACCAAAATTTAATTTATAACTGAAAATCCTCATTTTATATATTATAATATGAAGGACTTATCCTTAAATGGAGGCATTTCGATCAAGGAACCGGACCATAATATTATCTGAATACGAAATCGGACTGCGGAAGGGATGGATATTGTTAATGTAAGTCCATGTTGATAATAATGATACGGATGAATTATGAAATATAACGTGTTCGGTATTCACACTGATGAGTTTCTTGTTTCGTTTCCATGTTTAATTTCAACAGATGTGTATCGTCGTTAAATATTTGATATAAAACATTATCGAGAACTCGTGATTTTGCATAATTAACTTTACTGACTCTGTGTTGGTTATTGAACAGTTCTTAGGATTAATTAGTATTTGGTAACAAATGTCTGTGTGCTACGTGGCACGAAGTTCAGCATCATTTTTTTTTAATTTTGAGATCGATGATACTTTTATAAGTTGCAGCTATATTTGCCTCCCCACGTTGGGACACCACCATTGAATTACCACAATAAATTGTCGCGAAACGCTAGATTCATTAAACTCTCAAATTACTCATTTAAACACATTAGACTGAATATTATTTATTTTACTCATAACACATTTCACAATTAATACACCACAATCAACCACAATACACAATATTTTGCTCTATAAAAGTCATCCTCTCAGACATCTCTCAGAAAATGTCACATTTCAAAACACAAATAAAAAAAACTTACAAAAAGGTTAAAAACGTTTTAAGCCCGTCACAGAAATATATATTATAGCTGAGTGTGTGGTCATGCGAAAATTAGTATAGAAAATATATATTAATATGCCTAGCTATAAACATATTAATATATATTAATATATTTATAGCAAGGCATATAAATCCATACTAAATCCACATGTCACAGAAATATATATTATAGCTGAGTGTGTGGTCATGCGAAGATTAGTATAGAAAATATATATTAATATGCCTAGCTATAAACATATTAATATATATTAATATATTTATAGCAAGGCATATAAATCCATACTAAATCCACATGTCACAGAAATATATAATATTATAGCTGTGTGTGTGGTCACGCGAAAATTAGTAAAGAAAATATATAATAATATGCCTAGCTATAAACATATTAATATATATTATAGCTAAACCTCTGTGACGGGCTTTAGACAACGATCGTTAAAAATATGTACCATCGAAGAAACTGATTCATAGGCAGTTGATGGACCTACGTCATTTGGACGAGTTAAGTCAATTCAACGTTAGCCGTGATCTGTCGGGTGGGTTTGACATAACGCCATCAAATTACATAGGTCCCCCATCTGCCTATAAAATAACTTCTCTGATAGTACAGTTCTTGCAATCTACGAGTGCGCGTCGCCCTTAGTTGTGTGAGTGACCATATCTATGCACGCGTACATGGCTCGCTCGCTACTGACTGCTCCGTCGGGTACGCACACTTACGAAAATGTCTATTCACATTTCCAACTACAAATAAAGGCTACGCGCACTCGTAGATTGCAAGAACATCGAGAAAATAGATGCCTAGGTAGGTGACAGACCAACGTCATCTGGCCGGATCATGTGAATTCAATGTTAATTTTGTGATCTGTCGGGTGGGTTTGACGTAACGCGACAAAACTACGTAGGTCCTCCCATCTGCCCATCAATCAATTTCTCTGTTAGTACAATCGACGTAAATCATAAGCAATCAAACATGAACATGCCCCTCTAGTCTCCACACATTCGTAGTCGTATAGAGCTGCATTATGACTGAATCACATCAAGCTATAATCCTCTCAATTTTTTAATGAATTATTGTGATTAGAATTTGTGTACGTGAGCTAAAAATGAAAAGTAATGATAATAACATTTCAGATCTGTAAATAAAAGACAACTTGGTCTTCAATAAGCAATATAGCATTTGCATTGCCTCATCAGACTCACGGTCTTGTTATCTAGGCAACAAAGTTTACATTTACTTATAGGAAAACTGTTGTTTCAAATCCAAACGGGTAATGTAGATCTTGTTTTTATTTCACCCTATTTAAGTATAATATGCAACTAGTTTGTTGCTAAAGGCTGTTGTTATATCTTTGAACCAGATACATGATATCCATATAAGGATTACGAAAAATCTATTTAAACAGCAGACATTTTAATGCAAAGATAAAGATATCCAATTAATTTCGCATTAGCAGACGAATAAAATGAACGATTATTCATATTTAATTTGGTAGAAATATGCAAGCTTTAAAATGTTGTTTTTATGTGCTAGATTTTTGTCTCTAAATGCTATTTTCTCATATCATACAAAGAACTCGACATGGCACCGGTATGAATTTGCGAATCATCATAAAGTTTCGACTTGCAATCCTGCAAGGATACATTTTTCAGTACTAGCGTCATCCTCGTGTGACTGTAAACCTGGTACGTGTACTTTAATTATACAAGGTACATTTAAGATTTGATGTTAACTACTCGACCATCGACTCAGCCTGCCTAGTATACGCCAACGAGATATCTCTCTCTACATGTTTCTCGATGTTTGATAGTTTGTATCTTCATCTCTATTGACCCTAGCATGACAAACATTTTTTCTCGTGTAGATCTATCATCCAAGAACACATTTTTATAGTGTTTTGTCGAGATAATGTCGAGATTTTGACATTATGAGACGAGTAGTTTTTAATTATCTCGAGAGTGAGATACGAGATATATCTCGTTGGCGTATGCTAGGCAGGCGGATGTATATCTATCTATTCTATACTTATTATAAAACAAAGTCACTTTTTTTTCCTAATGTCCCTTTGTTCGCTTTATTTGTTAATACTACGCAACGGATTTTGATGATTCTTTCAGTGTTAGATAGGCCATTTATCGAGGAAGGTTATAGGCTATATTTCATCACGCTAAGATTAATAGAAGCGAAGAAATAGAGGAAATTGTGGAAAAAACGGGGAAAATTATTTGAAAGGGCTAAACTTGAACGCGCTAATCTCAGAAACTACTGGTCCGACTTGAAAAATTCTTTCAGTGTTAGATAGACCATTTATTGAGGAAGGCTATAGATTATATTTTATCACGCTAAGACTAATAGGAGAATGTGGAAAAAACGGGGGAAATTATTTGAAAGGGTTTATCTCGCGAACTACTGGAGCAATTTTTATGTTATTTGGCACAGATAAGAAGTAGAGAATCATGGCACAGACATGAAGGATCGTGATCTAATGTCAGGAACTACTGGTCCGATTTGAAAAATTCTTTCAGTATTAGATAGCCCACTTAATGAGGAAGGCTATAGGCATAATTTTTCCAGAGGCTATATATTTTATACCCGTGCGACGCCGGGGCGGGTCGCTAGTATTGAATGTATTATTGTCTGCCATATTTGGCTAGAATCCCCAGCGTTTTCTGTTCGTAGTTCTCACGATATTTGCACATTTTATTAAGCAGACATGATTTTTTGGACCTTAAACGATTCCTATTCACATACAACCGATGAATCTCTTATTACAATGTAATAGAGTACACATTCCGATGTTTGATTTCGTAATGGAGTACGTGTTGCCGTATGTTTGAAGACGACACATGTCCAATTATGAATGACCTTTAATGGTGTAACATCTTTATCGCATTTCATTAGCGTGAAGGATCTATTTGTAATGGTTCTTTATATTTTTTAAGGGCACGTCTTCTATTTAGTACGAGCTTTTACCCGCGGCTTCGCTCGCGTTATGAAGTATTATTATATACAAACTTTCATCCCCTATTTTAACCCCTTGGGGTTGGAATTTATCAAAATCCTTTCTTAGCGGATGCCTACATCATAACATCTATCGGCATGCTAAATTTCAGCTCGTTCCATGCAGTGATTTGGGCTGTGCGTTGATAGATCACCATGTCAGTCAGTCATCTTTGAGTTTCATAATTTACTAGCTGTTGCCCGCGACTTTGTCCGCGTTAATATATTATAATAACAAAGATAAAGATAGTTTTCCCCTTTTTGTGGTTCCTTATACAAAGCTGGGTAAAAACAGTACCCTATTTAAGCAAACGTCAAACGCAAACGTCAATAAACTTTCATATTGTTTCTAACTCAAGAAATGACGGACTTTCATTCAAACTTTCAACCCCAATTTCAGCGCCTTGGGGATAGAATTTCTAAAAACGCTTAAATACCTATCCATTCATTTTTAATCAGCAGTTTAAAAAATAAACTTTCATGCTTCTAACTTAAGAAATGACGGACTTTCAGTTAAACTTTCAACCCCTATTTCACCCCCTTGGGGGTAGAATTTCCAAAAACGCTTAAACACGTATCCAATCATTTTTAGTCAGTAGCCCGAAATAACGGACTTTCATTCAAACTTTGAACCCAAATTTCAACCCCTTGGGGGTAGAATTTCCCAAAAATGCTTATATACATATACATTCATTTTTTATCAGTAACCCAAAAATAAAGTTTCATGTTTCTAATTCAAGAAATTACGGACTTTCATTCAAACTTTCAACCCTTATTTCATTCAAACTTTTAACCCCTATTTCACACAACCCTACTCACCAAATTTCGTGGCTGTAACTTTAACAGTTTTTGCTCAGCGATGATGAATCAGTGAGTCAGTCAGTCAGTCAGTCAGTCAGGACATGTAATTTTATAAGTATAAATATATAAAAAAATTCTCATCGGTTTTATTCAGTAGTATCTAATACATAGATCATATAATATTATCTCAGTTGTGTATTCACTTTGAGATTTTTAAACAGCGGTGATTTTTGCACACTTGTTATAGAATTTTTGAGCAAATTGATCACAAACAAATTGATTTTTGAACAATAATGATGCTAATCGTAGTCGGCCTCGAATGATGGCGAGATGAGCTGAATGCATGTAGCCAGTCTGGGCAGCGCGCACCGGTAGGGCTAGAACGAGAAAAAGTTTTGCCCGGAAAGTACCTACCGAGTAGAGTGCCAGACAGTGCCCTCGGTGCACATCATAGATATCAGAAACACAACAGGTGCACATTCATGGTTTATGAGTATTGAGTACAAACCGATTGCTCGGCCGAGGGCACTGTCTTGCCACTCTGCTCAGTAGGTGCAATCAAGCCTTAACTAGAGTTAAGCGAATATCAATAAACATACAGTACGCTAGTACTATCCGAGAAGTTGATTCATAGATAGATCGCGGACCTACGTAGTTTGGCCGGGTTATGTCAAACCCACCGACAGATTGTATTCGACCAAATTGAGTAGATCCGTCAACTACCTATTATATAAATCAATTTCTTCGATGGTACAACGGCCAAACTAACCAGCTAGATCGTATAAATCAAGATGTGACTTAACATAAAATCATGAAGAAAGGAGGGTAATATTTAATGTTTATTATAATAAACGACGGAGCAATTGCGCAGAGATGCGGCCAAGGCTTCGAATTACACGTGGCGAGTATCAATTAAGTGCAGCGAACTCGATCGCCACTCCACTTATTACTGTGGTCCGCTGCAAAACAACATAATGGACTCTACTATCAGCATCTCCTACGGCCGTACTGACTCAACTGAGTGATATTTAATGATTACTTAACTTAAATAAAGAGTTAGACAGAGACGTGTAGGCTTACGTCAATATTTTCAAAATCAAGTTATCCGCACATGATTAATTTTGTGTGCGCAATTGCGCATCACTGGGAACAAAAGGACTCTATGTAAAGTAAAAGGGAATTAGTAACAACAAAACCGTCTTTTAACTACCTTACTTCTCTGCCATCGTGTTTCGCATTTTTCTTCTTTTTTCCTAATTAAAACTCACACCCTGGTAAGTTAAGAGCGTGATAAACACTTAAACCTATAAAAATATATTTGCTAAATAATTTGGCACTAGCAAAAATTCTCGTACAGTCTATCTTTGGCATTCGTGTAAAAAAACAGAAGCCACGTTTATCCACAAGTTTGCGAGATAAACGCATTGGACAATGTTAACAATGAGCCATTATTGTAAAACGTCTAATTGTAGTATTTGCGACCAACTATCCCACATTTCTCTTAAACCATTGTTCGGAGACAAATTATACATTTTTGTGTTTATTCTAACGGTTTTATCACTTTGATCTTTTAATCATTTGAGTTTCTAAGCCTTTGTGGATTTTATGTTAAAGAGTATTTAAAGTAATTAGGCGATCCTACAGAATTTTATGTTTGGGCCGCTTATATTTAAGAGGAAAACGTTGAATTAGCAAAATCATATTAATTCATGGCCCTACCCTTACGTTACTTTTTAGGTTTTCTGGGACGATGTTTTTAAACAACCTATTATTGTTTTATATGTTGCTAAAGAGTACAAGAACAAGCCTGTAGTCCTAACAAACCTTACGAGTACCTATATCATACTTAACATAATATAACAATTACTATACTTAATTGAAAAATGTGTCATGTTTTTTGGCCCGCTTTTATTAGATGCAGCGGAATCTTTGAGCACGATTTTCCTATCTCCAGTAGTCCAATAAATTCGAAAGCATACGTATTAGGAATCAATGACAATGGAACAATTTGTTTAAACGTTATTTTGTTGAAAAAAAGTAAAAAAGCGCGTCTTTTTTACTATTACTTATTATTGTTTATGATTTCAGGATGCAGACACAGTGGAGAAGCTTAACGAGAGCGGTGAGCTGAGGAAAATGCTGAAGCCTTATAAGGTAAATATGACAATATTGTGTTTTTTGCATTTTTTTGCGAAAAGAAACAATTAAGTTTCTATCATACAATGTCCTGTAGAATTTTTTTGACAAAGTTTCTAAAAAATATTATATTTATTTTGCGCAATAGCAAATGTACCATCCAGGAAATTGATTCCTAGGCAGTTGACAGACCAACATCATATTTTGGTCGGATCATGTCAATTCAATGTTATTTGTGATCAGTCGGCTGGGTTTGACGTATCACGTAACGCGACCAAACTACTTAGGTAGCTCTCCCATCTGCCTATGAATGAACTTCTCTGATAGTAGGCATTGAAATTAAAATTTCAATTTTCAATATTCAATAATTGAATTTAAAGGACAGGTATAATATTGTGCCTACATGATTTGTTCAGGTGTAAGAAACCTTTGTAGAGGTTACTCTATGAGATTTAAATTCTCTTCATTTCTTTTGAAACTTAAAGGCTCTAATATAACTAGATTCAATTTATAAATAATTTTATACTCTAGAAACAAAGTAAAGCACCACGTAGCAACAATATGTAAGGGAACGCTCGATCGTGTTGACAGAAGGTTCGGCTAAGTGATATTTATCTACGTCCAATTACTATCATTTACGAGTTACTACTAGTAAGTACATTAGGACATCCAGTACTTAGGAAATTGGCAGATACTAGGTCAATTTTGAACCTAAGTAAATTCAGATGGAACCTAAATATTGTATCCTAAGTTACGAAACATACGAAACAAAAACTTTTTTAAGTTTTGGGAGCTGGACGTATTTTACATTAATTTTCCTGTCAAAATTAAATTAATTACGCCAGAAAGTGGATGTGCCATATTTATTTATTCACACTTTATGCAATTTACAAAGACGGGCTTAATGCCTTAATCGCATTAAGCCCATTTAACGCATCATTTACCGACCTTCAAGAAGGAGGAGTTCTGGCCGATTGGAGTCGTCTACAGGAGGTTCCGAGGACGACTTCCGAACACGTCGCGCCCCACGTCGCAGACAATACGTGTTTAGTGCCTAGTGTTAGTTTTAGTTTATATATTGTTATGTATGTTAGTCTATAAGATATATATAATATGGGCCAAGATGCCTGATTTAAATAAATAAATAAAATAAATAAAAAAAATATATTAACGCATCACATGAAGTTTATTTTTGTCTATAAGTAAAACGTTTTTACATATAAAATTGACAAGACAAAAGAATTTATTTCAACAAAGATATTATACGAACATAAACGGCACTGGGCAATTTATGGCGTGCCCGTAAAAATTCACAAAATGAATCCTCAAACTTTTGTTTGTTGAAATATTTATCTGGGAGATTTTCTCTAACTCGCTAAAATTAGAAACCCAAAATCCAAATGACGCCTCAGGATTATACAAATTACTGTTGCTTAAAAAAGATTAATTAAAGTTTGTTTATTAATTAAAGTCTGTTTTCTTTTCTTTGTATAAATAAAGATACTAAAGATCAATTTGTTTCTTTTAGATTGATTACTTAATTCATAATGCTGGTAGTTTAGTCAAGTCCATTCTATGGTTAATTTAATATAGGATTTTTAAATGATTATCAAGAGCGTTAATTTTTACGCCAGTCGCCAATGCATTTTCTTCATGAATTAATTATTACAAAATTAACTAACATTCAATACTAGTTCAATAAACTGAACAATTCCCCTGTAACGATTTTATGGCGTGTTTTCTAAGAACCCAATTAATCTAATTATTATTCGTACTTTTTTGGAAAATGTTAAAAATCGAAAACATTAATCTTAGTACACGAACTTTTAAACATTGTTTTACATATTTTTGGTTTCCTGCTTCAATTAATAAAAATAAACGTACACACACTCACACTCGATTTTAGCGAAAAACGGTCATAAACTCATATTCAATGCCAATATTCTTATTTGCAGTGTAAAAAGTTTAAACAATGTTTAAATATAACGGCGCGGCGGCGCCGGCCGGCTTCGGCAAATATGCGACGTACTATGTCAATATAATATACGCGGCTAGGTCAACTCGCGAATAGGGAGGAGTGAGGACTAAAAACTTATACACCTAAAAAAGTAAAAACCTATTCTCAGGCCTAACGAATGTACTATCAGAGAAGTTGATTCCTAGGCTGATGGTGACATAAGTAATTTGGTCGCGTTAGGTCAAACCCCTCCGACCGATCACAATTCACAACTAACATAGAATTGCCATAAGCCGACCAAATGACGTAGATCCGTCAACTATACCTAAGAATCAATTTCCTCGATGGTAAGTACATACAAAATTTCATTAAAGTCGGTTGAGCCGTTTTAGAGGAGCGCACAAACACTGTGATACGAGAATTGTATACAGGTACGTATTAGATTAGTGTATAGACGTGAAATGTATTAGTGTCCTGCATAGCCTATTTAGTATTTACTGAGCTCGAACAGGAAGATTGGACTTGACTGTTTACTTAGGTTTAATCAAAGAAACGAGGCACAGATTTCTACACCATTGACATTTTCTACAGGGCGTAACAAAACAAAGTGATAATAAGGGTATGGATGTGTCCCGTATAGCAGCGCTGAAATACCATTTTTGCGATTTGTATGGGTAAGCGCCCAGCATCATAAATTGCCCGTACAAAGGTAAAAAAGTTTATCTTTCAGCGTTGCTACTTTCACAGTAAACTCTGTATCTGTACAAGGGCAAGAGACTAATACACTCCTTAATTAAAGTACTCTGTACATTGAGATGTATCTATACAAGGGTTGTGCTCTGTACCTTAAAGTGTTATCGCTTCGTTTTGTTACACTCTGTATAAAGCTTTGTGCCTTTATTCGCCGTACGAACTTTAGTAGTAACTATATTTTGCAATATAGCGGCGTCATTAATTCTAATTTTGTCCATTCGCCAAAACAGCCTTGTAAATAAACCTCAATAGCATTCCCTAACCAATGGAGTTTGACAGATACGTCGGTGTGCTGTCATAAGACTGTCAACGTAATTGTCTTCCCCTCGCTACGCTGTCGATAGAACTGTTTTGAGAAACAATAGAATGTCACCTTACCTTCAATACAATGAGTTTTGATCTTCGCTTATTGTCTCATTTCGTATAGTTACACGTGTTTTGGCAATCTACGTCGTACGTATTTAGGTATTTACTGAATTTGAGGGAAAGTCTGAATCAATGAAATGATAAAAATATTACAGGTTTCTCTATTTTTCACGTTGACTTCTTTCTTACTTGATAGCTATTAATTATTAGGTAATACAAAATATACTAACTTTAAGCAAATGTAAGCATTAAGGCTGCCTTCACATTACGTCGCCAGTGATGCAGCAGCCGCGCGACTTCCATACTAAAACGAGTCGCGCGGCTGCCGCGCGACTCTCTTTTGTATGAAATCGCGCTGCTGCAGCGCTGCAGCCGCACTGCTTGTAACGTAATGTGAAGGCGCTCTAAAAATAAAAAAGCAACAAAACTTGGCTTATATAATGATACACATGTCTAATATATTATGATTTATAACTTAATAATTTATAAGACATACTTTTTGATGAACCAATATTAACCCAAGAACAAAATTTTAAAAAGAGACCACAATGTCATTTTTCGGATTGTACCATCGAAGAAAATAATTCATAGGCAGTTGACGGACAAACATTTGGTAGGATAATGTCAACATGATGTAAGTCGTCGTCAAAATACGTAGGTCTGTCATCAGCCTATGAATCTGGGGGCACGGCAGTGCCCCAGCCAAGCTTTTTAGCAAAGGCACGACCGTACCATACTTTTCTCGAAGCAGTTCGCGGCTATTTCACACCCCCTTTATCTTCGATATTAACAAAGCTAGGTGTTTAGAATTCTAAAAATTCTTAAATAAAAAACTGCATATTTGGAAGAGTTCATATTTACACAGACGGCAAGCGTAAAGTGTAGCTGTGGTAGTTTATTTAACGACGCATCTGGTCGATGGTGTGGACCCATGTAAATCCAATTAGTCGCTGATTATTTCTCTAGTGCTCATTGCCGATCCACTATAATAATTTATAAATAAAGAAAACTATTAATACATTCACTGAATGTTGATTTCAATTACAAAATAAGTTGAAAGCTTGGCTTGAATGTGATCTGAAAACTTTTTACTACAGAAATATTGCATAGCTGTGCAATATTTTGCTTGGCTTCTTTTACATTTCATGTTTTGGTGGGATCAACTTTTCTGCTAGTTGATAAAAAAGTCATTTTTTTTTCTTTTCCAGAGTCCAGATGCGTGCACGACGTGCAACATGTGCGGCGGGTTCCGGCTCCTCCCCTGCAGGATCTGCAACGGCTCCAAGAAGAGTCTCCATAGAAACCACTTCACTGCTGAGTTCGTCGCCTTAAAATGTATGAACTGCGACGAAGTTGGCCTCGTCAGATGTGAAGCCTGCTCTTGATTTTTTCCTTCGCTCTTTTTTCTTTACTCTATCCAAAAAGAGAGAGAAAATGGAAAATTCCGTTTCCCCGGCACCCATCTAATCATTGTAAGAATCAGAATAATAGATTTTATAAATAAGATTTACTAATTACACTCTAAATGCTGGTAATTTATTTAGTTACAGAATCTTAATTTTCTACGAATAAACGATACAAATAAACATTAATTCTAAGTCCAGATAATGTTTTAGATGTTACGAGTGACCTCAATCTTTAAAGTACATTGTCGTTATAAATGCCACGATAATATTTATTGTAGTATTCTAATTATAATCTCTTTTTAATTAATGTTAGAATGAACCTCGTAAGAGTTTATGAGAAGTTCATAACAGTCATAAAAAGTGGTGCTATTTACTCGCTCTGATGGCCAGATATAAATAATGGCACTTTCTACGTAAGCTAGACAGAAAGTTGTGTAAAAAATAAGTGACTTTTAATATTAATACAGTTGCACACATAACAACCTCGCTCGGAGTATTTTGCAACTGCGAGCTATTTGCAAGTGTTTCAATTTTAGTACGGGAGCCCTAGAACGTTTTTTTTTTATTACTATCAAGCAAATTTTTTGTGAGTAACTTCATTTTGATAAGACGAACAATATTTTTATTCGCGAAAAACCTCGAAAGTGGTAGCTAACAGAGATAGAAAGGATTTCTTTGTTCTAGGGCTCCCGTACTATTATTACAACTTTGGTAATTAAAGTAAAACAAATTCTGCTTTCTAAGCTACCACCTGTATTTTGCTAAGTTCAGCTTAGTAGAAAATTAAGGTATTTGTATCACGCAAAATGTATTAGAAAGATTATTAATAATGATATTATTGATTATTTTATTGTAAGTGCTACTAACTGTAGCTTTTCTTAAATACTACATTGAAATACTGATCATAACTGATCTCTCTAAAGCTAACTTCAGTGTAAAATAATATTGATTACAAAAAATATTTGAATCTTCTTAATCCATTCCAAATTTTTGCAATTTTTTTGTATAAATTATCTTCGTATACTCAAAAATAAATTAATTTTAAAATCTTAAATAATTATTACTATAAATATACAGCTAAAACTAACCTTAAATAGTTAAAAAATAATTAATATGTAAGTAGTATTTAAGTGTAAAAAAAATATTTAAGTTCTAAAATGAAACTTGTGTTGTGACTGCTCAAAATAGTTTAACTCATAGAAATTAGAATTTATATACAAGTATGCATGTCAAATGTTTCTACAACTATACTAGATATTTTGTAATAGTATGCCATAGTTAGTTGCAATAAATTCTAATTTAGATATTTTAGTTTAGATACTAAAGACTTGCAATTTTATTTTCTAGAAGGAAATTAATGTAAGTTTAAATTTTGTATTTTGTCGCGCTCGCTCTATAGTGTGTATGTTGTGTGGCGGTAACAATTAGCGCCATGACAATCCTAGCATCGCGTAAGTTTTCTAAGTGGTTACGCCACAGTTATATAATTAATAGTGCATAATGTATAACGTAGCAAATTGGCTAGCACCATAAAGAAATATAATATACCAATCTATACTAATATTATAAATGCGAAAGTATCTCTGTCTGTCTGTCTGTCTGTCTCGCTTTCACGCCAAAACTACTCAACCGATTGTAATGAAATTTTGTACACAGATAGTCTAAAGTCTGAGAAAGGACATAGGCTACTTTTTAACTAGACAAAGGGGTTGTAAGGGGTTGAAAATGCGTATATTTCTTCAAATTAAGTTAGTTCCAAAAATTTATAATAGATGGCGCTGTGCGTCCCCTACATCGCGCTATTGCTTACACAAACGTCTATCTATAAGAGGTAGTATCATGTTATACTAGGATATCGATTTTTTCGATTGTTATTATGTATTCTTTTACGTTATTAAATAACTTAGTACTCTCTCAATGCAGTGAGTCCGTGACGTAACCTAAAACCTATCAATTATAAATAGTTTACGGGTAAATTTGTGTAATAGGGGGGCTAAATATGCTTTAAAATTTGGCATAAATAAAGTTTAATTTTAAAAAATTAAATAAGTTATGTGCACACTGCACACCTGTTTTCGATTTAAGGGGTACCAGGATTTTTTTATAAAAGCTTTTAACACCAATTTTGTTGACATCGCGCGCTATAAACTGAAGTCCACGCAGACGAAGTCGCGGGCAACAGCTAGTCGGATATAATTACAAAATTCCCAGTAAAAGCATTTGAATGCCTCCCTCGAGGGCATTTAGTGATCGAAATCCGATCGGTTATACGGATAACTGTATAGATTAGTCGAGCCTCGAGGAAAATGTTGGGATCGTGTTAACAACTAACGGTGGCACTCAGAGACGTTAATGATGATTAAACCTCAATTTAACGAAGAGTTTCACTCTTCATAAGACAATGTATGGAGCTTATGTCAAAATCTTCATTAATTACAGTTAAGTAATTATTTGTTGAGTGCGGCAGTCATCGGTAACAGTGAGGGACAATAATAATTATCGTCAATCACCCACTGTCGTATACATACCGACGCGCTCAGAAAGCTTCGATAGCGCGATGCAGGAATTATAGGCGAATTGTGGGTACCGCGACAATACGATATATTATTTTATCAATATTGTAATACATATTATATTAAACAAAATATGCATTTACTGCTTGAGTGTCATGGCACCCAATCATTGGCACCATTTTTGTTTGAAAATAATAGGATTTTATGTTGTTTACTTAGGATCAATTTAGACTGCAACGCGACGCGCCTTTCAAAATTTTTATGGATTTAACAGATTTCAATTGCGTGAGGCGTCATGCAAGAAATGAATCTACGCGTTGCGTTGCGGCCTGAATTGACCCGTAAAGTGCCAATATTTGAGCATATAATATTTCTTTAGAAATTTTTCGCGTACTCGTGTTCGTAAATCCACGAGCACACTAGCGATTTATAAGTTGTAACTTTTTTATGAAAAATACGTACAGCTCGAGCATTCTGCCTTGGGTGTAACGACTTGGTATTCTAATGCTGCTCACGTATGCCATCTGCTATGTCAATAACTATGAAGTTTCTGGGTCGCTTGTATGTACATAGCTTTACATTTTGTATTTGCTCAAGGGTAAGGTTACACTAACGCGATGCAACGATGCATAAAACCTTTAAGTACTTAAATGATGTGTCGTGCTGCGTTTCGTCTTGCAGCGTACAGGCGTAAACTGCATCGTCAATTATTAACTTTTCGTTTTATCTTTGTGAACACACCCTAATGCATCATAAAATATAATATTGTAAATTTTATAATAAACGATTTTATATTGTAATCTAAGGTAACATCAGAATGTGATAATAAGGTTATTTCTAGTAGCAAAATTTTAAGGAATGTCGAATACTTTTATGAAATATTAATGCATGTTTTAGTATCCGTAGGGCATTTTGTAAATATTTTTATGTTAATAAAAAATAGCATTTTACTTGAGATTTTTACTGTCCCTTGGAGTGTTATGGAAAGTAGTGTAGAACAGAGGACCTCATGTGCTAAGTCACAATATAAACAGTAGAGTTAGGGCCGAATCACACCAGAAGAGCAGCGCAGCGGCAAGCATTTAATATTGAATGCTGATATTGATGATGTTCTGAAAAATACTAGTTAATTATTATTATATAACTAAAACGTAATATTTTATTAAGTTTTAGTTCAATATAACATTTTCTTTTTATTAAAATACTATGCTCAAAATAATTTGAAGTGGCACCAGCCGTGTTTGACCGTTGTTTGAGCTATGAAAAATGCTCGCTATATATTTTGTTAACTTAAAAAATAAGGTGAATTCTCAATTTGAGAATACTATTTCAAAAAATAAAATATATAATATAAGTACTACTTTGGCCTCTAATTTAGATCACATTTTAGTTTGTTTGAGCTAGACGGGCAATTATTGTTTTACCAATAACAAGTTTCAAACTATCGGGAGGCTAACAAGCGAATAAGTCTATCGTAGTCAAAACAAAACAAATACTCGGTCGAATTACTGTTTCTATGCGAAGTTCTGCCAGATTTTAGTGAAATATGCGAGAGTTGAAAAAGGAGGTCATTAATTTGACCCGTATGTTTGTAATATTTCCAGAACTGCCCCGTTTTCGTATATGTTGTGTTAGTCTATACCTACTCTATACTCTCTATCAGCATCTGAACAAATGTGCCGAATTTCAAAAGTGTACCATCGAGGAAATTGATTCCTATTTATATTGACAGACCAGCGTCATATTTTGGTCGGATCATGTCAATTCAATACATAATTGTGATCTGTCGGCTGGGTTTTACGTAACGCGACCAAACTACGTCCCTTACTGCCTAGGAATCAACTTCTCTGATAGTACGTAGGTATAATAATATGTGTTTTTGCATATCACAGGAACTAACTACAAGTCCGATTAAATTTCTTTTTTGTTTATTTATTACTGTTTTTGTTGTATTTATTTATTTTATTGACATAGTTATTGAGATGAATTTGCTTGCTTTTTACATAAGTAATGTAAAAAGCAAGCAAATTCATTTTGTTCACTTATTGCGGCAATGTTTTCAAGATTGAAACTCGAAACTGTAAACAGAAGTTACAATAATTTTGCAAAGTAAGAAGGGATGAAATTTGAAATCTGTCAAACCGTCCCAAAAGTTATTGCTCCAGCTCTTCTGTCATTGAGGACCCTTTGATCATTTCCTGGTAGAGGACGGAGTTATAACTTACTAGTTACTATTATAATAATATATTCTGTACTTGTACACTATGTTTTAAGGGATATTCCAACAATTTGAACAATTTATTGTTACGTCAACTGGAGCCTTTTTTTGAGAATAAACTACTAAAAGCAATGAAAGAGTTTTCAAGTCCTTTTTAATGTTAAGGGCTCCGTAAATTCATTTACAGATCATGTCTCTACAGATTTAATCTGAGAACCTCCTAAGTTAAAGATTTGCTAATTACTCAATTTAAGTAATACCTCTATTAATTACCCATCAAATTTTTCTTGTAATAGCAAACTAATCGCTATCTACCTATCAATTTTTTTTTGTGATGGCAAACGAGTGCGAGTATTACCTACCATATTTTATTATATTATAGTAATAATACTATATAAATTATGTATAAACATAAGTATATACATCATTATAAAATTATGTATATACATAAGTATATACATAATTTATATATTTTGGCCATACAACATTATTGCTTTGATAAACAAACGGCTAACGCACTGCAAAGTAGAGCCTGTTGCTTTACGAGGGAGAAATCAATGTCGCCACACATACAAGCCTGCCTGTTGCACGAGGGGTTGCCACACTCAAAATATATTTACCCCGAAATGGAAATGGACAATAAAATAACATGTACTTAATATGATTTTTAATTCCTTGTGTAATTTGACTGTAGTTAAATAAATTTAATGCAAAATAATATATTGTATACTTAAGTTATTTATTATTTCAGAGGCACAGTCCACAGATATGGTGAGATTAATTATTGTCATCAGTAAGCTCTTACAAGATCGTGAAAAATAAAAATGTCATGAAGGTATCTGCAGGTATATTGTACTCGGCGAAATATGGCGGTAACGGTCATTGACTCCCTGACAAAACCTTGTCATTTTCTTTATTATTAACCGCGATTGACTGTGAAGTATCAGGTGTTGTCAATCGCGGCTTTGCATAGAAAATGACATGTTT
The DNA here is from genome assembly GCA_937595015.1 of Polyommatus icarus. NCBI lineage: Eukaryota > Metazoa > Arthropoda > Insecta > Lepidoptera > Lycaenidae > Polyommatus > Polyommatus icarus. Next base: position 18,140,813 of record OW569323.1, on the reverse strand, counting down.
TTGACAGGGAGTCAATGACCGCTACCGCCTAGTTTTGCCGAGTACAGTAGGTATAGTATGATTTTGCCTTTGAAAGGTTTCACTTTTCGCCTAGCTGGTAACTGGCATAGACTGCCGCTACCTGTGCAGTGTGCACACAAGACTGTATTATATTTATATGAAGGCAAAAATATCGCAAATTCCCTGGTCGCCTCTCTATTTTCTGTTACGGTCTCATTGCGCATAAATTATAAGACGTAACTTGATACAAGAAAATGCATAAGACTTTTTACGGTAACAATAATATTATGAAGGTTTGTAGGTACAATTTCTTTGCGATGAATAATATCTGGGCAATATAAATAATATTAAAATATTTTTTAATACGCAGTTAATAAAGCAAAGCTTGAAACCAACGATCTATAAATTGCCTGACTTCTTCTAAAACATTTAAGATGGCAACCCATTTATTGTGTCGATAGAGTTGTACAGATAACGCACACACACAAACACACCACAAGTTTAATATTACTGAAAACAATACACACTATGAAAATTCAGGGTCTGGTTCACGCACACAGGCGCGCGGGGGTGGAAGCTGCAGCTAGGTCGGGAATGACGTCACCGCACGCAAGGTCAATATCACTAGTCCGTACTCTTCTAACGCGTTGAATCCATTCCTTCTCTCTTTCCATCTGGCTCGCCGGCCCGTCTGGGCGATTGCAAGGGCATCTATGTGTGTGTGCGGTGTTGCCAGTGTGCTTTACACGATTCGACATTCAAACGTAATAATATTACTTCCGAAAGTTTGATATGAAATCGCATCGCTACGCAATTTCCTTTTTATTGGTGCTTACATTAGCCACGTTTGTACAAAGTACAAACTACATAAATAGGGTGATAAGATAACAGATAAAGAGAATCTTTTTTTTCTTTGTGCGCGGCGTTTGATAGTATATAATTTATATATTAGATATTATTATGTTTATTCTTTTCAAGCTAGACCATTATCTAACTAGACTGTGCCTATCAGACTATCAGTAAGTCAGAGCTTCTTATGTTTTTTTAAGAATAATAATAACGTTATTTTTATTTTACTTACTCGCTCTTACTCATTAAAAATATTTTAGCTTTTTAGATTTTTTAAATAAAAGTATATTGTATTGTGTCAAGGTCTTATAGCTTATTAATAAGTATATAATTATCATAAAACGATAAGTAAAAATTTGAATGATAATTCTTATCTACACGGGTCTTAATAATACCAAAAGGTTTTACTTATGGTCCGGGTTCCGGAGGGCAAAAATTTTTTTTGATTATTATCAAGCTATTTTTTTGGTTAGCTTCATTTTGATCAGACAAACAACAATTTTATTTGCGAAGAACCCTAACGAGCTGATTTTTTGTATGCACCTACTACCTATATAGATAGGTCTGTAGGTAATAGGTAAAAACTTATTTAGGTTTAAATATGTAAAAACTTATTAATAGCTCATGGATAACTTTGTTAGTCTTTATTGCATAGCTGTTAGTTTTTCTGAAGAAATAAAATGAATTAAAATATTTATATTATTAATAGTTTCATTATCCTACAAATAGAACAATCCATATTTTAGGACCATCAAATCAAAGTATTAAATCCTTTCCATCTGTGTTAGCTACCACTTTAAATATTTTTCGAAAATAAAATTGTTGTTCGTCTTATCAAAATGAAACTTCTCACAAAAAATTAGCTTGATAGTAATTAAAAAAAATTCTCCTACGGAACCCGGGCTATTCATGATGTAACCTTTTATTTTATTATTTTATTAATGTTATTTAATATTTTACATCAATTTTACTTTTTACAATTATATTCTATTGAAATTTTTAATCACTCTTACATTTTCCTAATGAAATTATAAAAATTAGATTACTTTTAAAATAATTGCATGCCCTTTTTAATTTTATGTACTAAATTATTGTTAGTTACTTAATTTTGATAATTTAATTGAATTTATCTAAAATGTTGTGCATATCTATAAGTGATGTAAACACTAGCTCTTATGTATTTAATGTTGGTTAAAATGTATGTGTTTATATTGTTGATGTGCCTAAATAAATAAATAAATAAATAACCTAATTTGGCAAATAAATATTATGAGATCAAATATATTATGATTTATCATTTTAGAAAATACAAAGAATGTTAATTTATAAAACATGAGGGCGAATTCAATGTAACCGAGGGCTGGCACTAGAAATAAAATAAAAATTACACTTTTATTGCAAATTTTAGCCTGATGTAGCCGGAAGTTTTTTTCCTAGTACCTACAAAAAACATAATATTAAATAACTATCAATCCTACGCGGAAAATGGAGCTAAAATGTACCTATATTTGCAAAAAACAACACAGGATTTGTTTTAGTTTTTAAAGCATTTTTCTTTGTTTTTCATATTACAATACATACCAGAGAATTCTCGTAAATTATATTTTTGATTTAATTTTTTTAAAGACATTACTGATGAGGTTTGTTCACAACTATTACTAATTAAAGGTGTTTATAAGTTTGTATTTAAAGGAGTAAAAGTATATAATTATGCATCATTAATGCCCAATAATTTTCCCATTAATTCGACTGATAACTCATCAGTGAAGTTAGACGGCTTATCAAAAGCGCCAGTGGAAAAAAATCCTGCTGAAACCAGCTGTGACTGGGCAAATTGAAACTCTTTCCAGTTAAAAAAAAGTGGCAGCCCTAAACAGACTTTAAATTCTGCGAAATTTCCCCGGGCGGACATGTCTACCTCTAGGGCTTTACAAATGAAAAGGACATTTTGTAACATTGCATTGTAAACGGTAGTATTTGTTTAATTTGTAGCTATTTATTTAACTTCGTAGCCTCGTAACGGTACATACGTAATAATTCATCAAGTTAGTGGAGTTACATGACAATATTTCCATGCACGGACTATACTAAATTGATTCAAATAGTGCGGCATTCAACTTTTACGGCACGTGTTAAACTTTTTTAGATACACTTATATAATTTATTTATTTAATACTTTTTGCACAATGTACAATGGCGGGCATAATACTAACCAGCATGATGTATTATATGTATACATATTTACGTGTTACATAATTCTGATAAAATGGTTTACAAAACCCTTGTTCCACAAGGTACAAAGTACAAACCCTGCTTCACGATCGTAATACACCATAATAAGCGTGATAGATTGGGGATTTTGGATCTCACGACTATACTATATTATGTTTTACAAGCATACAATATAATATTAGTTTCTAAAGTAATTAAATGTGTCAAAAAATGCAATTAAATTAAATTTTTCTAAGCTGTTGCTGTCAAAATTTGCAAATTTTCTCAGTGTAAACTATACATCCCAAACCACATTGAATCACAATGTCTTTAGTATTTACTCGTACAGCTGATAGTTTATAATATAACTAGCTGTCCCGGCAAACGTTGCTTTGCCATAATATATTATGTATTTGCCATAATATTATTTTATTGAAGTGACTAAATATGTATGTTACCATGGCAACGTCGATCGCTATCCCGTCGCACAAACAATGGTCGCCGTCAGTAATAATTAACTATTATTTATTCAACAAATGCACAGCTATCAATATATAAAGTACCCAGTAGCCGTTACTCAATCCAGTCGAAAAGTATCAACATCTGTTGGAATCTTTTGGAGTTAACTGATAATTGTGACTGTCAATTGATTATAGACAAATAATTTGCAATAAAGTAAAATTGCGACTATAATTAAAGATCTAAATTCTAAGCTATCCTATCTCTCAAGTTGTAAAAAAACACACACATTTAAAAAAAACAACATTAAAATCGGTTAAGTAGTTTAGGAATCCATCGCGAACAAACATCGTGTCTATGTTTGTTCGCGATGTAAATGATGAAACTGATAATTATCAGTTTCATCATTTACTTTGATTAAACTTATACTAAAGGAATATTGCGTTCAAGATCCCGGAATAGTATTCTGAGAATCCTCAGGGAATATCTTATACAAATTCAAACTGCAGAAAGCATTCAAATAAGATTTGCTGAGTTTATATTACATCCTATTGTTGACAATCTGAATTACGTCTTATTTCATAGTTTGTAAAGAAGTGCATGTTTTATATGTCTTTATTTATTTACTTTTCGCCATCGTTCCACTTGAAAAAATATATCACCCTGGTGATCCAGTACTATTCCACTGCCACGCACTGTAAAACTATGGAACGTACTGTCACCAGCACTATTTCTGGACCAACACGACCTGCAAACCTCCAAAAAGAGTCTTGTTGCCTCTTAAAAGGCCAGCAACGCGCCTGCTGCTCTTCTAATGTTGCGAGTGTCCATGTGCGAGGGCGACGGTAGATACTTTCCATCGGGTGACCCGTTTGCTCGTTTGCCACCCTATTTTATAAAAATAACTGTAAAAGCTGTTCTAAAATGTTGTTCCACGCTTTTAAGAAACCTATCGTATAGACCTTTATTTTGACTGCGTGGTTATGAGTTTTTTTTTTTTAGCAGTACAATCAAGTTACTAAAATAGTTCCTGCAACATAAACAATACTTATTGCTAAAATCCTCAATATATCCGTAATAATATGAAACTTTTTGTATCTTTTATACATGATTTTGATCTATTTGGGTTTTCCCAATGTAAATTGCCAACACTTTAGTAAAGTATGGGATAGTACTCGAAAGGGTGAGTATATTATACGCGGCATTAAGGACAAGTGCGTACAAGGTGATTTTTGTTTGTATACATAATATATTATTTTGAATATGAGATGAGGTATGATATGATTTTAGGGGTTTGTTTGAGTATGTAATAGCATAATGGAAAAGTTATTATGTGTGATACTATAACAGCATAATATAATATTATACAGTTGTAACTTTGCCGTGTCTTGAAAATGAAACCAAATATAGAGGTAATTATAATTTCTTTACTACTTCAATTACTATTACGTGTGCGTGTTTTGATTTGAGCAGCCATATACTGTATTTATTTCTATTTATCCTTCGATCGTGGAAAAACGAAGCCTTTCTATTGTTATCGCGGTCGCCGGTGACCGCTTGGGGCTTAAAGCATTAATATGATGATATCCGCAACTCCGTTGCGACAAAATTCGTATATCGTGCGGTAACCGCACATTTTTCCGATATAAAAATATTACATGTCCTATTCGGGGGCTCAAAGTTTGTCCATACCAAATTTTATCAAAATCGGTTAAGTGGTTTGGGTGTGACAAGGTAACAGACAGATAGACACATCTTCACATTTATAATTTTGTATAGATAGTGTGATAATATTATCATATTTCGCGCAATTGTTTTATTCCCACAATCTTTCCGTCGTTTGCCACAAAGCCAAAGAAGTTTTATAAACATTTTAACCGTCGGAGGAGATGGATATAAAATAAGCTGCTTATAAACAAGACAGAAAATTAAAAGTCTGTATAGTTTTATCACAAGAACTAGTTATACTATTTCAAAGATTGATAATTTTATTTATAATGATATACAGTTAAAGTTTTCAAAAAAAATATTATCAGAGCTTTTAATTTATATCACATAAGCAGTAACTGAAAAATTATCATAATATCACTTAGGGCCTGTTTCACCGCTTCCTGATAAGGCTATCCACCACTTAACTTGACACGTAGAGTATGGAGAATCTGTCAAATAAGCCTATCGGGCACCTTATCAGGAAGCGGTGAAACAGGCCCTTAATATCTTAATATGACAAGTAGCGTTGTTATATGCAAGTGTGTGAGTAAGTAACGTATGATATAAGCTTAGTATAGCCATAGTCTAAGGAAAATATTATATTAAGTACTCTATGGTATAACTACTTGTACTAATATGTATTCTGGGGTATAACGCACGATCGTGCGTTATCATCTTTTATTTGCACTTAAAGTTTTCAAACAAAAAGACTTGTATATCTAATTGATCCATCGCTCGCCCTGGAAGAATCGTTGATCATCTGGATCAATATGAGGAACCCCTTGTTGGCAGTTCCCTCACGTCTTCGGCACAATAACCATGATTGATAGGGGATCGGCTTGTTAGGGTCTTGTCCTCAAACAATCGATTTCTTATCGATATAATGCATCGGTAAAACCTGTAATGTTTTTCAAGGTACTACCTACAATATTATATGAAAATACTTGCTTATATCAATAGAAATAAGTGTACACAGTCATCATTAATTGGAGTTGCGGCGAGGCGAATTGCATCTTCTGTACTTACATAGTTCGTACTAGTTGTCGCCCGCAACTCCGTTGCGCCGGAATTATTTTATCGCGTGGGAACCGTACATTTTTTTGGAACAAAAGTACCCTATCTCCTTTCCCGGGACTCAAACTATCACCATGCCAAAACTTAAGCAAAATCGGTTTAGCGGTTTGGGCGTGAAGAGGTAACAGACAGACCGACTTTCGCATTTACAATATTTTACTTTGTATAATGTGGTGGTCACCCATATTACAATTATAATTATTTTGTATAACTTGCAATTATAAAAGGCATCGTCGACCCTTTGTTGACTATAAACACGAAACGTCCCCATTATAAGCAAAGAGGCACTTTGCTTGTTACTAACACTCACTGGCTAATGGGACCTACCTATTGCTAAAAAATAATAATTCACTCTCTCCCACTCACTCACATCACTTATTATACACACAAACAACCAAAAGGTAAATAATCTACAAAAATAAGGCACGTGCAAGGAAAATTAATAAACAATAAGCCTTCAAAATTTTTGCAATAAGGTGAAAAACGGTTCGAAAATTCCATCAATAATACTCGTCTACGCCACGGTAACGGAGGACAAATATTTATTTACCGAGCTTAATTAAATTTTAATTAAGTAGACTGTGTCAACGAGACAGTAATGAGACAGAATGAGACTCAACGTTACATTCAATTAAAATGTTCGATTTTTATCCATCTTAATTTTAAAACGTAATGGGATACAAAGGAAATATTTCGCATTACGAGAATTTAAGTCACGCGTGAAAGTTATTTGCTGATGGAGCTGACACGTCATACGAGTCAGAGACATGATGTGTTTCAAATAATATTTTGTACGATTAAAGATCACTTTGTAAAGTTTCATAATAATTACGATTGTTTCCATAGTGAATTTAGAAATAAATAATCGGCCAAGTGCTCACCAAGAGTTCCCTATCATTATAAAGCAAAATTTAGCCAAAAACGCGTTTTTGTATGGGAGACACCCTCAAATAATTATTTCATTTTAATTTTATTATTATTTATTAAAGTACACATCTATACTTATAAAATTACATGTCCTGACTGACTGACTGACTGACTGACTGACTGATTCATCATCGCTGAGCAAAAACTGTTTAACCACAAAAAGAGGAAAACTATCCATCTTTGTTATTATACTATGTTAACGCGGACGAAGCCGCGGGCAACAGCTAGTATTATTATAATTGAGAATATTGTGAAAATTTCAAGCGCGCATTGCGCATCGCAAAAAGTAATGACTCAAGACGCTTGCGATGATGCATTATGTCAATTCCCGCACCTTATAAGCTATATGTTACTTCGCCTTAGATAAGGAGATTATAAGAAAATACCTTAAAATCAATTACTCATTTTCCACAAAAAAAAATTAAGTATGACTGAGTTATATATAATAAATTTATATTAAAGCAATATTAAACAACAGGTCTCTAGAAACTTGCGAACATTTGGGATAAGGATCTCCTAATATTAGGAAAAGTAGGCCAGGGCCGTTTGTTTCAGCACAGTGCTGACACATAAGACGAGGAAAACAGAAATTCGGCGAAATTACTGAATTACATCACATAATTTGCTCCAGTGGAATATCTTAACTTTATCCTGGAGACACTCAAGAATCCATCAGACTTTTTGTCAAAATTAGGAGTAATTATTTATGCAGTTTAGCTGAAGAAAAAAAAAACAAAAAAAACTCGGGTTTATAGGAAATTTTCATTATAGATATCAAAGATTTGCAGGTAGCTTCAGTTGTGACATCAAAATTGAAGTGTTGTGTGAACGGAGAATTAGATTTTTTTTTGAACAGCTGGCGAAACACCTCGCTAGCTTCAATTCCTATCCATACTAATATTATAAATGCGAAAGTGTGTCTGTCTGTTCGTCTGTCTGTCTGTCTGTCTGTCTGTCTGTCTGTCTGTCTGTCTGTCTGTCTGTTACCTCTTCACGCCCAAACCGCTGAACCGATTTTGCTGAAATTTAGCATGGAGATACTTTGAGTTCCGGGAAAGGACATAGGATACTTTTTGTCCCGGGAAAATGTAAGGTTCCCGCGCGATTAACGATGGCGTCATCTAGTTCCACTATAAAACTGTCTGAAATGTTTAGTAAATCATGCTAAATTATAATATAACGGAAGCTATAGGTTTTAATTTAAATAATATGAATAAAAGAGGCAATATAGACTAATAAATTAATTGTTTTTGAAAATTGTGTTGTTGTGAAAAACACGTGTGGGATTGAACACTGTAATGACACGTCATTAAAGCGGTCAAAGATCTGAAAAGTCGGCCAAAACATCGGCGTGAGGGCGTTTCTCCACGTACGTAGTGGGTAGTTCCTAGGAGAGTCCCACATACCCCGGCGGATGTTCCCAATCCGCCGGGGATCCGCAAAGCATTTGCCCATGTAAAAAAAGTCATATGCTAAGTACTCACATACGGTTTTGCTCGATAGTTTTACTCCAAATCGAAGGAAATGACATATTTGACATTTTTAATTCCATCGAGCCGGCTCGAAGCGAGCCTTCGAGCTGTCAGTTTTGGCGGTCCACACTGTGGTTATTGCTCGATTTGGAGTAAAACCAGAGTAGACAGAATGATAGAGTATGCCGACTTAGAACTGATGTTGAAATTTTAAAATTTGACGTATTATGTCGAAAATCGTTGCTAGGGTTTTTGACTTGTTACCTACGAACCTATGACATATTCGCTGGACGTGTTCCTCTTTGGTCGTATTGTTGTTTGTGTTCTGACAATTTTGAAATCTTTATTTTAAATCTACGAATAATAAAAACTAAGGAAGAGTACACCGTCCGTCCGTCAAACTACGTCAAAAAACATGCTCCAAAATACTTGTCAAAAAAGTGTACCTTAGGTTCACTTTTCAAACATTTGCAATATTTAGGTGACCTTGAGCAGTATAAAGGCTGACGTTACATGACAGTTCGAATGGAACCAAATTTAAAACTGTATTAGTATGGGAGTTACGTTTCCTTAGGTTTTATTATTCGTAGTTTTAAATATTTAAAAATAAAGAATATCAGCCAGCGCGAGGCACATTCCGTTCATGGTCCTAGTGAAACCCGACGAATTTGACAGATATTGAAACCTGTCCGTTTCTTTGCAGTCGAACTACTGGTATGTCTATTGAGGTAATACTATCGAGCAAAACCGTATGTCAGTACTTAGCAATAAAGTCATCATTTCATTTAAATTTTTGTCGGTGACGTGCCGGTGAGTGGTGAGGGTGCCGATGGACAAACGGCTGATTGTCTGACCTACTTCACCGGACGTGGGTGAAAGGATCACACTATGGAAATTGTTTATTTTCAATTTCATTCGCGAAAATATGTAACACAAATATTGGTATGAAAAATACAATTATAGCTCGGAATTGGAACCGGGCCAAAAAAGTAATTTGCAGTGTGAGTTTAATTTTATTTACATGAATTCTTTAAAATAATCATGTTGTTCAATGCCTTATACTTAAAAATAAAAAAAAATGTAATTGTCAATGGTACGGTACGGGGTTCTCACTGCTTCCGTCTTCGCGCCATTGCATTGCCTGAGTTTTTCTACATGTGAGTTAGCAAAATTATACTGTGAACTGTGATTATACGATTAAGACTTTAAACATCAAGCAAATAAACAAATTCAGTGCAATATATTGTTTAAATTTCAAACTCCAAGCCACATTAGTTGGTCGCAATCGAGCCGGATTATATTGCGATTTGCGACAATGGTGGACACGACCGAACAACGTGAGTATTTAACCTCATTGGAGGAAATCGCTATTATCTTGCAAAAAACGCAAGTCAATTTGAAGAAATGTCCAAAAGCGAGGCTCACCTACGGATACGTGAAAGAGAAATCCAAATGCGTTGAGGAATATTGGCGATCTTTCAAGCATGCTCACGAATGCCTGGCAAAGCGTACGCCAAAAGATAAACGAGACGAAATATCTTATTTTCTTAATGATGAATACTTTGTCTACGAAGAGTTGTACCTTTCTATTCAAGCAGATTTGACTGACCTTATGACTAAAATACAACAACCTACAACATCAGTGATTGAAGCATCAGAGTCCCTAGTTCATAATCAAGGTCATGCGCAGTTGTCACTTGTGAAACTTCCTCGAATCCAATTGCCGACGTTCACAGGAAAGTATGAGGAGTGGCCTACTTTCCAAGATATGTTTAATTCCCTCGTACATCAAAATGTTTCTATCAGTAATGTTCAGAAATTGCAATATCTTAAGTCCAGTGTCTCTGGTGAAGCAGAAATCATACTAAAGCATATTCAAGTCACAGATAGCAATTATAATCAAGCTTGGCAAACATTAAAAGAGAGATATGGCAATAAGCGAGTAATTGTATTTTCTGTATTGAAAAAATTATTCAATCAGAAGAAAATTAATAGTCAAACGTCTTATAATCTAAAGAATTTACTTGATACTACTTCAGAGTGCATAAATAACTTGCAAAATTTAGAAATTAGCACTGATTCGTGGGATCCAATTATAATATTTCTTGTAAGTCAGAAATTGGACCAAGAGTCGCATAAAGAGTGGGAATCTCAAGCTTATAAAGAAAAATCTGATAAATTGCCAACATGGGAAAACTTAAGAAAGTTCTTGGAAACAAAGTTTAGGACTTTAGAAATGATTCAACCAGAAAGTACAACTAAAACTAAATTTATAAAGACGCAGTCATACCACACAATTAATGATAAGAAACCCAAGTCATGCATTTTATGTCAAGTGGAACATAAGTTGAGTAATTGTGAAGATTTTACAAAAATGAATATTGATGAACGCAGCGCTTTTGTCAAAAACCAAAGTTTGTGTTTTAATTGTCTGCTACCTGGACACGCTGTTAGCAAATGCAAAAATCCAATGTCATGCCGGTTCTGTAAGAGAAGACACCATTCACTTTTACATAGAACTCAACAGTCATCGGTTCCGGTAGACACCCAACAAGCGTTACATGCTCATGTAGAAAACAATGAAAACATTGCAATACACCATGTGGGATTCACTGGAACAGCACTGCTTGCAACGGCCATTGTAAAAGCAAAAAGTCGAGATGGAAATTATACAAATTTAAGAATTCTTATAGACCAGGGATCGCAAGCTAATTTTATAAGTGAGAAAGCAGTACAATTACTTAGACTGAAACGGAACCCAATAGAGTGTGATGTAACTGGCGTGGGATCATCAAGAGTGAGAATAAAACATATTGTCCAGTTTGAATTATCATCTCTATGGAACTCAGATTTTAAATTAAACATAGAAGCTTATGTGATGTGCAAGCAGCTAACTACACAACTTCCAAATAAAATAATACAAAACCAAGATTGGCAGCATCTCTGCGGTCTGACTCTGGCTGACCCAACATATAATGAGCCAGGACAAATAGATTTATTACTAGGAGTGAAGGATTATACACAAATTATTGAAGAGCAGCTAATCAAAGGTCCACCCGGGTCACCCTGTGCACAAAAAACCACTTTGGGTTGGATTCTTTTTGGAGAGTTGAACACTAAACCTATACAAAAGAAAAGCTCATTAGTAGTCATGCATCACCAGTTAAACATATCAGATATGCTAAAAAATCTTTGGGAAATAGATACTAACACAAAAAGAAAGTTTACGAAGGAAGAAATTCAATGTCAAGAAATCTATGAAAAAACATATAAAAGAAACCAAGAAGGAAGGTTTATTGTTAAGTTACCTTTCAAAACAGAAAATATACAATGTATAAATGGAAACACAAGGAATATAGCTATGCAGAGACTAATTCAATTAGAAAAGAGATTTAAAAGACAACCTAAACTTAAAGAAGATTATACTAAAGTGATACAAGATTATTTAAACTTAAAACATATGGAGGAAATTCCTAAAAGTGAAATATATACAAAAGCAAGTTGTTACTTACCTCACCATCCCGTTCTTCGAGAAGACAAAGAGACAACAAAAATTCGAATTGTTTTTGACGCTTCATGCAAAGGTGATAATGGAGTATCCCTAAATGATGAACTCTTACCTGGTCCAGTGCTGCAAGAAGATTTGCGCAGTATAATGATGCGTTGGAGAATGCATGCAATATGCTTTTTATCTGATATTCAAATGATGTACAGAATGGTCAACTTAAACAGAGAAGATATTGACTATCAAAGAATACTGTGGAGAGACGAAAGCTCAGACGTCAAAGACTATAGATTACTCACAGTAACATTTGGTACAACATCAGCTCCTTACTTGGCAGTTAGATCCTTAATACAATTGGCACGTGACGAACTCGCACGCTATCCAGCAGCGGCTGATATAATACTGTCAGACTGCTATGTTGACGATGTCATGTCTGGCTGCGATACCATTCAACAAGCCCAAGAAGCTGTTACACAACTGTCAGATATGTTGAAGAAGGGAGGCTTTATACTAAAGAAATGGGCTTCGAACAGCATTGATTTGGTAAAGTTTATTGATCCAAATAATATATCTTCACAGGTCCAACATGAGATACACCTAGATGGTACTATAAAGGCTTTGGGTATTACCTGGAATTTAAAAACAGATAAATTATTATACAAAATTAACCTAACCCAACCTCCATTATACATAACAAAGAGAAATGTTCTTTCTGACATTCAAAAACTTTACGATCCACTGGGTTGGATCTCACCAAGCATTGTGTTGTCAAAAATGTTTATACAAAAACTGTGGCTAAGTGGATTAAATTGGGATGAGAGTTTAACAGAAGAGTTAACCGAGGAATGGTTACAGATAAGAAATGACTTAGAAAATGTCAATGACATTTGTTTAGACAGGTGGATACACACCTACAATTGCAATAAGAAAGATGTACAATTGCATGGTTTTAGTGATGCCTCCACAAAGGCCTATGCTGCAGTTGTTTATATAAGAGTGAAGCAAAATGAGGATACTATACAAACAAGCCTTATAGCCTCACGAACCAAGGTTGCACCCCTTAAAACATTATCGCTTCCACGTCTTGAATTATGTGGAGCCCTCTTGTTGTCAAGATTAATCAAGCAAATTTCAGAAGCCATGAGAATTCCATATACACAAATATTCTGCTGGACTGACTCCACTATAGTGCTTGCCTGGTTGCGTGGAGAACCACAAAAATGGAAAACGTTTGTGGCGAACAGAGTTGTAGAGATAAAAGATAACACCAATGCTCTAGAATGGTTACATGTAGAGTCATCAGACAACCCAGCTGATATTTCAAGTCGAGGAATGTTATTAAAAGAATTAAAAGAAAAAGAAATCTGGTGGAATGGCCCCAAGTGGCTTCTAGACAAAGAAATTAAATGTAGAAGACAAAATAAAGAAACAGATTTGGAATTAAAATTAACATGTCAGACACTTACTACAGAATATACTAAAGATCCAATTTGGGAAAGATTTTCTAACCTAAATAAAATGAAAAGAGTGTTATCCTATTGCAAAAGAATGAAGAAAGTAAAAAACAAAGAAGTATACATAACTACTCATGAAATGAATTTAATAATGCAAAGTTGTATAAGATATTATCAAGAATTAGTATACGAAAAGGAAATAGAAGATATTAAAAAGGGAGGTTCTGTGAGAAAATCTAGCTCATTGATTAGATTAACACCATTTTTAGACAGCAACAATATACTAAGAGTTGGAGGCAGATTACAAAATTCTTCATTATCCATCTCATCTAAACATCCAATACTAATACCAAATAATCAGCATATAACTAGATTGTTAATCGATGATGCACATCAAAAGACTCTTCATGGTGGCATTAACCTTATGATTACATACCTGAGGAGTACCTATTGGATTATAGGCTTAAAATCAGCTGTCCGGAAATGCATTAGAAGCTGTAAAGTTTGTATTTTAAATCAAGGCAAAGTCAATCAACAATTAATGGGTCAGCTCCCAGCAGAGAGAGTAACACCAAGTAGAGCTTTTATCAATAGTGGAGTCGACTATGCGGGCCCAGTATGGATTAGAACTTCTAAAGGACGAGGTCATCATGCCACGAAAGGTTACATTTGTCTGTTTGTGTGCATGGCTACACGTGCAATTCACCTAGAAGCCGTAACAGACCTTACAACTCAAGCTTTTCTTGCTGCCTTTAGAAGATTTGTTGCACGTCGAGGTAGATGCTCAAACTTGTGGAGTGATAATGGGACTAATTTTGTTGGTGCAGCAAAAGAACTAAAAGATTTATTTAATGTCAACAAAGACTCACTGACAAAGGAGATAGCTGAACTGCTAGCAACTGAAGGAACCACATGGCACTTCATACCACCAAGAATGCCAAACTGCGGAGGTCTATGGGAAGCAGGAGTACAGTCAGCAAAAAGACATCTGACTAAAGTAAGCAAAGACACAAGATTGACATATGAAGAAATGAGTACATTGTTAGCACAAATAGAAGCTTGCTTAAATTCGAGACCTCTATGCCAACTTGATGATACACTTGAAACTTTATCTCCACTCACTCCGGGTCACTTTTTAATCGGAGAGTCATTGCTTGCCATTCCGGATGACAACTTTGAAAAATCAAATGTTAACCTGCTGACTAGATGGCAACATATACAAAAGATGGTGCAAGACTTTTGGAAACAATGGCAGTCTCAGTACCTCCACACACTGCAACAGAGGACAAAGTGGCAAACAAAAGTTATAAATCCTAAAATTGGTGATTTATGTGTCATAAAAGAAGACGGTCTGCCCCCCACAAGATGGTTGTTGGGTAGAGTAAAGTTGCTGCATCCTGGAAAAGACAATTTAGTGAGAGTGGTGACAGTGCAGTGCAAAGGACAAAATGAACTGAAAAGACCCTTATCAAAGTTAGTTTTTCTACCTGTGTCGACAAGTAGCTGTATAGACTAGGTATGTACTTACTTATTCATTTAGTTATGTAGAAGCTGTAGCATTTACTCTATTCATATTTCATGCCTTAGTACTGTGCTATACTTAATATTTTGTTAATATTGTGTTCAATATTATGTATAAAATATACATCCAAGATTTTTATAGTAGATTAAATATGCTTCATAAGTTGTTAAATACATTGTTCTTAAATAGTTTAAACTGTACATTTACTAGAATTTAATACTAGCTTTGCAAATGTAAAAGTTAAGTTTTTAAACTTCATTGTAACTTGTAAACAAAAATTCTAAGAAAGTTGACTACTCAATCTTGAATATCAAGATTGCATGTATGTCTTAAAACTTATTTAAACTTAGTATTTAACTATATTGTAACTTACCTTAACTTACCTGTTGAGTTGAGTGTTAAGTCAGCAATCTTTGTTTGTATCCATTATTATTTATGTTACTAGGAAACTATATTTATGTAAGTTTATTAAAATATTTAAGTAGATTTATTTGTGAATTTACTCATGAAAATTCTTGTTACAGTCCATTACTCTAGATTCTAATTAGCTACATATTGTTTGTTTAAACTTTAAACCTAAAATTTATTTTCTTTGAAAAGGACATTGTCCTTTTGGTGGGCGGTATGTTCAATGCCTTATACTTAAAAATAAAAAAAAATGTAATTGTCAATGGTACGGTACGGGGTTCTCACTGCTTCCGTCTTCGCGCCATTGCATTGCCTGAGTTTTTCTACATGTGAGTTAGCAAAATTATACTGTGAACTGTGATTATACGATTAAGACTTTAAACATCAAGCAAATAAACAAATTCAGTGCAATATATTGTTTAAATTTCAAACTCCAAGCCACACATGTATTATATAATATGTATAGTCTCGATTTCTTTTCTCTCTTTAAATTAAATCTTATTGCATTAATTACCTAATAGTTAATACTATTGCATCAATTAAGGCTTCTCGACGTTAATAGTGCATTATTTTGTCACGTAGGTGATTACTCTATAAAAGTAATATATTATCAGCACATGCCTCATGCTTATTATTTAGTTAACATAATAATATAATATAATATGAATTTTGGTTTCTTAATTCATTATATCGTTCACACGGTAGCGTGGCCGAGCGGTCTAAGGCGCTGGTTTAAGGCACCAGTCTCTTCGGAGGCGTGGGTTCGAATCCCACCGCTGCCAGTGTTTTTAACCGACTTCCAAAAAACGAGGAGGTTATATGTTCGGCTGTGGATATTTTTTTTTTTTTATTTTTGTATGTTCAACGATTACTCCGCCGTTTGTGAACCGATTTTCGAAATTTTTGTTTTGTTGTATTAGGTTTCACTCCAATTTGGTCCCATTTTCACAAAAGTGGTGACCTGATGATGGGATCCATGAGTAATCGAGGGAACTCCCCGAAATTTATATGGAAACATATGGTGATTTTGGTTTTATGTGAAGTGTACTAAGAATACGCTACCAAAAAGTCAAATATTGGGTCAAGGTATACCATGGTTTCGATGATGCTGAGAGAACTCCTGATTGGATACACGTTTAGGAGTTTCGGCGTTGTTTTAAGAACAGAAAGCATATGCTACTATGCAATTCATATTCATCATCATAATCATCATCATCATCATCATCATCGTCATTACCACGTCGTATTAAGGTCAACAATGTCTCATGGCACAGAATAGATAATAGTACAAGGCAAAGGTATGGATATACTAATAATAATAATTATGTACTATATATTATCAACACCTGTTTGTTTTTAATACACGGCGGTCGGCGTCGCCGACCCGCGCCGCCGCGCGGCGCGTGGCGGCAGAAGACAGAATATCGAATACTTTACTAACTACTTTATATACAGATCGAATACTTTACTACTTTATAAAATTTTAATAGACAAATAGAATTAAAATAAAGTTATTTTAAAAAGAGCATTTAAACAAAACAAAGTCATTAAGTGTCTTTTTAATTAGTTATGCTTTATAATCGATAGATGGTGCACTAAGTACCTATCGATTTGAATTCTTGATTACAAGAACAGCTGTCAATAATTATGATAATATTAAATATTATGCTACGCTACATCCTATGCAAGTTTGTATAATTTTTTATCTGATAGATCCTTCGATCGTGGAAAAACGAGACACAATAGCCTTTCTATTGTTATCGCAATCGCCGGTGACCGCTTCGGGCTTGAAGTATTAAAATTGTTAAATTACTTAGCACAGTATGTTCACTTCACTGATAATATTATATTATTTTGTGAGTGTGAGTTGTGACTCTTAACAAATTGTAATAAGATACGTAAAGTATACGCGAAGATTTACCTACTAGTGTAACTAAAAAGAGTGAAATTATTATTATTTTTAACAAAAAATTAAAACCGACTTCCAAGGTAAAAACAATAATAACATTAATATGAACTAAAAAGTATTAAATAATTTTTACTATCTCATAGTGCCTTTTTCCGAATTCGGTTTAGCCGAATTCGGAAAAAAGATTGAGTACAGAAATAGTTATGCTGAACACAGGAGTATATTTCGCGACAGCTATGTCATCAAAATATGTCAAATGTCTGGGAGCTGTTAAATTTAAAAATTTATCGCAAAACGATGTTAGCTCCTCTGATTTAAGTAACATCATTAATCTGGTAAACTTTCAATACAGTCATACAGTCACTAGTATACTAGTAGCAGTAGCAATAATATAATGAATAATTCACAAAATATGAACTTAATAATATGTCCTGCAACAGTAATCCTGCCCAAGAGCTTTACGCAACATCTTTAATCACCCTGCGGTGTCGTCGTGTCTCCCATGGCTCATTTGACTTCTAAAATAACTTTACAGTGTTGCTTTATCACAGCAATATAAATCTTATCACAGGGATTTATAGTCCTATTTAGAAGAACTCAGCTTGGGGATTTGCTAAGCCACGTGGACATAATTCTATTAACAACAATGGATACATCTTATCTTATTCCCTAGTCTTGGACACTAACAAATGACCAAGTTTCAAGTAGATTTCAAAGACAATTATTACAATTTACTATAGTATGTTGTAACTGTCGTCCATCATAATATTATTATTATGTATGTAAGTACTGATCACAGTACAAATATTAATTTGTTGTTTAATTAACCTTTATATAATAGAACTTTAGCCAAACCTTTTCGCAGCATTTACAGGGTTTCTCGGAAATATTTAAAAATTTTATCTTTGCTTTATATTTGCTGTAAGTTCGGTACAAATTGAATTCCCTTTTTTCGGACTTTGCTTTGTATTCGGCTGACAGTCGTGCTCCACATGTAAATAGGTCCCGGGGAATACCCGACTTGAATACTGCGACGACAAACACCGCAATGGCTCGGGACCTCATTCGTAGATTAAGTCAATACTTATAAAATAAAACCTGAAATTTTTAAAACGTAAATAATAAAGGAAAATTTACAGGAGAAATAAAACTCATAACAACACTTTTGACTGATTAACATTCGTAATTATCTCGATTCTCGAACCTACAATGTAACATATTAACACTACAATTTAAAAACTCATAACAACACTTCTGAGTTCTGACTAGAGATGTGCCGACTAGTCGCCGACTAGTCGGTAAAGCCGACTATCCGGCCACTTTTGTAGTCGGCGACTAGTCGGCGAACAGTCGGCAAAAAGCGCCGACTAGTCGGCTTTTTACTTTTTTACTATTATTGAGATTACATTTAAAAAAACCTTGATTAATTGATTAATATTTATAATGTGTACATATAACAGACTCAGTCAGTGTTAGACATTTTTAAATTAAATGAAATGTTTCTGAAATTACTTGCTAGTAAAGTAAAGAATATTTTTGTAATTAATATAATTTTAACATAAATGGTCGCCGTCAGTCTCGAGTTGTAATAGATTACAATTATTTATTCAACAAAATGCACTTTTCAATATAAAAAGTAGCCAGTAGCCAATTCTCAGACCTACTGAATACGCATATAAAATTTGGTAAAGGTTTCGGAGGAGACAGGAGTACGGTAACTAACATTGTGACACGAGAATTTTATATATAGGATTTTATACTGACTTCACGGAAATGCGGTCGAACAGGATAAAAAGTATCCTATGTCTGTCTCCTGGTTCTAAGCTACCTCTCCACCAATTTTCAGCCAAATCGGTTCATCCGTTCTTGAGTTATAAGTAGTGTAACTAACACTACTTTCTTTTATATAATACTAGCAGACCCGACAGACGTTGTCCTGTCTTAACGATGATTATTTAATTCGAATTGGTATAATTAATAAAAAAGTGTGTATATTTTTGAGTGCCATCGTGCACTCATCCCAAACTATCCCGAAAATCATAAAAGTTTATTGTGCAGGAACTGTACATTTTCCGGGACAAAAAGTATCCCTTGCCCTTTTCCAAGACTCAATGTATCTCCATACCAAATTTCATCAAAATAGATTGAATAGTTTAGGCGAAAATAATAAAAGTTTATTGTCCTGGAACCATACATTTTCCGGGACAAAAAGTATCCCTTGTCCTTTCCCGAGACTCCATATAGATTAAATCGAGATTTCATGTGCATGAAATATTTAATGAAAACCATCAACTGTATCAAGACAAAATAAAGTAATGTGCGCGAAGTAAACATACCTACCAAACACGATTCGACACGTTTGCAGGTGGCATGTGCGCAAACAGCAGTAAAAAAGCATTACGGAAACTTCCGAAACCATGATCGGCTTGGCCGACTAGTCGGCTAGTCGGCTAGTCGCCCAAAGTCATGATACATATATATATAGGCACATCTCTAGTTCTGACTGATTACTTGATTAGCATTCGTAATTATCTCGATTCTCGAAAATACAATGTTACGTATTAGTAGCCAAGACTGAATTTTCACTAGGAAACTCAAGTAAGTAATAGCTACTACTACCCAGTATGGTAGAGATTTGCATGTCCTTCAAATATTAGAAGAACAACATGCTTATATGGAACTATAAGCATGTAGGTGTAAGATATCCGCTTAGAATAAGAAGACATTTTGTGCAAAAAAAGGCCACTGCCATTTTAACAACAGGCAACAAAAATCTCATTTGAATACTGACAATTCAAAGTGATCGCGAATATAATTTTAAAAGATTTTACCAGTGAGCTCTCCGTCAATTACGAGTACAAACAAAACCATTATCTCTTTACTCAATATTTATTTACTCAGGAGGCAAAGCTATAAGAAATTTCGTGAAATTATAACGCAAATATTTGCAGAATAATAATTATGTTGCATCTTTAACTTTTTTATTTGTGTAAATAATACGCGATTTCCAGGCGTAAGTATCTTTAAAAGTGTAATAATTACAATATACGTAATTTTTTTTCATGAAATCTCACACCTGAAACATGAAATTTGGAAAGTAGGTTCCTTATATAGAATGTAGACAGTAACACGTAGGTATCGACTCAGATAATAATAAGCGATGGGTATTTAATTTTTGAGCATAAAATAAAATATTTCAGTTTATTTGATAAATACCTAAGAGTAATAAAATACTTACCCGGACGATCTCCAATACCAAATTAACAGATAATCTAGCAAATAAATGTCCTAGATCAACATCAAACAGTTCTACACCCACTTAACTCAGCTATATTAAGATCGGGAAATCCAATTTTCTAAACTTAGTTGGCTTCTAGTAATTTGCTCGATTTCTCATTACTCACCCCTTGCCTCCCACGCGGCAACTTTCACGTTTTTAAGGCATTAGGCCCACCTGATGTGTGGTAAGTGAGTTTGATAATTACGGCATAAGTGATAATAAACAATCGTGGGTGGATAATGTATTTAAGAGCACGATTAAAACTTATGTTGTTGCCTTTTGATATTTTTGGGCTAAGCTCTCAGCATGCCTTTACATTAACGGTCTATATATTATTATAAATCGTTTATATAAATTTATATGTTATAGACTCTATAACATACAACGTTTTTACACCATGCGATATAAACCCCTCATAATTGTATCATAAATGGGTCAAAACCTCTTTATTACTGTCTCGACAGGGTGTATAATATCTCGACAAGTGACAATAATATTTTAGGGTTTGAGTGTGTCCCTTATAAAAAAAAAACTAGTCTTTCGGCAATACTACTTTCAGACTAAACTCTTTACTGTATAGAAGACTCTTACACATCCATATTATATGAATCTTATCTTATGTCACAGACATAGATCATGATCTATGTCCTGTGTCTTATGTATAAAGTAGCAACCCGCCCCGGCGTCGCACGGGTGTAAAATATATAGCCACTGAAAAAATGATTAAAACCGATAGCCTATGATCCTTCACGTGGTCTACTTCTTATCTGTGCCAAATTAAACTTATGTAGAATTTTTCAAATCGGACCAGTAGTTCCTTAGATTAGCGCGTTCAAGTTAGCCCTTTATAAAATAATATTTTTTCCCGTTTTTTCACATTTTCCTCTAGTTGTTCGCTCCTATTAGTCTTAGCGTGATAAAATATAGCCTATAGCCTTCCTCGATAAAATATGGGCTATCTAACACTGAAAGAATCATTAAAATCCGCTGCGTTAAGTTTTAAAGATTAAAGGGAACAAATGGACAAAAGGGAAAAAAGCGACTTTGTTTTATAATATTACTAGCTGTCCCGGCAAACGTTGCTTTGCCATAATATATTATGTATTTGCCATATTATATTATTGAAGTGACTAAATATATGTATGTTACCATGGCAACGTTGATCGCTATCCCGTAGCACAAACATTAATGGTCGCCGTCAGTCTTAGGTTGTAAATAATTTGCAATAAAATAAAATTGCGACTATAATTAAAGATCTAAGCTATCCTATCTCTCAAGTTGGAAAAAAGCACACATTTAAAAAATAAAAACATTAAAATCGGTTAAGTAGTTTAGGAATCCATCGCGGACAAACATCGTGACAGGAGATTTATATATAATAGATGTATATAGATAAAAGAATTAAATATATTTCCGTAGTCTGGTACCCGTAACACTATAGTCATTCAGTTGTTACACCCTGGTAATGCCATTATATAAAAACAAATCTTTCAGATAATTATTACGTTAGAATATCGAAAATCACACTTTCAAAAGAGTTTTATTCAAAAGTATCAAATACCGAGTTTTGCTCGTTAAAAATATTTTTTTTCCATTTTAATCTCTTTATAATCCCGGCATCACTGTCAAAGTTACGCACGGTTTAAAAGTACCACCGAGAAAATTGATTCCTAGGCAGTTTACGGACCCATGTCATGTGGTCAGCTTATGTCAATTCAATGTTAGCTTTTAGAGCCAATTCACACCGGAATGGCAGCGGCCGGCAGCGGCGCGAAGAGCACTTTTAGTGTGAAATAATTTTAAACTTTATTTACATAGTTATAACTACTAGTATCGCTTGAAAACTTCTAAAAGGGCTCGAGGCGCCGCTGGCGGACGCGCGGCGCCTCGAGGCGCCGCGCGGCCGTCGGCGGAAAGTGCTCGCGGCAGCCGGCAGCCGCGCGCGTCGCCGCGAGGCGCCTCGAGCCCTTTTTGAAGTTTTCAAGCGATACTAGTAGTTATAAGTATTACATTTTCTTCGGCAATAAGTGCAATAATAACCAATTCCATCATGTTGCTGCAAACACACGACACGAGTTTCCTTGCCGAATGTAGAATCTAAACTGAAAGGTGCGCGTGCTCTGGAAGTAGCGCGCGGCCGCCAGCGGCCACGAGCGTCCACAAGCGGCCGCGAGCGTCCGCCAGCGGCGGCGCGAGCCGCCTCTGCCGGCCGCTGCCGGCCGCTGCCGGCCTCTGCCATTCCGGTGTGAATCGGCCCTTATCGGTAGGATCGATTTGACATAACGCGACCATTGGAACAAACTATCACCAGCAGTATTTTCGGACCTATACGACCTTCAAACCTTCAAGAAGAGAGCGTATTCCTTCTTAAAAGGCCGGCAACGCACCTGCAGCTCTTCTGATGTTGCGAGTGTCCATGGGCGACGGTAGTTGCTTACCATCAGGTGACCCGTCTGCTCGTTTGCCTCCTTATTTAATAATAAAAAAAATAACTTAGGTCCGCCATCTGCCTAGGAATCAACTTCTCTGGTAGTACAGACTTTGTACTAAAACACTAAGAACTTTAACAAAAAGCTGTAAGACGGAGTGCTTTCTAATTTTCCGGAAGTCCAACAACACTGAAAGGAGACAAACTCCCGGCAACATCTCGTACTTTATCAAACGGGTCGAACTTTAGTGGGGAAAGTTTTTATTTGAATTTCGAAAACTGCCTTGTCAAATTGAATTTCGTGGAATATTTAAAACACAGGCATTCAGAATAACTTATCGGAAAAGTAACTTAAACACGGTCAAACTGAGAAACCTCCTTCTTGTTGGAAGTCGGCTAAAAACAAAAGAGGATTTATCTTTTTGGCTGACTGTGCAGTAAAGTCGAATGACAATAGTTTCTTGGATAAGGACAATAAGGATGTATCTGACATCCTTATTTAATTATTAAGAAGTTGTCCGTCCTTACCCATTTCAATTACTTTACATTTGATCTTAATGTAAACAAAGCTCATTATTTTACAAAATACAATAGCACATTTTGTTCGAATAAAGGTGCATTCGCTTGTAATGTAACGTTACAGAGTCAAGCATTACATTTGTGAGGGAGCAGAACCGAGCATTACAATACGCACCTTGTAATGATACAATGGTATCATAATACATCAATACTACGTGACAGTGAAGTCAACTTGCTATGGAATGCTCAAAGTCGAATCTATAACGTAACTTTACACGCGAATGGTCTGACGAAAATATCTGCTGAATCCATAAATCTTCCGATTTCAGTCAATTTTGATTCTATCCTTTGAGAGCATAATATTCGCATTAATTAAAATTTTTACACGATAATAATATAATGTATGTTACAGCTTTATAGGAGATAATGAGTTTCATCCCCTTTGTAATATTATCTGCGTCAAAGCAAAGCTTGAGGTTCTTTTTATTAAAACTAGCTTGTAGCTCCTCTGTAACGCCGTAATAGCTTTTCCGAAGCTTTTCCGAAGCTCTCCCTTCAACCTGCTTATTTACTTTATTTCATCAAATAGCATAAAATAGATGCTACTTTTGTAAGATTGCATTTTTTATTGTAAATATTTTAGTTGGATTTCTTTCGCATGAATAAAATAAAAATCTCGAAGTTAAAGAACGTGTTATCGTGCAGTATATTTTCAAATAAAAAGCTTGTTTGTTTTTTTTAAACAAGTTTTTTTTATCAGCTCTTATTGGATTGAATGCCTTTATTTCTTCGTTTCTTCACCCCCGACAAGTTCAACGTTATCAAGAATCTTCATAAAAATTCATTCAGTTTGGAATTCGTAGGTTTGGATTTAATAAAACGAAAATTAAAAAGTCAACATTTTATTCATAAACAAGTACTTAAATTACAGTGTACAGATTTACAGAGGGATAGTCCTTTTCTTTATACATTACAATTTACATACAAAAATACTCTTCGTTCAAACTTGTACTGTCGATGCCTTACAGAAGAAACGATGGGACGAGAAAGGAAATTGGAAGCCGACGGCAGAAAATACAAAGTTTTCGTCCATAAGAGGGGAGAAAGAAGAAAAACTGCACAGAAAAAGCCCTAATATGAAGGCGTAACCAATAAGGAGTTACGTTAATTGAAGCCTTTTTTTATACAATTCCAACACAATACAACAACAGTCATTTTTCGCCGTTCCAAAACAACAAGAAAAAAATAGAAAAGATTATTAGAAACACAAAACTATCGACTACGTCCTACGAGTATATAATTTTAATATATTCGCCTTTTATAATCTAATGGGACACACATTTATAATATAGATATATAACTATTCTCATACAAAATTAATTTATGCCGCTAATGTTTTATGCATCTCATTATCATAATATGAAATATAAAATTTAGCACAACTGTTCGCAACTGTTGAAACTTATTAAAATGCTTTTCGCGTGCAAAATGCGGGGCTTCAAACAATAATGTTTCAACATTTTATATACAGTAACAGCTCTAGGATGCCAAAATATTGTCGTATTCACAAACTGCTAAAATAATCAATACTACTGAGACTAATTCCCTAGCTCTAAAATATCAAGCGTGCTTAGAGTCTAAGCTTGCCTGTGTTTATTGTTAGTGTAATAGTTATACAACGGAATAATTCATAAATCTGTATTTTAGAATGTGACATTAAAAATACTTATTTGAAGGAATGACATAAAAACTCGAAGCATTAACATGGACATTAAAATAGAAGCGATTTTGTTTCATTTACAATTTTCAGCTGAAAACAATAAAGATGATTTATCAAAAAGATATAATTAGGGGCCCAGGAAGTGACGAATAGCTTATCGGAGAGTTTGGTCGCCACTCGCTGCTTGTTTCATACTGAGTGATAGAGGCAATTAATCTTCTTTAAGCGATTCGTCACTAGTTAGGCGTTTGTATAACAAGCCCTTATTATAATTATATAATATTAGTAAGATTATACGAATTGCCTTAGGATTTCACAAACAGAAGTGACGTGTCTGAAACTTTAAGGAATTGAGATTACTGTGATGAATAGTCTGATTATTATCGTAAGCCAGATGCGCTATAGCTAATAGTTCCATAAACTTTATGATTATCAAACTATTTTTGAGATGACAAATAACATCGAGTAATTTCTGTACAATAACACTTAGTTTTTTAAACTTTATGATGTAGTTATAGACTTTTACATCAAAACATTTCTGTTAAGATATAATTAAGGATATGTACAATATTTAATATCAGATATGTCAATTCAGAAAGTTTAAAATACGAGTAATGAGTATATTCGTATTAAATACTGTATAATGTATATGTATTTTCAATGTTTTCCGCAATTCATCATTTAACAAGTGGTTATAATTACGGGTTTGGAACTCTAGATTAGTCAATCTCTGTCATCAATAATGATTATTTATTATATTATTACACCAAGTATCATTTAATTATTAAAATGCATAAATTTTAAATATCATTTCAATACTTTTGATTTCATCAAAATTGTGAGTTACAGAATAAAAATAGACATGGCAGGAAAAGTCAATAAAGTCAGTACAAAATGTATGTTTGGATTATTTTTATGATAGACTTTACAATAAGAAATATAAATTTTACAAGTATATTTATCAAAATACGTTTTTAAAGCTTTCATTTTAATATTACTGATTTTTAACAAGTTAACTGAAAAGTTATTTTATTAGTTTGTGAAGAACTTTTATTATCAAGAAAATGCCATAAATCATGTGCGAAAGAAAACTTAAACATATTTTATTTAAAATATGATGTGGGACATAGCGGCGCGGATATGGAAAAATAAATCTTCCGAAACCTAAAGCACAAAAAATGTAAAAAACCTAAATGTAAAAAAAATGTAAAACAAAATGAAGGCTACAACAGCATGAGTCATGAAAAAAAGCTACCAATTCAATTTGTTCAATGTAAAATATCAGCTACTATTCTATAAAGGTATAAGATGAAATTGGAAGACCCTCATAGGAGGATCAAAATTTTGTACAAGTGGGGAATAATTAAAAAGTTATCCATATTGTGGTGTGCCCACACCTACCCGCTCCGTTATGCCCTTTGTACAAGCTTTGTGCGTCGTGTTCGGCAAAATTTCTACTTATTGTCAGACAGTGAAGGAATGTTTCAAACATTCACAGCTTCTACATATTTTTTATCTGAACATTCCAGCGTCAACTACGAATACAACAATATTTTTTGTCATAAAAAAATACATTTCTCTTTAAGCGCTTTGCAAGTAGTATCTAAAGTTATTGTATTTTGAAAAATATAAAAAAAGAAAGTGACGCTGAAAAATTCCCAAAACCCATTTTTGGAATGTTTTTACCATATTTAATGCTATAAATTCTTTATTAATAACGATACATCAACGTTACAACATATATCTTATTTTATATATACAATACAATATTTAGTCTTGAGCTTAAGATGTGTGCGTTATCCAGATAAAGAGTCGTAGGCAAAAGCTTTTAGGAACGATCCAAATACAGCCCTATAAAAAGGTATTTACTCTTCGAGAGGGAATAAATAAAACGGCTGTACATTTTCTGTAGTTCATTCAAATTTTCGTAATGTCAGGAAAATGGTAGATATAAAATAGATCATTGATGTACTGGATATGGTATAATCGAGCCATTTACCATTATTGGGAATGCATTGACAGAATTTGCCTTTCAAGCTGTTAAATCGTCATTTTGAAATGACGCGTAGTATGAGTACACCGGTAATATGAGAGAAATATTATGGTCCATTTTGAGTAAATTACCTTTAATCTTCTATGAGAATGATCTTTACGTCGTTGGAATAAGAGTCCTGTTGGAGGTAAAATTACACTGAACGGATTGTAAGCACGTCCGTCGTAATACGCTGGAGGCTTACGAGTACAGCGCGGCTCTAACTCGATTTTGAACCTGACCTGAGATTTAATGGACCGACTGGATCAAAGGGAGGTTTAAAAACACGAAAATATTTTGAATATGCTAATCAAAACTGTATCTCTCAATTTGGAATTCCAATTGAATTTCAATAAATGTGTCTAAAATAATTGAATCATTTTTAACTAATTGGAATACTTAGAAGTTACTTTATTGGCTTGTAGAGGTGAAGGTATTTTTCATTAGTTTTTAAGTGTACTAAGTCTATTTATTGAAACTCTCATCTACGACTGATAAAATCTATTGACTGTTTTAACAACTACAACCATTGATATTAATTGATCAAACGATATAATTCTGGATTACAATGTGCTACAATGATAACTCATATATTGGACACTTGTTTTTTTTTCTATTTTTTATATTACATCAATGACGTCAACGTAACTAACTGTTATATATTTTTTTCTACTTCCTTATAACTCTTTAAGTAACAACTCTACAGTAAATGGACATACAATCATATATCTTCTAGATATCAGCTAAATACCTTTGGCATCTCGAGACTACTTTCCTGTCCTTGAAACTTGAAATTGATGCTCACCCATCAATTTTCTTAGAGTCTCTTCATCTGGAATAAAAAGCTATATTAGTGACGACCTCTGTGGCTCAGTTGGTGGGCTGTAATTGGTAGCTCAAGCCGGGGGTCGTGGATTCAAATACCGCCGACGGAACAAAAAGTTTTCAAAGTTCCTGAGTCATGGATGTGTATTAAATATGTGTATTCATATAACAAAAATATTAAATATAATATGTAAGTATAGTATAAAAATATTAAAAATATTTCCGTTGTCTGATACTCGTAACACAAGTCCTTCAGGTAGGTACTTAGCACGGGGCCAGACTGACGTGGTGTAAAGCGTCTATAGATATTATTATTAGTAGCCATACTATTAAGTTTTGAAGTTTAAAACACAATTCATCACCTACTCTTATAAAAACAAAGTTATATGGTATACCATCAGACAAAATTCATAGGTATTTAATTAGTAATTTAGTTGGGCTAAGTCAACGTTAGTCGCGTTCTGTCGGCTGGCTTGACATAGCTTGACCAAATTATGTAGGTCTGTCCCCTGCCTATGAATCATTTTCTCTCATTGGTGTTATAGTTCTTGTAATCTACGAGTGCGCGGCGCCCTTAGTTGTGTGAGTGACCATATTTATATATCTATATGGCTCGCTCGCTTTTGACTGCTCCGTCGGGTACGCACACTAACGAAAATGTCTATTCACATTTCCAACTACAAATAAAGGCGACACGCACTCGTAGATTGCAAGAACTATACATAAAAAGTAAAAACAAACAACTAAGCTTGAGAAAAGGCCTTGATAACAAATGAAAATATTTTGCGCACTTTAGATTCTCCTATTTAAATTAGTCCAACTTTCAAACATTCGGAAACTTCATCGATTTATTTGAGCAGCTGTGACTGGCCTCATCTTTCGCCTAATTGGCCTATATAAGGGCAATTTTGCCGGTGCGAGAATTTTTTATATTAGAATTATTTCTTCTTTTACGCATAAAATGTCCTGAAGAATTTCGTGTTAAGTTCAGCTAAGCAATATTTTATGAAAATTCAAAATAAGGATTCTAAATAGGACCGCTTCGATTTTAACAGTTTCTAAAGTTTTTGTAATATGTTTTACAATCAACAACATTGTCGATTGGTAAATGTTTTCACGTTAACCATCTAAGCGTAAGTGAGTAAATAAATTCCTATCAAAAAACTACAACAACCGGCTATGAATCATTACCTTCCGTTCAAGCAATTCAGCGGTCCGTTCTGTTGGTGCTGCTCCGTCGCGGGCAGGTTGATGTTGGATGGGGGGCTCTTGTTGAGCGGGTACCACTGCGCGACGGGCTTGCGCGCATTGTCCAACATCTCAAGCCAGTGGTCGCGACCGATGCCGATGAGCGACGAACCGATCGCCGTGCAGCCGATGAGTTCGTTTGGACCGATCCTGTCAATCAAATCATAAGTGATAATAAAGTCCATCAAACGACTGCAAGTTGCTAATCGGACTTTCAGGAAACGGTTAAACCAAAATTTTCCAGCACTGAGCAGGCTAATGGTAATGAACTATAGCTAAGAACACTCACGATCATATCAGCTTTCAAACGAAAAAAACTAGATCAAAATTGGTCCACCCGTTTGGATGCTACGATGCCAGAGACAAACAGACAGACAGACAGACAGACACGTCAAACTTATAAACACCCCTCTTTTTGTCGGGGGTTAAAAAAGGTACCATCGGATAAATTCATTCATAGGTTCTAGAATATAGTCGGCTTATGATAAGGCGATGTTAAGCCGATCAAATTACGCAGGGTACATCCTTGAAGGGTAAGCCTATAAATTAATTTTATTTTAACTTTACTTTCTTTTAACTTTATCGTTTCACAAAAGTAACCTTTAAGAAAAGTTGGCTTCTCAGACTATCTAATATATATAAATCTCCTGTCACGATGTTTGTCCGCGATGGATTCCTAAACTACTTAACCGATTTTAATATTTTCTTTTTTTAAATGTGTGCTTTTTTCCAACTTGAGAGATAGGATAGCTTAGATATTTAATTATAGTCGCAATTTTATTTTATTGCAAATTATTTGTCTATAAAGAGCAACCATTGTTTATGCGACGCGGGTCACGACTCACGGGATAGCGATGGACGTTACCATGGTAAGTTACTAATTATTTAGTCACTAATTCAACAAAACAATACGGGCGATATACTTTATAAAATATGGCAAAGAAACGTTTGCCGGGACAGCTAGTGTATTATAAAATTTTAAGTTACTGAAACATACTTACAGGTCATAATCGATAACTTTCACGAGTAGCGTGACGTCGTATACATTTTCAGCGGGCAAGTCGAATACTAGAGCTTCGTTATACACCGGGCTGAGAGTATTCTTCTTAACCGTAGTCTTCTTCTTCTTGATACGTTTGCCTTGGCAGTTGAGACAGATCTTCACGTACGGATCTGTAAACCAAAATATCTTTAGCATATATTATAGTCACAGTTTAATCTGAGACTGGAAACATCATATCTGTGCTTCTTTAATTCTTTCATTTTTGTATATTTATAAATTTAGAATTAATTGTAAACTTAACTTTAATTTAATTTGGTTATTGATGTGTTTTTATAAAATCTTTCATTTTGTTATTATTATTATTATAGTTATTAATGTAATCAATGTATATGTGTGTGTTTATATTGTTGATATGCATAATAAATAAATAAATAGCTGCCAAAGATCGAATAAAAAAGAGCTAGTCAAAAAGTGAGGTCACTATAGTACCTTATTTTATAACAGTTCATCATTCATCTCACTACAGTTAAAAAGTAAGGTTTTAGTTAAGTAGTTACTTTGTAGGACACTGTGTTGTAGTTTAGTGTAGTTTGACCAATCTCAGTTTCTAGTTCGCAGCGCTAATCTATAATTACTTTTATATTTCGTGTTATCCCTCCGTAATACGAAGCGTATGCAAAATGTTTGCTCTGCAAACTTCTTGGCACGAGATTAACATAAGATAATATTGTGCTGCATAGTAGCTAATATAAGCCAGTAAACATCAAAAGGATCAAGCCAGGGTGTTTATCGACATAATAAATTGCTTGTTAGTGCAAAAACTCTAGGGTTAAGAAGCGCTCAGGTTTCAAAATCCACGTGTGAAGATTGAAATTGTCTATTGCCTCGTTAAGACCACGTGATTCGTTTTAGGGCGTGTTTAATCCGACACCTTACGTATTAGAAGGGTTAATTCCTAGCTCTAATCCTTAGTATTATAACACCAACATGTTTTAGTAATGTTTTTGGACAATAAATGCTCAGATTTTGCAAAATTTCTTATGAATTATGGTTGGTAGTATTCACACTTTCGTCATGTCGACGACAATTAAAGTTATAATGCAACCAATGGCAGAATTACAACTTTTATTGTCATCGATATAAGACCTGAAAATATATTGTATTTCAAGGTAAGACAAATAACTTCCTGGTTTTAACTAGTTCTGGATATGACAGAAAAACTTTAATAGGTAAATCTCGTTGGCGAGCCAATTTTATTCTTCAACTTTAAGCCATTTAAAAACTCATCGAGTAAAAAGTTCTTTTGAAAATGCATTGAATGCGGCGACAATGATATTGGCGGCGTGTTCCGTATTTCTTTCAGTTTCCTCTCCAACACAATACACTGTGAGGTGTTGTCAGTTACAGCTCTTTTTATTAGAAGGTGCCTTTGTGGCAATAAATAACCACGTTCCACATTACATGTGAGAAAAAGTTGAACAAAAAGTCTTAGCATTTTTTATATAAAATTGAAACTAAACATTGCGATTTTATTATAACGCTACACTCTATATGCAATTTTATATAGAGTGTAGCGTTTTTTATTTTAAACTCAACATTACAAAAAGGCAAGTTCAGTGCCCTATTCATTTGTTTTTCAACTCGTTGACCAAATAATAATATAATATCCCATTTGGGAGCAAATTTTTAATTAAGGGAGAAGACCTAATGGCAGACACTATAAGGAAACATGCAACATTTGAATGTTATAAAATATATAATTTATGAAAATAAAGGATTGATAACTTCTTCCATGTCTTCAGTAACTCTTACAAAATAAAACTATTATAATTGTTCTCTGACAAATCAATTAAAAAAATATATTATTGGTCTTTTTGTAAACTTAGTCATAAGCACTAATAGATGACATCACAAAAAACGAACATCACTAATAGTAGACACCAATATGAACTAATAGTTGACATAGAACAATACATTACATTTTACATATTTTTTTCTATTAAATTAGGTCTTTATTTGCCATTTTTCAAAAGATTTAATTTACTTCATCATAGTCACTACATGCATCAGAAATATTATCCACGTTGTCTTCAGATTCTATTCATTCTTCTTCCATGCTGAAACTATCTTTCCTTTTATTTTTATTTTTCATATTTTTGAAGTGAAAACTTCTTTAGCGGCGTTAAGCACTTTTGTGGGATGGGTAAAAACTGTGAAACTCGCGTCAGATTCTCGTGCTGATCGAAAAACCTTGGAAAAACCGTAAGACGGTTGAAGAGTAGTGTTTTGTGTCGAACTCCAACTCGAATTCGAACTCGAATTGATTGTAAGGGTTTCGATTAAGTAATTAAAAAAAACCGGCCAAGTGCGTGTCGGGCCACGCGCAGTATAGGGTTCCGTAGTACCGCTAGTTTTTGTCAATTTTTATATGGTCAATGAACGTATATTATATAGCGTGTTTTATACTACTAACAACATCATCTCAGTTACTTTCAAAGGAATTTAAACGAAAAGTCCCATTTTTACTTCGCCGAATACATTTTTTTTAGTTGATCGACTTTTACTCAATTACTTATGAAGTCTTCTTAGCCGTGATAGTTTTCCTTTTAAATTCAGCATATTTCCTACTCCCGTGAATTTTTTCACATTTCCAGAACCCACCGTTTAGCTGGTAGAAGGGGGGGGGGGGGGGGGCACGGGACTCTAACGATTTTTTCCACTTTAAAACTTAATATTTCACAAACGGATCCCTAAATCGGAAAATGATCTATAAATACTCGCAATATTTTTAAAAAACCTATTCAACGACACCCCACACAATGGAGTGGGCGCGAAAAAAATTATCATCCCCGCTTGATGTGTAGGGGAGGTACCATAAAAAATATTTTGTTGCTATCATTAATATGTGTATTCATACCAAATGACAGCTTTGTAGGTCTCTGAGTAAAACCGCGGACAGACAGACAGACAGACAGACAGACAGACAGACGGACAGACGGACAGACGGACAGACGGACGGACAGACCGAAACTATAAGGGTTCCTTATTGACTACGGAACCCTAAAAACGATTTTTTAAAAATCGTTTTTCATAATAAATGGGTTAAAAATTTAATCCATTGTAAGGGTTTTGATTAATTAAAAAAAACGATTTTTAGTAATCGTTTTTCACAAAAAAAAGTTAAAATTTAATCGATTGTAAGGGTTCCGATTAATAAAATTATCGATTTTTTAAAAATCGATTTTCATTAAAATTGGGTTAAAAATTTAAGCGATTGTAAGGGTTTCGAATAATTAAAAAAAAACGATTTTTTAAAAATCGATCTTTTGAAAATCGATTTTATGAAAATCGATGTTTTAAAAATCGATTTTCATAAAAAATGGGTTAAAATTTTAATCGATTGTAAGGGTTTCGATTTATTAAAAAAATCGATTTTTTATTAATCGATTTTCATAAAAAATGGGTTAAAAAATGCACAACGTTAATAATTAAGTTTTTACTTCTGCCGGCACTCCCGGAGTGCAATCCGTCTTTTTTCCTAGCAAATTTATTTTCAGTCTTTAGTCTCCATGCTCCTTTTTCTTCTTTCTTTTCTCAGCTCTCCTTTTTCTTTTTTTTACTGCTAAAAAACTAAAGCAATCGATTTTTAGATCAGTACAAGGTCTAATATTAGACACGTCCATTTTTAGGTGCAGTAGTTCTAAGTTCTTAGATTGTTAATAGAATTATATTTTCAGAGAATAGTGATGATTTTTGCAGTAGAAGTACAAAATAATTTGAGTATGTATTGCAAAACTCAAAGATGAGATCCATGTCATCTATTAGGTTTTTTTACATTTTCAAGAACTAATAGTAGACACCCTTTATATTGTTAGGGAAAATGGATAAAAGATCATAAATAAACATTAATTAGTGTAAACAACATGACCAATAATCCAATGAAGTCAATAGAAATTACAAAAAATCTAATAAATGTATTCAAAACTTACGTGCAAAATTTCGCCTTCCTTAACCTATTTGCTAAGAAATTGCCGGGTGCGTGTTGACGCGGTCACATCATTTACGAAAACTGATCCCATTTTAAAATTTTGTTCCCGAAGGCATCCCTAATATATTTTTTCACATCAACAGATAGCATAAGAAGCTTATAAAATTTACAGTGTTGAGAAATAATTAGAATAATTCTTATTTTTATGGCATTTTTGTCGTAAGTGTCTTCTATTAGTTCACTGTCTACCATTAGCGCCTTTCCCTTATTACATTTTTAAATTTTGAATAATTAAAAAGGTAAATTTTAGTATTGCTCCGAGCAATACTAAAATTTATTTAAGTTTATTCAAAATTGTTGTTATTTTACAAAATTACAACAATTTTGTTTTCTTGATAATTTTATATTCTTTTGAGTAGAATAAAAGATTCTACTCAAAATAATATAAAATTATCCGTATATATTGTTCTCATAGTATATAGAAGAAACGTTTTGCGTAACTTTTTGTTTGTATATAAAAGTAGTTTCTTCGTCTCAGCTAAGGACCAATTAGAGTCAGAAGGATTTTGTTTACAACGCTCACGTTTTCTTCGATCATTATTTCATGCTCACAAATAAAATACTCAGAATACTCATTAGCAGCAAATAAAAGTATCGTTAGGTAAGAATTTTAATAAATTCTTAGCAATTAACTCTAGTTCGAGTAATATAATATCAACACTAGAAGTTGCGCACGGCTCTGCCCACATAAATACCGTATCCTGCAATCATCGTACATATTTCTGTGCCTTTTCAAATCGAAATCTGCCAAGCTGCCTATTCGATACAAACAAATGTATTTTAATAACTTACCTCCTCTTACTTTACGCTTTAGATATATAACCACACCTATCCTCATAATAATCACATCAAAACTAACCTGACGAGCCATTGATGTCCATCGCCTTGAGATTTCTCCCTTTGATCACAGTGACTGTCAGCCTTCCGGCAGTCGGCAGGTAGCAGAGTGACAGCATCAACTCGCCGAGATCCTTCTTCTCCTGAAAATAATACTTGAATTGTGAAATCGCACAGAGTTTCAGGACCCTAACCCAATATCTCGAATTTTGAGTCGATTAAAAGTTATCTCACAAGAGGAGGTAATATTTGACGAGGTAATATTCGACATGATTATGAGGATCGAAGCCTCGAACGTTAAAAAATACACTAAAACACAATGCTAAAACAATACTTATTTAATAACATATTTTTGTAAGTAAGTGACGTAGACCTAAACAAAATTAACATTCTTAAATTTTTTGGAGCATTGTTAGGGAAACATTTACACGCAAGCAAAGGTTCTGAAAATGATCTATGCAAGGACCCTCGAAAGTATTTTTTTCCAAACCTTGATAATGTGTTCTCGAAATTTGCCATTGTTACCGTGTTTTAAATTCCGACAACACACTTGAAAGGACTTTATTTAATCCTGGGATTATATTCAAAGGGATCGTCGGCTTTTGTTGCTGGTCCTTGAGACCAGGATCGATTATGTTAAGTGATGCGACTCGTGTCGAACTCGACTCGCCAGTTACTTTCGAGTGCCTAGAGTGGACGATTCTGTCGAATTTCACACTGGTCAGTGGTCATTTTGTGTTTAAATATTGTTATTGTTATTTTCCTGTAGATATTTCTCCTAAATTCATTTAAATTCTCTGTTGCTATTGTGCGAATGTGCTGAGTGTTTCCTGTTTATTGTACTTTTAGCAAAAAGGACCTAGAAGTTGGGCAAGTCATTGTAAAATAAACTCTAAGTATGTATCTCTAAAGTAGCTTTGGTTATTTTTTTTAATCGAAAACGCCGAATTTAATTTCGAAAATTACTTGACCGACTTCAATGTTATTTTTGCGCAAATATAGCGTTGATCAGTAGGTAAAAAGAAGAAAGCTTCTTAGTGCACAAACTGCAGTTAACGAAACACAAATTTAAAATAATATTCTCGATTCTAAAATCTCAAGTCACATCACTACGAGATTCGGATGTATTGAAGATTGATAAACGATTCCCATTTTCGTTTTTCGGAGTTTTGGACGGCAAAACTCCGAAAAACGAAAATATTAAGGGGGCGACTAACCCAAAAATTCGATTTTATAATTAATTTTTATACTTGAATAATTTATACTATGATTAATTTTTTAAACATAGATATTACATTATATTTCCGAGGATCCAACTTAGCGGAAACACGATATCTTAAAATTTTCTCGATAGAAAAATCACAAAGATTCATCTAATTTTTCATACATTGCCATAACCGTGCGTTACACTAAGTTAATATTTTAACACATTATATAAAATTCTATCATTGAGAAAACTGACCTAGCAGATTTTTAAAATGTTGTATACTTATCGAGTTGTTAAGAAAAACTAACTTGGCAATGATTCTGCGTTGTCCTCTTTTACCTGGCTTTATCACCGGGCACGGCGTGAGTGTGCAGAGAGAAGGACGATGTAACTTGATTTTTTGGGTTAGTCGCCCTCTTAATTATGTTTTGAATTGTGTCATAATAAAGCCATACCTTTTGCTGCGTGAAACGCATATTCTTTGTTGGATCATTTATATTGTGTTCTCTGTATACTAGCTAAAAGACGTTAAATTAGCATGGTAGTAAATTTTAGAATAATTTCAAATATAAATTAAATTTATTTCCGGCCGCTGTAATATAATTTATTGGACGATATTATCGTAATCCCAGGTGGGGTTTACTGCGGACCGTCTATATAATATCAATGTGATCTACAGGGATCTTGGAGATTCTACGGAAGTCATCCTTATATTATCATTAACATAAAGGTGCTGTTAAAAGTAAAATAACTATGAACACCTTGTATATCCGTGCTACAATATAACTTTTCATAATCATTATAAAGAATAATAAGGGAAAGGCGCTAATGGTAGACACTGAACTAATAGATGACACTTACGACAAAAATGCCATAAAAATAAGAATTATTCTAATTATTTCTCAACACTGTAAATTTTATAAGCTTCTTATGCTATCTGTTGATATGAAAAAATATAGTAGGGATGCCTTCGGGAACAAAATTTTAAAATGGGATCAGTTTTCGTAAATGATGTGACCGCGTCAACACGCACCCGGCAATTTCTTAGCAAATAGGTTAAGGAAGGCGAAATTTTGCACGTAAGTTTTGAATACATTTATTAGATTTTTTGTAATTTCTATTGACTTCATTGGATTAATGGTCATGTTGTTTACACTAATTAATGTTTATTTATGATCTTTTATCCATTTTCCCTAACAATATAAGGAGTGCCTACTATTAGTTCTTGAAAATGTAAAAAACCTAATAGATGACATGGATCTCATCTTTTAGTTTTTCAATACATACTAAAGTTATTTTG
This sequence comes from Polyommatus icarus, assembly GCA_937595015.1. Lineage (NCBI taxonomy): Eukaryota > Metazoa > Arthropoda > Insecta > Lepidoptera > Lycaenidae > Polyommatus > Polyommatus icarus. The sequence continues at coordinate 18,102,866 of OW569323.1, read as the reverse complement.
TAATTTGTTCTACTGCAAATATCATCACTATTCTCTAAAAATATAATTCTAATAACAAACTAAGAACTTAGAACTACTGTACCTAAAAATGGACATGGTGTCTAATATTAGACCTTGCACTGATCTAAAAATCGATGCTTTAGTTTTGTAGCAGTAAAAAGAAGAAAAAGGAGAGCTGAGAACAAAAAGAAGAAAAAAGAAGAGGCAAAAGAAGCATGGAGACTAAAGACTGAAAATAAATTTGCTAGGAAAAAATATGAAAAATAAAAGGAAAGATAGTTTCAGCATGGAAGAAGAATGAATAGAATCTGGAGACAACGTGGATAATATTTCTAATGCATGTAGTGACTGTGATGAAGTAAATGAAATCTTTTGAAAAACGGCAAATAAAGACCTAATAATATGAAAAATGTAAAATGTAATTTAATGTTCTATGTCAACTATTAGTTCATATTGGTGTCTACTATTAGTGTTGTTCGCTTATTGTGATGTCATCTATTAGTACTTATGACTAAGTTTACAAAAAGACCAATAATATATTTTTTTACTGATTGGTCAGAGAATAATTATAATAGTTTTATTTTGTAAGAGTTACTGAAGACATGGAAGAAGTTATCAATCCTTTATATTCATAAATTATATATTTTATAACATTCGAATGTTTCATGTTTCCTTAAAGTGTCTGCCATTAGGTCTTCTCCCTTAGCTGTATGGAATCCGGAAATATAAACTCTAAAAAAAATACAGTAAATCTCGCGTCCTCTCTCTCTGCTAAGACAACGCTGGATTACACTGATAAGTATAAAAGAAGACGTTAGCAGCTCGGCCATTCTCGGGTTTGGCATTATTTGCCTAATTACCGAAACCATTTTTTTTCTTCGTCGATTTGACTTTGACACATTGAAATATTAAAGAAATGAAAGATACGAACACAATAATAAATGTTTGATGTAACATTTAATTATTATTATTTTTTTAATTTATGGGTACAGTAATGTGAAATGTAGTGTTTTACGTAACGGTACAACGACACAATTGACAAAAACTAGCTTATTGTTGTATGGGAGCCCCCCTTAAATATTAACTTTATTTTGTTTTTAGTATTTGTTGTTATAGCAGCACCAGAAATACATAATCTGTAAAAATTTCAGAAGTCTAGCTATAGCGGTTATTGAGTTACAGCCTGGAGATAGACAGACAGACGGACAGACATAGAAGTCTCAGTAATAGGGTCCCGTTTTTACCCTTTGGGTACGGAACCCTAAAAAGATGAATTGGAAAAGAAATCAACTTTACAGCCTAACTTGCCAAATACTTAAGACTTTAATACCTATTTTAAATCGATATTCAAAGGTCAGTTGTTGAACTCACAAAACTCTGTCTGTGAGGTCAATGTACTGTTTATGTAATGTTTGTAGACTCACCATCGAAGACACCTTGAATTGATACTAATCGAAGCAATAGGGTCGCAGTATTTTTAGAAAATAATCTTTATTTGACAATGAATCACCTGTCGAGTGGGCTTCGATTTATGAACTCAAACTTATTTTAAAACCTCAAAGGTACGTCTTAAAGTCTGCTAGACACCTAAAGACATATACTCAGTTTATAGAAGTCTTTGCCTAGCGTTTGTGATACAGATTTTCGAAATAAAAATGATTATTTTAACTTTCAGAGAGTTTTCGATAAATCTTTTTTGGGACAGACATATTTTGCGAAAACTTATACACCTAATCCTGATCCTAGGTAATATGAGAGAAATGGAATCTTAGGCTTAGACGTACTTACTTATAAATTTGGTCGGATTATGGCAAGTCAATTAGTCGTGATCTGTAAGCTGAGTTTGATGTAACCCGAGTAAAATTTTAGATACGCTGCCATCCTACAACCTACAACACATAATAATTTCTTTCATGTACTACCTACATTATACAACATACAAATTCTATGGACCACTTTTTGACCTTATCACACACCAATAAAGTTCAAAATCATACACACCTGAGGCGGCGCCAGGATATTCATAGTGTACTCTATCTCCTGCTGCAGATCAGCGGACTCCAGCAGACCCTTGAGTACCACGTGGCCGATCAGGTCGTGTCGGCTGAACCGGTCGAAGTCATACACCGAGAACTGGAGATAGCGCTGTCGAAGCTCCTCGTAGGGCACACTGAAACAAAAGGTAGTATCAGGCGATCTGCTTACTCGTTTGCCTTCCAAACAAGACTATTTATCGCATTTCACGGTTGGTGAAGTCTTCAGTGTAGCACGGGAATTGCAATTTTGATGTCTTGTGACTATGGTGATAAGGTAGACCAATTATTATTAGTGCGCAGTTTTGAATGTCGCTATCAGATTAAGAAGGTATTTTTATAACTTAGTCCATTGAAATGTTACATTTGCTTTGCATTTATTAGAGGACGCAATTTTATTTTTGGAATATGTTGGGGGGCTCAATAGAAGCTTAACCTCAAGTTTGTGGGGTCGCCACTCTTGTCCCCCGGCCACCATCTTGAAAAGGGGGTGACAACACTGATTACGTGATAACTCGGAAACTATACGTCTCACAAAAAAGCAAATTATTTTGCCTACAAATATGCTTATACTTATATAACTTTTTACCCTAAATTAAAAATTTTAAAAGTTATAAGCAAAAAAGTGAGAAATTTTTTAAAAGGTTTATATCACTTTTTAACTTTGTTTAACACATTTTACAAAAAAAATACCTTAGACCAACCTTGTAGATGATCTTTTGAGAAAAAAATCCCCCGATCCCATTAAAATAATTTTCTGCAGGTACAAAGGAAACTGTGGAACCATGTGTGGCTGCAGAAAAGCAGGCCTGAAATGCTTTATAGTATAGTAGGCATGTGCAGACTAGTATTATAGTAGGCATACTAAAATCAAAAATCAAAATATTTTATTTCCAAATAGGTTAAAAAAGTTAACACTTTTAGAACCTCGTACTCGTATCTACATGAGGCCTACCACCGGTTCGGGAACTAACCCCGTGAGAAGAACCAGCGTAAGAAACTCGCGCGGGTCCACCTTTTACCAAAAAGGTGGAAAATAACAATGATAGCTTAAGCTAATTTACACTTAGTATGTAAGTATAGTAAGTAAGTGAAAATTTGGTACATTTATATAGAAGTGACCTATGGTCTATCAGCTAATTTTTCCCAAGGTGTGCTGTCATCGAGAAAATCAGTTACCTTATAAAAAGCCTTAGCACACAAACTTTCTTTAACAACTTTTTAAATTTGTATACTATAATATAGTTTGCATAATATATTTATGTAGTGCTTTTCAGAATAGTAGGCATAGTGCACAGAATTTTAGGTCTGCTATTCTGCATTTTTGTTAAAAGCTTTTCAGAATAGTAGGCATACTGTAGAGCATTTTAGGTCTGCTTTTTTGCAGCGACACATGCTTTCACAGTTTCCTTTGCATCTGCAGAAAATTAATTTTATGAGAGGGGGGGGATCTTTATCTCAAAAGATCATTAACAAGGTTGTTCTAAGGTAATTTTTTTGTAAAATGTATTATATACAAAATTAAAGAGCGGTAATAAACCTTTTAAAAAAATATATCACTTTTTTGCTTATAACTTTTTAAATTTTTAATTTAGGGTAAAAAGTTATATAAACACTAGCTGTCCCGGAAAATGTTGCTTTGCCATAATATAAAATATTTTGCCCATATTATTTAATTGAAATGACTAAATAAGTATGTCGCCATGGCAACGTCAATCGCTATCCCGTCACACAAGCAATGGTCGCCGTCAGTCTCAGGTTGTAATAATTTACTATTATTTATTCAACAAATGCACTTATCAATATATAAAGTACCCAGTAGCCGATTCTCAGACCTACTGAATATGCTTATAAAATTTGGTAAAAATCAGTAAAGCCGTTTCCGAGGAGTTCGCGGACTAACATTGTGACACGAGAATTTTATATATATAAGATATTTGTAGGTAAAATAATTTTCAACAAATTATGTTCTTAATTTTTTTTGTGAGACTTATAGTTTCCGATATATCACGAAAATACTGTTGTCATCCCTTTTTTGTTTTCAATGGACTGAAATGCCTATAATAATAGTTCTTCGCTTGGTCAGTATCACCCTTTTGAGCTTGTCACTTGTCACACAATTCAAGTGAAACAGAAATTCAACTTCTAATGGTATATAACGCGTAAAAACTATGTATGAAACAGCGCAACCTTTACCCAATTCCACACAATCACAATGCACTAAAATATAAATAGCATATTTTCAGCTAAGCTATGCTAAGTGACCGCTAATTACTGTTGCGGTCGGCGTGTGGTGGCGTGGGGTGGAGTGTGGCGTGTAGCGTCGCCATTAGTTACACATACGTGATTCCACGCGAAAGGATTTGTGGTATTAAAATTGGATCGAAATACGAGAGGGTTTAGTTTTGAATAAAGAATATCGGAAAAGAATGTATTTTTAGGAACGTTCCACATTGTCAATGAAGAAGCGATCTGATGCGCCCCCCCAAACCCCCCCTTTCCTGAAGATGTAACCGCGTCGTTAGTGTTGAGTTTTAATTCTCCTGTTTCAGGAACAAAGTTATAAATTGAAAGTGAAATTATTGTACCCTGAACTAAATATATACATTTTGAGTATCATTTAATACCATGTATCTTAACCCTCGGCTGGATCTTGGGGGGGCTGCGCCCCCCCAAACCCTCCCTTCCTGAAGATGTAATCGCGTTGTTAGTGTTGAGCTTTAATTCTCCTGTATCAGGAACAAAGTTATAAAAGAAATTTTGAAAGTGAAATTATTGTACCCTAAACTAAAGATATACTTTTTGAGTATCATTTAATTACCATGTAGTCCTTCACCCTCGTTAGTGTTGAGCGTGGTTCTTGAGATACAGCCTGGATATGGACAAACGGACAGGCTGATATTTTATCTTTGTGATCGGGTCCCGTTTTTACCCTTTGAGTAAGGGACCATAAAAAGGAGAAAATTAACCATCTCCGTTATTATGCTATGCTAACGCGGATGGAGTCGCGGGCAACAGCTAGTGAAACAATATATAACTACATATTCATTTGCTCACTAGAAACAAATAAATTGTAAAATATTCTTAATATGGTCGTCGATCATTTGAGGAGTTGGGAAGGTTAAGAAATTTATCGAGCGAATGTTAGCCCCAAAATAATTGAAATAAAAATAAAGTTTAAAAAACTAAAACCCGACTACTAAAACGCGCTCTAAAAAGTACGAAACAAGAAAATAGTTTATAGGGATATGGAAATGTTTAAAGGATAGCCGTGGTCGTATGCCACCTCCTATTATAGCAAAACAGATTCATTATAGATAATAAATGGGCATACATACGACCACGGCTATCCTTTAAACATTTCCATATCCCTATAAACTATTTTCTTGTTTCGTACTTTTTAGAGCGCGTTTTAGTAGCCGGGTTTTAGTTTTTTAAACTTTATTTTTATTGTGATTGGCACAGATATAAAGTAGACCACGAGGAAGGACATAGGCTATTTTGTTTTTCCGAAAAATGTACGGTATCCGTGAAATACATAATTAACAGGGCGGAGCGGAACTTCTTGTACTACAGCATACAAGGACTATTCTCAGCCAAACATACTTCTGCGTGACTTACCAAATCTAAACTTTTCGAGTCGCGAAGAGCAACAGTACGCTTGCGAGTCACTCAGAAGTATGTCAGGCCGAGAACATTTAAATTTTTTCAAACATCCCCTAGTATGTAGTACTAGATGTTAAGCGTGGCTCCGCCCGGCCGCGTTAATTATAAATTTCACGCAAACCGTAAATTTTCCTGAAAAACAATGTAGCCTATTTCCTTCCTCGTGGTCTACTTTATATCTGTGCCTAATAACATAAAAATGCTTCAGCCGTTTGTGAGATAAGCTCTTTCAAATAATTTTTCCCGCTTTTCCACATTTTCCTTTGTTTCTTTGCTCTTATTGGTGCCATCGTGATGTTATATAGCTCAAGTCTTCCTTGATAAATAAGACTATCCAATAAAAAACAAATTTTTCAATTCAAAGCAGTAGCTCCACAAATTTTCTAGCTTTATAATATAAGTATTAGATATGATTTTCCCAAACTTTAAGCCCGCCATTTATAAGGAATGTAAAGTTGTACGAAAAAAGTGTCTGAATATTTTTTGTAGAGAATTCTATGATCTACACTCTTGCCCTACCAATTTTTGTGATAAAATGTACAGTTTGGAAAAAAACAGGAAAAACCTTATTTTCATACCTTTGACCTTGAATAAAATTTTTTGCACAAGGAGGATCGCCGGGGACTTTTGTGGTTTTATTTGTAATGGTGTATTTAACGTCTCTACCAATTTTCAGCTCTATGCGAATTATTCCGAGGTTACGATTTTTTTGCGTCTAATAGGCTTGATGACCAATTTTTTTTCTTATTGGTAATTAAATGAACCTTAAAAAATAAAAACATCGCTGAAAGAATGACTCTCATAGCTAAAAAATTCACCAAGATATTAACAATTCAAACATCTCATAATATAGACCTGCCCGAAACGCTCCATACAAAGTGCTACGAAAGACTGACGTCAGTCTTTCGTAGTTTGTACGGATCGGGAGAGAACTTTGTTCGATAGGTATATTAAATATTGCGTTAATGAAAGTGGTTTCATACCAAAAGTTGTTTTTAATTGCATAAGTCATCGAATGGTATACAAATATTAAGAAATTTAATTGAAAAAAAATTCGACTTGATTATCCAACTTTGAAGGCGCCTAACAAAAAAAATACAAATGCTATCGAGCTGAAATTTTGGTTACGCTTATTTTTTACCGTGCTTTCTTTACTTTATTAACAAAATTCACTAATCTTTGACCTTGTCATCATCCCTATTAGACCGGGTTATCATGAATGTTACTAGGTATATCGGCCTACATAATGTTACCCACTCAATAAGCCTGAAAGCTATGATTATATTTGATGAGTACAAAAACAATGAACACTTGATTGTTGTTTTGTACTCGTATAATTAAAAGCTGATAAGAGGAAACACAAGCCTGAAATGTTTTATTGAACACAAGCGGCACGTGAAAGGCGACATCAATCGAAATATTAATTAGGCATTATTATCTGTGTGAATAATTTCATTAATATCTATATCGTGAGTGTGGCAAAGTTTCCATATCAGCAGTATGGAATTATGGCGCAGTTGCCGGGTAGGCGGGCTTTGCCACACTCACTATACTAATATTATACATGGGAAATTACGTCTCCTTTAATTTTAAACCAATTTTGATTAAATTTTATGTGGACATTCTTTTAGTAATTTTAGTTCCTGACACAACTCGAAAAATGTATCTTTCTCTGTAAACTAATTACTGCACAAAAAGTTGTGCGAAATACCTTGTTATACAATCATGATACATTGAATATTATCCTAAGATTGAAGTTACCATTTATACCCATAAAATTATTTATTATTTAGATTAATAAAACAAGTAAATATATTAAAATAAAGATATCTAAGAAACCTCTTGTCTTTTGTTTTAGATCATAACATTATCCTTGGTCGCCCTTACGCACTTGACCACACTCAAACAATTAAGCATTAAAGCAACCCTAAACGGTTGCTAAAGTGTCCCTAATATTAGTCACGAACCCTTATACATAACTCTGCGAAACATTGTTCAAGCCTTCATAGCAAAAAGTAACGTCTTCTGTCTTTCAGTAATTAAATGCCGTCCCCACAGAGCAGGCATCGCCTTGTGGGGGATCCAATTATCGCATTATGTTAAACAATTATTTGTATAAATTAAATTGGCTTTTTTTCCTCAATTACCCCTGTACAAACGATTCGATCACGGTTGAAAGTTGAAACCACTGGGTTTAACCGTGATCCGATCAGGTTTGTATTGGATAGGTTACTGGAGTGATTTTAAACTGACATAATCAACGTACCCAGTCTTAAATTATATATTTAAAGAAACAAAACCCAAGTGATCACAGCAATACGTACGTTCGAAATTCATAGATGGTGGAACTACGTCATTTCGGATTTTAAGTCAACGCTAGCTGATGTGATCTTAACGTAGCTCGATCAAATGACGTAGGTAAATATGTGATCAGTCATTTTAGCTCTTGTGCATTCATGTAGCATCGGTGAAATTTAACCATAGGCAGAGGACGAACCTGTCGTGTGGATTTGATATGACGCGACCAAATTACTTAGGTACGCTATCTGCCTATAACTTCTCGGATAGTATCTAAGTACATACATTTCTTGTTCTGAATAAAGGTAAATAATAAAATAATCATAATAATATAAACAAAAACACAACCTTCCTGGCGCATTTGGTAAAAACAATCAATGGAAAAAATATTAGTAAAAGTTACAGCTACATCCTTTTCCAATCAGGCTGATTAATGATAAAATATTGCTGAGCCAAAATACGCGTTACTCCCTCCGTCGGGAAGGTAATGATAATGTGGAAATGAAAAGGGCCAGCCATGTGTGAGTAATGGCAAATCAGCTAGACCACGATAAATTACTGCGGACCGAAATGTAACTGTAAGCGCAAAAGCATTGTTACGAACAAATGTTTTGTTTCAGTACGGTTCAAGTCAGAGGTTCCCAAACTTATTTTGTCTACCGCCCACTTTAAGAACAAATTATATTCTAACGCCCTCATTGTTTCAATTTAAAATACATCCTGATGAAATTAATCACCCCCCAAACCTCTACATAACGCCCCCATTTTTTTCTGGGTCCCCCTTCAGATCTTCAGCGCCCACAACGGTCGTTATCGCCCACTTTGGGAAAGGCTGGTTTAAGTTATTGTTGATATTTATATAAGTATTTTGAAAAAAAAAAACTTTTTTTATCCAACACTCAGGCTCATTAATTATAGTCCTGCGAAGGTTTAATAAATTAATAATTAAATAACGTGATGATAACAAATAGCCATCAATCAACACATTTTTTTTCGAATTTTCAATCACTCATATTACTAACTTAGTTAAAAGTAACTTCGTAACTAGTTTTCGTCTTTCATTATTCCTAATTAAGTAATTACAATGCTGTACACCTTAATTATACATTGTCCGTAATGATACACTACAAACTACGAGTATAAATTCTACAAAGGTCGAGGGTGTAAGTTGAGACTAGCCAAGAAAGGTGTTTTCGGGCTTGCAGGATCTTAATAGAGGTAAACATGGTATTACTAAACTACATATAATAATAATTCACACAGTACATGATGGTTCTCCTCTTCGTTTGGTCTTTATCACATAGAAATAAATCTGAGAATTAGTAATTGATGCAAAATTTCCGTAGATATAAAATTTATTATTATATTATCTACTGAAACATTGCGTACATACTGGTTAGGCATAAATGGCGTCGAACTGTTTGAAAATATTCAAACGGGTATACCGTTTGAATATCGAAATTCTTCTTACTGTATACTCTTTTCAGCCATGACTGGCAATCATCACTCATCAGACAATGAGTATCTCCTCAAAGCAGAGGTTCCCAAACTTATTTTGTCTACCGCCCACTTTAAGAACAAATTATATTTTAGCAACCCCATTGTTTCTATTTAAAATGCATCCTGATCAAATAAATTACCCCCCAAGCCCCTACACAACGCCCCCAATTTTTTCTGGGTCCCTTCAGACCTTCAGCGACCACAAGGGGGCGTTATCGCTCACTTTGGGAAAGGCTGCCTTAAAGGAACTTAAATTCATCAAATGTGCTCTCCCGCACACGCAAAACCCTATCAACACCGAACTCTAAAAAATAATAAACTTTTACGACACTGTAGAACTTAATTGCCTGCGATAATAATCCTTAATACTAGCGTCATAAAACTTAGAACTGCATGCTCGGAGCCGGGATTATAATTCCATTAATTGTGGAAAATTGTTGGAGAAAAAGTTAATTGTTCAACTTCCTTCTTCAGATAAGTAAAACAGATTACTGGGTTTACTCTCTTATAATCTAGGTAACAAATCTGACTGATTTAGTTACTAAGTGGCCTTAACGTAAATAGTTAAACCTTTTTAGGGTTCCGTAGTCAACAAGGAACCCTTATAGTTTCGGACTGTCCGTCCGTCTGTCTGTCCGTCTGTCTGTCTGTCCGCGGTTTTGCTCAGAGACTATAGGACCTACATAGCTGTAATTTGGCATGAATGCACATATTAATAATGGCAACAAAATGGTACATAAAATCTTTTAAAAAAAATGTTTTATGGTACCTTCCATACACATCAAGCGGGGATGAATTTTTTTTTCGCGTCCACCCCATCGTGTGGGGTGTCGTTGGATAGGTTTTTTAAAACTATTATGAGTATTCATAGATCATTTTCCGATTTAGGGATCCGTTTGTGAAATATTAAGTTTTAAAGTGGAAAAAATCGTTAGAGTCCAGTATCCCCCCCTTCTACCAGCTAAACGGTTGCTTCTGGAAATGTGAAAAAATTCACGGAAGTAGGAAATATGCTGAATTTAAAAGGAAAACTATCACGGCTAAGAATACTTCATAAGTTATTGAGTAATAGTCGATTAACTAAAAAAAAATGTATTCGGCGAAGAATAAAGTAACTTTTCGTTCCAATTCCTTTGAAAGTAACTGAGATGATGTTGTTAGTAGTGTAAAACACGCATTAAATGTACGTTCGGTGACCATAAAAATTATCAAAAACTTGCGGTACTACGGAACCCTATATTGCGCGTGGCCCGACACGCACTTGGCCGGATTTTTAAATGACCTATTCTAACAACCTCTATGGCTCAATGGCTTGTAGGTTTAGCCCGGGGTCGCATGTTCCTGGGTCATGGTCCATGGATGACGTGTATTAAACGTAGTATGTATATGGGACACTGGACTCTAACGATTTTTTCCACTTTAAAACTTAATATTTCACAAACGGATCCCTAAATCTGAAAATGATCTAGGAATACTCGCAATATTTTTAAAAAACCTATTCAACGATACCCCACACGATGGGGTGGGTGCGAAAAAAAATATTCATCCCCGCTTGATGTGTAGGGGAGGTACCATAAAAAAAAATTTTTACGATTTCATGTACCATTTTGTTGCCATCATTAATATGTGTATTCATGCTAAATTACAGCTTTGTAGGTCCTATAGTCTCTGAGTAAAACCGCGGACAGACAGACAGACAGACGGACAGACGGACGGACAGACCGAAACTATAAGGGTTCCTTGTTGACTACGGAACCCTAAAAATGCCAATATTGTAACGACAAAAGGTTTAAAACGTATCCAATATTGATTTGATAGACTTTTAATAAATTTTATGCAAAAGTGATTTTTATTTTCACCTAAGCTACGTTCTAATTTGTTTAAAAAGCAATCTACAAAAAAAACACTATTCAATCAAAAATACAATTGTGAAGCGAAATAAGCGTGTTTACTGTCTATATTTTTCGCAACAAGAGTTACCAAGCTGTCAGTAAGCTGAAACATCACTAACATTATGAAAATGGAGTGCTTTTCCTGGTTTTCCACGCGCCGCTAAATATTGTTTGATGGAAGTTATTTTAATTAAAACGAATAATAACATTTCTGTTTTAGCTAATGGATTTTGTAGGACAAAATACAGAAACGCTGGAAATGATTTTCATGTATTAAACACTACATAAAACATATTGACATGTCTGTGATTATTTGGTGATTATTATCAATAGCATATAAAGTTAAACTGTTTTGTCATTACTCATTACCCATGCGTAACAGCTGAAGGTAAAGTAACGGTTTAAGGGCGTTCCGTCCGGAGATTCCGTAATTGACCGTATTTAAAACCTTATAAACTCATAATCTGAAAGCTACAAAGTTATAATAAAATACAGCAATAATCTTCAGTATATCAACATTCCTTTTGTCGTTTTAAATTTTCTATTTTTGTTTCTTATACTCATGATATCAGCTTCCAAAGTAATACCAATTTGTTAAAATTCAAGCATACATTCAGCATCTCTTTTACAAATTATTTTAATTTGAAACTCACGCCAATAGATCGATAATATCATAAACTACATATTTGCCGTTTTAAATTTTTTTTAGGACAATTTTGAACTAAGATAAGTAAAAATAATAGGGTTTTGGCGCGATCTCGGCAACGCGGCAAATGTATGGCCAAGGTCGTTTGCTCGGGTGACGGCCTTAAGGTGAACGCAGATTTGGCCGCACCGCATGCACCGCAGTCGCCGCATTTCGAATTCTTCATATAAAGAATGTAGAAGTTGCGAAGACTGCGGCGCGGGTAGGTATGCGAGCTTGCCTATAACTTCATAACATAAAGAATTCGAAATGCGGCGACTGCGGTGCGTGCGGTGCGGCCAAATCTGCGTTCACCTTAAATAACAACAACAAATTAAATAGAAATTCGAAAGTAAGGTAAGTAATGCAATAAGATGCCGATGCAAATAAAAAAGGTATTGAAGTTTTATCCATCACCCTCGTATCAAATGCAAAATCCCTCGCGATATACGAATACGTGAACGACGTAGCAGACAACATTTACATCAGCTACCCCCAACCCGCGGCCCGCATGCGGCCCATCGCGACTTTATCTGTTGCCGATGTTAAACCATTTTGAAATTCATGCCCACTGGCAAAATAATAAAAAGAAAGTAGTAAAATTTCTACTACTTTCAAATCCTTCTTTTGAAGAACGTTATTTTTTAACCCTAAAAAATATTTTTCGGCCCGTGACACCAAGACCAAAACAGGTTTGTGGCCCATATGAAAAAAGGTTGAGGACCGGTGATCTATATTTTTACAAATAGATGATGCTCGCAACTCCGTACGTCACGGTGAAATTCATATTTTGACGAGTGATTTTTATAGCAGACAAAATATGTATGTACTATCAGAGAAGTTGATTCCTAGGCAGACGGGGGACCTAGTTTGGTTACCCAGCCAACAGATCAAATTACCATTAAATTGACGTGATCCGACCAAATGGCGTTGGTCTGTCAACTGCCTAGGAATCAATTTCCTCGTACCATACATTTGCCGGCTATAAAAAATATTTGTCTTTTCCCGGAATAAAAAAATCTTCTTACGAGTACATTTTAAGATACGATGCGAATTCGCAGTTATAATACGTGAGCCCTACTTTCATTAAAATCGTTTTACCGATTAAAGCGTGAATACAACAAACAGATAGACATTTATAACATTAGTCTGGAAATATGACGAATTAACTGGATTACGTCCGCAATCGACCTGAACTCGAAGTATCTTCATACCAAATTTCAGCAAAATCGGCTCAGTGGTTTGGGCGTGAAGAGGTAGACAGACTGACACACTTTCGCATTTACATACAGATATAATGTATCTGTCAGTCTGTCTGTCTATCTGTTACATTTTTACTCCCAAACTGCTGAACTTATTTTGCTGAAATTTGGTTTGGAGATACTTTTAGTCCCGGGAAAGGATAATGGATACTTTTTATCCCAAAAAAATGTACGGCTCCTACGCGATACATGAATTTTGACGCAACGGAATTGCGGGCGTCATCTGGTTTATAATATTTGTATGGATACGGAATAATGGACTTTATTCATACCTGAATAAGAACGTTTCATTGAAGACCGGGTTGAGGTTCTTGCGGTGGACTTTGGTCTGGAATTTCTTCTTGCGGTCTGGTAGCAGGAACACCTTGATGTAGGGGTCGCTGCTTCCCGACACGTCCTTGATCGGCAAGTCGCGGGCTTCGAATATCTATAAAAAATTACCACATTTAGGGCCTGTTTCATCACTTTCTGATAAGTGATAAGTGCCGAATAAGCTATTCACCACTTAACTTGACAGATGAAGTATGGAGAATCTGTCAAAAAGGTTGTGAATAGCCTATTCAGCACTTTGTCCGAAAATGGTGAACCGTGAAACAGGCACTTAATTAATTAACTATCATAAATAAACAATAATTGTCAAGAATTATCACATCTATACAGGGTGTAATTACTAATTTGTTACTAAACAAAATGATACTTCAGAGTGTGTATGTGTCCCATATATGTAGTTCACTGTGATAATCATATATATTTGTTTCCGATATATTCTGTGGTGATAATATTTAGGAGCACTGAAGAAGGGTTTTTTAAGAATTAAAATTTACCCCGTAAGTAGTCAACGGTATACTTACGAAGCGCTCTAGAAAACTGGAACTTTAGTTTATTATTATTGTACTAAATCAGCCCCTTTGTGTATTTTCTAATTATTAATTCAGTATTTACGTAGGTGTTGCTTTAATTTTGTGGCCCTCATTAGCCTCTTTTTAGTATTTTCGAACACAATTAACCTAAGTTCCTTTAGAATTATTGGTCCCATTACCTACGCCTAAACGAGAATTTTTGATCAAAAATTAGGCAGATATTTAGAGCCATAACTTGGAAAAAAAGGTCAGTCATAAAACTGTTTACTGCCAACAACGTAAAGGAAACTTATTAATGAAAGGTAACAAAGTTCGGATTAATATTGAAGGCAATAAATAAAACGTGCACAGACCACGAGATAATTAAAGAAGTTGAGCTTCGAGAAGTTACGAGAAGTGACGTTTACAAGGTCGAAGGACGAAGGTCGAAAGAAGTGAAGAAAACACTGACCTAATTCATTACTATTAAACCGGTTGAAATATAAGTTTGATTTAAAAACAAAAACAGAATTGAATTATTGCAGTCAAAGCATATTATTTTTTACATATTATTATTAATAGTGACAAAATAGTATATCGTCTTACGGTTGTTTTTCAAATATCATTAAACAATTGGATGTTCTCATTACAAATTATAGTGTATATTCTGGTCACCGATCATGTAGAAATTCGGCTATTGATATATTTATAGTAACTTGAACTTTTGCAGCGTTATCTTTTTTTTAACTTTTACTAAAGCTAGTAATTTCTAATAATAATAACAAGCATTGAGTATTCTCATTTCTCAGTAACTAGTGGATGTTAAATGTAAAGGGCGTATATTTTGCTTATGATCCTAATGAATTTTCGCTTAGTAGTTCCTTAACCCCTGAAAATAATTTCAACTTTCAATTTCAGCCTTTAGACTCAACAATTCTGAGAACCCTAAAAGCTGGACTTTATTACAAGCCCAGTATCAAATAAATAATGATATTAAGCGGCAATTACACTTTACGAGTTATTACTGGAAATTGATATCATTTTATTCATATTTTAGCACCCAAATTTTTTAAAGTAAAATAAATTTCATGATTGAAATTTATTTTATCATGCAGCATATTTTATGATGCAATTGAGGCTGTCACAGACAGAGCAGGTAATGTAAAGATGTATATTATAGCACGATACATCTTTGTATAGAAATCGTACACAACAGATATAATGTAAAAATATACATTATAGCTGTTGTGTGTGGTCGCCTGACGATTTCTATAGTAAGATGTATCGAGATGTATCGTGCTATAATATACATCTTTACATTACCTGCTCTGTCTGTGACAGCCTGTAATGCAAACGCTGGATGTTTGGATTTATTAGTGTACACAAAATGTAATACTATAATTAAGTACCTACATATTTTATGTTGAAACCAATATTCGAACTCGATAATATTATTATAGGTTTTTACATTTTATTTTGTGTTGGCTACTTGCCAACAAAAAATAAAATGAAATTAGCTTAAGAGACATACAAATGTATTTAAGTCTTCCGTGATGTATTCTTTGTTGTGGTCGCTAATGACCCTGATGTTAAAGCGACCATAAATAAGTAAATAAAAATGTTAGTTATAACTTGTAAAGTGTACCTACGGGTAAGCTCCTAGTAATGAAAAATTAATAAGCCTCAATTATTTTCTGGACCATATATTTTGAATATTTACTCGCTTTACTTTTTTTTAAACTTTATTATAAAAGGACTAGCGGCAACTAAATACGCCAGACAAAATTTTGCTTTTAAAGTGTACCTCTCCACAATCGGTCCAGTGAACTGGAAAATGCTCTTTACACACCTCCATTTTTCGGAACACCTATCCAATATTTTATGCGAGACCATAAAGAGATTTTTTTTTAATTTTATATCATATTTTGAAGCAAAATAAAATCTTTAAAATGAAGTGGTTTTTAAAAAAAATGCTCTACAAAAGATCTGAGGCTCTAAGACGGTTTTATATTGTGGAATACTTGATTTGACGACCTCTGTGGCTCAATGGTGAGCGCGTTGGTAGCTCAAGCCGGGGGTCGCGGGTTCGAATCCCGCCGACGGAACAAAAAGTTTTTCAATGTTCCCGGGTCTGGATGTGTATATTTTAATGTGTATGATAATAATATAATAAAAATCCTAAATATACTATGTATAGTATAAAAGTATTAAATATAATATTTCCGTTGTCTGGTACCTGTAACATAAGTCCTTCCGGTACTTAGAACGGGGCCAGACTGACGTGGTGTGAAGCGTCCATAGATATTATATTTTTTTTTTTTAATTAGAATGTTGTCAGCCTAAAATTTGCTTATTTTCATGAGTGTATGAATTCCTAAGTGTCGCCGCGCACGGGCCACACGCTACAGCCACAAACCGTTTTAAGCTAGTGGTCGTAAAGTGAATCGTTGTAGCGTGTGGCGGGCACCGGCGTCAAAAAATGTATGAAAACTACAGGAAATATGCCGGTAACGGCGTTTTGTGGTTGCGGCCGGTGGCCCGTGTGCGGGAGCCCTAAGTGTTGTTGTATAAAAAAATCTATACACAATAAAATTATCCTTAAATTAAACATAATTTTCTCATTTCAATTTCAAGTAAGGTCATAAAAAATATTTTAATGTACCCCCAACTTATTAATTTTCATAATTAGCCCCGTATGAATGAGACAGGGTGTAGGGCTCGCTGGCATTTGCGAAGTTCATTACACCGACGTCATCCCGTCCACTCTGCTGAGCAAGCCTTGGACGCGATATGCTCCATTACACTTGGAACTGTCTGCCTTATGAAATATGAATTTTAATACTTGAAGTTCTTGTGTTCTGTAGGCTACAGGAAATAATGTATAATATTACTAGATGGCGCCCGCAACTCCGTTGCACCAAAACTCGTTTATCGCGGCGGAACCGTACATTTTTTTGGGATAAAAAGTATCCTGTGTCTTCTCCCGGGACTCAAAGTATCTCCATGCCAAATTTCAGCAAAATCGGTTCAGCGGTTTGGGCGTGAAGAGGTAACAGACAGACAGACAGACAGATGGACAGACAGACACACTTTCGCATTTATAATATTAAGTATGGATGAAATATGAATTAAAAAAAATTAACACTTGTTGTGCTTGTGATGGATGAGCGTCATTTTTATAGAATAATTATTGTACATTACGCACCTAGGGCAGAAAAATAAGAAATGTTCGGCTTCGCCTCGGCCAACAATTACATGTGATCTGAGACATTTCTTATTTACTGCCCATAGTGCGTATACTATTTTTCTCATTGACGGAGGCGGAAAGCGGCAACATCGGTAAGCGCAGTGGGAAGAAAGTAGACGTTTTCCGCCCGGAGGTGAGAAAAATAAATTATATATTACCTAGAAGTTATTTTTATTTTTTAGTTACCTATTTTATTAAAAGTTTACGTATTTCGTTACTAAATGGACTAATACATCTAATACACTTATAGTATAAGACTTAAAAGTTTGTTTCAAAACGTTTATAAATTTATACTGGTTCAAAATAATTAAAAAAATATATTATTATTCATCTAATCATTAGATTCCAAATTCTTATCATGTATTGACGCGCACTGAGTCACGGGCAAATACAGGGCAGTAACAATAACAGTTATAATATTTGGAACAACTGTCAATTTGATATTATAATTTCTTTCGGATAAATCTTTTAAAATTATAACTACATCATGGACATAAAATTAGTAATTTGGCCCGGACCAAACTTTCACTGAAAACTATTTTTCAGCGCTCTCCAAACGGACCCAGATAAGAAAATCAAGTTACAACTTTTTCTAACTTACTTTCCCGGATTTTCAACATTTTTCTTTCTGTTTCAGGGTTCTTCAACCTTTTTTACAAGAATCTGTGTCAAAGAAACTACAAGATATCGAAACTGTTCAGGGTTTATCAACCTTGTCTTAATGTAAGTTTGCAGGTTTCATCAACCTTTTTCGTCATACCTTTAGAGGTGTAAAGAACCTTTTTCGTCGTTCCTTTACAAGTCTTAGCAACCTTTTCGTTTTACCTTCACAACAAGCGCCTCAACTTCCTGGTCGTACTTGAGAGCGAAGTGCAGCTTCCCGCAGAACTCCAGCTCACCGCTGTCAGTAGAAGATTGGCGAACAAGCTCGTTTTTGTACAGCTCCGGCTGAAAACAGATATTTCTTTACTTTCATTGGTATCACTAAAGAATATTGGGTCGGGAAGTAGTAGAAAAAACTTTGTAAAAATTGAGGGCCAAAAAAAGTGCGTCATTGCTTGCAGCTCGCTTATAACATTATGTTATCTCTCTCAATCCTTATAAGAATAAAAAAAGACGGGTTGCACTCGATTTTTTAATTAATCGAAACCCTTACAATCGATTAAATTTTTAACCCATTTTTTATGAAAATCAATTTTTTTAAAATCAATTTTTTAATTAATTGAAACCCTTACAATTGATTAAATTTTCAACCCATTTTTTATGAAAATCGATTTTTAAAAAATCGTTTTTTTTAATTAATCGAAACCCTCACAATCGATTAAAAAATATCGACAATCGAAAAAAACAATCGATTGTTCGATTAGTCGATTTCGATGTTACAACACTACTCTCTAACCGTCTTACGGTTTTTCGATCAGCACGAGAATCTAACGCGAGTTTCACAGTTTTTACGCATCCCACAAAAGTGCTCAACGCAGCTAAAGAAGTTTTCACTTCAAAAATAAAAGAGTAAGACAGCTGATTTTGGTTAACAATGAGTAAAATTAGCACCTCTATACAATCTTCCATAGTCTTTGTAGCATGAAATCGAATCTACAAGTAAATCGATATAGAAACTGGGATATCTACTCGATTAACTTTACAATCCGCTTTAATCTAAAACTTCATGGTCTAGCGGCTACGCATCCTGTTAATACTGCAAAACGGGGTTAGTCTGTTAGCAAATGTGGGTGACAAATCAATAAGGGAACATCCTATGGACTAAAAATAGTTATATTTGACTAGGCACAGTTAGTGGCTGAAAGTATATTTTAGATAGACATCATAACCAGTCATAACCAAGCAACCTACTTAGAACCTAAAAATTATGAATCGCATGTCGTTGTTGGTAGCATTAACTGGTAATGCGCCAAGATGTCCCGTATATCACCAGGACAACAAAATACTCAACAGTAAATGCAAATAAACTAACACCGACGTAATTCCAAAATTCGGAATCAAATCTACTATGGCCGTTTCAGTACAACAACCCTTAAACCTTCAGGGTTGGAACGTGCGGCGCATATTAAGGCACCATTACACGATTACTTATCTCTGGCATCTTGAAATAGAATGTTTATACGGCTAATGTGATTAAAAGTTTGTTCGAGCAAAGTCGGTTAAAAATAAGAAGCATTATGTTTGTTGAATGTATCAGACTAATTCATGGTCCTAGGCTATTTGGTCGGGTAATGTCAGATTAATATTAGTCGCAACCTAGCGATTCGGCTTGACATAAACGTACAAAATTTTACATAGGTTCGCTATCCGCCAATAAATCAATGTGTTAGTAGAATAACTAGCGCCATACCGTCATACGTATTTTAATATACGACAGCTGAAATCAATGTAATGGGGCTACGATCGGTAGGAAAATCTTTTAATGTGACTCGTGTTCTTACGGTACAGATGTAATTATGTAAAGTTGTTAAGTAATGTTATTCTTAGAAAACATAGACGCAGTGGAATATGCGAAATCTATTTATGGAATAAAATTATATCATCTCGAAACAGACGTTCCTCGAATACAATGCTTGCTCAAGACATTATTAGAAATAAGTATGGATAATTCCACTATCCAAGTTTGCCTGACACTAGTAATTCCAAGGTAATTCTAAATTACATACATTTTAAATTTTACGAAAAATTCCGAAGGTTTAAAAACTAGCCATTTTTAGAACTCGATTCTTATCATCTGACAGGGTGCTACATTTTGTGGATATAAAGATATTAGTAATCTTAGATCTTACCCACATGATGCTGAACTTGCAATGCAATGAATACTTGACATTAAAATTGGAAGTATTATAAATATTATACACTAGCTTTATTTACATGATGATCAAAGGAGTTGAATTAAGTGTAATAATTACGTATATGAATCTTCTTTACATAAATGAAAACTAATCATCCAAATATGTAAGTGTAAAAACTACTTTCCGAATGATTGAATTCGATAATGGCGGATTATGTCACGCCATCGAAGCATTAACGAGTGTAATTACAGTAATTAAGTGCACTTAGTGGAATGCGTTTGATCACGTCTCCTTCCCAGAATACCCATTAGTGGGATACTTCAGCCGAATAAAGGGATCAAGATGAGATTAGTACACAGGTGAGTCCGTGCTATCGTCGCATAATGCGAATCCGCGTATCTACTGTACGTAAAATCCGCGTATCTACAATAGATCAGGTTTTACAGAGGAAGGTGATAATTCAATTTTCTTTTTTCAGCAAATTTTTGGCTCATGTCCGGATTTTATATAGGTTGAACAAAAGTCACACAGTGGCAGCCAATCAAGTCTTAGCGTGGATTGCCAGTGGAAACTCAAATTATAGTTACATATTTTGTCAGATACACGGAATCATCCAATGCTAACTACGCGGATTTGCATTTCCCCTTATATGCGACATTACGTTGCTATAGACTATAGAGTGGCGCGAAACTTCATGTTCCATATTTCTGACCTTTCGTGTCGCGTCGGTCCGACTATAGCACATGGTGTACCTACGTAAAAGTCAGATTACGTCAAGCCTAATCAACAGGTGACTTTTTTAAATGTGTATTTAAACAATTGAAGCGTACCTACAGGGCACTGTTACAAAAAAATAATAATCGGGCGTGTTTTTTTTTTTATTCGTAATTATTATCTTTGTAACGATAGCATGTGTCAAAATTTTGACACTGAATAGCGTAAAAAGTAAAAATGGTAAAAGCACAATATAAAAAAGTGTTAGAGTAAAATTCATTTGCGCGAGTGTCAATTATTTTTGATGCACACTTTGTAAGCGCCAATCAAAATTCATACAATAATTTTCAAAGGCTTTCACATTACATGCGTCGCTGGAGTTCATGATTTAAAATATGCATCAATTTAAAGCATGTTCGAAATATTTGAACACAGTAAAAATTACAAACAGTAAGCTATCTTCATACTGGACCCAAACTTTAATGGTGCATTGAATCGTACAATGTTATGAAATAAGTTTCTCCTTATTTAACGTTACATATTTAACCTCATTGACATTTCAGTATTTAACTTAAAATTTCAAACCACAGAGTATTAATATATCTATGGGCGCTTCAAAACACATTAATCGTTGGCCTTGTGCTAAGAATAAGTGTTGCGGGTAGGTACTAGACAAGAATATGGCAGTAGTTGTGCTACTGTATACCTAATTATATTTGTATTCTGTCATTGTATTTCGTTCAAATTAAATGCACGAAATTGTTCGGCTTCTGTCTGATTCACAGCGAATGGAACTATTTTTATGTATTTAATTTTACATATTACAATGAAACAAAACTATTTTGAAGTATAAGATTTACACCTATTCCAACATAATATTATTAAGACAATCTCTATTTGATATTAAGATAAGTTTTATACAAAGTTTAACGACATATAAATCACATATTATATTTTCATGAAAGTCCAGTATTGAGTTTTCTTGAGTAAATATTTATTTAATACTATTTGTTTTCGAAACTCCATATAATGTATTTTCAGTGTTTAGTAAGAACGCCTAACTCTGGTATAAAGTTATAATTAATTTCTAAGTACCTACCTAAAGTAGGTCGGCGGTATCGGTATAGAAAATATTGAAAAAAGAATCTTTATATAAATTATATAATTATATCTAGCTGACCCTGCAAACGTTGTTTTGCCATATAAATTATTTGGAGTATCAATATAAAAAGTAGATAAAAACTTATTCTCAGGCCTAACGAATGTACATATACAAACTTTCATTAAAATCGGTTGCGCCGTTTTGGAGGAGTTCGCGCACAGTCACTGTGATACGAGAATTTAATATATTATTAGAAGTTACCTATCGTAATGATTATTCATTATAGTCATATTCTTATAAATAAGAACTTGTTTCAAACATATAACGTGATAATGCCATAATAACTGAATAATACAGTAATATAATTTAGAATTCAAATCATTATACTATTTAATATAACTATAATAATATAATGTTATTTGCGATTATAAAGACGGAATATGTGGTTTAAATTAGGTTATTATATCTAATAATTACGTGGATGTAACATCCACTTAATTTCAGATATTAGCGAGCAAACATTAATTATATTGTTTAATTTTACAAGAACGTGATACGTGTTATAACCCCTTGTTTGATTATAATTAATTAATATTGCAATAATTACGTTTTAACATCATAATATAAATGTGTAGGTAACATACGTCATACATATATTCTATAGGTTGTAACAAAACTAAGTGATGTACTTTAGGGTGTTTATATTGTGTTCCTTGTAGAGAGTTCACTTTTGTATGGGCAAGCGCTCCAGCGTCATGAGTTTCCCCGTACAAAAGTGAAAAAAAAATTTGGTCTTTCAGCGCTGCTACTTTCACAGTGATCTCTCTACAAGGAACACATACATACACACCCTAAAGTATTATCACTTAGTTGTTGTTAAGGCCTGTATTCATTTTGATTAGTGCAAGTGCAAGTGACTAGTAATTGAGGCAGTGGAGTGCAGGTGTGTAGTGCAAGTAGTGTCCAATTCTTGTTTAGTGGCTCTATTTAGTAAATTCAATAGAAGCTGTCAACCAGCGATTGTTTTTTTTTGTCAACCAGCGAGTATGGACGAACATCGAAAAGCGAGCTTGCAATAGGCTTGATGACTATTTTTTTTTCTTATTGGTAATTGAAAACTCCTTAAAAAATAGAAACATTGCTGAAAGAATGACTCTCACAGCTTAAAAATTCACCAAGATATGAACAATTCAAACATTTCATAAAATAGACCTGCCCGAAACGCTCCATACAAAGTGCTACGAAAGACTGACGTCAGTCTTTCTTAGTTTGTACGGATCGGGAGAGAACTTTGTTCGATAGGTATATTAAATATTGTGTTTATGAAAGTGGTTTCATACCAAAAGTTGCTTTTAATTGCATAACTTATCGAATGGTATACAAATATTAAGAAATTTAATTGAAAAAAAAATCGACTTGATTATCCAACTTTGAAGGCGCCTAACAAAAAAAATACAAATGCTATCGAGCTGAAATTTTGGTAACGCTTATTTTTTACCGTGCTTTCTTTATTTTATTAACAAAATTCGCTAATCTTTGACCTTGTCATCATCCCTATTGCAAAAGTACTCAAAAAAGTATTAAATGCGGTGCTGTCTGAAACGGGAACTCTTTTGGAAGCTGAATTTACAAGACTAAGAAAAATATGGGTTCTAAAACGGATTACTAGAAGACTTAGCCATTTTTTGCAAAACAACACGAGCGTCCGACTTCCGAGTTTCAAAACTACAACTGCCATTTTGACATATCCTTCATTTTTAATATTCGTTTTATTAAAAACTGTTTGACCATGAAGACGTATGCAAAAATTCGTTTATCACGCGGGAACCATGCGATTTTTCGGGATATAAAAATATCCTATGTCCTTTCCTGGTACTCAAAGTATCTCCATGCCAAATTTCAGCAAAATCGGTTCTGGAGTTTGAGCGTGAAGAGGTAACAGACAGACACATATTCGCATTTATAATACATATTAATAAGTATGGATTAGTATGGAAGTAACTGAAAGGGTGTCCTTTTATCTATGGACGCTTCATACCACGTCAGTCTGGCCCCATGTTAAGTACCTGAAGGACTTGTGTTACAGGTGCCAGACAAAGAAAATAATATATTTAATACTTTTATACTAGATATACATAATATATTTAAAAATTTTATTATAATATCATACACATATTTAATACACATCCAGACCCGGGAACATTGAAAACTTTTTGTTCCGTCGCGTCGGCGGGATTCGAACCCGCGACAGAGGTCGTCTCTTTATATAAAAATAAATTAAAAACTTACTTAAAATTGAAAGAAAAAATAAATTATGGTGATAATTATAATTAATTAGCCCCCTCTATTTCTATATTTTTATCCCCAGTATGAATTCAAAATGGATCAAAAAATTTAAAAATGATCCTGGATCTTATTTACTGGACCAATAGCCTTTTTTTTTTTTTTTTTTTTTTTTTACGCTGTGAAATTCTGTGACGAATTCGACGCAGGGGATGGGGCTCCCGCTGCGGATATGTGGGGCTCACCGCGACGGGTGAGAGCCGCGGCCCTACCCACTAAAACACTGCGATGTTCCCTCAACACGCTGGACCGAGTGCAACCGGTAACTGCAACATGGCTTCCGGGACTCGGTCGGCGACACCTGCTGTACGGCGCAGGCCCTTACATTGAAGGGGTTTTATGGCCCCCCAGGCCCAACAGAGGGCCGTTCCTCTTCGTATGTCGCGATGCGCGGGAACATGTTGCGCATCGCGACCCTCTCGGAAACTCGGTGCAATGGGCAGCAGCATCCCCACACCGCTGCCCCGAGCTCCCAGGCTAAGGCGGGATGTCGTGGCCATTACGAACCACTCGTCTTCGCCTCGGCCTTCTTCTTTGAGGTTCGAGCGCCGCCTCCCTAGCGCGCTCCGCTTCCTCCTTCGTCGTGATTACGCTGTGTGCGTACGTCTCGACGGCTGCCCATCCATCTTCGCTCCTCAGCATGGCCCTTATGAGCGCTGGGAGCGTTGCGTCCTCTCCGATGGCGGACGATAGTTCCGCTCTTTGTTCCGTCCAAGCGGGACAGGTCGTGAGTGTGTGCTCGGCCGTGTCCCGGTCCGCACCGCAGTGGTGACATTCTGCGGTCGGTTCGCTTCCTGCGATCTCACACAGATACCGACCGAAGCAGCCATGCCCGGTCAGTATCTGTGTTAGACGGAAACTTAGTGCTCCGTACCTCCGTTCTGTCCACTCCCTAAATAGGGGTCGGATCGCCTCGATTAGGTACTGGACCAATAGCCTGTGACGGCCAGACCTATCTCAGTTTCAGAAAGCTGTTGTTCAACATTCTGAAAACATTTGCTTTAAATTTATTTAGAAATAAAACAATTTTTATTTATTATTTTATTTATTTATCTGAAGGTCTACCTGATCTTTCAGAAAAAATAAAGCTCAATTTCATAGCTGGCAGGCACGCTGCGAGTGAAGGGAGGAAGGGCGCGCAAGACGTGGGTACTCGCACTTGCACTCGCAAAAAATAGAACATGCTTCTAATCACGTTACTACGCAGCCGACTAATCACTCGCACTAATCCGTTACTGTCCACACTTACTTTCTCCTAATCACTAATCACCTGCACTAGTCACCTGCACTTAATCACTAATCAAAGTGAATACAGGTCTAATCACGTTACTACGCAGCCAGCTAATGACTTGCACTAATCAGTTGCTGTCCACACTTACTATCTCCTAATCACTAATTACCTGCCCTAATCACTTGCACTTATTACTAATGAAAGTGAATACGGGCCTTTAGTGTTGTAAGTGTTACACCTTATATATAATACTATGAGACATAATATCTCAAGTAAAACCCTTGCATTACCGGACTTCAAAATCTACATAAAACCACTCTCAAATTATCAGCTTTGAGCCAACTGTGGCCGCTTTACATTTTACATAAGAGAACGTACAATCACTTATAAACTATGGATACACAAATAATTGATCTGATAGTAGTTTAGATTCTAGACACACATACTATAGGTTACTATCCATACTTACTTCCATACTAATATTATAAATGCGAAAATGCGTCTGTCTGTCTGTCCGTCTGTCTGTCTGCTGGTCTGTTACCACTTCACGCCCAAACCACTGAACTGATTTTGCTGGGTATGGAGATACTTTGAGACCCGGCAAAGGATATAGGCTACTTTTCATCCTGGAAAAACCCACGCGGTAAACAACGAAGTTGCGGGCGTCATCTATATAGTTTAAGATAAAAAAGTATTTCCTTAGGAAACTTCTTTTACGCGATAGGAAATGCAGACAGGTAAGCTAGTTTTTAAAAAAGAACGAAATTTAAATACATATAAGTGGTTTGATAGTTCTAAATCATACTCCAATTGGTAACTTTTTAGATAGCATTTTAGTGTATTTAGTTTACACACACACATACACACTCACCCAATTCCTGAGATTTTGAAACTTAAATTAAGTTTTTCTTAACGGAGTGTTTATTAGGTTAATATCGATTGATATGCCCACAGGTTATGCAGTGGGATCCAAAGGAGTCTCCGAACCGACTGTCATTGACAAGATAGCACATCAATTAAAGCACTAAAGTCAAGTAGTAGTCAATGTGCGTACTTGAAGTTATGCCTGGGTCTTAATTCTCAAGCTGAGAAATTCGCTCTAAGATTTGAAAGATTAAGAGCTGCAACGAATGGGATAGCTGCAGTTCTTCGTATATTTTGTTATTTTTATATTTCTTCGTAAAAGTATTTTAGTTTTACATTAGCTACCTAATTTTATTATATGATGTAATAATCCGGTCATACATTTAAAGTTTTTTTTTTATCACGCTGAACTGAATGTAGTTTAATCTCCATTAAAATATTAATTCGAAATAACATTTAGTCACAAGAACCGTGCCCTAAAAAAGACATTAAGCGAAATTGTATTCGTAAAAAGCTTCATTAATTCATATTTTAGTGTAATTTAATTACTTCATAGCCTTAGCTCAGGTGAGACGGTCATTTCTGTTTGTGTTTGATGATAAACATTTTTACGAATTTCACGCTTTGAAGCTTCCTTTTGACACGAATAAAACAAAATAATATTCAGTCTTGCCCTTATTCCATACAATATGTACTAAGAGAACACAACCACGTATGAGAAGAGACACATTCATAGAGATTAATGGGTGCAATGTACCACTAGATTAAGTTATGGGCAGGTAGTAAAACAAAATTTGGTCGGGTTATATCGATCTTTGCAAGAGACATTTAATGCAGATGAAACTTCAATTTAATGTAGAGTATGACAGATAATGTATGGGGCTTAAATCAAAATCTTCATTTAACTACAGTTAAGTAAATATTCGTCTCTGAGTGCGGCGTAAACCTGAGGTTCATATTTTATCATCGCCGTCTGCTAACTTACCCATCAAACCCCAAGCGGCGGCCGGCTACCGCATAGCAATTGAAAATTTACTATGTCTGCGATACCCATGGAGGTGTTAACTCACCTTAATAAGGCCAATGGAGGAGTCAGCTCGCTCGAGGCTGCATATGCTGAACTGTATCGAGGGCAGCTCCAGGCGGTGGGACAGCTGCCGTTGGAACGTCTGGTGGCGGTCCGGCACGATTGGCAGAGTCGTTTGACGCAGCACCTGGACAGATGTATTAATAAGTATACATCGTCTAGATATTAGACGGCCCCTAGACGATCAATTGTATTGTCAATATCACGCTTCAATTTTATTAAACAGTTTTCACAATTAGATAGAAGGCGCGTGATGTTCAATATATATCAACCCTAGACGGTCAACAATATTGCGCAACAAAATTGCTCGTCTAGGAGCCCGCTTAGGACAACAGAAATATTATTGACAAGTTTGGTAGACCTGGGTATTTGGTATTTTCCAGCCTCGAATGTTATTTCTATATTATCATATTATTTTGTCTTACATGCCAGTTCATTCGAGACTTGAGAATCGGGCCATTGATTATATCTGACGAGAAATATGAAGAATGAAAGCTTATAATATTGTGTCAAATGGGCATGAAAAAGTCGGTTCTGGATCAGTCATTTATTCCTTTCCTCTGGGCTACTCTGATGTGCAGAAATCCTTTTGGACAGCACATAAACTTAGACAAATCTACTACCTAGAATTTATAACTTATATGACCTTTACGCGAGAATAATGTCCCTAACAGATTTTAAATTATTATTTTTCCTGTCATATAATATCCATATATTTCCATACTTCCATACTAATATTATAAATGCGAAAGTGTGTCTATCTGTCTGTTACCTCTTGAGGATACTTTAAGTCCCGGGAAAGGATCAAAGGACATAGGATACTTTTTGTCCTGGAAAAATATACGGTTCCCGCCCGATAAACGAATTTTGGCGAAACGGAAGTGCGGGCGTAATCTAGTTATAAATATTTATATTATTTGATATCCTCAAATCAAATAAATATCATTTTCACAAAAAGAAATAAGTTAATTTGAAAGTCTTAAATGAAGTGAAGGCTCTTATACTTTCTTCACGCTTGTTTAAACAGCGGGTAAACAATCTGTTATACTCCAGTAACTTGCACCCCTGGTTATAAACTTCCAGAGGACTTAAATACTTATTTTACCTTGTTTTTACGCGATTGTAAGAAGGTATATTGGTTTTATAATGTTTAGAGAATCAAATTTTAAACATTAACCTTTTATGTTTAAAATGTTTAAAAAGAACACTATTTATGCTATTTACTGTATTAAGTTAATATAGTGTTTTTTAAAGTCAATGGTCGCCTACCTTGCCTATATGACCTTGCCTATATGACCAAAGTTACTTATATAATATTACTAGCTATCCCGGCAAACGTTTCTTTGCCATATTATAAAGTATATCGCCCGTATTATTTTATTGAAGTGACTAAATAAAGTATGTCACCATGGCAACGTCCATCGCTATCATGGTCGTCGTTTTTCTCGAGTTGTAATAATTTACTATTATTTATTCAACAAATGCACTTATCAATATAATAAGTACTGAGTAGCCGATTCTCAGACCTACTGAATATGCACATAAAATTTGGTAAAAATCAGTAAAGCCGTTTCGGAGGAGTTCGTGGACTAACATTGTGACACGAGAATTTTATATATAAGATATGTTGTTTTTCATGAAGTTGATAGATTTACGTACTTATAAAATAAGGCAAGAAAAATATAGGTCCAAGCGTTTTTACCATACTTAAGCTTTTGAATTTTA
The DNA here is from genome assembly GCA_937595015.1 of Polyommatus icarus. Lineage (NCBI taxonomy): Eukaryota > Metazoa > Arthropoda > Insecta > Lepidoptera > Lycaenidae > Polyommatus > Polyommatus icarus. Next base: position 18,073,580 of record OW569323.1, on the reverse strand, counting down.
TTGTTACACTTTATTGTTAGCAACAATATAAAGCTGGTTCGTGACCCATAACACGTGGTATATAAAATTTTTACTAATTTAGTGTTTTTTTAACCTCCTGTTTTTTGGAAATCGGTTAAAAAACGCAATTAATCGAAGTTCAAACTAAACAATCAATAAAAGTTCAAACTAAACAATCAATAATTAAAGTCCTTCAATTTGAATATTTCAAGAAACTTGCGGTTTGCGGTTAAAACGGTTCGTTTTCAGCATTTAATATATTATTTACGAAGCCAATGAAAGCATTTTAATGTAACCGACAAAACGCTTAGGGTTTTCAAAGTGTAATTATCCTAAAATACCTTTAGGTACCTTTGCTTTTTGTTTCCAATGAGTCTTTGAAAAACTTGGTTTGTTTGGATAAATTAATTTATGCAATAATGGCCGTTGCAATAATACGTATTTTTTATCAGGAAAAACGTACATAGTTTTATTTTTAACTTACCGTTATAAACTCAAAAAAATTGTTCAGGTCACTAAAAAGACACATGAAACTTCTGGCTTATGTTTAAAATTCTAGTAACACAATGTTAGTTACCGTACTCTTCCGAAACGGCTTTACTGATTTTTACCAAATTTTATTTTATGCATACCTATTCAGTAGGTCTGAGAATCGGCAACTGGGCTACTTTTTATATTGATAAGAACATTTGTTGAAAAAATAATAGAAAATTATTACAACTCGAGACTGACGGCGACCATTGTACACATACAATGGTCGACGGGCTAGCGATGAACGTTGCCATGGTGACATACTTATTTAGTCACTTCAATAAAATAATATGGGCGATATACTTTATATTTGCCGGCACAGCTATTATAATAATAACGCCCGCAACTCCGTTGCGCCAAAACTCGTTTATCGCGTGGAAACCATACATTTTCCGGGATAAAAAGTATCCTTTGTCCTCTCCTTGGACTCAAGGTATCTCCGTACCAAGTTTTAGTAAAATCGGTTCTGCAGTTTAGGCGTGAAGAGGTAACAGACAGACTGTGTGAATAGACACACTTTCGCATTTATAATATTAAGTATGGATATGGATTTTTCAACACCTTACGTAAAAACTTTACATTTAAAATAAATACGATAAAATAATATAATAGTAATGCAAGTATTGAATTTATAGACTTGCTTGACGTCTCACTCTATTGAAGTCTGTAAAATCCATACAAGAAATGTATGCGGTGTGAATTGACCCTTACACCTACAAAAGATTGTTTCAAAGTCAGTTGAATCATTAATCATTATCCAATTTGACACTTAAGGCTGCTCTTTCCAAAAAAAGCGTGCAGATGAAACAACTTTTCATCGGCATTAACAGAGAAATTATATCTGAAAAAAATAATTAGTAATCTACATGATATGATACGTAATTTGGTTTTGCCGTATTTTTTCTATCGGTATCACATAACAAAGAAATAAATAACCAAATCACCTCCAAATCGTTGAATGAAACTACTTTACTCCTTCATTATTTATCAAAAGAATATATAAAAAATATCTACTGCTTTGCAATACATAAGTTAATAATTTGGTTTTTTTTACTTTTTTGAAATATGTATTATTTTAAGCCTTAAAAAGGTTTTTTCTCCTATTTCGCCCTATCATGGACGCGGCGAGGCACCGTATAAAAGGCGCGCTGTTATGAATGTTATTTTAATGTCATTTACGTCGATATTCGCACTGACAGAAATCGACCTGCTAATTTAGGGAGTAGAAGGACCTTTATGGCTATTAAAACTATATTTGAATATAGAAATAATTTTCAAAAGTTCAAACCATCAAAACTTTTAAAAGCAATTTAACTTTTAAATACATTATCGTCTAAGGTAGGCTCTTCGCTTGTTCCCTTAAATTTTTCATACACCATAACATGGATCCATGATTTTTTATTAACATCTTATTGAAATAATAACCTTAATGTTATAAATGTTTTGTTTTCCTTTCGTAATAACCCCAAAATATGTTTGTGTTAGAGCTAGGGTAAGCCTCCATATTGTGTTTTTATTTGTTTACTTTATAACTTGTAACCCTATGAAAATATTTTTTTCCAATAACGTTTATTAAATATGTAACAATGTTTTTTACACATACAAAATAATGTTTTATTTCCGGCCCCTTATGTAGCAATCAGTATACCATGGCTATACTACTATATATTATGATATACTTACTGTAATTTGGGTTATATTTAGTTTTCTGACTTTTATTATTATGAGTAGTCGTACCAATATTCTAATGTGGCCTGCAACTTCGTTGCGACGGAATTTTTTTATCTCGCGGGAAACATAAATTTTTCGGAACCCAAACTATTTGTTTGTTCTATTTGCTGGGCTCAACGTATTCCACTAACATATTTCATCAGTCACTTGATGTTTAAGTGTAAAAAATAACAGATAGACTACTAAACTTGCACATTAATAATAATAGTAAACAAAGACTATAAACAAGGGATTTTCACTCGAGTACCGGCTGAAATCAAAATAGATCCCGCCTTAAGTTTTTTAAATTTCAGCTCAGACCACGTGTTCTGACATAATTATAACATTTGTGTACCCTAGTATAACATATTTTATTACCCACCCATATAAGTCCATAGATTCGCCAAAGAAGAGTTCACTTCATAATATGTTTATTCTCTTATATGGGAGACAGTTAGTAACATACTTAAACTATAGTTTATCCAGTGTAGTTCACTTTATGTTGTTTGCTGTTTGTGAGTTTCCATTTACGTTAGAATGCTGTTGTGAATAGGATCCCGTTATATTGTTTCACTTTGAGAGCACTTAACTTAACTGAGGTTCTTGGTAACGCTAAGTTTTTGTGAAACTTAGTGTTACCAAGTAAAATTTAGAAATAAATAATTATTTAAATACAAAAAACCTAAAGAATAACGAAAATGATTGAAACCTCCCAACTCGACTTTTTTTAAATGAGATGCTATTATTAAAAAAAGCGACAACAGTAGTTAAGTATGTAACATTTAATAGTTTTCGCTATTTTCGGTGGTCTTAAAACACTAAACTTATCTTATTAAGACTGCGACAAAATATCTACAACAACGTACGCACAGACACTAATTAATAAAAACATGAGCTGCTATTAACATTACTTGTAATACTAAACGTAAATTATACTTTGATCCTCTGTAAAAAATAAAATTTATAAATAGCTTAAAAGGCTTTAGGTTAGTAATTAAAGTGATTAAAGAATAATATTTTTATTAACTTCTTAGAAACTCGCAATTTGATAAGAAAGTTCGAATTGTTTTGTAACTATAAGTTTCTCTGCATTTTATTTTGTTTCAGAAGTCACTCATATTATTGATTAACCTTCTATACTGTACTTGGCGAAACATGGCGTAGCGGTCATTGACTTGAAAACTTGTCATTTTCTACACAAGCCACGATTAACAACATCTGAGACTTCATTATCAATCGCGGTTTATATAGAAAATGACAAGTTTTTGACAGGGAGTCAATGACCGCTACCGCCATGTTTTGCCGAGTACAATATATCATAATGTATTACGTGCGTGAGTCCAACTCTCACTTGGCCGATATTTTGTAACGAATTGCGTTGTTTTGAATTTCCGTCCTCACTCTAGATAACCTTCATCATAATAAGCCATTCTAAGCCTCCTACACTGGAGTCAAGAGATAAATGAATATTATAAAACCATTTTCATAATATAAGGTAATGCGCAGTATCTGTCATATTGAGTAGGTCGTTGATACCGTTTGAGTTACACAATAGAGATCCAATTTTTCCCAATTCCCAAGGAAGGTTTCACTAAATATTTGCCTGAAGATCAATTTGCTCGAGATCACTCTCGACTCAGGAGTCATTCACCTTTGGCGTATGCATAAAATATTAGCTCATATTAAACACTTAAGTACCGTCTCTTACAATTTTATTGGTTTCAATTACATTATTATTCAATTTGCAGACAAATAAATGCGCAGAAAATCTAGAAGGTTCCATAAATTCATACTAATGTAATAAATGCAAAAGTGTTTCTGTCGGTGTGTTACCTCTTCACGCTCAAACCGCTGAACCGATTTAGCTGGGTATGGAGATACTTAGAGTCCCGAGAAAGAACATATTTGGATACCATTTATCCTGGAAAAATTTACGACATGTAGTAAACATGGCACAACGGAGTTGCGGGTGGCATCTAGTAATGTTATAAATGCGAAAATCTGCCTATCAGCTGTTAACTGTTAACGCCTAAAACACCGAATAGATGATATTCAATGGCATGAAGACAAAATATTATGAAGTAGGTACATAAAATAATTTATATTATGTTAAAATATGCGGGTTCCGCACAATTATATTATAATTTCAACGCAAAAAAGTGGTAAACAGCATCTAATGATTAATTATTATGATTTTTGAAGCATACTGTAAAATATTAGGTACAATGGTTGGACAGCTGATTATATTGTGTTTAAGAAAATTAATTGAAAGGGTCAGTTAAGCAAAGTGACGTGTCGATGCATTGGGATGCATTTATAGATCAACATATTAATATCAGCCTATATTTGACGTCCAATGCTGGACATATGCCTCTCTCAATGAACGCCGACGACCGATCTCCTGCTACATGGAGACTAAGGTTGGGAAATGAGGGTGTAGATCGACCTCCAACTAGGTGAGACGACAATCTCCGTTTAGTTGCGGGTCCATGGATGCATTTATAAATGCCCATGCAAAACTTGAACTTGATTTACCGTAGAATGAGTGTGAATTGTGTGACTGAGCCGCGGTGATGAGCCCACTGTTACTTTAAACGGCTTATTTAAAAACGCATCACCTCGTTACGTTGCAATGTGAACTAACTCTTGTTGGCCCCATCTATGCCCGATATTATGTGTGATTTATTCGAGTGTGACGCGACCTCGCAGTATCAGTGGCAATGACTGAGCCGGCCGATAATTCAGAGCCAATATGTTTGCCCGTAGAGCGACGCGGACGGCCGACACGACAAATATTTGGATGGAACATTCGTGGCTTGTAAATACTGTTTAATCGTAATACTACTATGGAATAGTAACAGTGCATAAAAATGACCCCTCAAAATGCAAGTACTATTTCATACTCGGGTTGGTCATACTAATTCGTTGCTACGTTTATATGACAGGAATTACTGGAGCCATATATAAGCGATCCGGTGTATTTCGAATACCTAGTTAATATTAACGCTGGTAATTTTCCGATATGAAAAATATTTTAAAATTCGAAATTCCGGGTAGCAATAAATAGTTAGTAGCGGGTGAAATAATACAGATTCAACAGTTTTAATAACAAGTGTAAAAATAATGTGCAGATTTAAATACATAATAACTTCACCTTTAAAACCTCATAATTTATTGTAACTTAGTAATAGTACAATCAATATGTAATTTGCCCTCCGAATAAAGACCTACCGTTATTCGACGTGATGAATCGTTAGGGAGGCATGTCAAGAGGTCACAGAAAAATTAAAAAGGTCGCGCTATTTGCTGTTTTTGAGAAATCCAAAAAATGAATTTTGAAATGCTTTTTTCTCGGAAACTATAGGTTTTAGGAAAAAGTTTTTTTATAAAAAATGTAAAGGGCATTGCGAACTACATTGATGTTATTGGAATGACGACATCCGACTTAAAATACAAAAAGTAGAGGGCGCTAATGGATCAAAAAAGTGTTACAACGGTATTTTCAATAGGAAAAAATGTTTTTTTCATAATAATGTAAATGAGAAAGTTGTTCGTCACAAAATTAACTACAACTTTAATTCAAACAAATTTTTTATAAAACTTACCGTTTTCGAGCTGGAACTTGTCGATATGTACAAATTGTACATTATGTACAGTCCTCATGCAATGCATTCTTTTTTTAATTCAAATGAAATATTAGTAATTGTTTGCTCATTTTTATATCAAAAAAATTTTAATGACATGACTTGATTTTGATGACTTTTGTTGAGCAAAAATTTGAACTTAAGTGAATTCTGTGGTAATTAAAAAGAACGAAGAAGTTTTTGGGACTTGACATTTTGAAATTGGATGAGAAATAAGAGTATACATTTTTAGTACTTACATTAATTATTATTATTTTTAACAAAAAATTAAAACCGACTTCCAAGGTAAAAACAATAATAACATTAATATGAACTAAAAAGTGTTAAATAATTTTTACTATCTAATAGTGCCTTTTTCCGAATTCGGCTAAACCTCAACTATTTCTGTACTCAATCTTCATTATTTTGAAGTCGGTACCAGATAGCTGAATCTGCAGTCCTCTGACAGAATATTTAAAATTTTTTGAACTGGCAAAAACTTACTTTCTAATGAAAGTAAAAATTATTTAACACTTTTTAGTTCATATTAATGTTATTATTGTTTTTACCTTGGAAGTCGGTTTTAATTTTTTGTTAAAAATAATAATAATTTCACTCTTTTTAGTTACACTAGTACGTAAACCTTCGCGTATATTTTACGTATTTTATTACAATTTGTTAAGTGTTGAGATTTGTAAACTTTATATTTTCTAAGAAAATTTAGTTCCGCAATTCAACAACAGATGTCGTTGTTAAGCGTCTGCATCGCGGTATCGCTTACTCGACGGCATTTGATATAACTAATTCGCTACAATAATTTTTCTTCTCGCTCACACTCACTGGTTGTCTTAATTGATATTACGCCAGAGGGATTAACGTCCCAGGGTAACCCTACAGAACCATAAGACCAGTTTTAGGCGTAAGACGTAGACGTCTTTTCTTTACATTAAGAGTCACAAGTCACATTGACAAAATAATATATTATCAGTGAAGTGAACAGTAGTTAGTAAAGTATTCGATCTGTATAATATAAAGTAGTAAAATATTCGATCTGTCGTTTGCCGCCACGCGCCGCCCGCGCGACACCGTCGCCTCTGTAGCGCCGACCGCCGTGTATTAAACAAACAGGTGTTGTTATGTAACAATACATAATTATTATTACGAGTTAGAATATCCATACCTATGCCTTGCAGTACTACTATCTATTCTGTGCCATGAGACATTGGTGACCTTAACACGACGTGGTAATGATGATGATGACGATGATGATGATGATGATTATGATGATGAATATGAATTGCATAGTAGTTTATGCTTTCTGTTCTTAAAACAACGCCGAAACTCCCAAACGTGTATCTATAAGGAATCAGGAGTTCTCTCAGCATCATCGAAACCATGGTATACCTTGACCCAATATTTGACTTTTTGGTAGCGTATTTTTAGTACACTTCACATAAAACCAAAATCACTATATGTTTCCATATAAATTTCGAGGAGTTCCCTCGATTACTCATGGATCCCATCATCAGGTCACCACCTTTGTGAAAATGGGACCAAATTGGAGTGAAACCTAATACAACAAAACAAAAATTTCGAAAATCGGTTCACAAACGGCGGAGTAATCGTTGAACATAAAAAAATAAAAAAAATAATAAAAAAAAAAATATCCACAGCCGAACATATAACCTCCTCGTTTTTTGGAAGTCGGTTAAAAATGAATAATATTTTTTTGTCAATTTGAAGTTTGTGTTAATAAGTGAATTAATGTAATTTTTAAAAGCAATTTTTTACATAGATTCTGGTATTTCTTACTTGATTTTGAAAGTTTTCTTGTTCATTATTTACTTCATTATTGATACTTTGGAAAATTTCTTTCTTATTTCTTCGTTTCGTGTTTCAACTTTTAATTCTTTTGATTTTACTTACTATAAATGTTATTACATCTTAGTAGAAACAAATACAACAATAAATTAAAATTGTGTAACTTAATTTGTGTGGTCAGTCCTTCTAGGTAAATAATAATACGCAAAGTCCGATCTTTTTAGTGTTTATGGCGCTAACTTACATAACTTTTAAAAAAAATTGTTCGAATAAAAGTTGTAGCTAAATTTGTGACGAACAACTTTCTAATTAATATTTTTATGAAAAAATCATTTTTTCTATCGAAAATGCCGTTGTAACATTTTTTTGATCCGTTAGCGCCCTCTACTTTTTGTATTTTAAGTATCCGACTTAACCGTCACTCCTATGACAAAAATGTAGTTCGCAATGCCCTCTACATTTTTATTTAAAAAACTTTTTCCTAAAACCAATAGTTTCCGAGAAATCAGCATTTCTAATTTTTTTTATTCATTTTTGAATTTCTCAAAAACAGCAATTAGCGCGACTTTTTTATTTTTTCTGTGACCTCTTGACATGCCCCCCTAACGATTCATCACGTCAAATAACGGTAGGTCTTTATTCGGAGGCCACTCAATTTTACGTTACATATTTACTGTATCATAAAGCACATTGTGTCTTGTGTGTACTAAAAATATATTTTTTTCTTTCTTTCTTTCTTTCACATCCGCAAGTGACCTTAATTTAATGGCGCAATGAGTATAATTACTGAGTATGCGGAGTGTGTGCACCCGCTATTTTATTCTTCAATCGATTTCGACACAATATTATATTATCGATTTTACATAAATTGTTAATCATGTTGCCGAATACGTCGCTAATGACTGTATTGAAACCCGGGCTTAATAATATTATATTCCACCGCATATTCTATTTGGTACTCGTTAAACTCGTTAACATCTAATTCCATCAGCTACCTCTGGGAGATGTAGAATCTATTCCTATTACTTACGCTATTAGTTCAAATTAATATGAAAACTTCTGTTATAAACTCGGTGTTTCTCGATCTGTGATCGAATCGAATTTGAAAATTATTTCTGTTTATCCATACTTCCATACTAATATTACAAATGCGGAAGTGTGTCTGTCTTTATGTCTGCCTGTCTGTCTGTTACCTCTTCACGCCCAAACCGATGAACCGATTTTGCTAAAATTTGGTATGGAGATACTTTGAGGCCCGGAAATGGACATTGGTTACTTTCCCGGAAGATGTACGGTTCCCGCGCGATAAAACAATTTTGGCGCAATGGAGTTGCGGGCGTCATCTAATTTTGTTATATTATTTTTTGACGTGACAACGTCTTAAATTAGGTTGCGGCTGGGAGTCACTTATGAAAAAGTGTAACGCTCGGTAACGTTACGATGAGTCACCGAACGAGAGAGAGGCCCGCCGAATGCCTTGCGTCTCTCTCCCACACGTTGTCACGTAAAATCTTCGCCCGTAAAACCGACTTTACAGGCAACCATTTTTTACTTTACAAAAGGTTTCTTTTTGGTTTCATACGCTTTTATGATTTGACAAAATATAACAACTAACAACAATGAATGGATTTTGATTACTTTCACGCAGAAACTACTGAAAAGATTTAGTTAACGTTTTGTATGTTAATTAGTTTAAGCTCTAAAACAATGCATTACAAAATATATAGTATTTTTATACAACACTTACTCGGATTCGTTGACAATAGAAATTCTCATAGATAGCATACTAAAATACTATATTATTACTACATAATATTATAATGGTATAGTACGACATAATAATAGTATAAAAGTAGACGTGCATAACAATAACAACATAACGTAGCTCCTTATCAGGGTCAGACAGTTTATTAGTTTCTTTATTACAACGACGAAGGTAACGTAGAAGTATTAAGCTCGGATTAACTAAATCCTGATTATATGAGGATAGGGAATGGAGTGATAGGGCTTTATTCGCAACTTGAAACGATACAAAAACACCTTAAGATTGTTACTAAACCTTGTGTAAACGGCTTAATTTTTATTGGGTACTGAAAATTGTTTTTCTTTAAAAGAGGATTTAGATTAGAAAAGACTAGAAACTAATAAAAATTTTACCGACGATCAATACTTAGATTTTAGACATGACGATCGCTAGATACTACTTCCTTTCGTAAGAAAATATATTAATTTATTTACTTAACCATCCTTCTATGCTAATTATAAAATTAAATAAAGAAATTTAAAAAAATCCCCGCCAAAATTCTTTAAAAATTAATGAAATAATAGTTACTGACTTTAAGTTTAAATAATTCCTAAGAGTAAAGTATTATTTTAGCCCATAAATGTTGTCACGGTGTGTCGGGGGACCGCCAAGTAAACTACCAAAACAGCGACTCTTGCATTTTGTATCGCCACAATAGTCGCTGATTCTCTCGATTCGGGTCGCTGTGAACAGTTTAAACTATAATGTTAAATGAACTGTGAAATCAAACATCTGCATTAGCGGTCCCCCGACACACCTTGACAACATTTATGGATTAAAATAATACTTTACTCTTAGGAATTATTTAAACTTAAAGTCAGTAAATATTATTTCATTAATTTTTAAAGAATTATGGCGGGGGTTTTTTTAAATTTCTTAATTTAATTTTATTTTATGCTTTTTAAACTTGTGCAGAATAATTCCTATCAACTAGAATTAACTAGATCATATCCCAATGAATACCATCTATAAAATATGTCCTCGTGGATGAGGCCGTAAATAAGTATGAGCCCAAGTATGAAACCTCCACTTTGGGTTCATACGGAGCTCGGCTCCTATAGAATCCAGGTGATGCTGCAGCAGCAGCATATTGATTACCAGGTAATGCTGCAGCACCAGGTCAACTTTCCAATAATGGTATATAGTATATACGTATTCATAAGTGTCACGATTTACGAACCAGAATGCAAAATATAAAACCCATCAAACTGCTGATAAACCGTAGTATTTCAGCAATGAGCAGGCTGATGATGATGAACTATGAACACTCGCGGTCATGTCAGCTTTCAAACAAAAAAAACTAGATCAAAATCGGTCCACCCGTTTGGATGCTACGATGCCACAGACAGGCACACAGACAGACAGACAGACAGACAGACACATCAAACTTATAACACCCCTCTTTTTTTTGTCGGGGGTTAATTATTAAATAATTTTTACCCGGTAATAATATAATTTAAACCCGGCTCCGTGAAAGATATTTCTATCGTTATAGAAAAAAATACCGGAATAATCTCGTGGTTGAGACAATAATATAAACGTTTACCTCTTTATACGAAAAATGAGACAAATGTAGGTCTAATGCACGAGATGGGTCAAAATTCACAGTGTCAAAAATAACTGGCCGACTCGGGCAGATTTGAACCATAGTTGTATGCTCTATCAAAGAAGATTCATAGGCAGATGCCGGACCTATGTATTTTGATAATAGTAGGGGAGGTAGTGCTAGCGTATGCAAAGCCATTTCATACCGACCAAGTTTTTGTCCAGCGGTAGCTTAATATTTATCAATCAATATAATCAGCGTCAGTCGCCGCACCCGTGGTGGAATGTTAACCGAGAGTATTTCAAAGTTGTAAAAAAAATATTTGCGAAGAGTGATTTTATACCGAATGAAACTTTGATGGATGACTATTGAGGTCATGTTTAACCAAAAAATCACCGTCAGCCGTATTGCAGACGGAGGATTCAACGTCAGTCGCGTTACTGAACATGTAAAAAAAATTTGAACATAAAGTCATTTTATACCGTACAAAATTTATATAGGTGAATGTTTTACATTGTAAATAATAAATAAAACCGTCTGTTGCTAATACGATGGTGGAAAAACCGTCAGCCAGCGATATAAGTTATGACCAATATAGCCCTACTTCGCGCTCAATGTATCCTAGGGCGTCGCATAGACGACATTTCCACCTGCAAACATTCAGCTGACGGCGATTTTCGTTTGAATTAACCATAAAATTATCTCACATAGGAATTTTAAGTAATTAATTCAATAGTCAATACTTGTGAAGAAGAATTATATACATTTTACTTTAAAAGCGCCATCTGTTGTTATATAATAAAACTAAAATAACACCTACCCAACCTAAACGTGTATAATCTAGATGATGAATGAACCTGTATTGGGTGCGAATTGGGATCGTTTTAATGTCAATTCAATACGATTCCCAGCATCAACTTTGAGATGCTCTCAATTTTTATTCCACCCATTATGAAGTAGCTGACGATCAAAGCTGTTATGTATTAGTGGAATACTATTTTTGTAACGATTTTCGCTCGGTATGAAATTACTTTTTTAACTGAGCGCGACCTCCCCTACTATAACGTTATGTCTAACCCGACAGATGGTAACTTAGGGTCTTATCACATGGCGATTAGCGAGCGATTTGAAAGCGACGCGACGAGGGAATATACGAGTGCACAAAATGGGGTCCACGCCATACCGCGACGATGGCGCTGCGCTGTCGCGGCGTGCATGTCGCGCAATCGCGGCGTGTTCGTTGCGCAGTCGCGTCGCTTTCAAATCGCTCGCTAATCGCCAGTGTGATAAGGCCCTTACATTGAATTAATATGGTCCGACCAAATGACGTAGGTCCGTCAACTGCCTAGGAATCAATTTCTTCAATGGTATAACTTAGTTACGGCCCTTAGAACAAGACTGTAAATATGACTGACCTTCTTTCCGGCGTCCTTGTGTTCCTGCACGTACTCCTGTTTGAGCGGCTCCGTCTGCAGGTCTGGCAGGGAGTGGCTGATGCGGATCGCCGCTTGTCGCGAGAGCGAGTCGCAGTTGCTGTCCTGAGAGTCGCGTCGGGTTCTACAAACAAACATTACTATATCAGTAACGTTCTACAAACAAACATTACTATATAATTAACGTTCTACGAACATACATTACTATGTTAGTAACTATTATTTATTATGCTTAAGAGCCCGTACTCTCTTTTCTACTGCTCTCTTCACACTCACGCCCGTCTTTCATATGCCAGGTGAAATAGGACGATCGCCACGTTAGCGGGCAGTTATAGGTATTCTGTTTTTTAAAGGGTTTTTTATATGAAAGTGGTAAAAAGTTATTCCAACATTGTATAGACGACTTTCTCAACAGTACATTGTATTTTTTTCATACCGTTAAGACGTCAATACAATCCATAAAAAGGTGATATTCTAAACCTTTTACAGCAAAAATCTGATACAGCAAAGATCCAATATAGTGGATAAAGGAAGGCGGGACTCCATTGTTCCTCAATATGTACATCATGCGAAGGACTGTGTAACAATGTTGAGCCCCCAGAAGACAGCTCTGACATAGACGTAGAAGAAACTGAAGAGAGAGAGGTATGTTGGATCTTACAACTTATTTCGTAGTCATTCATCTCTCCTTGATATATGATATGTGTCTCACCTCTTTTTATTTTCCAGGAAAACGACTCCCGACTCTGACGATGGAGCCATCAGACCCTGAGCCAGGACCCGATGCCATCGAAGAACCTCAGTATGTTAAATCTCACAATCTATTTTGCAATCTTCATCTCTTATTGATAAATGACTTAACTTTAAACTTTTATTTCCAGAACAAGCAGAACCAGGACTCATCGTTATCGAAGAACCTCAGCCAGGACCTTCCAAAAGACAACGGCTCATATAAATTTTGCATATTATAATTTATAATCATAATAATATACGATCATAAGTAACGAGATTTTAAGTTTTATTTTGTAACGAGTTCTACCTTTTTTGATACCTACTGAATTTGTATAATTTTTTCTTTTTTTCTTTTTAATTACTTGTGTGGAAAACCATGTGATATTTATCAAATGACAGCATCCATAAAAATTAAAGATTGAAATTTAAAAAGTGGGTTTTGCTTATGCAGAACCCACTTTAATTTAAAACCCACTTTAAAAAATTGTAAATTTTTAGCAGTTTATACTGCTAAAAATTTTTACAATTTTCAACTCGCACTAGAAACCGAACGATTCGTCTGAAAAAAAACTTAATACTGTTATTTGTAGAGAATTTCAAGTACTTTAATTTCTGCATACAGACCATTTACTAAAAGTTAACAGTTTTCGAGTTTTAAGCAAAAAACCGGAAAAAAGCAAAAAAAAAACCGGTTTTTCCTGGTTTTTTTTTAATGTTGCGTCACGAAATTTTGTCCGCAAACCTCAGATTCAGATTTAGCACCCCAAAACACATATGGAATGAAAAAATCAGAACTACCCCAAAACATTCCTACTACGGTCACTTTACGGTACAAATTTACTGAATCAATAAACAGATAACAAATAAAGTTACATCATAGCTATGCTTCAAATTAAAAAGCTTCATGCTGAATCGAGACTAAACAAAACGCTAGTTAATTCAGCAAAATATATTGAAGTCGATAAATTTACTTTTCTGAAAACCTTTTAAATACCATCTGTACTTTAATTACTGAACAATATCTTGTTGATTTACATTTCTGTTGTTTACATTTCAAAAAAACACAACTCCTTTAGAAGTAATGTTTTCTAAAAGGTCGATGTTATTACATTAAGAGAATAATAAAATATACCTTCAAAATATGAAGGTTATTAAATATGCAAACAACATTTACATATTCCACAATCCATGTAAAATAAACATCTTTATTTACCTTTCGAATATATAAGTATAATATACAGTAGGACAATTCGTTTTTCCCTCATGTGGTCTACAATAACATGCAGAGATTAAATGGGCATTGTCGTATTTGTTTCCCACCATGTCAGTCGCAGCAATCATGGTTATCGAAATTAAAAAACTAGTAGAATTTGGTACCCTAAATAACAATATTTATGTGTGTGTGCGTCAATTCGAGCGGTCTAATACGAGGATAACTTACTGAATAACGCTTATAGTGTGGTATAATGCAAGAAAATCAATTTAATAAAAGCCCCGCCTTAGCTTCTTTAAAGGTGGGTATTATAAAACGTCGGCTTATGGAAATCCATAAATATTAGGATTGTGTTCGCTTCGTTGTTCCTTCGGTTGCTCCAATACATTTTTCTAATCCCTGTTTACAATACTCAATATAAAGATGTATGTATCGTAAGCTTTTTTGCCGCTACAATTAATCTGGCAAGATGCAACGTAGAAAGATGGAAGATTATAAATTATGTACAAAATTATATTATTGTTAACTCACAAATATATTTATTATCATTTCTATTGTTAAGGTTCATTGATAAACAACACGAATATACTATGTATTTTTTTAGGTTGCGATATTTTCTTTTATTGCATTATTTTTACAGTCTACTACGAGTATGTTATATATACTTGGGATAGAATAGGCTTAAAAAATCTATCCAAATATTCGAATAAGCGTTCTTTGTTCTTATTTACTGTAACATTGACATAAGAAACTAATTATGTATCAATATGAAATTATTGTTTCACTACTCGACAGCGGTCCTAAATTCAGTCGGCTGTCGGCTTATGTCAAACCCAGTCGACAGCTGATGTTGACTTGGTATAACCCTGCCACGGCCTGTAGACAAGTGGCAAAGCGCTAACGTTTAACGCTAACGCTAACGCTAGCGCTTCAAAATGTATGCGATTTGACATAAGTCATCGCTTCGCTAGCGAATACTAATGTCAAATCCATACATTTTGTACCTCTAGCGTTAGTGTTAGCGTTTTGCCGCTTGTCTACGGGGGCACATAACGCAGGTCCGCGATCTGTGTCTGTCTGTCTGTTACCTCTTCACACTCAAACCGCTGAACCGATTTTGCTGAAATTTGGTATGGAGATACAATGAACGCCGACAAAGGTTACTTTTTATTTCGGAAAAATGTATGTTTCCCGCGCGATATACGAATTTTCGCGCAACAGAGTTGCGGGCGCCATCTAGTCTGCGGTCTGCCTATAAATCTAATTATTGATGGTACAACGCAGTTATCGTAATGAACAATACGCGGAGGGAGTAAGGCTTTTACCGTACTCCATTAGATCTCATGCGTTATAGCAATTAGTGTTTGTTTGGAAACTAACCTTGTCGTTCGATCCGTGTTACTTTCCTGCTGCCCTAGCACGGGGATTGTCGATCTCGAAGACATAGATAAAGACAAGAAATAACTATAGTTTCTTAGATAATAGTTCCTGTTTTAAAGAAAATAAGGTCGCAGATTCATCGACAACAGAAATCATTTTTAATGTAAGTTTTACGAGCAACTTTTACGACCTATTGTTTTGCGAGCTCCGATTTTATAAAATGTTACAAAATTTGTCTAGCACTTTGGCGATGTAGATTCATTGAGGGTGGAATTATTAATTTTCCCACGCTAAACAATGGGTAATAAAAACACTTCACAAAATGCACTTAAAAATAAAATAACATTGACAATGAATCTACGACCTTATTTATTTTAGACGTAGAATCTTTTATCAAAAAAACTATAGTTATATTTTGTCTACGAAGATCGGAAATAAATTTCAATCCCCGTGCTAGCGCAGTGATGAACCATATATTCATACCGGAGTTGTAAACATATTAGATATTTTGTTTCTTTGTTTATTTTTTATTGATACATATTTTGTTTATTTTGATGTTTGGAACACACGTGTATTTTTAACCGACTTCCAAAAAACGAGGAGGTTATATGTTCGGCTGTGGTTTTTTTTTTTTTTTTTTTTTTTTTTTTTTTTTTTTTTTTTTTTGTATGTTCAACGATTACTCCGTTTGTGAACCGATTTTCGAAATTTTTGTTCGAAATTGTGTGAATTGTTGTGAATTTGTGTTTCGAAAAAGCATAAACTACTATGCAATTCATATTCATCATCATAATCATCATCATCATTATCGTCATCATCATCATTACCACGTCGTGTTAAGGCCACCAATGTCTCATGGCACAGAATAGACAATAGTACAAGGCATAGGTATGGATATACTAATAATAATAATTATGTACTGTATAACAATTAACAACACCTGTTTGTTTTTAATACACGGCGGTCGGCGTCGCCGCCCAGTCCGTCCGTTCAGTTCCGTCTTAAGAAATCGAATACTTTACTAACTACTTTATATACAGATCGAATACTTTAACACTTTATAAAATTTTAATAGACAAATAGAATTAAAATAAAGTTATTTTAAAAAGAGCATTTAAACAAAACAAAGTCATTAAGTGTCTTTTTAATTAGTTATACTTATTAATCGATAGATGGTGCACTAAGTACCTATCGATTTGAATTCTTGATAACAAGAACAGCTGTCAATCATTATGATAATATTAAATATTATGCTACGCTACATCCTATGCAAGTTTGTACAATTTTTTATCTGATAGATCCTTCGATCGTGGAAAAACGAGACACAATAACCTTTCTATTGTTATCGCAATCGCCGGTGACCGCTTCGGGCTTGAAGTATTAAAATTGTTAAATTACTTAGCACAATATGTTCACTTCACTGATAATATTATATTATTTTGTGAGTGTGAGTTGTGACTCTTAACAAATTGTAATAAGATACGTAAGATATACGCGAAGATTTATCTACTAGTGTAACTAAAAAGAGTGAAATTATTATTATTTTTAACAAAAAATTAAAACCGACTTCCAAGGTAAAAACAATAATAACATTAATATGAACTAAAAAGTATTAAATAATTTTTACTATCTAATAGTGCCTTTTTCCGAATTCGGCTAAACCTCAACTATTTCTGTACTCAATCTTCATAATTTTGAAGTCGGTGCCAGTTCCAAAAATTTTAAATATTCTGTCAGAGGACTGAAGATTCAGCTATCTGGTACCGACTTCAAAATAACGAAGATTGAGTACAGAAATAGTTGAGGTTTAGCCGAATTCGGAAAAAGGCACTATTAGATAGTAAAAATTATTTAATACTTTTTAGTTCATATTAATGTTATTATTGTTTTTACCTTGGAAGTCGATTTTAATTTTTTGTTAAAAATAATAATAATTGATAACGTAAGTTGCATCTGTAAACTGTATTGTAACTGTGTGCACTAAAATGCACTGGAATGCACTGAAATGCACATGAATGCATTAAAATGTACTGGAATGCACTAAATTGCATTGCAGTGCCCATTTATTTTATTCCATAATTATCATTGAAATACGAAGGCGAAATCGATTTGGATAAAAACTTTTTAGTTTAAATATCAAAATAGAGTAATCTCAGTCTTTGCATAAAAATAAAACAATGTTCAATTAAAATCGAACAAAGATTTTGAAAAAAATTATAAACCTGTGTATTTTTTATCAAAGAACATAAAATTGGCCTCAAAAATAAGTAATCAAAATCGAAAATCGTTAAGCGTTGCGCACAAAGAACCGTTGCAAAAGGATATTTACTGACTCTGGGGAGTGACCGAAATCATGAAATATGAGGGTTCCCATATATTTATTTGGTAGAAAAAGATTGTTGGTTGTTTTCGTTTTCACATAAAATTAAAAATAGGAATTTAATATATTTTCGTATATTTTGGGAAGTGAAAATTTAATTAATCGTTATAAAAACTAAAGTATTGATTAAGTTACTTCAAAATATATGAAAAACGTTACGTTATCTAGGACTTAACGCCGAAGACATTAGAGTTTGTCTAATTTGAAATGACGCGCCCCCCCACTTCACTAGATGGTATAATTGAAATTTTTGTACTGTGATTACAAGGAAGGGGCGCGTCCTTTTAAGTTAGACAAGCCCTACCCAGCATATTGTAATATCAATCTACCATTCTAGACCGGCGGTTTAAGCGTAAAGAGATATCTCATAGAGTATAGACATTTGCTTTAAAATTTATAGCGTTTTAAAAATGTTCAATTTACTTTTAATCTAATGACACATAATATATTCCTCAGTAAGCATTCGTTTAAATTAAGGAACATTTATTTTCGTTAATATTCATTTAAGCGAAGCGAATTCCACCGTAACTGTTCTTCGTTAATTGTTTCTTTAACTTTCGGACTTTGAACCCGAGCGCGATGAACATAATTACAGAATTTTCAAGTAAACTTTTACCAGCGTGTTTTAATCTGAAGTTATTAACGTGTTGTATGTTCTACCTCGAGCGATATTGCTGCTTGTAGCTTCTTTGTTTCCATATAAAGAGACTAATGTACATAGAAACTTACTATAGGTTGTAGATTCTACTAAGTACTAAAAAAGCACGGCGGCCATGGTGGCCAGCATCAACGCCGCGGTGTACCCAGCTGTGTGACGCTACTAAAGACCCTACAGCTAAAGCGTTAAGGTTCAATATCCCACCTGCCCATAACCCAGCGCCACGTGGCGTCGCACATGGTAGCCGACGGCGGCCAGAAGCACAGTGGCTACGCCACGATTTATTGAGCTGTGTGACGCTACTATAGACCCTACAGTTGAAGCATTAAGGTTCAATATCCCACCTGCCCATCAGCCAGCGCCACGTGGCGGCGCACATGGTAGCCGACGGCGGCCAGAAGCACAGTGGCTACGCCACGATTTACTGAGCTGTATGACGCACTATAGACCCTACAGTTGAAGCATTAAGGTTCAATATCCCACCTGCCCATCAGCCAGCGCCACGTGGCGGCACACTGGTAGCCGACGGCGGCGAGCGGCACGGCGACCATGGTGGCCAGCATATACGCTGCGGGGCACCGAGCTGTGTGACGCTACTATAGACCCAACGACTGTTGTGTTAAGGTTCAATATCTCACCTGCCCATGAGCCAGCGCCACGTGGCGGCGCACTGGTAGCCGACGGCAGCGAGCAGCACGGCTGCCATGGCGGCCAGCATCAACGCCGCGGCGTAGTCCACGGAACTGCCCCGCACTCCTGACTGGCTCTCCACACCCTCACGAGGCCACACTCCTGGGGACAAAGAAAAAAAGGTTATATAAAAGAACGCCTCCTTGCATTTTAATATAGCCTGGATCACTGTCAACTCTCACAGTAAAGACTGCATGCATGACTTGATAGAGTTTAACTTGAGCTAAATTCAGTTCAAGTTGCAGAGCGTGCCTTCCGAAAAACATAATACTCCACGCGCATTCAGGTGAATATTATAATACTAGCTGTCCCGGCAAACGTTTCTTTGCCATATTATAAAGTATATCGCCCATATTATTTTATTGAAGTGACTAAATAAGTATGTCACCATGGCAACGTCCATCGCTATCATGGTCGTCGTTTTTCTCGAGTTGTAATAATTTACTATTATTTATTCAACAAATGCACTTATCAATATAATAAGTACCGAGTAGCCGATTCTCAGACCTACTGAATATGCATATAAAATTTGGTAAAAATCAGTATTACACAGTACATTGTGACACACAGTACAGTGTGACAGTACATTGTGACACGAGAATTTTTAACCGACTTCCAAAAAACGAGGAGGTTATATGTTCGGCTGTGGATATTTTTTTTTTTTTTTTTTTTTTATTTTTTTTTTTTTTATTTTTGTATGTTCAACGATTACTCCGCTGTTTGTGAACCGATTTTCGAAATTTTTGCTTTGTTGTATTTGGTTTTACTCCAATTTGGTACCATGTTCACAAAGTGGTGACCTGATGATGGGATCCAGGAGTAATCGAGGGAACTCCTCGAAATTTATATGGAAACATATGGTGATTTTGGTTTTATGTGAAGTGTACTAAGAATATGCTACCAAAAAGTCAAATATTGGGTCAAGGTATACCATGGTTTCGAAGATGCTGAGAGAACTCCTGACTCCTTATAGATACACGTTTGGGAGTTTCGGCGTTGTTTTAAGAACAGAAAGCATATGCTACTATGCAACTCATATTCATCATCATAATCATCATCATCATCATCATCATCGTCTTCATCATTACCACGTCGTGTTAAGGTCACCAATGTCTCATGGCACATAATAGATAATAGTACAAGGCATAGGTGTGGATATACTAATAATAATAATAATTTTATACTGTATAACAACACTTTGTTTAAATATACACGGCGGTCAGCGCCGAATACGCCGAATACGCCGAATCGAATATACTTTACTACTTTATATACAGATCGAATACTATACTAACTACTTTATAAAATTTTAATAGACAAAATATAGAATTAAAATAAAGTTATTTTAAAAAGAGCATTTAAACTAAACGAAGTCAATAAGTGTCTCTTTAATTAGTTATACTTATTAATCGATAGATGGCGCACTAAGTATCGATTTGAATGGATTTGAAATTGAATTCTTGATAACAAGAACAGCTGTCAATAATTATGATAATATTATATTATATTACTAGCTGTCCCGGCAAACGTTGTTTTGCCATATAAATAATTTTTGGTATGAAAAATAGATGTTGGCCGATTCTCAGACCAATATCCTCACAATATGCTCACATAATTTCATGAGAATCGGTCAAGCCGTTTCCGAGGAGTATGGCAACGAAAACTGTGACACGAGAATTTTATATATTAGACGAGTAGCTACGCTACATCCTATGCAAGTTTATACAATTTTTTATCTGATAGATCCTTGGATCGTGGAAAAACGAGACACAATAGCCTTTCTATTGTTATCGCAATCGCCGGTGACCGCTTGAGGTTTGAAGTATTAAAATTGTTAAATTACTTAGCACAATATTATGTTCACTTCACTGATAATATATTATTTTGTGAGTGTGAACTGTGTAATAAGATACGTGAAATATACGCGAAGGTTTACCTACTAGTGTAACTAAAAAGAGTGAAATTATTATTATTTTAAAAAAAAAATTAAAACCGACTTCCAAGGTAAAAACAATATTAACATTAATATGAACTAAAAAGTATTAAATAATTTTTGCTATCTAATAGTGCCTTTTTCCGAATTCGGCTAAACCTTGACTATTTCTGTACTCAATCTTCATAATTTTGAAGTCGGTGCCAGTTCCAAAAGTTTCAAATATTCTGTCAGAGGACTGAAGATTCAGCTATCTGGTACCGACTTCAAAATAATGAAGATTGAGTACAGAAATAGTCAAGGTTTAGCCGAATTCGGAAAAAGGCACTATTAGATAGCAAAAATTATTTAATACTTTTTAGTTCATATTAATGTTAATATTGTTTTTACCTTGGAAGTCGGTTTTAATTTTTTTTTAAAAATAATAATAATATATATAAGATGCAATGATATAATAAATAATTGATAAGATGTATAAAAAATTACTAAGGCTAAAATGTCTAAATACATTCAAAGCAAGAAAAATATTATGTTTTGTCTCAGTTCTGGATTTTCGCAACTTTATTTCGAAACTGATCATGGCCGTAAACTCTCTGAAATTGAGTTACGACATACACTTGGAAGGTCAACGGTTTATAAAGTTACGTGTATTAAATTTAATACTCCAACTGTAACTATCGATCATTCTAACGAACCAAATGTAAGGGTGGGGAGAATATAAACTACTCGGACATTTTGGAAATTTGATCTACCTATCTACGACTTTGTTAGATGTCTAGGCAAAAAAATATACGACACTACATGACGCCCGCAACTTCGTTGCGCCAAAATTCGTTTATCGCGCGGGAACCGTACATTTTTCCGGGATAAAAACAATCCTATGTCCTTTCTCGGGACTCAAAGAATCTCCATGCCAAATTTCAGCAAAATCGGTTCAGCGGTTCGAGGGTGAAGAGGTAACAGACAGACAGACAGACAGACAGACAGACAGACAGACACACTTTCGCATTTATAATATTAGTATGGAACTATGGATATAATAGAAAAAGCTTCTGTTTTGTTGGCGAGATTGCGTTAAGCATGATGGCACACCCTTACATGACACGTTATAATTTCATAAGTTTTCTTTGTAATTTAATGGGAATATTTTACTTTTTGGAATTAAATAAAACGGCCCAGCGATATGGGTCTGCCCATACAAAAGTAAAAAAATACTCTTTCAGCGCTGCTACTTTCACAGTGAACTGTATACGGGGGATTCATACACACCCTACAGTATTATCGCTCTGTTTTGTTACACCCTATGTAAGCAGTCAATCATAATATTCTCAGATTATTCGCAATAAATTATATCCCACATTATTTACGATATTTGTTAATTTATAACAAACTTAGTATATTAAACCAGGGAGCGGTTGACAACAGGTCCTTATCGAAGTTGTTCACGGGTGAACGCCCTCTAATGATCGCGGTTCAGATGTTCCACAAACTTCTGTTAGTAATGGGTTTAACGTTTACTTGGGAAATACTTAATAATGTACTGCTACTTTGCTACAGAATCTTGAATACTCATATTGTTGTGCAATGAACCGAGTTTATTGTTTTCAATTAATTAAATATATAATGTTATCATAATATTAATATTAAAGTTAGTGTGTATATTATATGCCATTTCTTGCTCTCGCAGTGGCCTTTTAAATTACAGAACGGATTTTTAATGAATTGGGGCCTTGGAAGAATACAATATATTATGCTACTTTAAAATTATACTTTACTCCGTCATTATTTTTAAAATACAGAACGTATATGGTTGAAATGCTTGTATTATGCTTCGGTCAAACCTACGCGACCAAGCGACTGCGAAGCGAAAGCGTCAAGTTTTCAAATTTGACAACTTGATGCTTTATGTTAATTTTATTTATGCTTCATATTATATAATATTATTTTGTATACAAAACACACATTTGACAACTTGACGCTTTCGCTTCGCAGTCGCTTGGTCGCGTAGGTTTGACCGAAGCATTACACCAACGTAAATCAAACCGCCAATATTTCAAACATCACAAAGTTAAGTATAAGT
The DNA here is from genome assembly GCA_937595015.1 of Polyommatus icarus. Classification (NCBI taxonomy): domain Eukaryota; kingdom Metazoa; phylum Arthropoda; class Insecta; order Lepidoptera; family Lycaenidae; genus Polyommatus; species Polyommatus icarus. Next base: position 18,050,046 of record OW569323.1, on the reverse strand, counting down.
ATTGTAAAGTTTAAAAGCTTAGCACTCAGAGACGAATTTTAATTACTGAACTGCAATTAAATAAAGATTTTTAGATATAACTAGCTGTCCCGGCAAACGTTTCCTTGCCATATTAAGTATATAAAGTATTTTTTTTAAATTTGGTCGAAGCGCTAACTGTCGGACAGACTAAAATTAAAATCCGAATTCGAATATTATTTAAAATTTGACACTGCGATGGCAGCCGACTGTCGGATCCAATGTAAAACATTCCAAAATCAACAACTACTAATAAATTAAAAATTAATTAAAAAAACATTGTCCAGCGGACAAAATTGTGAATCTAAACCATTCCCAGATCCCCTTGAACACACACAAAAAATTTCATCAAAATTGGTCCAGTCGTTTAGGAGGAGTTCAGTCACATACACACGCACACAAGAAATATATATATTAAGATATAATGCTGTCAAAATCTTCATTAAATTACAGTGAAGTAATAAAATATACATTCGTCTCTGTGTTTGGGAGAAAGTCCCGTTATAGATTTTCTTAAAGTTTAATACTAGAGGACGCCCGCAAATCCGTTGCGCCAAAATTTGTTTTTCGCGCCGAAACCGTACATTTTTCTAGGATAAAAACTATCCTATGTCCTTACCCGGGACTCAAGGTATCTCCATGCCAAATTTCAGAAAAATCGTTTCAGCGGTTTGAGCGTGAAGAGGTAACAGACAGACAGACAGATGGACAGACACACTTTCGCATTTATAATATTAGTATGGATAACTTTATGTTCTCGGAGTCAAATAAAAACGTAATAAATTCAGGATAACAAAATTTGCAACATGAAATTACTCTCGCACTTCGTAAGCCACAACACGGTGTCAGTTACCGTTACCTCGGGAAACAATAAGGAGATCAGTTGGGGAACATAACACCAATAAGCTGCCAGCGATCTACTGACGGCATTTACATAAAGCCTTCATTAAAACGAGCTCACCGCATCTGATGGGAGTAACGGTTTTATTATGATAATTTCATCTGGATTGTAGAATTTGGTAGCATTTGTAAGTTGAAAGTGGGATTTATTTGTCCAGGAATCGTTATAGCTGCAGTTTTATGCTAATATTAAAAAGAAAAATAGTTGTTTCTTAGCATACATTTAAGCCCACTGGATCAGTGTTGATAACTATTTGAACAGACATAAAATAAACATTGAGCCGTTAGAGACGTTGGACTGCCTATAACAATTTTAAATGACTCCTCAAAAAGAGCATCGCATCGACGCGTCACGTTACGAGTACAATATGAAATAATCTACCTAACCTAATCTATTATATACTTATAAAAATGAAGTCACTTTTTTCCCTCATGTCCATTTGTTCCTTTTAATCTTTAAAACTACGCAACGGATTTTGATGATTCTTTTATTGTTAGTAGTTAGGGATTCACCGGTTCTGGCTCACAGCCTCAATGTAGGGAAAAATGGGATTTTCGATGACCATTCGCCTAAAAAAAAAAAAAAAAGGAAGTTTGGTGTCAAAATATAGGTTTTCAACTACGCCCGTTCGATATATGCAATCCGTTTTTACGTATTTGCACTATTTCCAAAGTTAGCTTTTGTGTTTAACCCTCATTATCTACTATCACCACGCTCCATTGTTCCTTAATGATTACAATGGCTACTTATTGCATTGTTATGCTCGCCTCGGTGTCCTATTGTTCTGACTATCGGTTTATCGCTTACGCCACCTCACTTTCTTACAAGATTTTAAATAAATATGAATGATTATTAACTAACTAATGAATTATTGCAAATTAAAAGTACTTAATAATTAATTATGTAGGTCATCCGATCATTCGATGGACTTCGTAAACACAAGACGACGCGGTGCGCAAACTGACACGTTTTGCTCGTCAGCGAAATCCGACGAGTCATCGACCGCCGCCGCCACGCTCGCTGCTGCCACCTGCATCTCGCGGCTCGCGTCGAAGCGCAAGTGTAAACATAAAGCTCGCAACAAACAAGCGTGCCCTGCGAGTCGCGAGCCGCGCCGCGAGACGGGTCGCAAGCTCAAGTTTACACTCTCGACTCGTAGCGCGTTTCGCGACTCGCAGAGCACGCACCCGCTCGCCGCGCCGCCGCCGCCACGCTCGCTGCTGCCACCTGCATCTCGCGGCTCGCGTCGAAGCGCAAGTGTAAACGCAAAGCTCGCAACAAACAAGCGTGCCCTGCGAGTCGCGAGCCGCGCCGCGAGACGGGTCGCAAGCTCAAGTTTACACTCTCGGCTCGTAGCGCGTCTCGCGACTCGCAGGGCTCGCTCGCCGCCGCCGCCCGCTCGCTGCCTGCGACCGAGTCGAAGCCGAGTCCAACTCAGCAGAAAAGCTTCGCAAATGTTGATAAGGCCCCGCTCCACCCCCACGGGCGAAAACAAGGAGGGTAATGGATGGTCGTAAGGCAGAACCTCCTCGACTCAACAAGGACGAGAGCAGGAGGTGCGATGAGGAGGGCTGCACACTGGTGGGGAGAGGAAAGAAGAGGAAGTCCACCCTCCGCAACCACTGCGACATCGCACCTTACGTACCCGAGCTGCGTTTGCGCAGGGATGTGCCCGCGACGTCGCTCTACGTGTCGCGCCTGCACTGGTCCAAGGAAGTCGAGGACGTCTTAAACTACATCTGTGAGAAGACTACCTTCTCAGAGATCGCTCTACGTGTTGCACCTGCACTGGTCCACGGAAGTCGAGGACGTTGTAAACTACATAATTATGTAAGAAGACTACCTCCACATTGGGGGTAGAGCGTCTATACTCTCGGTACAAAGTTAACTTCGGTTCCTTTGTGTTGAGAGTACTGACAAAACTTCTTTCCACTCTTGAGGTGGAGGAGTTCTGGTTGACCGGTGTAGTTTACCGAAGGTTTCGGGGAAGGCTCTCCAATGAAGCGCGCATTACGTCACTAACAAGAAAGACTACGTGATTATAGTGTGAATGTGAGAGTGTTGTGACAATAATAATATGCTGTAGGATAAGACTGTTCGGTTTGCATCGGTTGTCTGATTGCTATAACACAAGTTCAGCTTAGCGTGGGTTTAGACGACGTGATGTCACTGTCTACTTTGTGCTGTTGTGTATTATTGTATGAGTGTAATAAAGAATTTGTATGATTTGTAATTTGTATAATAAAACTTGAAAAAATTTTCATTATATTTATTTTATATCATTAAAATATGTATTGAACATACTGTACAATATTATTTCGTTACACAAAGTGTTGTTACTAAATCACTTTTGAAACTCTACTAAACTTTCCACATTGAACTTATAATACAAGTACATTAAACTATATTCGCCACAAACTGATGTGAAATCATTTTTTAATCTCCACGTGTTAAAATCCAATCTCTTACAGTTTCACCCCATAAAAGTCTTGTGATATCACATAGGAGCGCGCCTGTAGGAATCAAAGTATTGACAAATGTCATTTTCATTGATGTGCATGGCTACCCAGTGGGGTCCAGCTGTAACATATTATCAGGATCCAAGTTGCTAATAAATGTATGTAGCGGTTTGAACATATTATATTATATAGGCAGACGATTCGCAGCGTATACTATAATATTATCTCCTAAAGTCTAAACCTTCACAAATTCTTCTGAAATAATTATGGATCTCTATTGTGTTCATATTGTATTATCACAGAACCAATCTGGTATATGAATCTTGTATAATAATAATATGTCATATATCCGCATAATGTATGCATTATGTATTTACTAAGAGGGGTATTACATATTAAATAATGAATGAATAAATAAAAGAAACATAACTTTGGTACAATATTTTATTTCATAATATCTACACACCATTAGGTAAACACTCACACATACACACGTTACACATTATAACTCAAATATATCATACATGAGACTTTTCTTAGTTTCTATAGTCTACATTGCGGTTTTTATCTAGTTTTCTATAACATTATCAAACTCTGCAAATACAATACAGTTAATCGTTTTAGAGAGACAAGAATCAATTGATACCCCATTTCCTTCATTAAGGAAATGTATACCAGTGCCAGAAAATAATGTATGAGAGATCAGTCTCTCATAATATTATCAGTGAACATATTAGATACCATTGAAGGATGGTTGTTATAGAGTTTTTGAAAGCACGTGTTGTCCATCTATGTAACAATAATCAATATGAATTCATACACAATAATCAATAATTCATAAATTCAATCAATAATTCATAACAATAATCCATAAACAATATGAATTCATACCATAATTTTCAAAATTGAAAGGATTCTTACTAATGATTAAATGCTGCGTTATTTACAAATCCTATGATAAATCTTGTACTGTACTTGCCCCAAGAATATCATCAAGCGTTTTTTTTTTCTCATCAGTGGAAATTCGTAATATCATAAACGTTATTCACAATTATTGAGTCATACTAAACATTTATTTAATGGTAAAGCATACAATAGATACACTTTCACATTCTTTACTGATTATTCCTGTGAGTCGTTAAAAGAACTGGATAACATTCGATAAGATTGTGAAACCTAATATCATTTTTAAATGTAAAAAAAAAGTATACTCAATAATATTTATTAAGTTTTCCTTTACAAAAAAAAAACACATCATAATTCTATAACTAATTATATTCTTAATCGTATAGCATATATTATGTTCCTTTATTATAGAGTACAATAATATATTTGCTTAATCCTTATAGTTACCTACACATTTACATTTATCATCTTTGAATTCTATCAACTATATAACGGTAATTTAATATAGTGTAGGTACATCACCTCTTTCCAAATATCATAAATACCAACCTCTTTGAAGTATATATCACTCTTAAGGAAGCCATCGATGTCTATTACATACCTAATGTCAATCTCCATAATATTATCGTTATTATCATTTCTCGACATTATGGCGCGCACACACACTATTATTACTTTAACAGTATTTTTAAAACTATAAAATTATATAATAATTGTTGTCTTTTACACTTGTTTTTTGTCTATATGTCCGCACAGTATTGTTTTTGTCTATATCGCACAGTCTATACCGTTAACACTAATGACACAAAATACGAAGTTTAACAGTTCACTTGTCAACTTGTCCGTATGTGATATCAGATATTATGGTGTGAGTGAAATACTCTGCCGCCACTTCAACCAACCGTAACCACTCTTCGTGATCGGTGTTTACACAGCCCCGCTGTATCCTCGAGATGCTCTGCGATATCATCCTGAATCAGTGTGTAAATGCTATCATCACTCAGCCACTTCCTTTGTACACACTAGTGAGCAGTATAATATGTACGTCTTCACGCAATTTACGTAATGGAATAGGTCACATCCACAGCTTCAACAACCTGTTGGTTGACAAACATTTTTTTTTATTTAATCATGATCATAATATGGAAAAGTTAATTGCCCATGTATTACCCTCTCGACCCCTGTTAATTATGTTTACACCCTGATTAAGTATTTCCAAAATATCTTCATCTATGTCGTTATATCTCGATGGTAATGCCACAACGTATCCATTGTCGAGATGTACCACTGTCTGCAATGTACCAGCATGAATTTTCGATGGAAATTTGAAAGCTCTAATGATTTCATAATGGATGTTTATCTCAAGATCCTCCAAATGTTTCCATGTCTTGTTATAATTATTAAATTTTTTCAGAGCTTCCCCCATTGATATTTTTAAACTAAAACACTTTTTATACTCACAATATTCAAAAACTTCTAGCGGAAATATTATATACTGTATTGCTCACGAGTGTGGTACTGGTTAAATGTGATTTCAAACAGAACTCACTAAACTGGTACTGGTTAAATGTGATTTCAAACAGAACACTTAGGACTATTTATAGTTAAAAAAGCTCTTTAAATCTCTATTGTTCCCCACCGCTACCTGATAATATTATGTATACGACAGAAACCACTTCATTGATAATATTTTGTTAATAATTATGTTTTTAATGGTATTTCGTGGTCACATTCGCCATCTGTGCACCTTTTTTATTCACATTCAGGCTTCCCGTTATGTCCTGAAAATATATGCATAGGTAATACTAAAAGTTCTACTAGGTGCACAAGATTTAACGGTGAACCGTAATGTTATAGTTTATCGATTTTTCAGAAAATTTAGTGACTGTCCAGTTAGTTACATAAAATCAAAATGTTTCACAAAAACAATTTATTCATGTTTTTGTATTTTAGATATTTCAAAAATTTTAATGTATGATTTCCACTACAATTATATTATGATAAATAAATTTTAAAATAATATAAAATTGTTGTATACAGATTACGTATACTGATAGCTTAATATTATATCAAATATATACACAAAATTTATATAATGATATTAAGCAGGATCTTCATAAATTTTTGAATACATCTGATTATCCTTCTGATAATAGGTATGGTTATCCTTAAATAAATAAGAAATAGGTTTTTTCAAAGATGAAAACAACGGAAAAATAATGAAAAAGATTGTAGGACTGAGATCAAAAATGTATGCATTTGATTTAGACAATCATTTAACTGCAAAGACAAGAGGAGTCAATAAATGTGTCACAAAAACAACGAATTTAGAAAATTATAAAACGTGTTTTTTTTTGTTTGATAAAAATATTCATTATGGTCAATTCATATCAATCACACATAGAATTTTCACTCAAAAATAAATAAAACATGTTTATCATACAATGATACTAAAATATTTATTTTGTTCAATGATCTTCACTTTAACTCAGGGTCATTATAAATTGAGAAAAATTAAAAACCTTCTAAGAATATTGTGTTCGTATGTGATTTGTCATTGTAACGTGAAATTGTAATATTTTGTTTCGAGTAGCCATACTTTAATATTATACTTTTATATGTATAATATTGTACTGAATGTTTAATTTTTAAAGTTTCATTGTATAACAACATTGTCAAAATATATAATATTTAATCAAGATTTTCTTAAAAACATAAAGTTTTAAATTATATTTCTTAAATGAGTTTCAAACTAAAATTTTAATAATATAATATTTCATTTAAGCTTTTTTCATTATTTTCAAAAACTTTTTAGAAAATTACAAAACGTGTTTTTGAATATAATAATATTATATGAAAAAAGCTTTAATAAATTTGAAATATATTATATTTCAAATTTATTAAAGCTTTTTTCATTATTTCCAAAAACTTTTTAGAAAATTATAAAACGTGTTTTTTTTTCATATAACATATTTCAAATTTATCAAAGCTTGTTTCATTTTTTTCAAAAGCTTTTGAGAAAATTAAAAAAAACGCGTTTTTTAAATTTAATATATTTCAAATTTATTAAAGCTTGCTTCATTATTTTCAAAAATCTTTTAGCAAATTATAAAAAGTGTTTTTAATTTTTATAAAAATTTTCATATATTAAAAAACGTGTTTTATTGATTTAATATTTTTCAACTTTATTAAAGCTTGTTTCATTATTTTCAAAAATCTTTTAGAATATTATAAAACATGTTTTTTATTTTTATAAAAATTTTCAATTATTCTCAATGTTGAGATTCAAGTCAAACATAGAATTTTCACTCAAAAAATAAATAAAACACGTTTATCATAATCTCTAAATATATCAAACTTTATAAAACACAAAATCAATTTGTAGAAACCAAAATATAATAAAGCCCCTTTAAAATCTTGTGATGACGAAGAAATAAATTGCATTTGTGAGTGTATTCATAACGTTCTACATTTAAAAGTACCACTCGAAGAAAAGGAGAAAAAAAATTAAACAAATATAGAGATATTCTTCGAAAATAAGTACGACAAAACAAGTAAATTAAGAAAAAAAATATATAATTCAAAAAGGGCGGCGCATTTTTACCCGTAATTTTTGTTTCTATTTTGAGTCGGTTGATAAAATATTACCTTGTTTAAGATGGAAAATGCTTAAAAAAAGTTATCAATTGAGCCAAGTCTCATTGAAAAGTACGTAGGAGTGTGGAAAATCCTTTATCTCGGGGTAAAAATGCGCCGCCCTTTTTGAATTATATATTTTTTTTCTTAATTTACTTGTTTTGTCGTACTTATTTTCGAAGAATATCTCTATATTTGTTTAATTTTTTTTTCTCCTTTTCTTCGAGTGGTACTTTTAAATGTAGAACGTTATGAATACACTCACAAATGCAATTTATTTCTTCGTCATCACAAGATTTTAAAGGGGCTTTATTATATTTTGGTTTCTACAAATTGATTTTGTGTTTTATAAAGTTTGATATATTTAGAGATTATGATAAACGTGTTTTATTTATTTTTTGAGTGAAAATTCTATGTTTGACTTGAATCTCAACATTGAGAATAATTGAAAATTTTTATAAAAATAAAAAACATGTTTTATAATATTCTAAAAGATTTTTGAAAATAATGAAACAAGCTTTAATAAAGTTGAAAAATATTAAATCAATAAAACACGTTTTTTAATATATGAAAATTTTTATAAAAATTAAAAACACTTTTTATAATTTGCTAAAAGATTTTTGAAAATAATGAAGCAAGCTTTAATAAATTTGAAATATATTAAATTTAAAAAACGCGTTTTTTTTAATTTTCTCAAAAGCTTTTGAAAAAAATGAAACAAGCTTTGATAAATTTGAAATATGTTATATGAAAAAAAAACACGTTTTATAATTTTCTAAAAAGTTTTTGGAAATAATGAAAAAAGCTTTAATAAATTTGAAATATAATATATTTCAAATTTATTAAAGCTTTTTTCATATAATATTATTATATTCAAAAACACGTTTTGTAATTTTCTAAAAAGTTTTTGAAAATAATGAAAAAAGCTTAAATGAAATATTATATTATTAAAATTTTAGTTTGAAACTCATTTAAGAAATATAATTTAAAACTTTATGTTTTTAAGAAAATCTTGATTAAATATTATATATTTTGACAATGTTGTTATACAATGAAACTTTAAAAATTAAACATTCAGTACAATATTATACATATAAAAGTATAATATTAAAGTATGGCTACTCGAAACAAAATATTACAATTTCACGTTACAATGACAAATCACATACGAACACAATATTCTTAGAAGGTTTTTAATTTTTCTCAATTTATAATGACCCTGAGTTAAAGTGAAGATCATTGAACAAAATAAATATTTTAGTATCATTGTATGATAAACATGTTTTATTTATTTTTGAGTGAAAATTCTATGTGTGATTGATATGAATTGACCATAATGAATATTTTTATCAAACAAAAAAAAACACGTTTTATAATTTTCTAAATTCGTTGTTTTTGTGACACATTTATTGACTCCTCTTGTCTTTGCAGTTAAATGATTGTCTAAATCAAATGCATACATTTTTGATCTCAGTCCTACAATCTTTTTCATTATTTTTCCGTTGTTTTCATCTTTGAAAAAACCTATTTCTTATTTATTTAAGGATAACCATACCTATTATCAGAAGGATAATCAGATGTATTCAAAAATTTATGAAGATCCTGCTTAATATCATTATATAAATTTTGTGTATATATTTGATATAATATTAAGCTATCAGTATACGTAATCTGTATACAACAATTTTATATTATTTTAAAATTTATTTATCATAATATAATTGTAGTGGAAATCATACATTAAAATTTTTGAAATATCTAAAATACAAAAACATGAATAAATTGTTTTTGTGAAACATTTTGATTTTATGTAACTAACTGGACAGTCACTAAATTTTCTGAAAAATCGATAAACTATAACATTACGGTTCACCGTTAAATCTTGTGCACCTAGTAGAACTTTTAGTATTACCTATGCATATATTTTCAGGACATAACGGGAAGCCTGAATGTGAATAAAAAAGGTGCACAGATGGCGAATGTGACCACGAAATACCATTAAAAACATAATTATTAACAAAATATTATCAATGAAGTGGTTTCTGTCGTATACATAATATTATCAGGTAGCGGTGGGGAACAATAGAGATTTAAAGAGCTTTTTTAACTATAAATAGTCCTAAGTGTTCTGTTTGAAATCACATTTAACCAGTACCAGTTTAGTGAGTTCTGTTTGAAATCACATTTAACCAGTACCACACTCGTGAGCAATACAGTATATAATATTTCCGCTAGAAGTTTTTGAATATTGTGAGTATAAAAAGTGTTTTAGTTTAAAAATATCAATGGGGGAAGCTCTGAAAAAATTTAATAATTATAACAAGACATGGAAACATTTGGAGGATCTTGAGATAAACATCCATTATGAAATCATTAGAGCTTTCAAATTTCCATCGAAAATTCATGCTGGTACATTGCAGACAGTGGTACATCTCGACAATGGATACGTTGTGGCATTACCATCGAGATATAACGACATAGATGAAGATATTTTGGAAATACTTAATCAGGGTGTAAACATAATTAACAGGGGTCGAGAGGGTAATACATGGGCAATTAACTTTTCCATATTATGATCATGATTAAATAAAAAAAAATGTTTGTCAACCAACAGGTTGTTGAAGCTGTGGATGTGACCTATTCCATTACGTAAATTGCGTGAAGACGTACATATTATACTGCTCACTAGTGTGTACAAAGGAAGTGGCTGAGTGATGATAGCATTTACACACTGATTCAGGATGATATCGCAGAGCATCTCGAGGATACAGCGGGGCTGTGTAAACACCGATCACGAAGAGTGGTTACGGTTGGTTGAAGTGGCGGCAGAGTATTTCACTCACACCATAATATCTGATATCACATACGGACAAGTTGACAAGTGAACTGTTAAACTTCGTATTTTGTGTCATTAGTGTTAACGGTATAGACTGTGCGATATAGACAAAAACAATACTGTGCGGACATATAGACAAAAAACAAGTGTAAAAGACAACAATTATTATATAATTTTATAGTTTTAAAAATACTGTTAAAGTAATAATAGTGTGTGTGCGCGCCATAATGTCGAGAAATGATAATAACGATAATATTATGGAGATTGACATTAGGTATGTAATAGACATCGATGGCTTCCTTAAGAGTGATATATACTTCAAAGAGGTTGGTATTTATGATATTTGGAAAGAGGTGATGTACCTACACTATATTAAATTACCGTTATATAGTTGATAGAATTCAAAGATGATAAATGTAAATGTGTAGGTAACTATAAGGATTAAGCAAATATATTATTGTACTCTATAATAAAGGAACATAATATATGCTATACGATTAAGAATATAATTAGTTATAGAATTATGATGTGTTTTTTTTTTGTAAAGGAAAACTTAATAAATATTATTGAGTATACTTTTTTTTTACATTTAAAAATGATATTAGGTTTCACAATCTTATCGAATGTTATCCAGTTCTTTTAACGACTCACAGGAATAATCAGTAAAGAATGTGAAAGTGTATCTATTGTATGCTTTACCATTAAATAAATGTTTAGTATGACTCAATAATTGTGAATAACGTTTATGATATTACGAATTTCCACTGATGAGAAAAAAAAAACGCTTGATGATATTCTTGGGGCAAGTACAGTACAAGATTTATCATAGGATTTGTAAATAACGCAGCATTTAATCATTAGTAAGAATCCTTTCAATTTTGAAAATTATGGTATGAATTCATATTGTTTATGGATTATTGTTATGAATTATTGATTGAATTTATGAATTATTGATTATTGTGTATGAATTCATATTGATTATTGTTACATAGATGGACAACACGTGCTTTCAAAAACTCTATAACAACCATCCTTCAATGGTATCTAATATGTTCACTGATAATATTATGAGAGACTGATCTCTCATACATTATTTTCTGGCACTGGTATACATTTCCTTAATGAAGGAAATGGGGTATCAATTGATTCTTGTCTCTCTAAAACGATTAACTGTATTGTATTTGCAGAGTTTGATAATGTTATAGAAAACTAGATAAAAACCGCAATGTAGACTATAGAAACTAAGAAAAGTCTCATGTATGATATATTTGAGTTATAATGTGTAACGTGTGTATGTGTGAGTGTTTACCTAATGGTGTGTAGATATTATGAAATAAAATATTGTACCAAAGTTATGTTTCTTTTATTTATTCATTCATTATTTAATATGTAATACCCCTCTTAGTAAATACATAATGCATACATTATGCGGATATATGACATATTATTATTATACAAGATTCATATACCAGATTGGTTCTGTGATAATACAATATGAACACAATAGAGATCCATAATTATTTCAGAAGAATTTGTGAAGGTTTAGACTTTAGGAGATAATATTATAGTATACGCTGCGAATCGTCTGCCTATATAATATAATATGTTCAAACCGCTACATACATTTATTAGCAACTTGGATCCTGATAATATGTTACAGCTGGACCCCACTGGGTAGCCATGCACATCAATGAAAATGACATTTGTCAATACTTTGATTCCTACAGGCGCGCTCCTATGTGATATCACAAGACTTTTATGGGGTGAAACTGTAAGAGATTGGATTTTAACACGTGGAGATTAAAAAATGATTTCACATCAGTTTGTGGCGAATATAGTTTAATGTACTTGTATTATAAGTTCAATGTGGAAAGTTTAGTAGAGTTTCAAAAGTGATTTAGTAACAACACTTTGTGTAACGAAATAATATTGTACAGTATGTTCAATACATATTTTAATGATATAAAATAAATATAATGAAAATTTTTTCAAGTTTTATTATACAAATTACAAATCATACAAATTCTTTATTACACTCATACAATAATACACAACAGCACAAAGTAGACAGTGACATCACGTCGTCTAAACCCACGCTAAGCTGAACTTGTGTTATAGCAATCAGACAACCGATGCAAACCGAACAGTCTTATCCTACAGCATATTATTATTGTCACAACACTCTCACATTCACACTATAATCACGTAGTCTTTCTTGTTAGTGACGTAATGCGCGCTTCATTGGAGAGCCTTCCCCGAAACCTTCGGTAAACTACACCGGTCAACCAGAACTCCTCCACCTCAAGAGTGGAAAGAAGTTTTGTCAGTACTCTCAACACAAAGGAACCGAAGTTAACTTTGTACCGAGAGTATAGACGCTCTACCCCCAATGTGGAGGTAGTCTTCTTACATAATTATGTAGTTTACAACGTCCTCGACTTCCGTGGACCAGTGCAGGTGCAACACGTAGAGCGATCTCTGAGAAGGTAGTCTTCTCACAGATGTAGTTTAAGACGTCCTCGACTTCCTTGGACCAGTGCAGGCGCGACACGTAGAGCGACGTCGCGGGCACATCCCTGCGCAAACGCAGCTCGGGTACGTAAGGTGCGATGTCGCAGTGGTTGCGGAGGGTGGACTTCCTCTTCTTTCCTCTCCCCACCAGTGTGCAGCCCTCCTCATCGCACCTCCTGCTCTCGTCCTTGTTGAGTCGAGGAGGTTCTGCCTTACGACCATCCATTACCCTCCTTGTTTTCGCCCGTGGGGGTGGAGCGGGGCCTTATCAACATTTGCGAAGCTTTTCTGCTGAGTTGGACTCGGCTTCGACTCGGTCGCAGGCAGCGAGCGGGCGGCGGCGGCGAGCGAGCCCTGCGAGTCGCGAGACGCGCTACGAGCCGAGAGTGTAAACTTGAGCTTGCGACCCGTCTCGCGGCGCGGCTCGCGACTCGCAGGGCACGCTTGTTTGTTGCGAGCTTTGCGTTTACACTTGCGCTTCGACGCGAGCCGCGAGATGCAGGTGGCAGCAGCGAGCGTGGCGGCGGCGGCGCGGCGAGCGGGTGCGTGCTCTGCGAGTCGCGAAACGCGCTATGAGTCGAGAGTGTAAACTTGAGCTTGCGACCCGTCTCGCGGCGCGGCTCGCGACTCGCAGGGCACGCTTGTTTGTTGCGAGCTTTATGTTTACACTTGCGCTTCGACGCGAGCCGCGAGATGCAGGTGGCAGCAGCGAGCGTGGCGGCGGCGGTCGATGACTCGTCGGATTTCGCTGACGAGCAAAACGTGTCAGTTTGCGCACCGCGTCGTCTTGTGTTTACGAAGTCCATCGAATGATCGGATGACCTACATAATTAATTATTAAGTACTTTTAATTTGCAATAATTCATTAGTTAGTTAATAATCATTCATATTTATTTAAAATCTTGTAAGAAAGTGAGGTGGCGTAAGCGATAAACCGATAGTCAGAACAATAGGACACCGAGGCGAGCATAACAATGCAATAAGTAGCCATTGTAATCATTAAGGAACAATGGAGCGTGGTGATAGTAGATAATGAGGGTTAAACACAAAAGCTAACTTTGGAAATAGTGCAAATACGTAAAAACGGATTGCATATATCGAACGGGCGTAGTTGAAAACCTATATTTTGACACCAAACTTCCTTTTTTTTTTTTTTTTAGGCGAATGGTCATCGAAAATCCCATTTTTCCCTACATTGAGGCTGTGAGCCAGAACCGGTGAATCCCTAACTACTATTGTTAGATAGCCCATTTATCGAGGAAGGTTATAGGCTATATTTTATCACGCTAAGATTAATAAGAACGAAGAAATAGAGGAAAATGTGGAAAAAACGGGGAAAATTATTTGAAAGGGCTAACTTGAACGCGCTAATCTCATGAACTATTGGTCCGATTTGAAAAATTCTTACAGTGTTGGATAGCCCATTTATTGAGGAAGCATATAAGCTATATTTTATTACGCTAAGATTAACAGGAGAATGTGAAAAATTCTTTGAAAGGGTTTAATCTCGCGAACTACTGGAGCAATTTTTATCTTATTTGGCACAGATAAGAAGTAGACCACGTCATGAAGGATCGTGATAGGCTATCGATTTTAATCATTTTTTCAGTGGCTATATATTTTATTCCCGTGCGACGCCGGGGCGGGCCGCTAGTAAGTAATAAAGTACTGTTTTATCACTTTCATAAGAAACTTGTTGCTCAAAGTGAGCTTCTATCCATACTAATATTATAAATGCGAAAGTGTGTCTGTCTGTCTGTCTGTTGCCTCTTCACTCCCGCTGAACCGATTTTGCTGAAATTTCTCATGGAGATACTTTGAGTCCCGGGAATACATAGAATACTTTTCATCCCGGAAAATGTATGGTTCCCACGCGATAAACTAATTTTGGCGCAACGGAGTTGCGAGCATCATCTAGTAAGTAAAAAAGTACTGTTTTATCACTTTCATAAGAAACTTGTTGCTCAAAGTGAGCTTTCATCCATAAAGCGAAACATCCCTAGGTGATTGACAAAGTTGATAGTGAAGATTGATGTTGTGTATTATGAACTAACTTCGTAGCACGGGGAACATTTTCTGAGAACTTCAACTCATTAGCTCTCATCAAAAATGCTTCGGTGACGTTGAAATGAAATAAATTGACTTAAGTGGTTTAGTTTAAAAGTTGGCAAGTTTTGTAATGATCCAGTTGAATTATTGCAAGAGGTCGGAGATATTGAATATTTAGGTTATCTGACAAGCAAAGTAATATACTAAAGTATAGATCGCGCACAATTTCATGATCGGTCCCTGAAAATGGAAGGGGAAAGCGCAGTATTCGATTTTTAGTTTTTATTCGTGGAGTAAAGCGCAAACGGGCAAGTGTGCGAGTAATCTATGGGTCGTTATTGGTAATTTTTTTGATAATGATTTGTTGCTATTTTATATGTCTTTTAGTTTAATCAAGCGATTATAAAGCTGTGCTTAGATTTACTAAAAAATAATGCCAGCGTCATATAAGCCTTTATTATAGTAATTATGTAATAAATCGTCTGTATTTTTAGCTTAATCAGTAATTATAACATTAAAAAGAGCACTATATAATGTTGATGTCTACCGGCTCGCGAAATATAATTTATAGCTTTTAACAACACGCAAATGAAATTGTAAACGCTTCAAGCACGCGTATATAATATTTAGATTTAGACTCGAACTAACACAACACGCACATGAAAAAAATAATGTGACAATCGAAAGACACCACGTTACAATATAATATCTATGGACGCTTCACACCATGTCAGTCTGGCCCCGTGTTAAATAACTGAAGGACTTGTATTACGGGTACCAGACATCGGAAATATATTTAATACTTTTTATACTATACATATTATATTTAAGATTTTTTTTATTATGTGACATACATATTTAATACACATCCATGACCCAGGAGCTTTGAAAACGTTTTGTTCCGTCGGCAGGATTTGAACCCGCGCCCCCTGGCTTGAGCTACCCACGCGCTCATCCACTGAGCCACAGAGGTCGTCAATATGTATCAATAATAATATTATTTTGGTCACATAAACTGTTTGAGGCTGGACTTATATGCCGCGCGGCAGCGGCTGGGCCGCTACTTCTAATTACTTGACTATGTAACATAACCATTTCAGCCCCGGATCTAGGGGGGGGGGGGGCAAACCGGGGCCCATGCCCCGGGCGGCAAGTTCAGGGGGCGGCAAGTTCAGGGGGCGGCAAATTCACACTTCACGGACCAATGGACAACTCATTATTTATTTAACTTTGGCCACGGAAAAAACAATAGCACAAGTACAGCAATTTCATGGCCATATCAACTCGACCGATACCCTGAGTGCGGAGTGAGACGTGCTGCACGAACGCACGCGAGGCGCGTTCAAAATACGCGCCCGGTCCCGCTCGCTTGCAGGAATCGCTGCTCGTTTAAGCAAACTTAAACTGTAAAAAATTATTTGCGATCTTCTGAGCCAGGAACGCTTATCGGGTCTTGCAATCTTAGCGATAGAAAAACGTATTGCATTATTTGCACACGAGTTAAGAGTCCGTATACGAAATTTGCCGATTTCGCTGATTTTACAGACGTGATTTAACAGTTAAAATACAGTATTTCTATAAGTTTTAATGCATAACATGTAAGATCATTTCAATTATAATCTAATGTTGGAACTAGATTTTTTATTTTTTTTAAGTATTTTTAAATCCAACTCAAACCCGCGACAGTTTTGTGATGTTTGCTGTAAAAGGTTTAGAATATCACCTGTTTGTGGATTGTATTGACGTCTTAACGGTATGAAAAAAATACAATGTACTGTTGAGAAAGTCGTCTATAAAATGTTGGAATTACTTATTACCACTTTAATATGAAATAGTTGAGTAAAAAAATATGTAACTTGGCAAAATTTTAGAGAAAATGGGCAAAGAATTGCTGTTAATTTCGGGTAACTTGGAGCTGTAATTCATAAAAAGGAAAAGACAGAAATAATCTATAGATAAAATTCTACCCAATTCGAGAAAAAAGAAAAAAAAAAACAAAAACATTTTGTGCCAAAAAAACACGATTCAAAACAACCTAAATCTCACATTATATTACTCGCCGCAAGTTCGAGTCGGCTTTCCGCGCTTAAATATATTTTAAATCTAATAATTAATATATATTTTTTTAAGTCTATTAAGGGGCTAAAACCTAATAATATTTCTGTAGCGAACCTTTGCAATTTCGGCAAAATCGATAAAATTTCGTATACGGACTCTTAATTTATTATGAACAACTCTATATTATATAGATTTATTTGCTGAACTAAAAGTTCGAAGAGTAAAATTGTAATTTCAATTCAAAATAATATATTTGATTTTTGTTTTTATTATGCATATTTATTTTTATTTTAACCCTACCCTGTTAAATATTATATATCAAAACATAAATAGGTAGGCGGGGCGCCGAAGCGGCGTTTGCATTAACCGGTACCTCTCCATGAGACCTGAATCCTGATCCGTGTGCGGGCGGAAGTCTATTCCCGCACAGCAGCAGCAAAGAAAAGATGGAAACGGGTGCCACCAGATCTGGCAACCCAATGGCGTCACCAAGCGCGAATGCTGATAATGCGCACCTGGCAAGACCAAATGGCATCGCCAACTGCCGGTCACAGAGTTGTTGCAGCAATTCGGCCAGCTCTGGAGGATTGGGTGGCGCAGCGTAATGGCACTCTCTCCTACCGGATGGTGCAGATGCTGACAGGACATGGGTGTTTCGGTCACTACCGGAGACGGGAGGTCGCACAATGGGCAGAACTCTGCGCCGCTGTAGGACCAGACCTGACACTCCCGGACATAATAAGAGCATTAGTCCGGTCGAGAAAAGCCTGGCAGGCGATTTCTACTTTCTGCCAGTCTATCATGACGCAGAAGGAGGCCGCTGAGAGAAATCGGGAAGCCGATGAAGCAGCTGACCCGATAAGGAGAAGACGCGCTCAACATGAGCAGCTACTCCCCACATAATAGGGCTCGGGCGATGGATTGGGGAATCCGTCGCCTATCGCATGAGCTCTTCCGGTAAAAGAGCGCCCGGAGCCCCGGACCGCTCTCCCGGAGAAAGCGGCAGAATCCGCGCGGATGGTTCTGCTGGTAAAGCAGATGACGCTGTCTGGGCTGCTGCAGTTATCGCCTCAGGCGGGTCCAGCGGCTCAGCGACACGCGGAGAGGAGGCACCGTAGGGTTTTAGTGGGTAACCAAGGGTGCTCCTCCGTACCGCAGCACCCGAGGAGTCCCACATATCCAGGCGCCCACCCAGGCTGCCGGGAATGCATCAAGCATTTCCCTTAGTGGCAAAAAAAAGGGCGGGGCGGCATTTTTCAGTTTTTGTCCCGTCTAAAAAAAATTGAAGATCCGGGGCTGAACCATTTTGACCCTCCAAGTATATTATATGTGTCAGTCTTTGTATTATATTATGTATACATAAAGGCGCTGTCTAATGTAATCCGAATTCTAGTAATCCGAATTCTAGTAATCCGATTTTAATTAATCAATTCACAGTAGATTAATTAATGTGACGAAGATGGAGGAGAGGAGGAGAATAATCTATACTTATAACGCGTAGGTATTCATATTGAGCGTGTAATATTAATAAAGTTTATTTTTATCCAAGTAAAATGTTTGGTTCCCACGCGACATAAAAATTTAAGTCACTTAGCCCGATGCCTAAATGCCTGAGAACTATGGAATGCCTAGTATGAAACACCTGCACACTTCAAGCCACTTCTAGGTTCCTATTTAATGCGCACTAAATGAAGTGAGCAGCCTGTCAGAGTTCCAACTGAGAGACAGGTAATTTCCGCACCAGCGAATATTCTCCAAAGTCCAATAGAAATGTTGACACTTACGTTGACAGTCCTCTTTTACATTCCACCTTCATAGTAGGGGAGAGGAGAGTGCTATTCGTGTAGCTACTCGAGCGTCATGGAGACCTAGTAGGTTTTTTACATTAGGTAAAACTGATAAAAAAATAATAAGGGCGTTTTTTTATTATAGCGGTGAGTTAAAAAAACTTTTAAAAGCCATTTCAAAGTTATGAAAAAGAAAACTTGTTCAGAAACTTTCTTATTTGGTTAAATTATAACAAGATTTTAGACAACAAGGGCTAAATCATTTAGTTTAGTGCAACATAGAATATATGCAAAGCTGAGTTAAGAAAATATGAAGCTTTATTTTTTTTATATTTTAAAAACTTTTGAATCGTCAGTGCTTTATATGGAAGTTTATTTGGGGTACACTAAACATCCCCTATCTTAATCTGACAGATCCGATGACATATTCGAAAATATTTTTTTAACCCACCACGCGAGAAATCTGATTTCTATACCAAGATAACTAGACACGTCATGTCGAAAAACTATACATTATACAACCTTAATCTGACACGCTCGAGCATGTCGCGAAATTCCCTCTTGGGCTCCCATACTATTACTTTATAGCAAAACAATTCACTTTTTACCTAGACCTAGTAGATAAAAACGATGAAAGTAAAAAATAAAATATATTACACACTTCATATTAAATGTAAATGTAACATAACAAATATCCACGTTAGTCAGAAGATTTCCATCAGATGAATAAGCTTGTTTGCTCTTAAATAGAAACTCATGTTACTAGGATCAAGATTACTTGGTTTCCAATAGCTAGGCATACAAAAGACGATGCATACAAATCACATCGTAGCCGCGTAGCCCACCCGTAGCAATCTCGTAGCAATCCCGTAGCAATCTCGTAGCATATCGTAGCACATTCTACGCCGTAGATAACGTAACGTGTTGCGTCTTATGCCATATTTTGTCTGATTTGTGTGCCATTTAATTAAATACAACATGGCTTGTTTAATTAAATTGTAAAATACAATTATTTAACTAAAATTGTGTGTAAATATGTGTGTAAATATGTGTGTAAATAACAATTTAATCTGAATTTGTCATATTTTTTCTTTCAATCTAATATAAAAATCGATTGCAAAAATATTGATTTTCACATTGTAACAGAGCAATAAACAAAGTAATCTAACACTGTATTCATACATATCAGCCATTTCTTTGTTTTAATATTTTCCATAATTCTAGATGCGATGAATAATAAGTACTTTCATAGATGATTTATTAGGTAATGTAATATATAGGTTATCCTAAAAATAATATAGAAACCAATTCAAATAGAATTTTAAGAAAACAACGTTTACGTCAATATATTCCTATTTCTTTAAACAAAAAAGCGAATACATAATTATTTCGATCTCGGTAATGTTATTATTACTTAAATAAATGGTGTTTTTTTTTCTCTTGATAACGACCACTTAAGTACTCCACTTTATCTTAAAAATAATTATGTTTATGGAGCAAAAGTGTATAAACGAAAATAATTAAGCTATAAATAACAAAAGCAGAAAAACATAAAAAGACCAACTTTTAAAACGTAATAAATCATTGACCTAATTTTATGCACGCAAGTGTAAAATGCTAAAGTTCGCCTTTTATTTTTATGCCTACAAAGTAACATTTTTAAAATGTAACATTACGAGTATAATAATATTACCAATAAAACGAGACTTTTAATTATTACTAGATGACACTTAAAATAATTTTAGAAAAATTTCAATGTTAATTATAAATTCAGATAAAGGAGTAAATATTAAAATTCATACTTTATTAACATTATAAAAGTTTATGAAAAATTAAGATACCTACGAGTACGTTAGGCTCCGAAGAAAATGGAATTCTAGTTTTTTTCATATGAGGACATATCATTGTATTAAACGATACGATTTTCTAGATGATTAAATCTGGTAAAGTAATAAATAGATACGAGTAGTAATAATTATTGCAATTTGATAATAAAATAGCCTAATATTAAAATTTAATCGAAAACCACGAATTTTCCTAGCGACAAAAATCAAGCGTCTTAAACATCATTCCCCTCCACCGAAGGTCGTTCACCCTGGCCCGGGTTTTATGGGCCTCAAGCGTACTGAAAGAAGGATGTGTAAGAAAAGCCTTGGAAAACTTAATGTCTCATTTTCTTAACTAGAATAATACGTCAGCCAACTTCGGTTAAAGAGAATAATTAAGTAAATTATTTGCAGGAGCATTAGATGCTGTTTTTTTAACAAAGGTGTTTTTAAACTACATTTTTTGGGTAAATTACATTAAACGTTGCATCTATGGTTTTAAAAAAATAATATTTATTTATAAAGCCCAGTAAATACTTGTATAGATACACTTACGAACATTTTTTTTTTCTACACAGAGCAATGAAACATGTTCATCAGATATTTTTTCTGTGGTAAATGGTAGCAGTACCATCACGAGTTACGAGTTTACGACATCAATATCTGGAGTTTTGGCGGGCATCTGAAAGAGTGCTGTTGTGTTTTGTATTATTTTCCTAAAATTGTGTTAGCTGGGTTTTTAATGTGTAATATTGGTAGAATATTAACCATTAGATATTCGTGTTCATGCACAAGTGTAGGAAAGTGATGTAATATCCAGAAACGTGCTATTTTGTGTTCCCTCCAAAACTCCATCGAAAGTTTCAGTAAAGCGTCTACCACTTTACTGAATCGACCGACTTGACTCCTTGACTGTATTGACTTTTACTTAGACTTTGACTAGACTTTAGACCTGACGATACATGAAAACGATGATGATAATTATAATAGGAGGCATATGGTTTTCCCGCCATATTCCTTACCTTTTTACCTTGTCTGTGGCACAACATACACATCCTTTGTGTCAAGTTGCCAAAAAAGAAGAAAAAGAAAGAAAGAAAGAAGACATCAATATCTATTTGTCATTTACCATTATGACGTGACTCTTTCGATTAAGATTTCAAATAGATTGTAATTCCCGATATCCTTACAATTACATCTATCATCTCTGTTTTATTACACTACACATAACAATGAAACAGGTTCATCAGAGATAGACATCTGCACGTAGGTAATATACATTCGCACTATCTCCACAATTAATCTTGTATTACTTTGTATTTTATACAATGTTGTAGTTAAAGTGTACTCGTATATCATGTAATTTTATTACAAAATGCTCTTTGCCTCATATAATGTGAATTTGCTTAATGACGCACTGTATTAAACAGGTTATGTTTTTGCCTACAGAAAAAACAAGACTTTAAATGTAAAAACTCCTTAAATATTTACTTCAGAAATAATAATAGTTCAAGAAAAAAATAATACCGCCTAAAAGCCATTTAAGTAACCGCTAAGAGCCAATAGAGGTTATTTTCTTAGACGCATTTTAACCGCCAATATTGTGTTTGAACTCTTATTGAATGTTATTTCAAGCTTATCGTTTCGCTTCTGTCTTTGCACAGCCGTCGCAAGGACAAGATATATATAGAGCCCGGGGAGGTTTGTTTTTAGACGTGTTTCTATACAGGGTGTTGTTCCACGGACTCTGCCTCGTGGCCGGTCTTCCACTGAGAAAACAATTTACAAAGCCGACGTCTTTGATACATTTATCAGGACAAACTTAAATTTATTGGCATCGCCAAGAGAACTTTTACCGAATACTGAACGATAAATCGCACATTTAGGGTCGGTTTACAAAAAAACGAGACAATTATACAACTGAAATGTCTAAAGGCCTTATCACACAGGCAATTATTCAAACTGCACTTGAACTGCAATTTGCGGTTGAATTGCAGTTGAAATGCGGTCCGTATGTGTAGACCCGTACACTCGTCTAGGGAGTATAAAAAATACGAGTGTACAAAATGGCGTCCACGCCACGCCGCAATGACGCTGCGCTGTCGCGGCGTGTGCGCTGCGCAGTTGCGTCGCTTTCAAATTTTGATAATAATTGTGATAAGGCCCTAATAGCGAAACGCCGGTTCATATTCCAATTTTATATCGAGTCGCGTTTCATTTGTCTCGGTTTAAGGTTATCACACATTTAACAGCACGTACGCGCAGAACGCGCTGCATTTTAGAATTTGTTGTATGAAATGATGTTAAATCTCGCACATTCGTCCACACCGTACGCGCCGCATTTCGTGTACTATACGGTGCGCTCAACGTGAACGGCAGGGTGAAGCCTGATGACAAAATATGTGCGATTCTTTAATGAGGAATAACCCCAAATAAGGTAAATATAATATACATCGAAAGTCAATAAAAATTTAAAGTCTGTTAGTCATGTTTTCCTTTTAACAATATGTTCTGTAATGTGCTATTTAAAAAAAAGACGATAATGAAATCAGACCTTGCATAAAATAAGTACAATATTATTTACGAGTCCTCGAGATGTCCAGATCGTGTGTAATTATACAAGTCGTATTTCGTTAACAAATAAAAATATTTGTTAAGCGCCATTATGAGATCACTGTCTGTTGACTCTGTTATGACGGCGCTTTATGTTATGAGTTTATGACTGTTCGGTGAAATGTTATGTGCCAAGGTCGCATAAAGATGCGTCCACATTTGTATCATTTGCTTGATCAGATCTCCGATCAGATAGTATCAAGTATGCTTATCATAGTGTGGACGCCTATTTGATCATTCTGCCACTCATGCGCGTATTTGATGCGACACGTATCAGATACGCGGTTAATAGCGATCGGGGCGTATCATGATACGCGTATCATTTTGATACGCTTCGATGTACGCAACGGAGATCTGATCGGAGATTTGATCGCGCAAATGATACAAATGTGGGCGAAGCCTAAGAGCGTTAAATAACGTGAGCGAAGATGAATGCCGCTAATATTTTGTATTGTTGACTATTTTTATGATTAAACACACATCACTAATTAGTTAAAAAATTATCTCGCTTCTTCAAAGCGCCAGCGGTAGACCAATAATAATAAGTAATATTTAAGATAATAATAAATTATGTTTACATAATATTATTTACTTGCTAGCTATCCAGCAACATTAGAATACCTTTGATAAAAAACGCATTACAACCTGATGTTATGTTGTGAACAAACTCGTTAATTGTATGTACAACCTTCTTAATTAAATTAATCAATTTGAGGGACCAACAATTTTAATGAAATTAATCTACCCTAATTGAGGTTGTAAGTTGTAACGTTATTTTAAAAATTTTGATGTTACGAGTAGATGACACATAATTACTGAAGTTTAAAAGTTACAATGCAATTAAATATCAATTAATTGAAGTGAATATTATTAGTCAATTGAATCGTACTTTATTATTTATTTCTTTTGTACCGTATGCTCAATTAAGGTAGGTAGTTTAAATAATGGATCATTCAATAATAATAATATGTTAAAGTAGCTAACACACTTCTTACTTTCAGTCTGCTAAGTCCAAACTCTCATAAAATCCATCCATTTTATTAGCTAAAAGCACAACTTGTAGTATATTCTAAAAAACCGAGCACAGAAATGAAACAATACGTGAAACGTTATAACTATTGTAGAAATATGACTATGAAATACAATTGTTATTGCAACTGGCGAAATAGTTTCACGACGAATAAAACTGTTACGCCGTTAAAATAAATGAAACATATTATTCAACATTCGCAAAAAATGGTTAAAAATGGTTCTGTGCACGCAGCGGCACAGTTTCTATAGCTTTTACCATTTAACTTTTTTTCGTTACTGAGATTGTATTTTGACGTGACAACGTCTTAAATTAGGTTGCGGCTGGGAGTCACTTATGAAAAAGTGTAACGCTCGGTAACGTTACGATGAGTCACCGAACGAGAGAGAGGCCCGCCGAATGCCTTGCGTCTCTCTCCCACACGTTGTCACGTAAAATCTTCGCCCGTAAAACCGACTTTACAGGCAACCATTTTTTTTTACATTGCCAAATATTTTTGTTTACCGTTTCGGGGTAAATTATAAATAAAACATATTTTGATGACTTTGAAGTTTGAGGTATGGATTTATACGTAGCCAATATGGATACAAAATAAATAATAATAATATCTATGGTCGCTTCACACCACGTCAGTCTGGCCCCGTGGTAAGTACCTGGAGGACTTGTGTTACAGGTACCAGACAACGGAAATATATTTAATACTTTTATACTATACATATATTTAAGATTTTTATTATATGATACACATATTTGATACACATCCATGACCCAGGAACTTTATAAACTTTTTGTTCCGTCGGCGGGACTCGAACCCGCGACCTCCGGCTTGAGCTACCAACGCGCTCACCACTGCGCCACGGAGGTCGTCCATATAATCCATACTTCAAAGTCATCAAAATATGTTATTACAGTTAATACAGTAGGTAGTTTTCGTTAAGTGTGCGATATGATGAAATTGTAATAACTAGGGGCTGATAGTAACGATAAAAGTAATGTATGGTCACTGACACATAAACGCGCTGTGACGCTCAGTTGACCGAGCTAACGAACTGCGCCTATACTAAATACCGCTGACAACAAAAACTAACGTCTATTACATTATAATCAGCATCAGCATCAGTTTTTACCAAAAAAGTACAATTTATTACTAAAAGACCCACGTGGCTCCACTCGCGAATTTGTCTGTTTTTGGGCATCATTAACTCACAAAAGAAAAAGAAATGCTATATTGTGTTTGCTATTATCTTAACTAAGACGAAAAAAGTCCCTAAAAAAGACGAAAATATAATCGTTGAACATACAAAAAAATATAAACAGACGAACATATTATAACCTCCTTTTTGGAAGTCGCTTTAAAATAAACATACATTCATTTTGAAAATATAACGCTTCTTCCATTATAGCATTAATCTGAACACATTTTACTGAAGAAATAAATATTAATACCATTCTTAAAAAGTTTAACAAAAGAGTATTTATAGTTCGTCGAACTCTGTAAAAGCCAATATTTAAAAGGTATGAAAATTGAAAGCCACATCGAAGTTGAGCTAAAGCTGAAAGAATTTACAACGTTATTTTCTATTCAGACTGAAAGTTGGTACGAGTCAGAAAGATGTAAAAATCTACATTTCTTTTTACAACCAGAGTCATTTCAGAGTATCAATGTTGATTTTTCTTTATTTAAAAAACTTTTTTCATAAAATTATCGCTTTCGTTCCCAAGCGGTCGCATGTGACCGCGAGAACAAAAGATTTCTAAGAATCCGCGATCGAGGTGTTGTTACGTAGGTCGCCATAGGTATATTGTTATGATAATCTTACAAGTGATTATAAAGTAAATCGTAAACATTTATCTAAATACTTTGAATCCAAATTGATTTAAAATTGATTAAATCCAAAACCTCATCGTCAAATGCGCTGAAAATTTGCGTATCTCTTTCAGAGGCCCACAATAGTTAATTCGTTTACAACCCTCGCTCAGCGACTGAAATCCATCAATGTCACCAGAACTCGTGGTATAAAGGATGATACATTTCGTGGGCACACATAATGGCAGGTGTACTGGACATTTCTTGTAACAAATGTATTGCGACTGTTGTATTGAAGGTCGATATTTACAGGAGGTCGATGATATCTCGAGAGAAAAAAATAATTTGTTGGTTCAAGTTTTCATTGTTATAATCCGTTTCAATAAATTTTGGCTAAAATGCACGGTGATAAATGCTTTAAGTATAGTGTAGAGGGAGCGTGCAAATACTATAGATGGCATCGAGTAAATAATCAAGCACAAGATTGGTAATACCAGTTCGCAGCACCTCCATTGGCCTGGGCACGGTCCGTTAAGACATAAGATGGTACCTTTAATTGATCGAGATTTGTTTTCTACATTTTTATTAAAAACATACTTAGAATTTACCTTGTAATAATATACAATACGCTAACAAGATAATAAGAAAATTCGTCCCGTTAATTCGACTTTGATTGATGAAGACTCGAGAAAAACAGATCGAAAAATAATTTCAAAGCGAAAATTGCAAGTCACAGTCTTTCATTAAAGTTACTGAAAAATAATCCATCAGATAAGACGTTGTCTCTAGTAAGAAATGATTTCAGATCTTACCAATTCTCCTGCGGCTGTATCCATGGTTACTGTGTAAAGGGGAAAAGCTCTCGAGACTTAAATTTATCAGAAGCATAAAAATATCAAACATACCTTGAGATAAAATAAAATGTAATGTTAAGTCAAGTTTGAAATCAGTCATCTTCATCTTGATTTTGCACTGCTTTAGGTATACCTAATACCTCGGTTTTCTTAAATGGATTTTTATCAGTATGTGAATCAGATACTAATTAATACTAATTACACTACCAATACGTGACTAAAATAAATAGAAAAATTATTTTATTGTTGAAGATGATTAATATAAATTTTTATACGCCTCTAACATTATTGCGCCTATCAACTTAAACCTTATATTGTAAAGTTCAGAACTATGTTTTATGTAACTAATAAATAACGGTTAAAACCACTCAATTAATTTTATTAATGAGATGTAAGTTTCGTTATAAGTTAAAACCATCAGTTAGAATTAGATTACTTAAACGAGTACTCCGTACCAGCTTGCACAGCAGCTTGTCTGTAACTTCACTTTGCATACTACTTCAAACTACATAGCGAACTCAGCTATAAGTTAATATGCTCTATTTCATAAATGATGTAACGCTTCTTTTACGTCGGTATTATAAATTAATCAAGGCGAACGAAGCGAGCACCAACATAGTAATTTTTATTTATATGTATGTAGATATGTTATTACCAGTCAGTTAAGGCGTAACGACACGAGCCCTCACAAAGCTCGGCTTTTAGCTAGTTATTAATAAATAATAAAACATAGGAGATTTGATACATAATAAAAGTTTTAAAATATCACGTGATGGTCGGGCCAATTATTTTTACTTTTTTAATTTTAAAGATTTTACATCTTTTGAATATTTACTACTAAAGCACACTTCGAGAATAATTTATTGTTCCTTATTTTCACCGCCTATTCATAAGGAAACACCATAAACCTTTTTGCCTGGCGTGCTCCATCAGTCTTTATCATAGCAACAAGTTTTTTCCGCAAAAATATTCCTTCAGAGATAATGTATTCTATGAATATTCATATTGTATAAATATTTATGAATCACTTGCTACGTCGTATCAGTTTGGCGATGGTGTGGTGTATGAAGGACACTGTACGCGTCATCCTGGAGACCTCGAAAATAATGACAGTTTATTCGGAAAATAGACTTTTACGTTACATTATAGTGGTCATATTATGCTGTTTTTGGGTGTTTCACGGTACTATACTGTACTCGGTGAAACTTGGCGGCAGCGGTCATTGACTCCCTGTCAAAAACTTGCCATTTTATATATAAACCGCGATTGATAATGAAGTGTCAGATGTTGTCAATCGCGGCTTTGTATAGAAAATGACAAGTTTTTGACAGGGAGTCAATGACCGCTACCCCCATGTTTCGCCGAGTAGAGTATAATACAATAAAGATTGACAAGTACTTCTTCTTCTTTAATAAAGACGGCTCAGCGAGTCGCCATTGTCAGAGTGGTTTGAAAAGACTTGCTCTATACAATAGAGGTCTGGTGAAACACTAAGGGTATACAGATAGTAACTAGTTTATTTAATAAGCATAACACTCTCGGATTTTTTCGCGGAGCACTTTTCTTATTCCCAAGGTTTCGGCTGTTTTCCGGCGGCCGTGGTGACAGACTTCGAATTCAGTGAACTTATTTAAAACTTCCCGGAAATTCTTCATTTATTATTCAATATATAATAGTAGGTGGTAGTAGTTACTAACTTTGACCGGTGGTTCCCAACACGCATCACAATCGTTATTATTCATTATTCATGGGTATTGATTACCACTTAAGATACCTCGCTATTGCGTATATCCTTACTAGCTTTGCTCATAATACCTATTAGGGTCTGATTACCATAACAAAAGTCAACTAATATCATTATTCATTGGCTTAGAAGACGTAATACATATTATGTAATATGTATGTTTATTATAAATGCAGTCTAATAATATTTTTTCTAATTTTCATTAACTAGAGTTAATAAAAATAATTAAGTATAGATTGAAACAGATTTTGATCATATTGTATGTGTGTCAATAAAGAATTTAATATAGGTCTGTGTATCCATACTTCCATTTTATTAATATTTAAAATGCAAATGTGTGTTTCTCTGTTTGTCTATCTGTCTGTTACCTATTCACGATCAAACCGCTGAATCGATTTAGTAAAATTGACACTAACAACAAACTGGACATAGGATACTTTTTATTTTGGAAATTTTTTGTCCTGGAAAAAAAATCCGTTAAAGGTTATTGCGCAATGAACGACTTCTGACGGAACGAACTTGTAGGCATTATTGAAGAGTTTTTAAAGTTGAATTTAAAAAATATAAGTGACCGTATTTTATATCTAAACCATTTACATTTCGCAGTGACCTTCATTTAAAATGTGAATTGATTGGAGCTTCCGTTACAGGGCCGTACCATGAAATCGTTAGGAAACTCAAACGAACGAACCGGAAATCGGAATGCCGTGTTCTATTCTAACAATCGTGAAAATAAGACGTTGTTACTTGTTAGAATAGGACTCGGCATTCACATTCGATTGTTTGAGTCTCAAAACGGTTTCATAGTAGGCCAAACGAACGAACCGGAAATCGGAATGCCGTGTTCTATTCTAACAATCGTGAAATGACTTTGTAAGAATTCTCTTGACATTCTCATTCTCGACATTCTCGACATTCTCATTCGATTGTTTGAGTCTCACAACGGTTTCGTAGTAGACCTCCAGGCTATAGCGTCGTGTCGCGTCGTTGTCAATAAGCAGTCGGATGGAAATGTTGAAGTTTTAAATGTCTTCTCTCTGGGGCTTAATTACGAGTATTAAACGACGGTAAATAATTTAATGTATATTTTAACATTTATTAAGTGACGGCTTATTTTGAGAATTAAAAAGAATATAACAGGTACTGAACATATTGTGATCCTTGCTTTTCTCACTAATACTTATTATAAGCGCGAATGTTTCTGTCTATACAGACAGACACTAAAACTGTTAAACCGATTAATAATCATCAAAAGATAAAGTTTGGCATGGATATACTTTGAAAGACGGGAATAACTAATTTCGATGCAACGTAGTTTCAGGCGTATGTATGGTAACTGTACGATAACTCTTTGATATTTTTTTCGGATGAATGAAATTCAATTACACGAATTTCAGTGTTTACAATCCCCAAAAATTAAAGTTTGCGAGCTATAAAAGTTTGAGCTTCATTTAAAACTCATATTCCCGCCGGTGAAATAGCTTACAATTCAATTTCTGTTAAAAATCTTTGTTATTCCGAATCAATGGGATCAATCTGAAATCGCTTTGAAAACATTTTTAATTGATTTTTGTTTATGATAGAGAGTTGTTGAATACAAAATAATTAGCTTCGAAAATTTTTAATCTGAATTGAACGAATACCAAACCTAGTAAAGTTTTTTTTTTTTTCTTTTTTATAGCTATACTGTAATTAAAGAAATAAATATGTGTAAGCTGCAATTTAAAACTTTCAGATGTCTTTATTAGTGATTACAAAATTTATCAGGTAAATCAAGTAACAATATTCAAGTTAAGGACTCACTTAACTTAAACATAATTGTTGATATAATCAATAAACTTGAAACCATCTTTAACTTTTTCGTCATTGCATCTTATAATAAAAAAGGCATAAAAAATAGCATAAAACCGAATTTTTTTATTGATTCATAATGTGGCGACGCCAACCCTATGAATGACGTGGTTATATCATTTCACTTATGATTTTTTTAGCTGCGACGAGGGAGTGTCTACTTGGCTAGCTTTGCAACTTACAAAAGCTATGTACTTGTATGTAAATACCAATTTGACAAATTATTATATATCAACATACTATGCGACGCGTTGTTTTAAGGTTACAACTTAATAATTCAATTAAAATTAACAAAAAAACTAACAATGAATAACACTGTAACAAAGAAGTAAGAATTAGTGAACAAAGTAACTTTGTCTGAAATTAAAACCTCTTAATTAAGAGTCAGCAAATTGAACAAAGACAAAGAGCTTTGGAGTGAACGTACCGATATATTTTAGCGGTCCCGCTAAGTATCCAAATATTTACCCAACAAAAAGGCAAAATATAAAATCGTTGCAAAAGCGAAACCGCTAATCCCTTGCGCGGGTATCCCATAAACCCCCATAAACTGTGTAATCATATAAAAATAACATGCATCCATTAAGTTCCCGGTTGGCATTGGCCCGGGTGTACCCGCCACCCGGATGTTCCCACCCGGGTGTAATCGCCACCCGGTGTACCCGGGTCTGCGCGCGCATACCCGGGCAGCGACCGTGACACGGGATCTTGACCTAGCGTCACACAAACACATCCAATATTCAACAAGTTCGTTCAGCACGAGGAGGAGTCGTCCTTGAAAATATCAAAATCATGGTCACATTAACAATGGACTATGTTGGTACTCGGCGGCTGAAACTAATTAATCTATTTATGTAGTTATCCATATGATTGTTTTTTTTTTTATTAAATAAGGGGGCAAACGAGCAAACGGGTCACCTGATGGTAAGCAACTACCGTCGCCCATGGACACTCGCAACATCAGAAGAGCTGCAGGCGCGTTGCCGGCCTGTTATAATATTACGTATGTTTGGTGCCAAATTATAGATTATAATAATAATAATAATAAGCCTTTATTACTTCCTTACAAAGATTATTTTACATTTACATTACATTACAATAATATCTAGATACAATACTATGATAGATTACTATAATTATAGATTACTAAATACTAAATAGTTAGGTACTGGGTGTGGGTGGGTAAGTACTACGCAAGCAGAATTAATTTTTTGTGTCTATTAGGTAAAAATTTGCTTGCATAGCGCAAGTAGAATGTTACGAAATACTTTCGCTTATTGTCTTTCCATCAGGTGATCCGTTTACTTGTTTATCCTTATATCATTCACGTCTGCAAAACAGTCAACTGTTTAAACGTTCACACTAAACTTGAATATAAATTAAATTCTTAATTTTTCAAGAACAAAACATTGTTCTAGAATTTTCTATATAATTGAATTTCTATTCCATTACAAGCTTCCAAGAGATTTATGTGCACAGATGCACTCTGTTCCATCACTTAGTAAAAACCCAGCATTGTGTTCAAATGGGTTGTTTGAACACTGTAATTAATTATTCTATTAAGAGGTACTTTTTTATTTGAATTTGACAATTCCTTGTTTTTTTTTGTTTTTGTCCAAACATTGCGTATTAGATCATATAATATTATACGCCTAAAATATCGTTAGTTGATATATGCACATTGCACGCCCTACACATACAGCTATATACTGAACTTTGGAGTTTGCATGAGCATAAAATTTTACAAAGTTGAATTATAATAAAACTAGGTCAAAGTAATGAGGTTTCATTAAAATGATTAACGATGTATATAAATTATTTAATAACAGCCATTACAGACTTCAAAATAATATTTATTCAAAGTAATGGCAATGCCAAATCTTTCATATTAATTGATTAATGATATTTCTTTCTCTTGTAGGTAATGCTTAGATCGCCCATTCAATTTCATACGATATAAGATGTTTTCAGCAGTATCCACGGAAAATCATGCGGGAACAGTACATTTTCCATAGTTATAACCTAGCCTATATCCTTATTAGTAGTCTACTCTATTTCTTTTTGATATAGACCCATCGGTTCAGTAGCTCCAGAGCTATTGCAAACATAACATCTCTTTGCAATATTGTTGTGTTATGTAAAAAAAGACAATTATACCCCTAGACGGCCTAGAGCATAGAGGAATATAATATATTAGATTAGATGACGCCCGCTACTCCACCAAACTCGTTTATCGCGCGGGAATCGTACACGTTTCCAGGATAAAAAATATCCTATGTCCTTCGCTGGGACTTAAAATATCTAAATGCCAAATTTCAGCAAAATCGGTTGAGCGGTTTGGGCGTGAAGAGATAACAGACAGGCAGACAGATATATAGGCAGACGTACAGACACACGGACAGACAGACAGATACACTTTGGAATTTATAATATTAGTATGGAAGTATGGATTAATATGATAAGATAGAATAAATTAATCATAAATGTGTGTGATCCAGAGTCATGGTATAATTTTTGCCCCATCACATAATATAACAAATCCAAATTAAGTCGTTATAGAAGGAAAGTGAAGTAATCTCTAACCCCAGGAGCTTGCACGAGGAAAATTGTTTTTGTGTTTTTCTTGAACTACGAAACCAAAAATAATCGATTTTTCGAAGTTGTTATTTAACCTCTATATTTCAACACGACTAAAAAATAAGAAAACTATTAAAAATTCTCCTCTTAATAAACATATTAAGTCTTACACAATGAAATAAAGATGAACAAAGAAATTAGGCCGGAATTACTGGAAATCAAATTCTTTTAAGACCTAAGTAAAAATTTTTAATAAAAATCTACCTTGTCTTAAACTTTGCCGAAATTCAAATATTTAAGCCACTTACATTGATTAACGTTTACGAAATTCCAATTATAATTTGACGTTTATTCGATTAAATATAATTGGCCCTCGAGACTCATATAAAAAGGCAGTTTAATGATATCGTTTGTGAATAAAGATTGATTTCAATCGCCATAAGATCGGGGAGCAATAAATTGTATCGGATACGTTAATACAACCCAATAGAATTTATAGCCTTCAAAAACTGAACGGTCATTCCTTAGAATTGCCGACCTTTATTGAAGGAGCACTTTGCATTTGATGGATAGGTATAGGATAATAAGGATTTTATTCTCGTTGTGGCTGGAAGGTTATCTATTTTTATTGTTGTGCAGATTTTAGGCTTAAGGTAGTTCTAGCTTGAATTGACGTTGACAGCAACATGAATTAGTTAATTCATAATCTTAGTTTACCAAAAGACTAAACTTTTATAAGTAGTGCAGACTAAGTTTAATTATTAAACTAAGAATTTCACAGCATTTCATATTACTATTATATCACATTTCTATATTTTCAGCCCCTCTATATACACTTGTGCCTAGCATAGACTATGAGCATACATTGATTCAACAGGTTCGGTTCTTTTGTTCGTACCCAAAGATACGTGGGCTATCACCGACGTTGCTTATAGAATTTGACAAAAAATATGAATAAAACATTGGTCCTATAAATTGGAAAAAGGAAGTGTGTTCTGGTCGTAAAATTGGAACTCGATCGGAATATGAATCGAAGGAAACGGGGTCGATCCGAAAGAAGATATCGCTACTTACAAGGTTATTCCGAACAGATTACGCTCAATATTGTTCTTTTTTGTTTTTGCTTTTTTTTTTGTTTTATTGATTCTACTTTTACCAGATAAAGGTCGCACAAAACCTTGTGATTTTTTTGTAAAAATGGTATGGGTAGGTGCAAATGCTTCTGGCCTTTGTGTTTCTTTTTCAGTTTTGCAGAGAGTTAAAACGGGCAAACACGCTATTAAATATTACTAGATCAGATGGTACAATTTATATACACGTCATGTATGTCGCTGCTATAAAATAAGCTTATTTATTATTATGTCTTTCGACAAAATCGGCACATTTTTGAAGCCATTTCAATGAAATTACGAAACGATCTAATCTCTTCTCATTGTAATGTATAACACGGTCTACTTAATTAGTATTTTTGATGAAACTAAGCCTAGGAATTTGGCAAACATGATAGTAAGTAAGTTGGTAAAATTAATTTGAAACCCCATCTAACCCAATTATTTTAATCAAATATCTAGACTATTATTTTAGTTCTAATATCAATCACAATCTGTCACCTGCCCCCGTAGACAAGTGGCAATTTGACATAAGTGTTCGCTAGCGAAGCGATGACTTATGTCAAATCGCATACATTTTGTAGCATTAGCGTTAGCGTTTTGCCACTTGTCTAGGGGGGCTGTTATGTTTACTATGCTATAACTGTAACCTAATTCTATCAACAAAAGAAATGTTCATACACAAAAATTATAATCACAGACAGTAATTGACAACATTTCAAAATTTTAACATGGCTTTTTTTATTATTTTATAAGAAAGTAGACTTAAAATAAGGCGACACGTGTTTCTTGCTTTTTCAAAATTATGTTTTTAAGTTACCTAAAAAATAGATTTTAATCCTTCGTATTCTAAAGAGACGTAAGCGCCAAGTGACGTCATACTTACGCCTGAACGGTTAATTCCATTACAATTTACAAAAGAAAAAATATGTCAATGTAAGTTTGTACGTTTATTAGGACGTCTGTCAATGTCATCGTGGTATTTTCGTATGTTAGAAATGTCATTGTTGACAGTGACTGTTTTTTTATGCTTCATGATGTCTTTTTAAAACGATTTGACACCAGGCAAAGAAAAAATGTCTGATATGCCGTAAGTATGACGTCACAGAGTATTTTCCAGTTTTTCTTTATTTTCTCAGTAAATAAGCAATATAAAATTTTTGGGAATATTTTTTTGAAATCAGGAGAAGAAACCAAAGTAATGGTATTTTTTATTTTAAGGCTTAAAAATTTTGAAATGTTGTCAATTATTTAGTTAAATCTTATATATAAAATTCTCGTGTCACAATGTTAGTTAGCGAACTCCTCCGAAAGAGCTTTACTAATTTTTGCCAAATTTTATATGCATATTCAGTAGGTCTGAGAATCGGCTACTGGGTACTTTATATATTGATAACTTCATTTGTTGAATAAATAATAGTAAATTATTACAACTCGAGATTGAGGGCGACCAATTGTTTGTGCGGGGAGCGATGGACGTTGCTATGGTGCCATACGTATTTAGTCACTTCATTAAAATAATATGGGCGAAATACTTTATATGGCAAAACAGCGTTTCCCGGGACAGCTAGTAATAGTATATATTACTGCAATGCTTTCACGCTAGAGGGTAGGGGGGCGTCCACAAATTACGTGAGGTGGTGAGATTTCGTGAGATTTTATTCAACCCCCCCTCCCCCCTCCCAAATCTCACGTGAGATTTTACTTTCTGTGAGATGTGGGTTTCTACTTTCTTACGTAAACGTTTGGTTTGACAGTCAGTAGATTTTCTTTCGAACTTATTTGTGAACGATCTTAATCGTGTAACGATTAAATCTTAAGTATACGTACAACCATAGAGGTACAACCTAGATGAAATGGACCAAAATAGTATTAGTTTGTTGAGAAAAAAATTACGTGAGATTTGCCGAGATTTTGCACAGGCAGTAAACAAAAACGTTTTGTTGGACGTTCGACAATGTTTCTGTCAATATTCTGATATTTAAAAATGACGTGTGCGTTGGATTTTGGTCAAATTGTTTACAAAAAAAAAACAAAATATAATATACCACAATTTTATGTACACAAAGTAATGTTGTACAACACAAAATTATGTACAAAATAATGTTAACAATATTAATTTATTGAATAAATAAGGCTCAATAAAGTAATTAAAATTTAAGTGAAACAATAACGTAGAGATAGATGAATGTTTTCATGAAGAAATTCTTAGGAGCAAAAGTACGGTGTATATTACTTGGAAATTACAATACACTACCCGAATATAACGAACTTTAATATATTGATACAGTTAATAAATAATAGTTTCTAGTCTCTCAGAAAATACGTAATAAGGAAATGAAACGAAACAAAAGATAGGTACAAGATGTTACAAAATTAGGTGCACAACCCTTGTGCTATAGGGGTTGACTAAATTCAATGTACTTATCTAAATGGATATTATAAATATGACAGAGAGAGAGCTTAAGGTAAGTATTTACTATTTACTTTAATTATAATTTTTGTATGTATGTGCATGTGTGTGTGTGTGTGTGTGTGTGTGTGTGTGTGTGTGTGTGTGTCACATAGTTTTGGTGTAAACTAAGCTGATGCTAATAAGAAAATCATATTTAATATTGGCAAAATGGATAACAACATAACAAGAATGCTTTTTAACAGAGAAAAGCCTTGAAGAGCAAAACCTTGCAGAGTAAAACGGAATAAGTTCCGAGTATAAATTAACAAAAATCCCCAATGGAGCGTTTGAACAAAAATGCCAGCTTCAGGGGAAATTCGGAACAACATTACTCATACAAATGAAGGTATCATTTATCAAACGTAATAAGTAAATTTAGCTGACCCGGAAAAATCGTATCGTAGAAGGTAAATAGTACATTACGCACCTAGGGCAGGAAAATAAGAAATGTCTGAGATCACATGTAATTGTTGGCCGAGACGAAGCCGAGGTCAACAAACATGTGATCTGAGACTTTCTTATTTACTGCCCATGGTGCGTATACTACTTTTCTCATCGACGAATCAAATCAAATCAAATCAAAGCCTCAGATCACATGTTTGTTGACATTTCTTATTTTCCTGCCCTAAGTGCGTAATGTACTTTTACCATCTACGATACGATTTTTCGGACCTTCCTCTTGAATTACACTGTCTATTAATTAAGAAAACCGCATCAAAATTGGGCATATTTATTATTTTGGGACAGTTGCGGAAAGCGACTTTACTTTATACTATGTAGTAATATATTATAATTTCTAGCAAATTATCTTTTAAGTTATGTAATAATTAACCTGTTACCAAAACAATTTACTTTGAATTTTCTAAGTTTAATTAGTCAGTGGATAAACTGAACAGTAATTATTCTGAAGAAAACAACAACTTTCGCGTAACAAGTGGGCCTAATCAATATTACCAACAACGAAAGATGTCTAAAACGAGGTTTTAATGAAACTAAATTGAATTAATTTATCGAGAACTAGCGACCCGCCCCGGCGTCGCACGGGTATAAAATAATCCACTGAAAAAATGATTAAAATCTATAGCCTATGATCCTTCACGTGGTCTACTTTTTATCTGTGCCAAATAACATAAAAATTGCTCCAGTAGGTCGCGAGATAAGCCCTTTCATTTAAAAGGGCTTATCTCGCGA
This sequence comes from Polyommatus icarus, assembly GCA_937595015.1. NCBI lineage: Eukaryota > Metazoa > Arthropoda > Insecta > Lepidoptera > Lycaenidae > Polyommatus > Polyommatus icarus. The sequence goes on along the minus strand of OW569323.1, from coordinate 18,011,828 downwards.
CACGAGACGCTTTTCCACATTCTACTATTAGTCTTAGCGTGATAAAATATAGCTTATAGCCTTCATAAATAAATGGTCTATCAAACACTGAAATAATTTTCCAAATCGAACCAGTAGTTCCTGAGATTAGCGCGTTCAAGTTAATTTTCAAATAATTTTCCCCGCTTTTTCCACATTTTCCTCTATTTCTTCGCTCCTATTAGTGTTAGTTAGAAAGAATCAAAATCCGTTGCGTAGTTTTAAAGATTAAAGGGAACAAAGGGACATGTCGAGGGAAAAAAAAAGTGTGTCAGCTCCGACGCACGACTGAAGTTTACTCCTTAAGTACGAGTATCTAACCATACGCAAAAAGAGTTTATTCAACTGAAAAAAGATTAATATCATATGAAATCAGATGTTCCGGCAATATTATCTACACCCCTTTCTGCCATAGCATAGTTATTTCAAAATACTTTTAGTTCACTTTAGCCAGTATAATGATAAAAATTATAACTTCACAATATTATTTATTGATATTTATAACAAAAATAGCAATATAAATACATCGACACTGATAGAAACAAACAAGCCCAATAACGTCGCCTATACAGCATACCATATGTACATCTTAATCATAAAGTTAATATACCTATCGGAATATAATATTATATAATAATATAATATAATATTCCGATAGGTATATTACCTTTATGGTCTTAATACACTCACAGCCAAATTGGAAAGTTGCGCACTAAAGTTGCGCACCAAAAACGTGACACATTTTCGTTACTTGTTAGTAGGTTTTACCCCTCGGATTTTTCTCATATTATATAATATGAAAATCGATTCTTAAGGATTAAACTCCAAAAAGCGACTTTGTTTTATAATATGTATAGACTACGCACTTTCCCGTATAATAAAAACTATCACATTATGTCCTTTGGGGAAACCTAAAGTGCGCGCTACGCTGCCACGTAAAATATTATCAAAATCAGTGCAAAGGCATGAAGAGTAACAGACTGACAAATATTCGCGTTGGTAATATTAGTATGTAAGTGAAAATTATAATTTATTTTATAAATGGTAATAAAATTTCAGTTCGTATTAAATTAATTACGTTCCACTTTGCAAACATCGACAAAATCGACAATTGTTCGGCAAATAAAAATTTCACGAGAATAATAGAAAACCAATTCGCAAAGCCAACATGACCCAAAAAAGTTATTCGTTTTATTACAAATGTAATGATTTTAATCAATTATTTCTTTTGTTACGTCGCAATTTGTGAAAAAATATATATTTACACAATAAAAATAGTTTCTAGCATGAGTGTTACAAGATCTATGTAATCAACTTCTCAATTTAAACCACTTTCAATGAAGGGTCAAAAGTAACTTTTTTTTACTACGTCATAATTAAGATGTCAGCAGTGATTTCAGATACAAATTAAAATTAATTTTACTTAATTAATTTATTATTAAATATTATATATTTAGTTACATTTATATTAATGATTGAATCATCTCTATTTTGTTTAAGTTATGAAAGGCATCGTGTGGCATTGTCCTTGCCTGTTCATTGATGCACTAGTGTAGTACGCATGCGCAGTCAGCACAGCTTCCGGCTGATCTTGACCCGGATGTGGGTCAGGAGCGACCCGGGTTTCCGACCTTGTCCCGAACATCAATGTGAGGGTGCACACTACGAGACGCGAGCATAATTCATCCCCTTCAGGGATAAAAGTTGGGTTGATTTTTTTTTATGAAAATAGACACACAAGCAAAGTTTTAAATCAGTCAGTCAGTTTTTTATCAGCTTTAGCTGATGTTTGCAATTCTTTCTTTCTAGTTGTGTCATGACACATAAGGGGCTGATCTCCAAAATAGATGTGCTTCTCGGATTACTCTTTACTTCTCTCTGATTTAGCCCTGCAAAAATATCTTCTAAAACGTGCAATCAGCATTCATAATATTGCCATTTAAAGCTCGTAATATAAGGTAAGTTTCATTCCACAAAGATGACATAATCCTGTAGCGTCCCTACCCAGCCGCGCGGTGCGAACACGCCTTAACTTAACAAAGCTCCTATTACGCTCTTTGTTGCGACACCAAAGTAATTTTCAATATCGTCGTATTTTTCTGACCTCGCACAGGATAAACGACTCTATTAATAGACGCAATATCGTTTTCAATTCTATCACAAGGTTATGAAACCAGCCATATAAATAATTACGGGGCAATTTCTACATTAAAAGGTATAATAAAATGCCTAGATTGAAAATATATTTTCATATTCTTTTTGTTTCAAAACCATCATTGATTTACTTTGTATAATCAAAAATGAAATCCAACTTTATTAGTTAGCTTCGGAACCTTTCCGAGAAATTTTCCCAACTGGATTCTCATAATTTACGGATAGTTTAGTAAGATAAATATTATGAGTATTAGAACCCCCGGCGTCTGGGCGTCTGTTACTACGCGCGTGGGTGTGGCTGGAGTGCGGGATTCCCGGCCAACGGGAATGCCGAGCTTCCCGCCCTAGAATTGCTTACTCAAAAAAATAATTAAAAGAAAATATACCGCTTAATTTACCTACTATCAACAATGTAAGATGTTTTATTCAAAGTGGTTATGCCTACCGCCGGTTAATGTAGTAGCAAAAATTATTATTATAGGTATAACACTTTGTAATAATTAATAGTAAAATATTTTCGGGTTGACAACACTCAGCCCGCCGCGGGTTCCCGTCTCCCGCAGGAATCGAATTTATTACCTCTTTATTCTCATTCAGCGCTGGAAAAGTCATAAATTTATTCTTTGTATGCTCGTGTGCTCTTTGCAAATCGGGCCTATTTTTAGTCAAGATAACTTTTCACTTTTGAAGAAAAGTTTTGTTAGGCAAAGTTTTTTTTCAACACAATTTAAGTAACTGAATATATGAACCAACAAATAGTACATATAAAAATAAAAAAATGTATGTTTTATACGTATATAAAAAATATATAATTTTTCATAATTAAAAGCAGAAGATTCTGAAAGCGTTTGTGCTTATCGTCACAGATTCGAAATGAATTTTAAACGTTAAGGTTTTCGTCGATGTAACATTTCTCCCTTAATCCCTTTATCAACCCACATCCATTCAATGGCCATTTCAAAGTATTATAATAATGAGTCGTTTGAGAATGCTTACTATTTTAAAGTACATACCAGATAAATTATATTTTGTTCAGCTTGCAAAAATTCAAGTTAAGTAAAAACTATTTTATGTTCTTTCCTAAAATTCAAAGTACCACTAAATGTTATTATTATCGACCCACGTTTTTAGCGTAAAGAGGTTAAATATGCAGACAAACTTTGGAATTATTAATAGTATAAGTGCAGGTTTACCTGCAAGGTTGTGTTGTGCGACACCAAATAAATATCTAGGGCATTGTTTGTCGCTAATTTAATTAATAAGGCTTCATTTCAAACTAAGCATTGTAGTTGTGAAGGTCCGCATGTCGTTGAAATTTCATTTCTAATCTTAACATTCATTTAGAAATAGATAGCCCCCGTAACTCGGTTGCGATAAAATTCCTTTATCGCGCAGGAACCGTACATTTATCCACGTTAAAAAGTATCCTATGTCCTTTCCCGGGACTCAAGGTATATAATATATAATATCCATACCAAATTTCTATAAAATTGGTTCAGTGGTTTGGACGTGAAGACGTAAAACACAGACAGATAGACGCACTTTCCCATATAAAATATTAAGTATGGATAACACGATAACATAGGCCGCCAGTTATAGACATTTTTTTATTAAATAAGTAGATATTTAAATACTACCATTATTACACCATTACACATGCACAATTATAAATAACATACATACGGTCTTTTGATATTATACAGAGCTTTAAAGCATGCCCAACGCCAAAAAATCCTTTGACATGTGGTCACTTGAAATTCTTCACATAAAAATTATTTTCACTAACGTATTTTTAAGAGAAAATTCACTTTGTCTTCACTAAAATGGGTAAGAAAATAGAGCTCAAAATGTTTTGAAATAATAAATTGAAAACTCACATTTAATAATGATAACGTTCGCCTTCAAAGTGAATCGCGATCTGACTGCCAGCAACAGGCAAATTATAAAAACCAAATGGATTTTTATCAAGTTTTTATAGGAGTTTTATATAATATAGGAGATTTTATTCGAAAACATGTTGGTAATTAAAAAACAAACAATGATTTTAAAAGTATATTATGTTTTATATTCGTTTAGTTACAATAATTTTATTTTGTTACTCAAAATATCACTAAAATGAATTTTAACCCGAATTAAAACATTTTCTGAATGCTGAAACTTCCGAAAGTTGCTTTCTTTGTTAGTAACGTAGTAAAGTAACTAATTTATTCATTAAGATCATTATTTTTGAATAGTTAACTAACTATTCAAAAATAATGATCTTAATGAATAAATTTAAGTGAATTAATGAACTCATTGCTTTTCAAATTTGCCCTAAAGTTAAACATATTTTATGCTCAAACTCAAACGATCCCTTTACATTGTTTTGAATGTAACATGTGGGCTCATTTTGAATATATCGAGCACATTCGCAACATTGCACGCCCACATCACGCGCCAATGTGCGTAGGAATTCTATCGAATATCCTTTTACATCTATTTTTGTTACGACTCCATAAATAATAGATTGCTTTGAACGTCCTTTCTGGTTTCCCTTTATGTGAGAAAGATAATAGTGCTGTAGATGTAGACCTTGACTTTGTCGTTTTCGTCTTTGTAAGCCATTAGTAAATGCCATTTATTTTTATGCACAGAAAGTTCTTGAGGTTGTTTCGGAGAAAAGGTTTCACACACAAATCAAGCTCTGTATTAAAATGCTGATAAACAAAACAATACATTAGTTTTACAAAACTTTCCTGTACAATCAAATCGTTGTCTACAAGCCCCGCTACATACTACACTTCTAATATAACCTGAGGAAATGACTACGCCCGCCTCATAAGAATAAATTTCTCCGATAGTACATCCCACAACTTTTCTTGCAAGACTGTACAGATATTAATGACATCGCCAAAGTGTCATAAAACTTTTATCGCCACTTTCGATTGGTAATCCACTATCCACTAAAGGTCACAAGTGTTGGTCCGCTTTATGTGTTTGTTATGATATGACGTCACTTATATGCAGTAGTATATATACCAGCCTTTAGTAGAAAATAAAAAATGTAGAGCATTAGCGATATCTTATAACATTTGATATAAGGTATCGCGTAATGCTCTACATTTTTTATGTACCCGTACCGTTTTTTCTAAATTATCTGTTGAAACTATAAAATGGAAAAAGTATCGGCGTTAGGGCGGGGCGACGCTAGGCGACCCAGGGCGCCGGATGAAAAGGGCAAAGGCAGACAAAAAGGGACGCCGCTGGCGCCCCGTTTTTATGTCTATCAGTACACTGGGCGCTAAAGAAATCTTGTCCGGCGAGAAGAACTGGTGCAGTGCTAAATGCAATGATATACTCGTATTAGTATCAGTGAACTTTAGTTTTGTTATTTGTTGATTAGTATTTATGTAGCAAAATCCATACTAATATTATAAACGCGAAAGTGAGTCTGTCGGTCTGTTACCTTTTCACGCCCAAACCACTGAAACGATTTTGCTGAAATCTGGTATGGAGATCCTTTGAGTCCCGGGAAACGACATAGGATAGTTTTGATCCTGGAAAAATGTACAGTTTCTGCGCGATAAACGAATTTTAGCACAATGGAGTTGCGAGCGTCATTCCGTTTGTTTATACATGAATACACAGCTGCTGAGTGCTACTTATCTAACGGATATCAACTTCCTCTGAACTTGATTGCGACTGAAATAAACTAGAACTTATCTCATTATGGCACTTGACATTGCACATATTAACAATTTACGAAGATTAAAATAGCCACTTTGATATTTAGCAGCAATTAACTATCTTAATATATTTTAAAGCAAAAATTTATGGAATAAAATGACATTGAATAACAGCAAAAAATGTCGAGAATCACAAATATTTAAAGTGTAAATTGTAATTTTAACACTTTCGGGGACGCAAGCACTTGAGACTGTTTCACAAAATGACACAATAAATGTCCATACAAATTATACGACGTATGAGTACGTAGCGTCCCATTAAAACATATTAATTTATACACATCATGACACAACCGTTTTATCACGTCATCGTATCAATACGTTACGTCATTAAAAGTAAAATTAACTAGACGTGTACGGACACAACGTGTCATAACGTCCAACGTGTAACCCTCCTCCTAACCCTCCTCTTGAAAACGTGATGAGTCAGGAGCTTGAGGTGATGGTGAGTTCACAGTGAGCGAATGATCACTCTCAATGGATTTATCTGCACCAATTTTTCCATCATCATCATTGTCGGAATCATCGAAAATTGTCATAGTCTTATTTTGCGCTTATTCTATATCTGTATCTAAAATACGTAAAATAATCCATTTTTTCAGTATAAAATTATTAATTTATAGTTGAATAATATTTTGTCTAACGAAAGAACAACATACAAATAAAATAAACTAAATACTCAAGATGTTTTGTCGCGGAAAATATTACAATACGCCACGAAATGTTACCCTGAAGCTGCGTATCGACTTTGCGCTCCTGGCGCGCGCGCCATGAACGACCGCGCCGAGAGTGCGTACCGCGGAACGCGTTCCAAACATTTGAAGTATATCAACTAAGCGCGCCTGGTGTTCATCATAGAAGCCGCTGGAATGGAAGCTGCTGCTGCCCGTACCCTGCTGGTACGGACTGCAGCAGCTTTCGTAATTATTCACAGTAATATAAAGAAGAAAAAGGAGAAACGAAAAGTGCGTTAGTGGATAAAAGAGCTGTACCGAAAAAGAATGCAGTATGGAGTGTCGCTCATTAGAGATATGCAGTTCAAAGTAGTAGAAGACACAATGAAAAAAATGACGATAGAAGATTCTTTACTTGAGAAGCGTTTCGCGCGAGTTTTGCGAAGCTATTACAGTGACTGAAAGGCTGACAATGACATATTTCTTGTCACTGGAGACTAATATACAAGCTAGCAGTCAATATTGGGATCTGGGAGCGCAATAAACATAAGAAAGTACAACTTGTCTGTCTCAATTGGCGCGCGCGCCACGACTGATGCGCGGTAAAAAACCGACACCCGATGGAACGCACCGCTCCGTGTTCGCGCGCTCCAACGAACACATTGGCGCGCGTTCCAAAGTGGTATCCATTTCGCGCGGCAGGAGCGCGCGCCAATGTTCGATATCTTGGAGAGCATAGTCGATACGCAGCTTGATGCGAGTGCACCTCCGCAGTGACGCAGCCGCACCGAATCTAGGAGCGCGGGAGGCGCGCGGGACTTATAAACACGTTGTGCGTGTGCGAGTAACGTCACCGCAAATTGTCATCGGCACTTATTTGAAATAGTTTAAAACTTACTCTACGTGACAGTAGAGCTTCGGGAATTTTACATGTTGTGACACAAGATACATTTGATGAGATTTTAACTTGAACGTTAATCGGAAATGAACGTTCTGCTGTAAAATCCAAATGTTATTTGGACGTTATTGTACGTTGTGCCGTATCAAAATTTCGAACTATGACGTATAATGTCGTTCTGTCCTCGAAAGTGTTAAATGTCAATTCAAAATTATTTCAAAAACTAAGACCTGCTTTGATGTTAATTAAGTAATTTCTTAAAATACTCTTCACAAATTATTATTAAAGTTTTTGCTGTAAATACGGAGAACTAGGGTCTGGAATTGTAATAATAATTACAAAAGATCTGTAATCACTTATAGACCTATTTATTTTGAAATATATATTATAATCACCTATAAATTGCATGTACTGCTTAAAATTGAATAATGCTAGTTGGGACTTTTTATAAATTATAATATACCTTTTGAACATAGACTTTCTTTACCCATATACCATGTTAACCCAAACAATATATAATATCATACCATAATAATTATTAAAGAGATAAGTGGAAGAACAACGTAAGTAATATTTTACTACATCACAGCAATCATTACTCATTTTTTCCGTATAATTTGAGCAAAGCTATTAACTTACCAACTTTATCATCCGGCTAATATTATATCTAGCTTTACATGGAATCCACATTTTCTTAATTTCAAATAATTTTCCCGGTCCTATAGCGTCCATTTACGAAAAAAAACACAAGTTTTCAAATTGTTACTTACTTTCAATTATTTTTATATATTTACCAGATGACGCCCGCAACTCCGTTGCGCCAAAACTATTTTATCACGCGGGAACCGTACATTTTTCCGGAATAAAAATTATCCTATGGATTCAAAGTAGCTTCATGCAAAATTTCAGCAATATTAGTTCAGCGATTTGAGCGTGAAGAGTCGACAGACAGACAGACAGACAGACAGACAGACAGACAAAAAGACAGACAGACGGACAGACAGACAGACGGACACACTTTCGCATTTATAATATTAGTATGGTTACAAATACCTACACAAATACAATATATAATTAAAGCCTCAAACGCCCGACTTTAAATGTTAGTTATCTATAGATCTAAAAAGTACTTCTTCCGCAAATATTTTTTCTCAACGTACTAAATTATTATTTTTATATCCGTTTAAATAAACTTTAAAACGTAATTGAGAAGTTAGTTTTACTTTTAACGGCAATAAAATATTCATACATGTGGCTAGTTGGCTAGTTGCGGTAAAACTGTGACCTCGTTGCTTCCGCCAGGGACGAAAACTTCAAGGAGGATACGAGAAAACTTCGTCTAATAACAGTAAGGTACAATATACGAAAAGTACTTTATTACTTCCAACTAACGTGCTCATTGTGCTAGTTTTCTACGGCTTTTTGGATATTCTTGCGATAAAAAGGCTTTATCCTTCATCATAGTACCTTCTTGTGCCCTGTCCCCCGACACACCTTGACAACAATTATGGACTAAAGTATTACTTTACACAAGTTAGGAATTATTTGGACTTAAAGGCAGTAAATATTATTTTATTACTTTTTAAAGTTTTTTGGCGGGGGTTTTTTTAAATTTCTTAATTTAATTTTCAAAGCAATATGGAAGGCACGCCATCGCAACGCAAAATCTGTCTTGACTTCTTTAAAAGTCTAATAATAAGTTAGAACATGTTATAGCAGGGGTTCCCAAAGTGTACGCCGCGGCGCCCTGGTGCGCAGTGAAGAGGCAAGAAAGAGGCAAGGCCGTGACTTGATTCTCCATGATTATCATGTTAATATTAATTATGTAAAGCAGATATATGATTAAATAATCGTTAATTATCATTTACCTCCCTAACCTAATTATAATGATTAAAGGTATTCATTTATGCATCTCTTTCTAATAGCTAGGTAGAGTAGAGGGCGTCGTGATAAAATATTGACTTGTAAGTGCGCCGCAGGCTGAAAAAGATTGGGAAACCCTGTATTATAGCAAAGTTTTTTTGTTATGTAAAAAGCGACCCAACAGGAAATGTAATGTCTAAGTATATTTTCTCGTAAATGTTTAAATTAAGCTATTTGTAATGATCATGAAACGGGATGAGTTTCCTTATTTACATTAACCTTTTTCATGTCCGGGAGAGCCTGCGCGGGCTGAGCGAAAAACTTTGTTATTTTTATTGAATAAGCCAAGGACACCTGGACCTCACGCCGTACACCGGTTATTGTATCATAAAACGCATTTACGACACATAAAAATCATTTATTTATCCCAGTTTCAATTTCGTAGTGTAAAGATGTTGAAAAAATTAAATAATATTGGTTTTTGTTATTCGTCGATAATAATATGGAAGATACGAGTACAATAGGTATGAAACGTATAACTTGCAAAAATTATTATTGTTTTTCCCATAAACTTTTTGTTTTTAGTGGTTATAAAAATATTTGTGATACCAGAAAGGTCACAAACTCTTAGTATTGTATTGGATCAATTTACATAACCTAAGCCTTTGTTCTAGCTTAATTGAGCAACCTTAATAGGTCTATCATGGATTAACAATGGGGCTAAATTTGTTATAACCTGCAATATTATGTTCCAAAGTTGTTCTAGTGCTTAACGCAATTAAAAGCTATTATTTAGGATAATTATTATGCGACAAACAGAGTTCTTATAAACATGCAATTATTATGATGACTTTGAAAACAACAATGTATAAAATTGACGTAAGCAAAAATTATTACTTCATCGTTAGCGATACTATAAAATTTAATCTATATTGTTTTTCACTAATCACGATAACGAACCTAGCATTTTTTGAACCTGCTTTTATGTAAATCATTTTTTGTTAACAACCTTTGAAAAACTTTTGTATTTTCGTTTTATTAAATTCGTTATATTAAAAAGAGATACTTATTTATATTTAAATGTTTACGGTAAGTACTGTTTAAATTGTTTGCTATCGTCCGAAAACACTAACATAAAAACATTAGGTACGTGAACCACGACCGACCTGACATTTTAATCTGCCAAAATAAACGGCAGGATACACCTCTTGACCTTGGGCCACTCCCGACATCGATCAACTGGTCCCGCCGATATGACAATTATTACACTATACCCATAGAATTATAACCTTTAGAAAAGGCATTCCATACAATCGTCAGCGCGAAAATGTGTCACCCTCGAAATGAGTGCGATCACTCATCTGAGAGCAGTGTGCCATAAAACGTAGTGATTATATTCTCTTTGGTGTGCCATAGGACGCGGTGACAGTCGGACGTGTTTAATGCACTGATTACGTAAAATATGCATTGAAGGCGTAGAATGAGTGAAAAAGAAAAAAGGATATGCTATTATTGTAAGACAAAAAGTACGACAATATTTTCTCGACACACATTTTGCATGCAAAAACATTGCTACAGTTTTGATGGCCTATGCCATATCCAGTATTGACATCGTTGACTACACCGATATTACAGACACTACACACAATTTTTTCCTACTCGTCCTATTTTTTTTTCTGATTAATTTCGTTCACCAAGACAGCTTTAGCATGTCCCTCGGGCTCCCTGAGATTATATCAAAGGGTTTTCGTGGTTGGATACCGCTGTCGATCCAGGAGATACAGTGGTGGAAATGTGTGGTGGGCCAAAGCCCGTTTAAAAAAAATACACACGAAATTTATCCCTTGAAAATCGTCAATGAAGCAGTACTAGATTGATTTATTATTACTTTTAATTTGTGTTCCATCAGAGAGTCAATTTGATTGTCATAAATTAAAATATATATGATAAACAATTATTTAATCAATATTTTTCCTTATCATTTAATTTTGTTTTAAAAAGGACGTAACAGCTTTTTCTTTATAAAAGTTGCAGCCATACAATTTGTTATCAATCAATAAATATTTTTTGCCTTTGTATACAGTACAAAACTCTTACCAAAAATGTGTTATAAAAATTAAAATGAAATTTAATAAATCCCTTCTCAGAAACTCATTTTTAAGGTGTCATCAAAAAACCATCTGCAAAATATGACAGTACAGTGATGTATCGACGGTGTTAACTCGCATTTACATATTGTAAAAAGAAAAATATGTTACACAAGAAATACATCCTCCCCTTGGAAACTGATATTGTCGTCGTGAAAGTTCTATCGAAAGTAAGCAACATTTATCTAGCTTATCTAGGGCTATAAAGAATGAATTTTGTACATCTACGAATGTATGTATAAGTACCATAGGATGGTCACTCAAGGGTTGTGTTAGGTCAGTTATAGGCTTTAAAAAAAACTATGTCATCAGATAAAGCAAAATATAAATAAAAAGGAAATAAAAGCGATTCTTAAAAATTGTACACCAAAAAATTAAGAAAGGGTTACTTACAATTTACACGAACAACTCAGCTTGAAAAATGAAAAGTTTAAAACGTAAACCTCGTTTAAAAGTTTCACCGCTAAAGCCTCTTTACGACGTCATTTTAGGCCGTAATCATAGCTCATAAAAACTTGCTAACCACTAAATTTCTATTATAAACACGGCAGCTTGCCGGTTACATAAAAAGGAGAAAATAATTTAAACTACTTAATTATACGATTCAAAAAGCTACAAATTGCATTAATAAAAGTATAATATAAAATTCACAACCATAATACATAAATTTTATGTACTTGAAACAAAATTATACAATTTCAAAAACTCAATATAATTAAATTCAAAAGACTAAATAATACTTAATTAAGAAAAACTATTTAATTTGTAATAAAAAACGAATTGACACATTTTTCAATTAAAAATAAACAACTTAAACATTTTAAAGCCTAACAAACGTCTAGAAAAAAAAATTAAATAATTTCTTTGTCAATAAAATAAAGTAAAAAAACCCTCAATAGTCTTAAACAAAAAAAATATTTTTATCACCTTATAAGCGATAAAATTTTATACCCCAACATTTAATCTTCAGTAATAAATACTAAAAAGCCTAGAACGTTTCAAATTACAATAAACGTATTGAACATCTTAAAAATAAACTATTTAATTTTGACGAAAAATATCATTGAATAAAAAGAAATATCGTACTTTGACGTTTATTAACATTATCAACATAGATCCAAATAAAATCTTATCAGCGTTTCAAATTACACTAAACATCTCAAACATTTTAAAAAGAAACATTCTAATATAAATTTTTTATTTCGACGCCTAATAATATTAAATTAAAAGAAACGATTTAATTTCTTAACCTAATTAATATTTCAACATTTTAAAAATAAACAACTTGATTTCGACATCAAATAGCATTGAATTTTCAACAAATATCCGAATAAATCTAAGAAACGTTTCAAATTAAACATTTTGAAAAAAAAAATTTGAATTTTTAACATATTTTTTGTTATTTCGACGCCTAATAACTTTAAATTGAAAGCCGTAAAATTTAAAAATCAAAATCAGAAGAAACAATCTAATTCTTTTTTTTACTTCGAGACCTTATTACTTTAAATGTAAGGCCGTAAAATTGAATTTAAAGCCCCGACATTGAATTTAAAGCCCCAATATTAAAGCACATGGCAATGACACTAACCTTCAGCGGGTTCCCTGGAGTCGTCGAGGATCAACAGGTGCGGGCGCCGCGCTCTATCGAGCTCTGGCGCGGGGCTCGGGACGCCCATCGCGGTCGGCGGACTGAGCGCGAATGACGCCCGCACAACACCTGGACACCTGGATACTTGGATACTTGGCCACTATAAGTTACGACGTGTTTTGTTATGTACAATGTGAAAAAAATACACTTAAATTATATATAGCACGATGTGTTTTGTTACAGTAAATGTGAAAAATTTACACTTAAAAAATATTACACCTTTATACCTTCATACTGCACGTTACGATGTGTTTTGTTACAATGAATGTGAAAAAATCACACTTAAAAACATTATTTCTCTTTAACCCCCGAAGAAAAAGAGTGTTTGTAGTGTTTGGCCGTGGTATCGTAGCATCTAAACAGGTGGACCGATGACGATGTAGTTCTTTATTTAAGAGTGTTCTTGGTCGTATCATCATAAACTCGCCCATTGCGAAAAATTATTAAATTTCGATTTTTTCGATCTTCGATAATTTTAGAGTTTATTTATTTGTAAAGAATAATTATATTAGAAAATATTCATTCACTGTTAATATTATAATTATTATTATTGCTAATTCTTCACTTTAAAAAACTCATAGTAAAAACTTGTTAAATTCAGTACGTGCTACGTAGTTCCATAGCTACGTTGTTGCTACGTGGGCGCGTCGTAGCCACGCGTCGTAGCCGTGCTACGGTGCTACGTACGCGTAGGCTTTCGTAGCGAAAACGTGCGTAGCATGTCTCGGTCAAATGCAGGCGCGTTATGACGTGATAGGCTTTTATTAGAATAGTATTCAGTTGCATTATAATATTTAACGTAATATATATTAATACACGTGTGTCTGTTTTACATAATCAATTGTAATTTACTAAACAATAATCAATGAAATAAACATTGGCCGCTACTCTGTATGCATATTTTTAGCGTTGAAAATATACAGTATAATCATAGTGGATCTTCCTGGACTATATATCATCCATGAAATTGCCGGCAAAACGCGTTCCCGCTAAGCTCCATGAGTCACAGCTAATAAACTCGAGCACAACACTCCACCTTTGAAGTGCTCTCTTCCGTGACGAGACGCTTCGCTAATAATGAACATATATTACTCACATACCCGATTGATTGTGGCAATATTTAGTGCTTGTTTTTCTATCTTCTTCATCTTCTATAGGGGCTACCATTTCTTCTCAGTTTTCTGTACCTTTTTCTACATTTTGCTGTTATTAAACTATGATTCGCATTGAAATGAAATGTTTTCTAATCACTCATGGTGCTCCCACACAGCAGTTACATAACGTAATATAACATTGTGTAACATGATAACATTTCATAACAGCGTGTAACATACGCTACAACATGTCAAAAATTAAACGTGTCTTTTGTTATAATTTGTATAAAAATGTTAGACAAAAATGTTGTCTAATGTTATATATAACTGCTGTGTGGGAGGGAGCACCTTTAGGAATTTTCTACAGCCTAATCAGCTTGTAGGAAAAATAACAAAAGTGTTAACACTTTGAGGTTATTTGCAGAGAATCTTAAATATTTAATAAAAAAAGAAAAGAGATAAGAAAGTAACAAGGATGTACCTACCTCTAAATAAAATCAGAAAAATATAGTAACAATTTTTATATTTCCCGATTAACCTTATTCATATTCAAGAAGCGGATTGGCGATAGAGTTCCAAACATTTTTATATAACGTTCATTTAAATATTAATTCACACAGTGTTGTATATAATTTACGGTAATGCCCAGGAAATATTCAGATGGTGTGCAATTTTGGTAACCCTTTGAAAATCCGGGAGGGTCAGTGGCCGTCTCGACATTGTTAATTTATTCCTGTCTGATTGTCATAACTGATACCGCAGCGTTGACAATTTGCCGACTCATTTTTAACAAAAGCTTATCTTGTTAAAAATCACGTACACAATGCGAACCATTTATAAAATTATACGAGCCAAATGCAATCTGGCGTTAAGAATACTATTAGGGTTTTTGCGTTTTAACTTGTTATTATCAAATGTATACATAATAAGTATGATGTTGCTTCATTTCAGCAACTAATGAACAATTCGCTAAGTAAAAATATATATAACTCATGTAATATTGTGTTATTTTATTATACTTACTAAAATACCTAAGTTTTATGGAAAGCGTAGGTATACAAAGTTCTTTCAGATATTTCAGTAAATCTGCCCTTGAAACGTAAGCCATTGTTGACCAATTACAAACAAAGGGCGAAGGACAGAGGTTAGAAAATAACGAGATTGGCCCTACAGAGACCCTGCAGGCTAAAAAATTCCTTGAACTACACTGTTTCTACTTATAGTAAGTACTAAAACATACAGAAGGACTAAGTACTAATATTAATTTATAGAAGTTAAGTAGAACTCGTTTTGTGTACACTAAAGTATACGTGGAAAGTCATTATGAAAATATAATTAGTCTAACTAAACTAACAATAACTAACAATATTTATATAACTAACAATATTTTCTAGGGAAGCTCCCTAAAAAATATTGTTTTGCCTTATACTTTTTATTAATTTCGGCTATAAAAGCTAAATATTGGCCAATTCTCAGAACTTCCTGATAAGCATCCCACATCATTGTCGATAGGAACAGGTGTTTCGTAAGAGTTCGGTCACGTGAAATGAGAATTTCGTATGTTGCTGACTGCTGTGTATCGTTTGAATTTGACATTACATGCACGACCAAAAAAACTGCAACTTTTAAAATATGAGTGAAACAATCAGTTTGTCAATTAAGCCCGTCACAGACTTAGCTATAATATATATTAATATATTTATAGCAAGGCATATTAATCTATACTAAATCCACATGTCACAGAAATATATATTATAGCTGAGTACTCCTTCGTTAAGTTTATACTTTGAAGTCGGCACCAGCCGCCTCTAAAGATGGATACTTCAAGAGCTAATATAAGGTACACCTGTAAATGTACACAAACTTAAATCTGAAGCTAAAGTTTTCCTTCATATCTGAAAAAATAAATAAAAATAAGATTTCTAAGTAAATTCTTAAAATTTATAAGTTTGTTGCAATAATTTTAAATCACCCAATTTAATGTACTTGTTTTTCTATCAAAACCAATAGCCATTGATGATATAACCTACATAATAATGTAAAATATAATTAAATAAAATAACTCATACAGAAGTATTAAAATAATTTATAGCACAGAAATGTAACAAAACATGTAGGCACATAAGTAATGTCTCTGTTAACTTCAGAATTTAATATGCAAGTATATGAAACTATCCAAGTCTAAGCCAAGCTTATAGCGGTAAAAAGCTATTAATCATCCTTAATACTTGTCGTCTCAGCCGCTGGATAAGGCATTGAGAAACTTTTTGTAAGCCTTCCGTATCCATAAAATTATCTTATTACGTTGTAAAATTAATTTCTTGTAAAATTCCTTTAAAATTACCCTTTTTCTAAAAGATAAGAATTGCCAGTAAAACGACATTTTAAAATGTTTTGAGAAATCATGTAAATTGCAAAAAACTAAATAAACAGTGCCAGTCATTATGACGAAAGATCCATACTTCCATATTTTACTTAACGAAAGTTTGTCTGTCTGTCTGTCTGTCTGTTACCTCTTCACCCTCAAACCGCTGAACCGATTTTGCTGAAATTTGGCATGGAGATTCTTTAAGTCCCGAGAAAGGACATAGTATAGTTTTTATCCCGGAAAATGTATAACGGTTCCCGGGCGATACACGAATTTTGGTGAATAGAATATAAATAATAAAACTTTAAAAGTATATTTAAAAATTTTATATAATATTATAATAATTACGATTGTATTTGAAAGAAACCACTGTTATAATCTCCATTGTAAATTCATACAGGACTACATTAAATATGAAAATTATGTGCATGCTTTGCAAGTCCAACGTCGAACATGCACATGATTTAAATATGCTCGCTTATTCTCGTGTTGTACATTTATTATTCTATTAATTCAATTTATACAATATTCATTTTATAGTACCTCACCAGACTTTAGTGAAGTTAAAAGAAGGGTACGATGTTGACAGTTAATTTCTTATCCGTATAATATATGTAGTCTACTACTGTAGACTACAGTAGATCAAATTCTGCGACAAATTGGCTTACAACAATTAGGATAGTTTATCAGATGTGTGTTATTAACATAATTGTTGCTAAATTAAATATTCATAAATTCATTAAATTTAGACCAGTTTTCTTACCAGACGGTCATATACCAGTCTGATAATGATTAGTAAGGCTGACCATTAAAATTCTTAAAAAGCAATATCGAATTATAAATGACTCGAAAGGATGCTGATGGGTTATTATGACCTCTTCTTTCCAGCCAGTTTACGCCCGAAAACGGTACATTTTGGGCCTAAACTGGCTGGAAATAAGAGGTCACAATAGCTCACCTGAACGAATACTAATATACTAGCATACTTATGATTGTATTATGTCAATTTAAAGTGTAGAAAACTGTTTGAAAAATCATATTTTACGATCATTTATAATAAGTAAGTTTTAAACTATAATTTAGAATATACGCTTTATTCTAAATTATAGTTTAAAACTTACTTTATTTTTTTAATACTCCACTTATTAAAAGTTGATGTATTTAATGTTATAATGGCAGGAGAGTAAAAATATTTTTAACAATTAAAAAATTCAAAGCGTTGTAGTCTGTGGCTTTCTGTTTCCATTAACGATGCAAGTTAAGAAATTGGAATAGTTGTAGGGATCGCGTCTCCCGCATAATTTCCACTCCCATGGAACTTTTGCGGGGATGTCATCTCCAAGACAGAAGAACAGCTCTACAAAGAGTAGTATCTAAAACAACACAAACGATACCTAATAATTTTCTTCTTAATATTTTTCTGAAAGACACAGACATAAGCATCGTCATACATCGGCCTTCCTATGTAAAGGGGGCTTAAGTACGGAAACTTTAAGAAAAGTAACTTTAATTGCCCTTTAATTTTTATATTTAAGGCAAGTACTAATAATATTACGAAAGATCGAAAAACGCCTCGAAAAAGTCTTCAGCTAAGGTTATGAACCTTAATAAATATAGGCACAAATATTGTTACCTACTCGTATTCTGAAAATCGAGTAAAATATGCAGCATTTATTATTTCATATTTCCAACATTATGAATGATAGAAGTGAGACATGAACAAAGCTACTTCACTGACCGGCAAAACGCGATGAGCTGAAAAATGGCTACCCGTTTTATTCAATTCAACACTGCTTCTAGTTTATAGCATTTGTCCTGTAAATAATGAAGACTTGAGTTACTTTTGAGACATAAAAGATACGAAAGAGAAAATGGAAGTATATTTCTTAAAGTATAAATATCACTGTAATATTGTTAACTAAAACATCTGCTTACTGCTATAGATTCCATAGACTTTCATGTCTCTGCTAGGATTTGAGTGGCAGTCTTCCACCCTACGAATAATAAAAACTATTATTATTCGTAGCTTCCACCGTACGTTTTTCGCAACGCACACTGAAACTCGGGAACGAACTGTCGCTAGCATTACCGGACCAATACGACCTGCAAATCTTCAAGAAAAGCAACTCTTCTGATGTTGCGAGTGTCAATGGGCGACGGTACATACTTTCCATTTGGTGACCCGTTTACTCGTTCCCCTCTAATTTCATAAAAAACTTAATATTCAAATATCAGCAACCCAGGCACGAAAGACTTTCATCGGATGGACAATGGACATGTAAAAAGTCGGTCCTGCGCCTGATCTCTCGCCAGTCGTGTCGGTCGTCCGTCCTACTAGGTTATGTGAGTGATGGAGTGATGATAGTGATATGATCAGTTTACGACATTTTTACTACATCACTGAGTGATGGAAAAGAGGGTGTTGCGTACTGCGCCCGGCCGGCCGGCCGTTTCAATAGTATCCGGTCACCAAAACCATAGTATAAAATAATACATAGCTTCCACTTCCGAGCATGTCGCTGTTTCTATGCTATTGGTTTCGATACTAGCTTATTTCCTACCTAATTTGCTATAATTAGTTATACGTATTATTACCTATAGTACCTATACGTCCTAAGTACACGAGCTAAAACCTGGAACCCTGGCGTTTAAATGAAAACTAATTCCTAACTCGCCGTCCATGATCGTTCGGCGCTTGGCCATTTATTGAATAAATTTATTACAATTTAATAATAATATCAGTTATCACTTATCTGTAGAAAAGTTCATATTAATTTGTGAGTTGTCACACATCAATACTAATATTATTGAATATTATAAATGCCAAAGCGTGTATGAATATTAGTATTGATGTGCAGACACAAACAGACGTCTGTTATCTTTATACTTTCTCTCTATAACCTCTTTACACCCAAACCACAGAACCGATTTTGCTAAAATTTGGTAAAGATATACTTTGAGTCCTGGGAAAGGATATATAATGCTTTTTATCCCGGAAAATTGTTCAGTCCAGCGCGATAAGCGAATTTTTGTGCAATCGAG
Source organism: Polyommatus icarus (assembly GCA_937595015.1). Taxonomy (NCBI): domain Eukaryota; kingdom Metazoa; phylum Arthropoda; class Insecta; order Lepidoptera; family Lycaenidae; genus Polyommatus; species Polyommatus icarus. Next base: position 17,992,197 of record OW569323.1, on the reverse strand, counting down.
TTGCAGGTGTCATCTAGTAAAACAACAATGTTTTAACTCTTACCTAATTGTAGTAGGACGGCTCGAGCTGCTTGCGTTATAAAAACGGTTTCTTTCAACTGAACAATAGAGAAATTACGAAGTGATGAGAAAATTTATAATTGGTCCATACAATTTGTCAGTATAATATTATTGTATGGACCAAGAGCCTGCGCCGGTCAGTCCTTCCTCAGTTTAGGAAAGTTGAAAGTTTACCTGTTTGTGACCTTTACAGAGGTAAGAACGATCAGCAACTATGGAGTTTCGGTCGCGATTACTTTAGAGAGGTATTCAGTTTTGAAGGTCTACCTAACCTTCGAGAAAGATTAAAGCTTGATTTCATAGCTTATATTCTTCGCGGTAAGTGGAAAGAAACAGTAAAGCTCAATTTCATTGCTCATTAAGTTTTCTTTCTTTTCAACGAATTTCTATAGACTTACTTGGACTAAATAAGTAATTAGTAGGTAAGTATAACGGTAGCGTACCAATTTTCCCACGTAACCTTCTAAAATCTGTCATTACTCAACACCTTTCTTAATGCCCTACTTTACATAAAACAACTTCATAATGTCGATCGCGTTATTAACTTTCTTTTGATAAAAATTCATTGCAAAATCCTTTTGTAAAAAATACTTTAAAACTCCGGGCGCTTTGAATCTAGTTGTATAGAGCCTGCATTGAGGAATACTTTGTACTTGTAAACGTGTTCTCGGGTCGTGCCACGTGTCGGGACTCAATGGCAATGTCAATAACACGGGACACGTTGCGCATCATCCTTTTGTACAATCTATATCTATACTAATATTATAAATGCGAAAGACTCTATGTCTATGTCTGTCAGTCTGTCAGTCTGTCAGTCTGTCTGTCTGTCTCGCTTTCACGCCAAAAGTACCGAACCGATTGTAATGAAATTTTGTACACAGATAGTCTAAAGCGTGAGAAAGGACATTGGCTACTTTTAAACTGTAAAAAATTGTAAGGGGGTGAAAATGCGTAAATTTGTTCAAATTAAGTTAGTTCCAAAAATTCATAATAGATGGCGCCGTGCGTCTCCTACATCGCGATGACGCTTGCTCAAATGTCTTTCTATAAGAGGTAAGTTTTCGATTTTTCGATTGTTATTTCTTTGTTACGTTATTAAATAACTCAGTAGTTTATCTATGCAGTGACATAACCTTAAATCTATCAATGATAAAATATAGATTTTTTCGATTGTTATTTCTTTTTTACGTTATTAAATATTGAGGAGCCAATTCTCAGAATGTGAGAAAAGTTCATATGCGGAAAAATTACCCAATTATGAGATTTTTACGAACGTAACACAGTTTGTGTATTCTCAAAACTTCACATTCGAAATATTTCGTGCAAAGATCGCTCGAGTCGAACGAGTGGAACCGGTTATAGATGTCCGAATTCGTAAACCACACGTGGCCGCATGGGAGGTGAAGCGTTCGAGACCGGTTTCCTGCACGATACAATTTGTTGCTTATAGTTTGTGTATTCTCAAAACTTCATACTCGAAATATTTCATGTGAAGATCGCTCGAGTCATACGAGTGCTAGGGACCGGTAGATGTCCGAATTCGTACACAAATTCACCCTCCTATTGGTGGATATGTAGAAAAATTCGTGCTTGTGTTTCTTTTACGATATAATTACTTACTAGTTAATGTGTTAAAAAAAGAAACTATATAGGTAAGTATAATTAATTTCCACGACTTCCACTTTGACCAACTAAACTAACCAACTGGTTGTGCCGAATGGAACTCGGTAAAGGAATAATTCCAATCTAACCAACTGGTTGATCCCATATTTTATTTTTGGAAAAAATATTCTAGTCGGACCAACTGGTTGTGCAGAATGGAACTCGTCCTTCCATTTTGACCAACTAAAGTCTAAACTAACCAACTGCCAACTGGTTATGCATCTGCATGCCTAATATAACCAGTTGGTTAGTTCAGATTGTCATTCATTATTGTTATTTGTTCTTTAGAGTGGGTTGCACCGGCTTACTTTAACTATAACTTTAACATTAACCATAACAAAATGTGAAATGAACTGTCAAATCCCTAGCAAAAGTCGCCATATTTGACGATAACCTTAACTTTAACTACGCTTCTGGTGCAATTCAGCCTTATTTAATCTTATTAAAAACAATAATTAATGACAATCTAAAATTACCCAAGTGCGAGTTCGACTCGCGTACGAAGGGTTCCGTACCATTATAAAGCAAAAATAGGTAAAAATGAGTTTTTTTGTATAGGAGCCCCCTTAATTATTTATTTTATTTAAATTTATAATTATAAATTATTATTATAGTATTATATAAATACAAATGAGTATTTTGTGAACATTTCAATTGCCTACCTATTGCCATTATTGATATTAAGCAAAAAATAACAAAAAAATTACGTTTGTTGTATGGAAATATATGTAAATTAAATGTTTAATTATTTTGTTTTTAGTATTTGTTGTTATAGCGGCAACAGATACACACTCTGTGTAAAAATTTCAGAAATCTAGCTATAGCGGTTCTTAAGATACAGTCTGGAGACAGACAGACGGACAGACAGACATTGAAGTCTCATGAATAGGGTCCCGTTTTTACCCTTTGGGTACGAAACCCTAACAAATGGTGGTGTTCGTTGGCGTAATTTTTAGTGCATGCGCTGCAAAAACCTTTTCTTACGCATGCGCGTCAAAATCATGGCAACGACAACATAGTACGTACTACTTACACATTGTTTGAACTTGACAGGTAACTAAGTATACAGGGTGTAACAAAACTAAGTAATCATACTTTAGGGTGTGTATGTGTTCCTTGTAGAGAGTTCACCGTAAAAGTAGTAACGCTGAAATATAAAAAAAAACACTTTTGTATGGGAAAACTCGTGACGATGCCAGGGCGCTTGCCCGTTTAAAAGTGAAAAAAAATTTGGTCTATAAATAAATTGGTAAATAAATAAATGGTAAATAAGTAAATAAATTGGTAAGTAAATTTGGTCTCTCTTTGCTTTTTTGTAAATTTTTGGAACGGGAAAATCAGTGGTGACGGCCTGCCTTTTTAGAGCATTTATTTCCTTGAATAAAATATTTTTAGAGGTATCCATTTCGCATTTATGCTCTTTCATTTTGATAACATCATTATCCTGAAATTTATGCAAAGGAAATAGAATATGTACATAGGGCACACTGAAAATCTAGTATGTTATATTTTTAAACATAAGAATCTTGGTCATGTTCGTCAGCGTAATTTTTAGCGCATGCGCTGCAAAATCTTTTATTGCGCATGTCAAAATCATGGTAACGACAACGTACACGTTGTTGAAATTTGACAGGTAACTTAGTATATTTATATAACTTTGTTCGTGGCGTTGCCATGACATGACATGTTTTGGGCATGCAGAATATTAAAATTTTGTGGCGCATGCGCTAAAAATTACGCCGACGAACACGACCAATGATTATAAAAGAAATCGGAGGGTATCGGGATTTAGCTTTGAAAATTGACAATAGACTTTCTATCTGATCGTTCTGTTCCTGACTATAATCGCATAATATACAATAGTACCTATTGGCTATAGCCTATAATTGAACGGATGTCGGATGAACGGACCAACTGCAAATGTATGAGGACAGAAACTTACTTTTACAGCTATGCTTCCGTTGCATTTCAGTCTCTTATAATTTATGCACCTTAAATACAAAGCTCCACTTATAAATTGCCGGACTTTCGTATACTGAAAATGTTCATATAGAAAAGCTTTTCCTCCGTTTTTCTCACAGATTTCAATCATTTTAAAGCAATTTAAATATTTACTATTTACCATAAAGTTAATATACCTAGCGGAATAGAGAAACAAAGGCCTGAGCAAGCGAGATGCCACTATCAGTAACACCGCGTGGTAAAAAGAGACGTGTGATACATGACAGCAGCACTCTTTTTTTGACGTCCAGTCGGCACGTGCCGCACGTTGTCAATATAATCTCATAGAATTCATGTTCAATCATGCTTGTGTAAGTGTATACGTACACATATTTTTCACACAGATGAAAACCAATTTTGGTTACGTTTGACAGCTCGAGATTGTTGCTCTATTCCGATAGGTATATTAACTTTATGCTATTTACCACCTATTTACCAATAATCGATACAACAATGACACAATACTTCAGTCAAAGCAGTACTGTCCATATTTCTCTATGAGTTAAAGTCATAAAGTATTTACTCATTATCAATATTATTAATTATAAGTGGCCAGTAAAGGTGAACGCAGATTTGGCCGCACCGCAGTCGCCGCATTCGCAATTCTTTATATGAAGTTATAGGCAAGCTCGCATACCTACCCGCGCCGCAGTCTTCGCAACTTCATAATAATATGAAGAATTGCGAATGCGGCGACTGCGGTGCGTGCGGTGCGGCCAAATCTGCGTTCACCTTAAGTCGCCAGTTCATTTCGTACACAACAAACTTCATATTTCGTTAAGTTGTGTGAACGGGAACAAATTTAAAAAATAAAATATTCCTATCAAACCAACTAAAAAGTTGTACCGTTGGGAACGAAAAATAGTTGGTCAGTTGCAGTTGGTCAGTTTAGTTGGTCAAAGTGGAAGTCGCGTTAATTTCGTTAAATTAGAGTATATTGTACTAATGTGTATATTCTCCACAGAATATACTCCACAGTAGCTGAATTTATTTTTTATATAATTAGACTATTAAAATGTGTAATAATCAATTTATAAGTATATAATTAGAGACTATTAAAATTGTATCAGAACTTTTGTTCTATTGTGTACTTACTTAGTACTTACCCATAAGTTTTTGGATAATTAAGTTTATCATAATAATATTAATATTCAATATATAAATAAGTACCTACATAATACTTATTATTATCTTCTTATCTTCATTAATTATTAAAAATTCTCGTGTCACAAACAATGTTAGTTGTCTTATTCCTCCGAAACGGTTTTAAGTGTACTATTATTAATACTTCGATGGTGGATTCTTGGAAATCTATTGTTATTCTATATAATTGTGTCTCGCTCACCGGTAAGTATATTATTATATTTTAAAAGTAGTGGGTCGCGGATATTATGGTCGCGGTCTCGCTCGCGTCGCGGTCGCCGTGCGAGCCTCGCATCGCCTCGCACTTGTCCCGACAAGTCCCGAGAAATCCCGACGGAACGGCGTATGCGCGCCTCGCCGGTCGCGAGTCGCGACGACTCGGGTCTCGGGCAATCTCGCCCGCTTTCGATTACGAAAGTTACGAATGTTGATATTACTTAATACTAACGCTGTATTAGAATAATAATTAATTAATGTTGTGTTTAGTAGTCTCTTATGGCCCGCTGTACACTCTCGCCGAGAGCTCTCGGGCGAGAGTCTCGTGCGAGAGCCCCTTGCCCGAGTGCGATCATGTAGAATGTACATACATACACGCTTAGTTGAATCGCAGTAATGAACTCAGAGAAGATGGACGAAAACGACCATTCACCATTCACCATGCATCGAAAGATATCACTGTAATCCAAAGATTTATAATCATATTTAATTATATTTCTCACAGATAATGACTAATAATGACGTTTATTATTGTTATTTTTCTGTTCTACACTGTCCAACGGCGGGACTAGAACTGAAAGACTCGAGAGTGTACAGTAGTGCGCTCGTTTTCCTCGCGAGACCCTTTGTCTCGGGCGCAAAATACCGACAACGGACCGAGAGGGTCCGAGACAGGCGAGACGAGGCGAGCGCACCCATTATGACCGCTGTACACTCTCGCCGAGAGCTCTCGGGCGAGAGTCTCGTGCGAGAGCCCCTTGCCCGAGTGCGATCATGTACATTCTCGCTTAGTTCAATCGCAGTAAGGAACTCAGACAAGATGGAGGAAAACGACCATTCACCATTCACCATGCATCGAAAGATATCATTGTAATCCAAAGATTTATAATCATCATTAATTTTATTTCTCACAGATAATGACTGATAATGTCGTTTATTATTGTTATTTTTCTGTTCTACACTGTCCAATGGCGGGACTAGTACTGAAAGACGCGAGAGTGTACAGTAGTGCGCTCGTTTTCCTCGCGAGACCCTTTGTCTCGGGCGCAAAATACCGACAACGGACCGAGAGGGTCCGAGACAGGCGAGACGAGGCGAGCGCACCCATTTACACTCTCGCACTCGGGCCGCCTCGCTGTGTCTCGGCGAGAGTGTACAGCCGGCTTTACACTCTCGCACTCGGGCCGCCTCGCTGTGTCTCGGCGAGAGTGTACAGCCGGCTTTACACTACTTGTTATAATAATAATTGATAAGTGTTGCTACTTGTTATAATAATAATAAATAACAGTACGTAAATTATTAATTTTCAACTCAAGACCGGCGACCATTACCTATTATTTGTGCAACGGGCCATACTTATTAATTCACTTCAATAGAATAGTATAAGTAATTGTTCTTTACAAATTTAAAAGAACAATAATTTAGTTCTTAACTACAAATAATATACTTACCTATATTGCAAAGCAACCACAAAACAATTTGCGCCGAGATAGCTAGTGAATAGTTTTATAAAATCAATTATTTTGTACTAGCGACGCGCCCCGGCATCGCACGGGTATAAAATATATAGCCACTGAAAAAAATTATTAAAATCGATAGCCGATGATCCTTCACGTGGTCTTATATGTGCCAAATAACATAAAATTGCTCCAGTAGTTCAAGAGATTAAGCCCTTTCAAATAATTTCCCCCGTTTTTTCCCACATTCTTCTATTAGTCTTAGCGTGATAAAATATAGCCTATAATAGTCTTCCTCAATAAGTGGGCTATCTAACACTGAAAGAATTTTTCAAATCGGACCAGTAGTTCCTGAGATTAGCGCGTTCAAGTTAGGCCTTTCAAATAATTTTCCCCGTTTTTCCACATTTTCCTCTATTTCTGCGCTCCAATTAGTCTTAACGTGATAAAATATAGCCTATAACTATCCTCGATAAATGGGCTATCTAACACTGAAAGAATCATCAAAATCCGTTACGTAGTTTTAAAGATTAAAGGGAACAAAGGGACATGAGGGAAAAAAGTGACTTTGTTGTATAATACTCGTAAGTATAGAAGCTACATTAATTACTAGAATACACGTAAATATAATCAGTCACACGTTGCAAAATTTGTCCAAGCGTTTTTTTTTTTTGCCGAATCGGAACGCAAAATGTCTACGGCAGGAACTCCTCGGACCTCGATAGTTCGATTGGTAATTGTTCTATTGGTCTCCAGAATACGGGTTTCTAGGATCATTCGAACTTGCCAGTAGAAATGAATAGTTCATGAAATAATTCTACGACGATTTAGTTATTAACTATCAATTATTATATTATATTATGCATTGAGATATGAGTACTACTTAAATATATGGCAAAACAACCGCGAAACAACTTGCCGGGATAGCTAGTAATATTATAAAACCAATAATTTAGTAAGCTATATTTACTACAATAGGCTTAAATATCTTTGCACGTTGCAAAATATGTCCCAGTGTTTTTTTAACGCCGAAATGGAACGCAAAATAATGTCAATGGCAGGAACACTTCGATAGCTATCGGTCCCCAGAATACGAGTTTTAGGGATCATTCGAACTTGCCAGTAGAAATGAAATGTTCATGAAATAATTTTACGAGCGAAAAAGTTCACATCCTGAGAATTGGCTCCGTACTTTATCTATGCAGTGACATAACCTTAAATCTATCAATGATAAAATATAGTTAATAGGTAAAGTTGTGTAATTGGGGGGCTAAAATATATTATTTGGCATAAATAAAGTTTAATTTTAAAAAATTAAATAAGTTATGTGCACAGCTGTTTTTGGGTGTTTTGATTTAATGGGTACTAGGGTGTTTTATAAAAGCTTAATTTTACACCAATTTTGTTGACATCGCGCGCTATAAACTGAAGTCCACGCGGACGAAGTCGCGGGCAACAGCTAGTATATAATATATGTGCTATCTTGTATAATACTAGATTTTGCCCGCAACTTCGAGCCCGAATTCGGTTGCTGTGCGGGATATGTACATTTTTTATAAAGATGAAGATTATCCTTTATCTTTTTCCAGAATATTCTTCAAAATAGTAAGCGGTTTAAGCGTTACATACAGACACACTTTTACAGTTGCTATAGTATAAGTCAGGCGTCAGGGACCTTTTACAGTTGCTATAGTATAAATCAGGCGTCAGGGACTTTTTTTGGATTAGAGACATACATAAGTAATGGTGTAACTACCGAAAACTTACGTTTAAACGACTTCGAAAAAGGAGGAGATTCCTAAATTGAACCGTCATGTGTAAGCCGATTTTGTTTTTTTAAATTATTGTTTTATTGTAATATTTACCTAAATAACAAAACAAAAAAGAACAACACAAATAAATGATTTACTCATAGTATAAATTATTTATTTGTGTTCTATTTTTGTTCTGTTGTGCTGTGATCGCCTAGTTCTACAAATGAATCTACTACAAATGAATTAGGAATGCATTTCATATAACAAGAACGGTAGCTTAATCAAGACTTCGGAAAACAATCGAAAAGGTCGCCGTCGTGATTAGTTTTCAACAAGAATATGACGAGCCCACAGACATAGATCAAGATAGATACCGCATGTCACTCTATTTGTATGAAAACGAGCATGCCACTTTTTTCCTACATACTGTGACGTACCGAGGATAAGAAATGTGTCCATTATCTAGATTCTAGGCCAACGTTTTTATTTGAATTTCTGAAGCTCAATACTCACTTTTACACATTGAGGCATTTTCAAAATTCCGATTGACGTCCGATTCCCATAGCAGACTAAAGAACAGACTTTCGGAAGACGAGCATTGCTCTTTGTGAACGCGATATATGGCACGTGAAGTACATACACATGCGGTATCTATCTTGATCTATGTCTGTGGACTAGCCCATGGGATATTTGGCCTGCGACCTTCGTGTGATATGAGGTCGTGATCTCAGCCTACAGCCTACGCAGCAAATAACACTTCTAATAAGCTAGCGGTTTGCCCGTGCCCTAGAGCCGTCGTTTAACTTTTCTCTCAAGACTATTTTCAATGACATTTGAATAAATAACTTAAGAATAAAAAATCAACAATGTAAAGAGTTCAGCATACGACGTACGTATTCTCTGAAATTAATGAAAGGTATAAAAAATAAATTATTTATTTATTATCTATTTAAGAACAAAATAGATTGGTTTCTAATGTAGTTTAATCCTCATACGAGCACCGGTGATCGCGAAAACAATAGAATACAATAGCATTTTCAAGAATCCCTGATCGAAGGATTTATATTCACTTTTATATTGTTACAATATGAAACTGCAATTTTTTTTATATTTTCTTATTATTTTACCTATCAAAACTCCTACTAGCTATAACAAATTCAATAATTTATGATCAATTTACGGCATTTTTACTACAGCGTTGGTTAACCCATTCCATGCGGCAATAAAAACTACACTTATTACCCAGGTGCGGGGACGATTTTCGTCGTGACGCCGATGGGCGTCTTCCGCACCTCAAAGGGTAACAATAAGACGCCGATCGGCGTTTTCAGCACACTAATAAGAAATTAATCATTATTACGTTAAATTCATTGGAAAATCTTCAGTTACGTCAAACGTGTGGTGTGTTCAAGAGCGTATTTGGCGTAAAAATTAATCTTACGGCATAAATTATTATTTGTGTGCAGTTATTGGCCTTCAATTGTTATATGGTGAAAATTGGTTGAATATGGCGAGAAATGGTAAGTAAATTGTATTAATTAAATAAATTATGCCCCCTTTCGACTAACATCTCATATATTTTAGTTTTTAGTGATAACAATAGCAAAATTATCAGTATAAATTAATAACAAATTAATAACAGGGGTGGCAAACCTTTTCGTAATTTCCGTAAGCGTATTATGCATATTTTCAAGAATATTTTTAATAAGAATTGAAGTGAAATGAAAATAAACTATGATAACATTATGATATTTTTTTTGGAGATTTGAGATAGTAGGGAATATATATGCATATTTTTTTGTTTCTATCTTTTATAAACATATCGTATAACATCATCATATTAATTAATTTAGAGATAATTTTATTATTTACTTACCTACATATATAATTTCGCGCGCGGAACTCTTTAAATAGGAATGGGGCCACATATTTGAAATATTTTGGTCCATCGTGCCTCTATTTCTTGACCTCTGTGTGTATTATGATAGCTAGTTTGAAGACTACGAGGGCATAATATGACTGTAATATGCACTATCAACGAAAAATTGCCAAAATATGCACTAACGCCTAAAAAGTGTCATTATATGCATCTGCATATTATGCAAATGCATATAATCCGATGTCTAATAATAACTTTTTTTTAATGAAAAAAGTGGGCAAACGAGCAAACGGGTCACCTGATGGAAAGCAACTTCCGTTGCCCATGGACACTCGCAGCATCAGAAGAGATGCAGGTGCGTTGCCGGCCTTTTACGAGGGAATGGGGTAATAGGGTAGGGGAGGGTAGGGAAGGAAATAGGGGAGGGTAGGGAAGGAAATAAGGGAGGGTAGGGAAGGGAAAAGGGTAGGGGATTGGGCCTCCGGTAAACTCACTCACTCGGCGAAACACAGCGCAAGCGCTGTTTCACGCCGGTTTTCTGTGAGCCCGTGGTATTTCTCCGGTCGAGCCGGCCCATTCGTGCCGAAGCATGGCTCTCCCACGGTAGAAAATTTTTATATACTTACCCAGTGGCGGGGCAAGACCTAAATTTGATGTGGGCAAGATTATATCTTGCGAGGCCCCCTAAAATATATTTTGCGAGGCCCCTGATGGATGACGCAAGAGGACTGATTTGTTGAGAGAAATAATTTTTGATTCTTTTATTTATGAATATTTGGGTATCCAAACTCATAAATTCTTAAAAAAACCTCTCGGTCCTAGGGGCGCGAGGCCCCTTAGAGCGCGAGGCCGTGGGCGGTCGCCCACGTCTCCTACGCCTTGCGCCGCCTTTGTACTTACCCCAAAATCAATTAAATAATTATATTTATTCAATTGATTTTGGGGTAATTTGAATAACATGGCAACACAAGCCCGGGCACCACATACATAAAACCTGCTTCACGCGCGTTGTTTGAAGCAATCTGAATTAGAATGTAGATAATAATATTATTATAGATGTTTATGGTATTACAGTTGGCTGAAAAGTTGAAGAAAAATTTATTAAAACCAAAGGTTGTCAATAGCTGGAAAACGCCTTTAGGCGTCTTCCGCATCTAAAAAGGAATTGGCCATTTTGCAGAAAGTTGAATTTATTGAAACGGCGTGCATTACGTTATTGTATTTTCAAAATTTGAGCATATATTGCACGTATAAACTTTTATAATTTGTTTTAGCCAAAATATAAGCTACTAAAAAAAGACGCCGATGGGCGTATGCCGCATCTGAATGTGACGTCCAAAGACGCCGATGGGCGTCCGCCGCAGCGAATGGGTTAAGGTACTGGTTAAGTTTTAAAACTTCTTACCAGTTTGTTAAATTAAAAAAGCCTTGAATTTTTATCGTGATTAGAATCTTCTGATTAAGTTCATGTGCTTTCTGTCATTCGCGGGGTATTTAAAACGTCAATGATTGCCAATTTATACTTCTCAAGAGTTTTTAGGCGACAAAATGTGACCAATGATTGGCCCCTAACCTTAGAATCATTTGCCTATCTGCCATAAAAAAGACGGCAGCATATATTTTAGTACTTAATAAAAATTCAAAACTTATATATTCGTAACAAACTCGATACACGTTTTTCCTAAAAATGAAACCACAAGAAAAATGACATCAAAAGGAAACTAGAACCACTAGCCTTAATATACATAAATGGCATTCAAACCTCCGAGGAGACGTCAGGATGAGTAATGAATTGTGTGCAGCTTCTAAACGGAGGGTAATAAAATTTTACAGTTTTTCAACGTACAATAATAATATGAATGGCGTGGCGAAGATACGCGCTCCGCGGAGCGTGAGGGACAGTCTATGGGCGGCTGGGCTAACATGGAGACTGGAGAATATCTAGAATGTATTACCTATGTCGAGTGTAGAGATAAACTACGATAACATGGCGCGCCCCTTCAGAATTCAAAACGTTTGAAGTGCGTTGTCAAAACGTTTGAAGAGTGTTGTCTTGCGTGATCGACTAGTTATGATTAGTTGACCAAAAATCTTGGTAATAAGTGAAATTAAGTGAAATAATATTACGTGTACTGGTTGATTGGTTGAATACTTACTACATACAAACTCTTTCATAAGGATGTGACTACACACTTTGAAACAGTGATTTGGAGGGGCGCGCCATGTTATCGTAGTTTATCTCTAACAAAACTAAGTGATAAAACTTTAGGTGTGTATGTGTCCTTTAGTAGATGTTACTGCAAAAGAAGCAGCGCTGAAAGAGTTACAGACACCAGCCACCAAAGTATTGTTAACAAAATAGTCCTTATTTATATTATTATCATTTTGAAATAAAACATTGTTATTAAATTGAAGTAAAAGAACTAAAATAATGTGTACAGCTTTTAGATAAGTACATATTAGGATATATTGATATATTATTTGACATCATTTTAGGGTCAATTCAGACCGCAACGCGATGCGTAGATGCGTGTGCTCTAAAGTCTAAACTCTAAAGTCTAACTTCAATGTATGAAACTTAACGATATTTTAAAATTCAATATCATCGCAAAATCTCAATATATTTAAAGCTGTTTCTATACTAAGTTAGCTTTAATTTGTTCTTCTAGTCGATTCCACCTGGGCAGCGTCCGCATGATCACCCTGAAACCTGATTATAAAAATGTGTGATACGATTCTCATGTGTAAGTCAATGACTATAGAGTTCAAATTCCATAATAGATGTTTCTTCTACAAGTAATTGTACTGAGTTGCTTTGTAACTAAAATAAATTTTAAATGTGTGTAGTTATTAGCACAGGACTTAATTGACCACGCGAAGTAAAGAAAAAATGCACAAAAGCCGCCAATATTGACGGTAATATTTATTGTAATTTGCAACATGCTGTAATAGATGTTATTTTTGCATTTCAGAAAGCAGAGAGAGGGGCTTTTATGTTGATAAAAATCGTCCCTAAACGTTAACTATAGACTATAATATAATATATCATCCGAATCTGATAATTCTGATATAATAAAGTCATAGTTTACGTATAAATAAAAGTGTTTTTTCTCACCACCTCTCATGTTGCCGTTTTCCGCCTCCGTCGATGAGAAAAATAGTATACGCACCACGGGCAGATCACATGTTTGTTGACCTGGGCTTCGCCTCGGCCAACAATTACATGTGATCTGAGACATTTCTTATTTTCCTGCCCTAGGTGCGTAATGTACTATTTCTTAAATATCAGACTAGATGACGCGGAAAAATTCGGAAACCGTACACTTTTTCATATCATCCTATGTCCTTTCCTGGGATTCGAAGTAGGCTTTGGCAGTGGCCCTTACATGACATTATATTCTCAGTACTTCACGAAACAGCTAACAGCAGTTGTATTAAAAATCCTATTTATATTTTCTTTGAGTTGTGATATCTCTTCGAAACGCTATCGCCATTTCTTTGAAACGTGATTTAACCGAGGATAATTGACTTCCATCGTTTAGTCTCATTGTACTGTAACCGAAAACTCGGATAGCAGTGAAAAATAAAAGACTCTCGGTAAAATTATACCGAAAAAAATAAAAGAGCATTTTGTTTCTAATGTTCATTTTAAACGATGCCATTCCTCAGATTGCTTCTATTGTTTGCCTTTCATTAAGTGCTAACAATACTTCTATATTGAGATTCCTTTGGACGAGGAAATTTTTTCACGCAACTAATACACAGCCGGTTGTGTACGTGGAATTAAAAATTGCTCTCGTCTGATCGTTCGATGGACAAATAAATCGTTTGAAAGTCGAGGGTTGGTCGACGGCGGAGTCGTTAAAACTTTTATCTCTGGCCAGTGCCAAACAAGAGTTGAACCCAGCATTTATTTTGACTGGCGACATTATTCTGATATTGCCATATTTTGTAATCGATGGTTTTCACTTTTCGGAAATACCGACTAATAGACTTCATGATCTTGATACTTGGTCATGAATCATGATCATTATTATTTTATACTCTTTCAAAGATTTTATGATTTTTTATACTAGTCATGTCATTTATCTTAATAAATGGTATTTTTGTAGTAAATCTTCAAGCAGATTCTGATGAGAAACAGAAGGGGTTTAGGTCAAAATGGTATGGAGAGAAACTCTCCATACCATTTTGACCTGAACCTAATCCTAAACCTAAACCCTATCGATTATTCTATTCTTTCGTTAATACCGACTATTATAATTTATGTATTTTTAACGATCTGTTCTTTGCAATTTTAATAAAAGCGATAAGAATTATCGTTAAAAATTATGTACTCAAATTGATACTTAGTGCACCCGAAGAACAAAATAATGTATTCATAATTAATATCAAATATGTAATTATTAGGTAAGTTTATTATGTGCGAATAGGATACAATTACAGACTATATACCGACTATAAGATAAATAAGATAAATATTCTTTATTGTGCACACATATTTACAATTAAAAAACAAGAAAAACATAAAACACAAGTATAACACAATGGCGGCCTTATTACTAATTAGTAATTTCTTCCAGGCAACCACAGGTGGAGGAAACATATTTATAAGAAATTAGGTGAATGTGCCATAAACAAATAAATAATTATATAATGCATATACATGATACATATTATTATAATAAATACACAGATATATACATATCATCTACCTAGTCTAAAATACATACATACAATACACACCTACAATAATATTATGTAGGTACATACATACAAACATAAATATTATTTCAAAAGGATGGAACATTTATATTTGTGTGACGTAATATCAATAGTCGAATTATAAAAATTATGGTGAACGATACAAGTAAGAATTAATTCAAGATAAGAATAATTGCTTATTATAATCATTATAAGCGATAGCAAGGAAGTGTTGCTTGACCAAGGCCTTAAACCGAATTAGCGTTTTGGTCATTTTTATATCTCTTGGCAAAGCGTTCCAAAGTTTTATTCCGGTAATGGCAAAGGAAGAGCCATAAAATTTGGAGTAATGTATAGGCATTTCCAGGAGTAAATTAGATACTGATCGTAAATACTTAACGTCCGCCTGTCGAAATAGAAAATTAGATTTTAAGTACAGAGGCAAATTCGGATCGTGTATAGTAGAATATACGAGAGAAAGAACGCGAGCATCCCGACGAAGCCGAATAGGCAACCACTTCAGCTTTGCACGATACTCGGAGATGTGGTCGTATTTGCGAAGGCCGAAGATGAAACGAATAGCTAGATTCTGCAGTCGCTCGAGTTTGTTGAGCTGGTCCTCTGTGAGATTTACAAAACACGCATCTGCATAGTCAAGCGTAGGTAGAAAGAGTGATTCAGCGATCTTAATTTTCGTGGGAATGGGAAGTAGGTAACGTAGACGTGATAGAGAGTGCCAGGTTGCGTATATTTTCCTACTGATCTCCTTAATGTGTTGAGTCCATGATAAAGTTTGATCGAGGTATACTCCTAAATTTTTAACTACTTTAGTAAAGGGAACTACAACGCCATTCACGACCACCTGAGGTAAGCAATTGAAGTCAACCCTAGATATTAGCCCAGGACTACCAATAAGTATTACCTGAGTCTTAGCTGGGTTAATAAAGAGACCATGGCGTTTACTCCAATTACAAATTAAGTTAAGCTCACTGTTTAATTTGCGGATAGTGGCATGTATGTCATGTGGGGATGAATGACAATAAATTTGGAAGTCGTCGGCGTAAAGGTGGAAAGACGAGGATAGCGATTGGGTGATGCTGTTTATAAAAAGTAACTAACTTGTATTGTGCTATAAATTATTTTATTTATGTAACTATGTTTTTAATTAATCATAGATCGATAAAAGGGGCTTTCTAAATGTGGGATATATGTAGAGGCCAAAGGAAGATCTTCCGACCGAGCGAGGTGGTATGCCCGGTCAGGCCGTGTACAAACTACTGTTTCCGACCACCTTTAAGGCGACGCCTTGATAATTTGGCTGTAGCGATATCGATTTTTCTCAGCAATGACTAAAGCTAAGTAATTAAAGCTCATTGTCAGTATTCATCATGTCTTTGTCTTTGAATTACCCATAGCATAACACGATTGGTCAACTTTTATAACACAGAATAATCAATCAAAAAGACCTCTGTAAATAATCGGCCAAGTGCGAGTTGGACTCGCGCATGAAGGGTTCCGTACCATTATAGAGCAAAATTAAGCCAAAAATTGTGTTTTTTTTGTATGTGAGCCCCCCTTAATTTTTTTTTATTATTATTATTAAATATTAAGGTACATACATAAGTAAGGACTTTGAGAAAAATTCATGTACCTACCTATTGCCATTATTGATATAGAGCAAAAAAGACCAAAAAAATACGTTTTTTGTATTAGAGCCGCCCTTAAATATTAATTTTATTTTGTTTTTAGTATTTGTTGTTATAGCGGCAACAGATATACCTACCTAGATAATCTGTGAAAATTTCAACTCTCTAGCTATTACCGTTCTTGAGTTACAGCCTGGAGACAGACGGACAGACAGACAGACGGACAGACATCAAAGTCACAGTAATAGGGACCCTATTTTTTTTGGTTTTTACCCTTTGGGTACGGAACCCTAAAAAAGGGATTCCTATTTTGCCAACAGAGGACAGTGATTTAAGCTTCCAAAATTTGTACATAGATTGGTTCAAGCATACACTTGAATTTGCCCATAGCATAAGTATATGAAATGTATTTAGGTTTTTTAAATCACGCGACAAAAATTCTGTTCCATTCCAAGCAATCTAAAACATATCCAACACGGTTTTTTACTTTAACGCGGCATTACCTTAACCTTTTTATTGTATTTCGGCAATTTGATAGTGAAACGATTTATCATAAATTCAAGAGACTTTGTGGTGTTGCTAGCTTAACAAGCGAGTATGATTTCCAAACAAAAGCCAAATTAACCCCACTACAAGCACAAATTATGAAATCTCTTGCCACGTTCCTCAAAAGTTTTTCATTGTTTTTCTTTATTCTGGCTATAATTTTATTGAACGACGACCTTGTCAGTTGACATTTAAATTTATATGTTTTCACGGGGATTTGTTGCAACATAATAAAAGTTAACGATTCCTTGTTTAACATTAAAACGACAGGATCCAGAGGTAAGTACCGATAATAATGGCCGATGTTTCGTATTAGACGCTGCGCACACTATGCACGTACACAATAATTATTAAACAATATACTTTATAATTATAATTTATATTGTGATAATTGTGTAATTGTTAAAAATATTTTAATTGGGACATGGAGTAGGTAATCGTTGTTACAACAGTTCTCATACGAGGGCTGCCTTTTAAGTCGTGTCGTTTGAAATAAATACTGACAAACTAATAGATTATCACCATTTATTGTGTTTTTAAGAATTCTCTGCGATATTTAATATGCTTTTGCATGCGTTCAAACCAGTTTTTAAAACATTTATTTCACTCCGAAGTGGGATAGTCAAAATGGCCGATTTGTACACGTATACAGTTTTTTCAGGTGAGCTTAAACGTTGACCACGAAAACTTTGCTTAATTTTGTGGAACATAATAAAATCCTTAGGGCTCAAGTCAGGGCTTTGAGGCAAATGAATCTAAAATTTCAACGTTTTGGGTTCACAAATACATCTTTGTTTGACCGGCGATGTGCGAACATGCATTGTCAGGGTCAGGATCATTCGACGCCTTGAATTGTTTTTTATAAATTCGGTGATGGCTCATGGCAAACAAGCTGTGGTACACCAGTCCGCAGTAACCGTTTTACAATCTTCTAGTACAATAGTGACGATGTGACCACCCTTTGCCACAATGGAGGCAAACATTTTTTTTTAAGTGCTCAGTAAGCCCATGCCTTTTGTTGATTTTGCCTCATTCTAGAAGACCCAGACAGTTGACTGCTGCTTACATTTTGGATCGTAAGCATATATCCAAGACCCGTCACTATTGACCAATTTATAAACGTGCTTTGACTCTCCTCGGTTGAATCATTGCAGAGTTTTGCGACAAAAACTAATACGGGCTGTTTTTTGGACGTCTCTAAGCAATTAGGTATCTAACGAGAAATCAACATTTTAACTCCAAGTTTTTCGTGCAGGATTTTTTAGACTGGTCCCTGAATTGCCCACGGATGCCTCTATTTCACGGTATATCACATGACTGTCTTCGAGGATAAGCTGCCGAACGGCTTCGATATTCTCTTTCGTTATGGCGGTTTTTGGACGACCTTCACATGGCTGGTGACCGAGGCTAGGGTTTCCACTTTAAACTTCTAAATACAAGCGTTCTATAATCCTAAGACATGGTACTGCATCACTCAATACAGAAGTGATCTCCTCGATACGCTAAAGTCGCGATAATTCCCTTCATAAGTTGTAAAAAAATATCGCACGAAAATTTCCCTTTCACTTTTCCATTTTCACAAGCGACTTGTCACCTTTGAATGGACGATACAAATAGACTATTCGAGCAATCAAAAAAAAATATTTTGTTTTTGAAATCCAATTACAAGGAGATTAAAATCCCATATGGTTTTTTTTTCAATGATCGCGGGAAATTTACAAACGACACAACTTAAAAGGCCGCCCTCGTAATGAAACCACAAGCATGAACGATATGAGGGGTTTAGACTTTAGTTTGTAAGCAAGATGCGAAGCTTTTTGAGACGTCCTATACAACCTGCATGTCTGCCTATCCTATACAATCCAGTATCAGCCGGGACTTCAGGAAAGTATAATTAATAATATCCTCTCTAAAGATGAAAAAATTCCCAAAAGTCTTTTTATACTACTTAAGTAAATTGAAAAGAAAATATTTTAATTAGTATTTGACAAAAATAATTAAGTATTATTAAATTCCTACATAAGCTATTACGTTGGGTATCATAATAATAATTATGTTATCACGATACCGCTTTTTTTGTTACCATCGTTGCACCGTAAATAAATTATTGTACCGTTGATATTTTTTACTTTATAGCCTAGCTTATAGGTTTTACTCTTGACTGTTATGTGCGATACAGTTTTCGTTGTTATAAACTGAAGTTATTGCGACCTCTTTAAGAAGAAATGGTGGATGTTTGTTTGCCTAAATGTCCTTATAATTTACAACCAAGGTCGATCTTGATAACTCATTTAAACAGAACGTATAACATTTCTTTACACGGTCTCTGAAACAGTGTTTAGAAATCATAATGATACTAGCGACCCGCGACGCCCCGGCGTCGCAAGGATATAAAATATATAATTATAGCCACTGAAAAAATGATTAAAATCGATAGCCTATGATCCTTCACGTGGTCTACTTCTTATCTGTGCCAAATAACATTTATTTGCTCTAGTAGTTCACGAGATAAGCTCTTTCAAATAATTTCCCCCGTTTTTTCCACATTCTCCTATTAGTCTTAGCGTGGTAAAATATAGCCTATAGCCTTCCTCAATAAATGGGCTATCTAACACTGAAAGAATTTGTCAAATCGGACCGGTAGTTCCTGAGATTAGCGCGTTCAAGTTACCCCTTTCAAATAAGCGTCGCTACGTAACGCGTAGGTATTTTTGCCTACGGCATATCTTTTTTGTTCTACTCTACGTTCTACTATATAAGTACTTGCTACATACTTGCTATGAAAATATAGCGTCCTTCGATCGGAGCTTCTAGGAATTTCCATTGTATTCTTTTGTTCTCGCGATCGCCGGTGCTCGCGCGGGGCCTGAAGGATTAAATTTGTACTAAAATAATATACTTAATCGCTTCGACTCTGCCCCAGTGTGAGTTGAGCTTTTAACTCTACATAGGTAGGTTTTTTTGGTCAGAATGTACTCTTGTGTTACTTTTGTTACTTTACTTTTGCGTTTTTTGTGTCCCCAATTTCAGACAATTTTAAGTAACCCAACATCAAATAAGTGGAAAGATAATAACCGAAAAGAGGATCAAAACTCAAGCCTTTAATCTTTATTTAACTTAAAGGTCAAATTGTATATTAGAACTTTGTCCTTTCATTATAAGCTCCTTTAAACTTTTACCTTGATTGGGACCAAAGAAATGTTTGGTGACTATTTACTCTTTAAATATTAAAACCTATTAAAATTAATTATTTTTAGCGTGTCTAAGCTTCACAATATGGCACCGCCGGATCCACAGGCACGGATTGCTTAGGCCTTAGGGCATCAACTAGTCTTAACCCGTCACTGTCTCGATGCGCGGTCCCAAGTGGGGGCAGATGTCACAAGGCTAGAATTAAGCTTATTTGCTATCCGTTAAAACTTTCAGCCTTCCCAAAAAAATAAGCTTGCTTTAAATACTTCATTAGGTTATATATATTATATAGGTCATCGATTTATTTATCCAAAGTGTGCCCACCTGTTCGTTAAAAGTTACGCGTTTTGCAATGACATAATGTTAAAACTTTCCACTTTGTAGACTCATTAAAAGTTAGCCAATTAGCTCAAAAGGGAAGTTTAATAAATGCGATTATATCAGAATAATACTATATCCTTCCTGTAACAATCTGCTCTTTCTTTTAAATTCTCTGACAGTTGTTATAAGTTTCCAATGTAAACCATTTTTTTTCCTTGCTTCTATTTATATACCTAAGTAGAGCTTGTCTAATTTGAAATGACGCGCCCCACCACTTCAAAGTTGATATTTAAATGAAACATTGTTGTACTGTGAATACGAGGGAGGGGCGCGTGATTTCAAGTTAGACAAGCTCTACCCTTTATCTCGTGTATTAAGTGTTAACGAGATTTTTGGGTGTTAGGACTTAGGCTGACGATTATGCTAACGAGGAAGTTACTGGCACCGAGAAGGTATATAATGTGCCTAATGAAGTAACAACACGTAAAGCGCTTATTATACTTATCCTAGCTCCTAGCTAGGATAAGTATAATAAGCGCTTATTCCACTTATCCTAGCTAGGATCCTTCCTAGCTAGGATAAGTGGAATAAGCGCTTAAAAGTTAGCCGACCGTGTACTGTACCTTCACGTACAAACATAACGTTTATTAGGGTTCAATAACTTCAATAAGTAAGTGCTAATGTATGTCAATGGTACTTACCAATTAAAAAATTGGTACTTACCAATTACCATTGACATAATTTTTTTTCATATTCTCTTATGTAGGTAACTTTACCTACATAAGAGAAAATGAAAAAAGTTTCCAAATAATTCAATAATACAGGGTAACTAATTAACTAAGCACTTCTCGAAACCATAAGTATGTAAGTACCTATCCTAGGTACTTTTTAGGGTTCCATAGTCAACAAGGAACCCTTATAGTTTCGGTCTGTCTGTTCGTCTGTCTGTCCGCGGTTATCGACGCTTTCCCACCTGGGACAGCGCTTGTATAACCTTCTAGTTAACTTAAATAGAATATAGATCCATACCTACCTACTACTTACCTATTAATGTTTAGGTATATACCTACAGTATTTTTGTATAAATACTTAGCAAAATGACATTAAAGAACCAACTTTATTTCTTGTCGACTTGTCCCTTTGAAAGTTTTGAGAAAGAAGGTCAACTTGTTTAATTTCAACAATATTACTGTCCTAACTTCAAAGAAGCCTGTGTCCTTTAAAATATTAAATTCTTGAAGTTTTGATTTGAGTCCAAGTAACTTAGTATTACCATTAGTCATTACATACTTTATACAATGATATTCTATGTTACTAAGTATTTTAGAAACTCGTTGACTTTATACCTATTTGATATCTGGTATGAAAATGAAGAGCTGAATTATTTTTATGAATTTCAGCCTAATATTACAATTTCGGGCCGAAAAAGGTTTCTGACCCTCGAACCTCTGTCACCTCTTAGTCACCTCAGTCATACAGTCTCTATTACCGAGATGTTTTCAGTACATCCATCATAAGGAAAGCTTTCTAACCGCAATCTTCACCAATACCAATGTCACCAATGCAACGCTTGTTAAGTGACTTCCCTACGGAGATTCCGTAATTTACCGTATTTATAGCCTTATAAAATCATAAGTCATAATTATTTGAAAGCTACAAAGTTATAATAAAAATACAGCAATAATGTTCAGAATAATATATTATATCAACATTCCTTGCCACGTTTTAAATTAAGTAAGTACTTATCTATTTTTTTTTATTATCATACTCATGATATCAACTCCCAAAGTAAAAACCAATTTATTAAACCACTTTTATTTGATGCACACGCCAATAGATCGATAATATCATTTAAAACTATACTTACTTATTATATTCCACGTTTTATTTTTTTTAGGTCAATTTTGAACTAATGTAAAAATAAAACCGGCCAATATACCCTATATTGCGCGTGGCCCGGTAGTACCTACCGCTAGTTTTTGACAATTTTTTATGGTCAATGAACGTACATTTATAGCGTGTTTTACACTACTAACAACATCATCTCAGTTACTTTCAAAGGAATTTGAACGAAAAGTTCCTTTATACTTTACCGAATACAATTTTTTTAGTTGATCGCCTATTACTCAATAAGTTATGAAGTCTTCTTAGCCGTGATAGTTTTCCTTTTAAATTCAGCATATTTCCTACTCCCGTGAATTTTTTCACATATCCAGAACCAACCGTTTAGCTGGTAGAAGGGGGGGACACTGGACTCTAACGATTTTTTCCACTTTAAAACTTAATATTTCACAAACGGATCCCTAAATCTAATAAAAAAAAATATTCATCCCCGCTTTATATTGTGTAGGGGAGGTACCATAAAAAAATATTTTTTTACGATTTCACGTACCTTTTTGTTGCCATCATTAATATGTGTATTCATGCCAAATTACAGCTTTGTAGGTACTATAGTCTCTGAGTAAAACCGCGGACAGACAGACAGACAGACAGACGGACAGACGGACGGACAGACCGAAACTATAAGGGTTCCTTGTTGACTACGGAACCCTAAAATAGGGGTTGAACAGCTAAGGTAAAAAAAATGTCGGCAACGCGGCAAATGTATGGTAAAGATAGTTTGTTCGGGGGACGATACGACGGCCTTGAGTTAATCGTAGCAAAACAACAATGGTTTTCCGCAATAACTAGAAAATAAAAACCGGCCAAGTGCGTGTCGGGCCACGCGCAATATAGGGTTCCGTAGTACCTCTAGTGTTTGACAATTTTTTTATGGTCAATAAACGTATATTTATAGCGTGTTTTACACTACTAACAACATCATCTCAGTTACTTTCAAAGGAATTTGAACGAAAAGTTCCATTTATACTTCTACTACTCAATAACTTATGAAGTCTTCTTAGCCTTCATAAGTTATTGACTATTACTCAATAACTTATGAAGTCTTCTTAGCCGTGATAGTTTTCCTTTTAAATTCAGCATATTTCCTACTCCCGTGAAATTTTTCACATTTCCAGAACCAACCGTTTAGCTGGTAGAAGGGGGGGACACTGGACTCTAACGATTTTTTCCACTTTAAAACTTAATATTTCACAAACGGGTCCCTAAATCGGAAAATGATCTATGAATACTCGCAATATTTTTAAAAAACCTATTCAACGACACCCCACATGATGGAGTGGGCGCGAAAAAAAATTTTCGTCCCCGCTTGATGTGTAGGGGAAGTAACATAAAAAAAAATATTTTTTTACGATTTCATGTACCATTTTGTTGCCATCATTAATATGTAACGATGAGGGTTCCTTGTTGACTACAGAACCCTAAAAATTAAATTAAAATACCTCAGTCTTACTCCAACTACGGTATACATCTCAGAAATTGTATGGCAAATAATACCTATCAAACACGTCTGTCTAGATAGACAGACGTGTTTGATAGGTATTATTTGCCCCAATAAGAAATTAAAACATACCTATATCAGATGATATAGGTATGTTTTAATTTCTTATTGGGGGCGACTAACCCAAAACTTCGATTTTATAATTCATTTTTATAGATACTTGAAAATAAGCCCCGAATTGTTTCATTTTCTAAAATTAGATACTACATTATACTTCCAAGAATTCGATCTGTGCAAAAACACGATATCTTGAAATTTTCTCGATGGAAAAATTTGTCACAAAGATGCATCTAATTTTCACGATTTTTTTCATTTCTTTCCATAACTGTGCATTGAAATAAGTATATATTTTAACACATTGTATAAAATTCTATCATTGAGAAACCGACCTAGCGGATTTTTAAAATGTTGTATATTTATCGAGTTATTGAGGAAAAAACTAATCCCACCAAAACATGAAATGCTCGTAAAAGGCCGAGCCAAGCAAAATATTGCAGGATATTCAATACTTCTGTCGTAAAAAGTTTTCAGATCACATTCAAGTAGTGTCCGACCGAAGCTTCGGCTTCGGCTTCGGCTTCGGCCGCCTTCGGCCAAAAAAACCACCTTCGGCGAAGCCTTCGGCTTCGACCTAAAACCCGGCCGAAGCCGAAGCTTTGCCGAAGGTCCGAGCAACCGTCGAAATTGAACGAACTGTAAACTGTTAAGAAACTGAGTGAGTCGTGACAGAGCGACGGACCTACAATGTGTGATTCAAATGCCAACCCACCATCTCTAAATCAACTTCTCTATGAGACAGTCAATATAGAGGTAAACCTTCAATATTGAAGTTTTGAAATACTTAATTTTAATATTAATTAGCTGACCCGACAGACGTTGTCCTGTCTTAACGATGATTATTTAATTCGAATTGCTATAATTAAGAAAACAATAGATTAAAATTAGTATCTCCATGCCAAATTTCATCAAAATAGATTAAATAGTTTAAGCGAAAATCATAAAAGTTTATTGTGCAGGAACCATACATTTTCTGGGACAAAAAGTATCCCTATTCCTTTCCCGAGACTCAAAGTATCTCCATGCCAAATTGCATAAAAATAGACTGAATAGTTTAGGCGAAAAATCATAAAAGTTTATTGTGCGGGAACTGTACATTTCCCGAGACTGAAAGTATCCCTTGTCCTTTCGCGATAAAGTATCTCCATACCAAATTTCATCAAAATAGATTGAAGAGTTTAGGTGAAAATCATAAAAGTTTAGCCCGGAACCGTACATTTTCTGGCACCAAAATATCCCTTGTCCTTTCCCGAGGCTCAAAGTATCTCCATACCAAAATTCATAAAAATCGATTGAATAGTTTACTAGCAAATCATAAAAGTATATTGTGTAGTAACCGTAAATTTTTCCGAGACAAAATGTATCCTATGTCCTTTTCCTGGCTTTAAGCTACCTCCTCACCAATTTTCAGCCATATCGGTAAAGCCGTTCTTGAGTTATAAATAGTGTAACTAACACGACTTTCTTTTATATAATATAGGTATATAGATTGTAGCTTGTAGACAATATTGAACATAACTGTATTTAAAAAGATAAAACCGACTTCTAAACTACTGAACCGATTTTGTTAAAACTTGCACTATTCCCTAAGTTGAACAGTACCTAGTACAACAAAAAAAGAATTACTGAAATCGGAATGGTAGTTCCAGATAATAATATGTGCGAACACAAACATAAAAACATACATACATACATACACTTGTAATTTGGCACGTTTGTTCTGACGCTGATACACTAACATATACGAAAATTAGGCAGTTCTGGAAATATTACATACATACACGACGAATTGATAACCTTCTTTTTTTGAAGTTGGTTAAAAATTAATTACTGAGAGACGAGCGATTAAGATTATAAACCTTCGGCTTCGGCCGAAGGTTGTGGCGATTGCCGATTAATCGGCTTCGGCTTCGGCCAAAAATAGACCTTCGGTCGGACACTACATTCAAGCCAAGCCTTCAAACTTATTTTGTAATTTAAATCAACATTCAGTAAAAATATCAATAAATTTCTTATTTTATAATTATTAAAGTGGCTTGGCAATGAGCACAAGAGAAACAAAATGTATAAAACTGCATATTTGGAGGAGTTCAGGAGTTCATACTTACACAGACAGCAAGCGTAAAGTGTTTTAGATAACGACGCATGTGGCCGATGGTACCCATTAATATCCAATTAGTCGCTGATTATTCTAGTGCTCATTGCCAAGCTACTTTAATAATTATAAAATAAGAAATTTATTAATACTTTTACTGAATGTTGATTTAAATTACAAAATAAGTTGAAGGCTTGGCTTGAATTTGATCTGAAAACTTTTTACGACAGAAGTATTGAATATCCTGCAATATTTTGCTTGGCTCGGCCTTTTACATTTCATGTTTTGGTGGGATTTCATTCCTTTTTTGAAGGTTTTTTTCAGGTTCTTTTAGGTCACGTTATATATAACTTTTCTGTACTTAGCTTAGCACCCATTCTTCATCTCCTTTATATTTTTTCTTTGAGGCTTCGTCAGTTGTATAGGTGGACAACGTAACGTAAATACTTCTGAGTTCTGAGTCGATTATTATATTCATATAATTATATGTATAATATAATTGACTCTTAAGCTTCAATACTTAAAGTTTTAGCATTACCGAATAATACATAGCAGCACTGATATAAGCGTCTCGACGTTCCTCGCAGGAAAGGAGCACTGCACCTTATTTCATGTGATAACTTAAAACTCCATTATTATAAAAAAAATAAATAAAAAATAAAAATAATTTATTTTCAGACAAAGAAGTCCATATTTTAAATGATATTGTGACAAATTAACTTATACTAACAAATAATCAAAATGCAGCTCGTCTTGCTACCCTGACATGTAGCTCAGTGAGTCTGCGAAGGAGTGCAGAGTCAATTCGCTCCGCTATCATCTTCAGGACCCCATTCCGGCTCTCCCGAACTCTATGCACTACTGACGCTACCTTTTTCCGCATAATCGCGTAGAAATCGTCGACTCCTGCATCGGCAAACATCCCGGATGCACTGCAGTATTATATAGAGCGAGTAAGGAGTGTATATCACAGTACTGATTATATTTATATTATTTTAAATTTAATTATTGTTTCATTGTCAACGTTATTAATACTATTTTTTATTTAATTAATACCATTTCATGAAGTACATAACTAACTTAAAGCCTTTTGTACGTACCTAAAGAAACTATGTAGTCGAAACTCTAGGTACTGTTCTTGCAAAGTTACAAACATAAAAATCTTTTATTGTATTAAAGTATTTATTATTACTTATATTATTTTTCAGTTTTTTAGGTTTTCCTGCCCAACGGATGAAAACGGAAGCCTATTATAAGTCTGCGCTGTCTTTCCGTCGACCATCCGTATGTCACCAGGCTGGATCTCGAGAACCGCAATAGCTAGATAGTTGCAATTTTCACAAATTATGTATTTCTGGTGTGATTATAAAAGCTCAAAGTCCAATTAAAATAAAATAAATTATTAACCTCATACAACAAACACGATTTTTTTCCCTTTTTTGCTCTACATCCATAATGGTAACAGTAAGGTTTTTGAAAATTTCAGAAAATACTAAATTTTACTTTAATAATTAAGAATAAAAATTAAATGAAATTATTATTCAAGGGGGGCTCCCATACAAATTTACGGTACAGAACCTCATGTACGCCAGTCCGACTCGCACTTGGCCGGTTTCATAATTTTCCCTTTAATTGTGAATAAAGACCTATCCGAGTACCAAATTTCAAGGTTCTAAGGGCCTGTTTCACCGCTTCCTGATAAGGCTATCCACCACTTAATTTGACAGATGGAGTATGAAAAATCTGTCAAATAACCCTATCGGGCACCTTATCAGGAAGTGGTGAAACAGGCCATAAGTCTGCTAGAAGTACCTTAGAATTTTGATGATCTGTCAGTCAGTGAGTGACAAAATGTAGTAACTTTGACCATCCGTAACTATTGAACTATTTATCGAAATTTCATGTAATTTGAAGGTCAAGCTAGTTTTAATACTTGCTCCTAGTGACCGAAATTCTAAATCCCTAGCTTTGTTAACATCGAAGATAAAGGGGGTGTGAAATAGCCGCGAACCGCTTCGAGAAAAGTATGGTACGGCCAAGTATAAACTTCTTGGGTACGGCCGTGCCTTTGCTAAAAAGCTTGGCTGGGGCACTGCCGTGCCCCCAGATTTGGCGATGAATCCGCGTCGTCCTTTTTCACCTGGCATATGAAAGACGGGCGTGAGTGTGAAGAGAGAAGGACGATGTTTGAGTTTTTGGGTTAGTCGCCCTCTTATAGTTTTAATTGATCCCCAATAAAATCAATGTTATTTCTTAGTGTTGTGTTTGTTCGAATGTCATGCTACTTTACAATAACGGTGAACAAACTTGTAATATTTCATGAGAACTAATGTGTCTAGACGTCGACGAAATGAATCGCATTTCAAATCAATAATTTTGAACAAAAACTACTGATTTCGTGGCACTAAACCGTTTTTTGTAAGGGCTAACACGATTAGTCTTGGAGTCGCGGGCCGCAACCTAAATTATTTAAGGGTAAAAATTACGGTTGTGTAATATTAGCGATTTCAAAGTGGACAAAACAAGTTAGATCTAGTTACCATAATCTATCTAATATATATAAATCTCCTGTCACGATGTTTGTCCGCGATGGATTCCTAAACTACTTAACCCATTTTAATGTTTATTTTTTTAAATGTGTGTTTTTTTCCAACTTGAGAGATAGGATAGCTTAGAATTTAGATCTTTAATAATTATAGTCGCAATTTTATTTTATTGCAAATTATTTGTCTATAAAGAGCGACCATTGTTTATGCATTGTTGACGTTGCCATTGTGACATACTTATTTAGTCACTAATTCATGACTAATTCAATAAAATAATACAGGCGATATACTTTATTTAATATGGCAAAGAAACGTTTGTCGGGACAGCTAGCATAATCTAATATATATAAATCTCCTGTCACGATGTTTGTCCGCGATGGATTCCTAAACTACTTAACCGATTTTAATGTTTGTTTTTTTTAAATGTGTGCTGTTTTCCAACTTGAGAGATAGGATAGCTTAGATCCTTATTTATAGTCACTAATTCAATAAAATAATACGGGCGATATATATTTTTATATAATATGGCAAAGAAACGTTTGCCGGGACAGCTAGTAATATTATATTCTTTATTCAGCGCGTGCACTATTTTGCCGGTTGGCAAGAAATCCAAAAAGGTTTACAATCACGCGGCCCCCGTGATTTAGGGCCAACCCACACGTACCACAACCACACGACAAACACACGACGTGGTACCACATTTTGCAGTCGTTGTCGACCACTTGTAAAATACCGACCATATCGCAACCACATCGCAACCACGTCGCAACCACGTCGCAACCACATCGCAACCACGATGTTGCGTCGATGCAACGACACGCCGCCCGCGTATTCAAATATAGAAGGTGTAACAAAACTAAGTGATAATACTTTAGGTGATGGAGCGACGAGCGTATTGCTACCAGCTGATGATAAGCGTTAACGCTTGCAGTATTCTAGGTTTAATTTTATTTAAAAAAAAAGAAAGATTTATGGTCCGGGTTGTCTAGTACATTTTTTTTAATAAAGCAAATTTTTCGTGAGTAGTTCTTCATTTTGATAAGACGAACAACAATTTCCTCTGCGAAATTCTTGAAAGTGGTAGCTAACAGAGATAGAAAGGATTTAAAATTTCGTTTTGATGGTCCTAAAATATGAATTGTTCTTTTTGTAGGACAATATTACTCTTAAATAACTATTAACCTATCAAATATACTTTGGGCAAGACGTGTTTCCGCTATAAAAGCGGGAGTCGAACTACAACAGTTCGACTTGCACACGACGCAACCTAGTGGTGTTCCTAACGGCTATATTTTCCTAGCACGCTACATCGAATATGCTACATTTTTCAAGCGCGCTATTTTTGACGCTAAGTTATAACGAATGAAAATAACGATTCTTGACTCGTTTTTCAAGCGCGCTATTTTTGACGCTACGTTACAACGAATAACGATTCTTGACTCGTTGCTTTTCAAGCGCGATATTTTTGACGCTACGTTACAACGAATAACGATTCTTGACTCGTTGTTTTTCAAGCGCGATATTTTTGACGCTATGTTACAACGAATGAAATTAACGATTCTTGACGCGTATTTTAACTTATCTGTCAATGATAATTAATTGTCCCTTATAACGTATAATATATTTTATAGAATACGTATTGTATTTATAGTACTTATGTATTGTATTGTATTTAGTAGTGTATAATATTATATACTTAATATATTATATATAATATTATTACTGTATTTAAATCAAATGCATTGTTTATATATTTTGTTTAATTTAGTGCTTTTGTTAGATTTTTAATTTAAATATAGTTTACTTTTGCACATCACCGTTTTCCTGGATGTATCACTGTTAAGAATGTTAAAAGGTTGCCTGGAAGAAATTGCTTAAAGTAATAAGGCCGCCTTTGTGTACATGTCTGATTTATCAATAATTGTTGTTTATATTTAAGTATTTTTGTGCACAATAAAGTATATTTGTTTGTTTGTTTGTATGTTACAACATGATGATTAGTAACGTCTAAAATAATTACATATTTTTACATCTTCTTTTTAACATCAGTTTTTTTTTTTACATTTTATTTAAGTACTTTTAAAAATATTATTTGCGCCACTATTGTCTATGGCGTAAAGTCAACATTAGCTTCCAAATCAAATAATAGTACCTAATTATAATTTACGTAATGCACGCAAAGCAACCATAAAGTTAATATATCTAGCGGAATAGAGAAACAAAGGCCTGAGCAAGCGAGATGCCACTATCAGTAACACCGCGTGGTAAAAAGAGACGTGTGATACATGACAGCAGCACTCTTTTTTTGACGTCCAGTCGGCACGTGCCGCACGTTGTCAATATAATCTCATAGAATTCATGTTCAATCATGCTTGTGTAAGTGTATACGTACACATATTTTTCACACAGATGAAAACCAATTTTGGTTACGTTTGACAGCTCGAGATTGTTGCTCTATTCCGATAGGTATATTAACTTTATGAAAGCAACACTGCAAAAATTATGACAGCCGAATTCACCCGATTTGACAGCGAAACGACCCGACAACGATCGAACGAAAATCGCGCGCGATCGGCCGGCGCGAGCGGCGCCTGCTAGCCGCTAGGTCAGTGACCGCGCGATACGTTATAACCATAAAGGTAATATACCTATAGGTATATTAACTTTATGGTTATAACGTAGCGTCTTGTGCATAGATTTATAGCGCGTGCTATTCGTTGCGAAGAAATAGCGCGCTACTTTTTTCAGCTATATGTTATATTAACCACCACTAAGTAGCAACCACGTCGCAACCACATCGCAACCATGTCGCAACCACAACGCAACCACAGGCCGTCGTCATTTTGTCGGTACCACAACGCAACAACAAAATGCTGCAGCGACACCATTCACACGTAACCACAGCTCGACGACATTTTGTCGTTGCGATGTCGTGTGGTTGTGGTACGTGTGGGTCGGCCCTTAATGCGACGCGACGCCTTGGTAATTTGGATGTAGCGATACATTAGCGATATCGATTTTTCCCAGCAATGACTAAAGCTAAGAAATTAAAGCTCATTGTCAGTATATATTTATCATGTCTTTGCATTGATAAAACGATTGGTCAACTTTTATAACACAGAATAAATCAATCAAAACCATAAACGACCTCTGTAAAAAAGGGATTCCTATTTTGCCAACTGAGGAGAGGATTTAAGCTTCCAAAATTTGTACAAAGATTGATTCAAGCATACAGTTCAAACTTCAAGCATACATATCATAGAAACGTAAACGCGGCGTCACCTTAAGCCTTTTTGGAAGTCGTGACGCGGGCCACTAACAAAGTCTCGTCGGGCCGCATGCGGCCCGCGAACTGCAGATTGAGTATAACAGCTGTTTTAACTAGTGGATGGATTAATAGTTTATACCTGGGGTTCCCGAAGTTTTCGCCGAAGCGCCCTGGTGCGCCGTTGAATGGTAAGAGGGGAGCCGTTGATCCTCCATCCTTATTCGAAACCACAAATAAAATAAAATTATTTTAATATCATTTATCTTAATTATAAAGCTAGTAGATGATTAAATATTGGTTTTTATTATTTACCTGCTTGACCCAGCTATAATCATTAAAGATCTTTACATAAATTGTATCTTTTTCTATTATAGCTACCTAGGTAAAGTAGGGCTCAGTAACAAAATATTGTGTCGTGAAACTGCGCCGCGCCGTAGGCTGAAAAAGATTGGGAGCCCCCTGGTTTTTACAACGACATAACGGTTACCTAGAAAAGTAATTAATTAAAATACCTAATATTTCTTTTTTATCACAACTCGTGTAGTACATTCTTAAAACTGGCCACATTTGTGACTCCGTCCTATGATATCTAATATGCAGGGTGCAATTAAACCTTCCTGCCAAATTTTGATATATTGATCCTTGATAAAAATAAAAATACAAGTATTTTTTCTTTTATAATCACTCAGTACTAAAATAATGAGAAATAGCCTCCGAAAGTTATCCTAAAAAACACTACAATTAATGGACACTACGCGTCGCCCGCGCGTGACGTGCCCCCGCGCGCGCGCCGCGCCTCGCGTCACCCCCGATTATACCCACCGCCGCGAGTGAGCATTCTGCAACGATTTTAAATGGGATAAAAAATGTCATTAACAAAAAAATAACACCCAATTTTTTTTGATTAAATGGATTCTCCTAATAATACCTAAGCCCTGGAAAAAATTTGGCAGGAAGGTTTAATTGCACCCTGTATATAAATCTCTTGTCACGATGTTTGTCCGCGATGGATTCCTAAACTACTTAACCGATTTTAATGTTTCTTTTTTTTAAATGTGTGTTTTTTTCCAACTTGAGAGATAGGATAGCTTAGATCTTTAATTATAGTCGCAATTTTATTTTATTGCAAAATATTATTTGTCTATAAAGAGCGACCATTGTTTAAATGCGACGCGGGTCACGGGTTAGCGATGGACGTTGCCATGGTGACATACTTTTTTTATATCTATGGACGCTTCACACCACGTCAGTCTGGCCCCGTGGTAAGTACCTGTTTTTTTAATACTTATTTAGTCACTAATTCAATAAAATAATACGGGCGATAAACTTTATATAATATGGCAAAGAAACGTTTGCCGGGACAGCTAGTAATATTATAAAAAAAGGTCATTGACTCCGTCAGTAAAATTGGACATAAAAGTTATTTCAGAAATGGTTGTCCGTTTAACTTTAATATTGTTTCACTTGGAATGCGTGGATAAAACGTAGTGATTATATTCTCTTTGTGCGTGGAAAGCAGCTATTCTAAGTGGACGGCTCATGTGTCTATCTTATTCACCCATAAATCTTGCAATTATAAAATAATAAAATTATAAGAAGAAAACAAATATTGGAATAAAACATCAATTTATTCAAGAAATGAAACCCTACGGTCATTGTCATATTGTATGGAGCACTCCATAGTCTTAAACTACTTACACTAAAGTACTTCAGTACTGTTGGTTACATCTTTGTATAATTAGAATGTTCCCTTTGGATTGTTACTCGCGATCAGTGTATAATAATGGAATGTTGATATTTTCCTTAACAACTTGGGTGGATACACTGATGTAATGGCCCGTGCGCACGATTGGTAAATATATCTTCGCATCGTGCATCGCAGTTCGCAGTTTCGCACTACTTGTCATTTGCATCGACTCTAGCATATGCAAAATAAAATATACTTTTCCACAAACATTATACAGAGAAATAATCACGTTTTGTATAAAAGTAGACTCTAATTTTACGTATCCTAGAATCGATAATCCTGCGAATGGGCGACGGAGGCATTTCTGTCGACCGTGGCGCGGGAAATTTACGTATGTATGAGAAAATATTTTTTCTAAATGTAACTTACCACAACACGGTAGTACTTAACAATAATATTTTATTTAAAAGGGACTTCGTAACCCTAACATCTTCACTCTCCAAATCTTGACTATTTCTAATCTGTTGTATAAAATAAATACTTACACATTGAAGTAATATGCAAAATATTATTATTATTGTTATACTCAAATAGAGCGACGTGAGGAGAAATTCAGTATTGAATTGAATTATAGTTATACTGTTTAAAACCACTGAATCACAAAATAATGTATTATAGAAGTGTGGTTGGCATTCCCGCGAAAAAAGTGAGGTACTGTAACACGCTTTTCCTTACCAATAAAAGGTTACAGCGAATAAGCTACACAACATTTTATCTCTGTTTGGTACGCGGTAAAATTTCCTTGATAGACAAGAACAGATAGCAGCAGAAGAAGCATAGCATATCGTATTTTAAGTTCTAACACTGCGTAAGTCACTTTTGGCGACATTCGCTATTGTGTAGCATATCCATTGCATAACATTTTTATTAGGAGGTTGCTCTTGAATTGTTTAGTTTGTATAATATGATTTAGATACAAAGCACGTTAGGTCACGCCCTAGTGTCTGGCGTCTCGGCGGTGGTCGCGGTCCCTGTCGCGGTCGCGGTCGCGGTCGCCGGCGGCGGTGTCGCGGTCGCGCCGCTCGCGGTACCGCTCGTCGTAGTACGGCGCGGCGCTCGTCCGCTTAGCGACGGCGGGGTCCGCCGCGCCCGCGTCGGCTACCGCCTCCACTGGTGATTTGCGTGCTCTGAAAATATATAGATGTTTTTTTCTGAATAAAATATGTTGGCGACTGGCTGGATAGATCAGTGTTTTATACTTTTTCACTGTTTTCGAAATCTTTACTTTTCTATGTCATATTTTTGCTTATTGGTTTTGCATTTTATATTTTTGTAACACAATTTACCGGGTCTAAAGCTAATCGTACATTTGTACGAAATGCGGCGCGTACGGTGCGGACGAATGTGCAAGGTTTCGCATCATTTCATACAATAAACTCTATTATTATTTTTAACAAAAAAATTAAAACCGCCTTCCAAGGTAAAAACAATAGTAATATGAACTAAAAAGTATTAAATAACTCTTACTCTTTAATAGTGCCATTTTCAGAATTCGTCTAAATCTCAACTAAGTATTTCTTTACATACTACAGTCTTCATTACTTTGAAGTCGGTACCAGGCACCAGCTAATTTAATCGTGAGTTCAGTCAATGTCAGAATATCTGAAACTTTTGGGACTGGTACCGACTTCAATGTAATAAAGACTGTAGTATGTAAAGAAATACTTAGTTGAGATTTAGACGAATTCTGAAAATGGCACTATTAAAGAGTAAGAGCTATTTAATACTTTTTAGTTCATATTACTATTGTTTTTACCTTGGAAGGCGGTTTTAATTTTTTTGTTAAAAATAATAATTTCACTCTTTTTAGTTATCTACAAAATAAGGCTTTATGCGTAAATAACCAAGACGAATGTCAACTATTCACATTATGTTACTGTAAGCGAAATTGTGGTAAATGCTTGCAGTTATCTAAACGATGCTGCAATTTCCAAACTTTTATCTTTAAAGGTTCAGGAGTTCTATTAAGTGCCTTTGGACCAAGAGACACCTTCGTATGAAATTTCTCTTATTCGTAACATATGTTTAAGTTACTAGAAACAACATTTTAACCACTATGAGTGTTTAGATAAATTTCAAGGATTTCCCTCGATTGCTCATAGATCCCATCATCAGTTCACCACTTTTATGATTGTTATACAAAATTAAGATTATATCCTATACAAAAACACAAGAATTTTGAAAATCGGCGCACAAACAGCGAAACAATCATCAAAAACATCTGCTTCGATGCAAAATTTCACGAAAAGTACCAATAATTTGGTCATAATGTGATGACGCATGGTATAATTATGGTTGTGATGATGATCAATCAAATTGGTGTGTTGGCTTATGCTTTCAGTTGTTTAAACAACGCCGAAATCCCCGAACCTGTATCTATAAGGATTCAAAAGTTCTGTTCGGTATCTTCGGATCCAGGGTGTAACCTGGTGCGAACTCTTACTTTTTGGTAGCATTTACTTCGAACGCTTCAGAAAAAATCGAAATCACTATATGTTTCCATACAAATTTCAAGGAGTCCCCTCGATTCCTCATGGATCCCATCATCAGATCACCACTTTTGTGAACATGGTACCAAATTCGGATTCAACCCTGTACAACAACAAAAGAATCATGAAAATCGGTCCACAAACGGCGAAGTTATGGTTGAACATACAAAAAAAATATATATACAGACGAACATATCGCTGCCCCCACCGAATAAAATCGTAATCAAAAAATCTAAATTTTACAGGAAAAAATAAAAACGGTTTTTGGCTCATAACTTTTTAACAGGTTCACACAGGAAAATTATTTATATACCAAAAGAAAGCTAATTTTTTTTGCGATATCTTAATGTTTTTAAAAATATATAATGATATTTCTTACTGAGATTATAAGTCAAAAAGTATAATACCGAAATTTAAATAGAATTTTTGTCCGTAACACATCAATACGATATTATTCGGGTAAGTTGTCGACAACGAACTACACAGTAATAGTTGGATGCGATCCTATTGGCTGTTTTACAGACATGTTTACTGGCTCTGTAATCGACTGTTACCAATATATTCGACGCTAACAGTAAGTCACATGTTAATCGTAAAATATATTAACTTTATTATTCCATGGCAAGCGAAACATACTATAAATATGTAAAAATATAATACAGAATTTAAAAAACTTAAAATATATTGTAATAATTAACTGGATTCTTAAATAAAACCATTTTTTATTTTTATTTTATAGGTATTTTAATAATTTTATAACAAAAGGTAAGTATATAAAATTTTACAGTAATATAACAATCAGTTATCCTTTTTTTATACCTCCGAAGCAGAGTAGACAGAATGATAGAGTATGCCGACTTAGAACTGATGTAAAAAATTTTGAGTTTGACGTATTATGACAAAAGTCGTCGCTAGGGTCGTTACCTACAAATTTAGTTGTTTATATTTTGGCACATGCAAAGAAAACTGTCAGAATTCAATTTCAAAATCTTATTTTTAAAAATAAATTATACCAGCCAGCGCGCCAGCCTCTAACTTATCACCCCCAAACCCGACGAATTTGACAGATATTGAAACCTGTTCATTTCTTTGCAGTCGAACTACTGGTAGTTATGTCTATTGTGTCCGAAGCCTCATCTAGGTTTAATAACTAAAAAGGTCCAAACACCGAAAACAACATTTAAAAACTTTTTTAACTAATAGTCTGATTAACAAGTGCCATTTTCCTCAAAACCTGATCTAATGCACCGAAAATTATGATTTTGGTCTCATTCGATTTGGAATACCATGTAGAACATTTTATGAAAATTCCAAGAGGGGCTGAAAAAAATGCAAAAGTTATAAACAATTAAGTAAACATAAAAAGAAGGGTTTAGTTTTCTTTTTATATTTCGAAAACTATTTGAGTTAATCAAAATTTAAAAATAGATCCTTAAAGAGCAGGTATTTCCTAAAAAAAATCCTAGATCCTGGAACCTTATCAACAATCCTTATAACTTTAATTGAGCGGCGAAAGTAACGCGTAGTTCGGGTTTCGCGTGAATTGCCGCAATCTGCCACGTGAACTAAAAAATATATTTTAACTGATTAAATATTAATATAAAGAAATAAAAAAAATTGGGTACTAAGTAGACATATTAATAAACAATAATCCATCAACAAAAATAAATTATTATAATTTGTTTAATTGTTATGCTTTTGTTCATTTGTTATTAGTCACCATTTTAATGTTAACATAAAAACGCTGATTATTTCAAAACAAGAAATCTATAAATTTTTATTATTCTTTTGAGCTAATTTTAAAAGGGCTTAGAAGAGATATCCGGTGGAAAAATTCAACAATTTTGATTTTTCACTTTTTATGAACAATCAAAGGCATTCATTAAATTTTCATGTAAATATAGCAATTAGGGGTTTTTCATCAATAAAAATGATTATTTAAATTTTATTAGTTATAAATAAAAAAAATATATATTGTTATCTGGCTTCTAACAGTAACAAAACAAAATAGTAACAATAATTGGATATAAAAGTACCGTAATTGCTTTATTTACATGAATAATTTTGGAATGACTTTGAATGTTAATAAAAAAGTGAAAAATAAAAAAAAATGAATTTTTTCAACGGGAATCTCTTATATGGCCTATTAAGATTAGTTCTAAAGAATAATAAAAAAATCTAGATTTCTTGTTTTGAAATAATCAGCGTTTTTATGTTAACATTAAAATGGTGACTATTAACAAATGAACAAAAGCATAATAATTAAACAAATTGTGATAAATTATTTTTGTTAACGGATTATTGTTTATTCATAATATGTCTACTTAGTACCCAATTTTTTTAATCCTTAATATCAATATTTAATCACTTAAAATATTTTTTTAGTTCACGTAGCAGATTGCGGCAAATCATGCGAAACCCGAACCACGCGGTTTTACCGTTACTTTCGCCGCTCAATTAAAGCTATAAGGATTATTGGTAAGGTTCCAAAATCTAGGATTTTTTTTAGGAAATTTCCTGCTCTTTAAGGATCTATTTTTAAATTTTGATTATCTCAAATAGTTTTCGAAATATTAAAAAAAATCCAAGCCCTTCTTTTTATGTTTACTTAATTGTTTATAACT
Source organism: Polyommatus icarus (assembly GCA_937595015.1). Lineage (NCBI taxonomy): Eukaryota > Metazoa > Arthropoda > Insecta > Lepidoptera > Lycaenidae > Polyommatus > Polyommatus icarus. Next base: position 17,953,390 of record OW569323.1, on the reverse strand, counting down.
TTTGCATTTTTTTTCGCACTTCCGTAAACAAAATCACAAATGAAGATAATGTAAACAATTATTATTGCTTGACCTTCGAAACACGTGACGAGGTTAAGGCTATCACTTTCTTTTATATGCCGACAAAGCGAGAGCAATGTATAGTACTTTTTGATGCAAGCATTAGCAAATTGTCGCAACCTGTAAAGTAAACCCTTGTCGCAATGTACGCAAAGTACTATCGTGAGATGCATTACTACATTCATGTAGGTCCGCTTTAGACAGTATTCTATAATAACCATTATTACTTTTAGAACATAAAATCGCAATATATAATTACTAAAAATATGAAATGTACTTTTTACCCGAATAATATGGTAATGTCCTGACTGACATCTGTTTTTAGCCGCCTTTTGTTTTTTGGTACCGGAATATAATATTTTATAATATAATAAATAATAATATTAATATTTAATAGTAATGTAATATTTTATTGTCATAGTGTTCGTCGTAAAGTTTGTTGCTTATGCGTAGGCGAATAATACATGTATGTTTATTACAAAATATCTATCTCAAAAACTATCAGTCCGACCGCTATGAAAAAAATTCACGAGGTGGAATTGGCCTTCAAAAGCAATAATCCGTTATAAAAGCACTTCTATAGTAATAGTCGATTACGATACTATTCGGTGGGGGCGGCGATATAACCTCCTCCTTTTTGGAAATCGGTTAAAAATGCAGCGCGTTCGGCGCGTGCGTGCTGAGAAATGTGCGCTAACCTTAATACTGACCTTTCCTCCCGACTGTGTCCTCTGTTGTAGTGATCGGCACGTTCACGGTCCCTTGACCTCGACCTGTCCCTCTCACGCTCGCGGTAATCTCTGTAGTAACTGTAACAAACAACATGAAATTCGTTGTTACACGCAGAACATACGCACACATAGCCTCATATACTTTGAGGGGCAAGTAGGTAGATTCTGGTACGTAATCTTACAACAATACAGTTTCAATACGGATCCAATACAATTTCCATAAGGAAATTGTATTTATACATATAAATGTAAACTAGGTATTTTCATAAAATATCTTCTTGTTTGATAGGATCCGCACTGAACCAAAGCTGTATTAGTGTTGAATTCAACTAGCAGAGTTGTACAGGTTTCTACAAAGGCTGTCACCCGTATAGCCCTGCTTTACAGTAGGTAATAAGTCTGGTAATAGGTAATAGGTGATGACGTGCGTGTATTGTATCGATAAGGTGAAGCAAACGCAAGGCAAGCATCAGGCACGGAACTACTTATCGAAACTTACGCGTCACGCTCGCGCTCACGGTCGCGATCTCTCGACTTTTCCCTGTATCTGCAAGCAAATTTCAGGTTAACTGAGACGAATTATAATAGTTACTACCAACAAAACAAGTTTTGGATATGCTATAAGTTTTCCCAGATACCTACTTGCAGTTACTCGGCAATAGAAAAAGACGTTTAATACATGTTGCATATTAAACAACTTTTTTTAAATTCTCTAAGCTCGTCAAAGCTAACACAGTATAGGCCAAGCATAACTTTAAAATCGCTTGTCAAAACTTGACTAGACAATCGTGAATAACAACCGCATAATGTAAAGTCTAATCGCAATCTATTAATAACAAGCCATTGACATAGCAAGATCACTGATCTACCAATAGGATGTCCCCGTGCGCGCACTTGCCCCACTAAAGATCTAAAAACCGGCCAAGTGCGTGTCGGGCCACGCGCAATATAGGGTTCCGTAGTAGGGTTGCTGAGGATTCCTCTTCCGCTTCCTCATAATGAGGAAGTTCCGCAATATTTTGGGTTCCTCAACCGCTACCGCATCCTCATAAATAAAATAAAAAAATCCTCTTCCGCTATCGCTTCCTCAAAATTTAAGAGGAATTTATGAGGAATTTCACTGCGCATGCGCGTCGCGTATCCAATCATGGCAACGCACACGCCAGAGCGCGAGAATTGTTGCGAGAATTGTATCATTCACTCAACTTTTTTGAAGTGAAAACTTCTTTAGCGGCGTTGAGCACCTTTGTGGAATGGGTATACTAATACAGTTTGAAACTCGCGTCAGATTCTCATGCTGATCGAAAACCCATAGAAAAAGCGTAGGACGGTTGGAGAGTAGTGTTTTGTGTCGAACTCGAACTCGGAAACTCGAAAACTCGAATTGTAAGGGTTTCGATTAATTAAAAAAATCGATTTTTTAAAAATTGATTTTCATAAAAAATGGGTTAAAAAAATGCACAACGTTAATAATCAAGTTTTCACTTCTGCCGGCACTCCCGGAGTGCAACTGTGTGCCGAGTGTGAGTTTTTTGTTTCACATTGGACCGTGAACACGTTTGGCGTTTACTAAGATTTTGTATGGGATTACTCACTGGGCTGGGCTCACTCCCGTCACCCGTGAGCAGGTGGCGCTGTACAGATCCCATACAAAATCTTAGTAAACGCCAAACGCGTTCACGATCGAATGTGAAACACAAAAAATTTACACTAGGCACACAAACTCCTCATTAAGACCGGGCTGCCAAAAATATCAAAACACGCAAGCCCCGCCTACATACCCCGCTATCCTCCAATCGTGATACAATAATTCCATGAATCGTGCTCCCGGGCAATGTGTTTTAGGCTGCAGCTAATAGTGAACAATATCGCGTAACAACGGTTCCCGCATTATAGCACGAAAATAAAGGTCGTAAGTCCCAAAACAGTTTTTTGATGATTACTTAAAAACTAAATACAATACTAATATTTACTTTAGCTATGATTTTACAAAGTGTATGATTGTAGTAGTGCAAGTTATTTGATGATAGTAACTGAATAAGTTCGTTGAAAAGCCCAGAAATATTCATAATTTCGAAAAATAAAACTATCGAGTCAAAATAAGTGAATCGTGTTTTCCGTTAGGCTAATATCAGATAAATATACAATGATTAAATAAATCTCAATTTCATTTAAGTCAATCGTCTTCCGGGATCTTAATACTTATTAGAAAACACAGCAAAATTTGACAGCTCGCTCTTAACTGCTGGACCGATTTTGATGATTCTTTATTGTGTGTGTTTCGAGAATGGTTTAGATTCATAGTTTGGTCCACTGGAAAATGCCCTTTTAATAATTTTTTGTGTATTGTTATGTACAGACAGGACAAATTCTTTTGGGTTGGGTCCGCTAGTATTTATAATTTCTTATCACCCTATTCCTCATCCGCTTCCTCATCCGCATCCTCTTCCTCATAAAATATCCTCTTCCTCATCCGCATCCTCTAAATTTGCGCGTGACAATTCCTCTTCCTCCTCCTCTTCCTCATAATCACTTCCTCAACAACCCTATTCCGTAGTACCACTATGACAATTTTTTTATGGTCAATGAATGTATATTTATAGCGTGTTTTCCACTACTAACAACATCATCTCAGTTACTTTCAAAGGAATTTGAACGAAAAGTTCCATTTATACTTCGCCGAATACATTTTTATTAGTTGATCGACTATTACTCAATAACTCACGAAGTCTTCTTAGCCGTGATAGTTTTGCTTTTAAATTCAGCATATTTCCTACTCCCGTGAATTTTTTCACATTTCCAGAACCAACCGGTTAGCTGGTAGAAGGGGGACTTTAACGATTTTTTCCACTTTAAAACTTAATATTTCACAAACGGATCCCTAAAACGGAAAATGATCTATGAATACTCGCAATATTTTTAAAAAACCTATTCAACGACACCCCACACAATGGACTGGGCGCGAAAAAAAATTTTCATCCCCGCTTGATGTGTAGGGGAGGTACCATAAAGAAAAAAGGTTTTTTTACAATTTCATGTACCATTTTGTTGCCATCATTTATATGTGTATTCATACCAAATTACTGCTTTGTAGGTCCTATAATCTCTGAGTAAAACCGCGGACAGACAGACAGACAGACAGACAGACAGATAGATAGACAGACGGACAGACGGACGGACAGACCGAAACTATAAGGGTTCCTTGTTGACTACGGAACCCTAAAAATCAAGCACTAACATTCTTCTTTACATCGTCAGATGATCTTAATATTGTGCGTGGCCTACTAATAAAGATACAGCGTATTGGAGTATCGCCGTCTTTGCTGCTATGTAAATATTTTTAGCAATAAAGGACCGTCCGAACTGCGAATTTTAATGGCGCGGATTTTACTCGCACGATTTTCATCAATGTATAACAGAAGTGCGTAAAAATCCGCGCGATGGAAATTCGCAGTGCGAACAGTCCCCTAAGAGCTAGTACACAATACACATGGAACGTTGCGTCAGCGTTGCGTCGACAAAGCGCTGCCGTTGCGTTGTTTTACATACAAATAACCAAATTGTTCACACGGCGCGCTGCGTCGTCGCAACGCGCACATGACGAACAGCAGCCCCAGAGACGAAGCGGAAGGGACTACTTCGTAATAACGCTGCGATGACGCAGCGCCCGTGTGGCCGGCTATGCGTCAAACATCAGCGCTGCGTCGACGCAAAGCGCCCTGGCCCGTGTGGACTGGCTCTAAGGATGTAAACATATTGCACTAACCGGTCCCGCTCCTCCCTGTCGCGCGATCTGTCGCGGTATCTGGACGCGGACCGCTCGCGGCGTCGCGGCGCACGGTGATGCGTGCGAGCATCCCGCTCCCGAGATCGCGAGCGCCGCCGCTCTCCGCTGTAGGATTTCGTCTCAACACCGTGTAGAGTGTCTTGGAGTGACGATATCAGTATCTTACACCGGTCATCGTGGGCCACCTGTAATTTGTTAAAAAAAATATGTCAAAATTTATGAAATCACATTACAAATCTTCACTAATAAAAATATCTTACAGTGATATTAAACGGAAGACTAAACTGGACAATTGCTATAAAAGCACATGAAGATACGTGTTAGCGGATGTCAATGGACAAGCTACATAGTATTATATTTATTTTATTTAAATCTGTATATTATGTTAGTCACTATATATAAGTTTAATTAGTGATTATTATATTTTGAATAGTAATAACTAATAAGTAAGGTAATTGATTTCGACAAATAGTTAGAAATGGACAGGAGGATTATTTACTTCCGTTATAACTTCCTCTTCTCTTAATTAAGTAAATAATTATCTTAAATATGAGAAGTACATTAATTAATATTTAGAATTACATACATACCTACTTATTCTTAGCCATTCCTAATTTTTAATGTATTCTTTAATGATTTTACTATATTTGAATTGTCAACGGAAGTTAGTTTCTTTTGTGTAAAATGGTATAAAAGCCAGCCATATTGCATTGATGGAGGCATTCTGTAAATAACTTGAAATCTGTAAGGTGAAAAACTCTGCTCGAATAAATACCGCTCAATGTTAATTATTCAAGACTTTTACTACTCCCTAATATACGCAAACAAGAACAAATATTTAACAAAACATTGCCGAACTAAAAGAAGAGTAATTTAGTTGCCAGTCTTAAAGAATTGCAGAGTAACAAAATTAATAGTATGTTAATCTACGAATAATAAAAACTAAATAAACCTAACTCCCATACTTTCATTGTTTTGAATTTGGTTCTCAAGGTTCTTTTCGCACACTAAAATAATATGGCAATAGGCTCTACGAAACACTACATTCAAATTCACAAAGTAAAGCTGTTGATTGTCACAAATTCTTGCATGTATTCGGGTCTCTTTTTGCATAAAGTATGCATGTATTTGGATCACATTTTGTAGAATCGGAACAAATTTTTAGACACAGTTACTCTTCCTTAGTTTTTATTATTCGTAGGTTTCTTGCCTAAAAAGTTAATATACCTTGCTCTGTTTAATGAGCGAGATGGCTGTAACTAGCGTCTCTATGGCGGACGCGTACTCTCCCGCGGCGGCGTCGCTGACCGCGCGGGCGATGGCGCTAGACGACACGGTGCGATTGCGGCCCATCACCTCCTCAAACTCCGCCTCGCTGATCGCGGGCATGTGGTGGGCGATCGGCGCGTGCGCATGCGGTAAGGGGCGTGGCTCCGCACCCCCGTAGCTCTGAACATAATAAATTGTAGATTATTTACGGACGCATTGATGATGATTAAACTTCAATTGAAAGAAGATTTCGACAGATTATGTATGGGGGGTCATAATCATATTTGTTGGCTTTTACTGTTAAATTATATTTCTAAATTAACAGTTAATTTTGCTAAAACCGTATAACTAAATATAGTTACCTTACCATACCTACTGTCTGTGTTGGAGCGAAGTAATTAATGGTAAAAATCAGCCAAGTGCGAGTGGGACTCACACACAAAGGGTTCCGTACCGTTATAGAGCAAAAATAGGCCCAAAATTGTGTTTTTGTATGGAAGCCCCCCTTAAATTTTTATTTCATTTAAATATTATTATTAATTAAAGTACACATATATTTAAGACCTTTGTGAAAATTTCAAGTGCCTACCTATTGCTATTATTGATATTGAACAAAAAAGGCCGGAAAATTCAAGTTTGTTGTATGGCAACCCCCCTTAAATATTAATATATTTTTGTTTTAAGTATTTGTTGTTATAGCGGCAACAGATATACACAATCTGTGAAAATTTCAGATGCCTAGCTATAGCGGTTCTTGAGATACAGCCTGGCGACAGACAGACAGACAGACCTTAGTAATAGGATCCCGTTTTTACCAAAGGGGTACGAAACCCTAAAAAGGTACCTAGTTGTGAGATAGGTACGTGTCTTTATTACTTTTTATCAAAGTAATTACCTAAATCCGTCAAAGAAATAAGCACATTTTTTTTATGATACCCGCAGTAGGCAAAATAGGATTCAAAACTTTTCAGCACTTTTGCTCTGGGCTGTTCAAAAATTGACCACTTATTTTTGGAAAGTGGTCATACTCATAATATGGAGGTCGACTACGTGCATCATACATGCAGCTATTAAAGCAGCGTGAGTGAATGGAAGAAGATTTTTACAGACGCTAGCCGCTTTTCACGAGTTTTTTTTTTTATTTCTTAATTTAATTTAATTTTATGCTTTTTTACTTGTGTTGATTATAGTGCAGAATAATCCCTATCAACAGGATCATATCCTATGATTACCATCTATTCATGAAAGTCCTTTTCGATAAGGCCATTAATATGAGCCCAAACACGAAACCTCCAATTTAGGTTTATAAGGAGCTCGGTTTTTATATTATACTCGTAATCCAGGTGATGCTGCAGCAGCAGCATGTAAATATTTACTGTTTATCTACGTCTTACTGGCTGAAACCTCTACTCTAAGTTGGCGAGGAGTTGGATATCCTATTGAGTACCAGGTGATACTGCAGCACCAGGTCAACTTTCCATTAATGTGTTTATGTATAGGTATTGTATATTCACAAATCACAAATGTTACGAACTATAACACCCCTCTTTTGGTCGGGGATTAAAAATGAAATATTAAACCCATCAAAAGTTTAATGCTAACGGCCTTTCATGAACCAGATAAACCCTGATTTTTCAGCACTGAGCAAACCTGCTCAGTGCTGAAAATTCAGGGAATCAACTCTCGAATCTCGATCGTGTCAGCTTATAACAAAAAAACTAGATCAAAATCGGTCCACCCGTTTGGATGCTACGATGCCACAGACACACACACAGACAGACAGACACGTCAAACTTATAACACCCCACTTTTTTGAAGGGGCTTAAAAATCCAGAGCAAAACGATATTCAAAGTTCAAACCCACCTTCAGTTAATTTACATGAATAACCTGAAATAGAGCTTTCTACGAGCGTATTCCTATTTAAGTATCGCAAAAAAGAAGGATCTCATGAAAATGTGCGAAAAACTCATTACTCCCGAAGAACTCCATGCGTGGAGACGAGATATGAAGACACACAGCCAACAACCGGCTTTTTTCAGAGTGAGGAGTAATAAATAGTACTGTTTTTTGTTAAATTTCTTCAAAATAAATTGATTAAAATACAAAATACGTCGTTACGTATACGTAAATTTGTATGGACGAAACCCCAATAAGTCGGCACCCTACGTAAGTTATATATTTTTTATAAAAAAATTAACCACTTTAAAGACTTAAAAATATGTTTTTATTTTAAAAGAATGTATATGCTTTTAAATTAAATATTAATTTTGATGTTTTTATTTGAATTAAATATGTATTTTTGTTCTTGAACCTTTAACATTGAATATCTCGAAAGTAACAATTTCACACTTATTGGGTTTTAGCACTATACCCTCGATGTATCATAGTTATTAAGACATTTAACCAATAGTAATTAGTAATAATAGTTATACCTGTGGCGGTCGTCCGTAGGGTTGTCTAGCGCCGGGGGGCGGGCCTTGCGCGGGCGGCGGGCCGCCGTGAGCCGGGTGGCCGTATGGACCGCCTGGACCTAACAAATATAAAACAGATTATGTACCATCGAGGAAATTGATGTCAATTCAATGTTAATTGTAATCTGTCGCCTGGGTTTGACGTAACGCAACCAAACTACGTAGGTCCCCGATCTGCAAAGGAATAAACTTATCTGATAGTACAATTTTTATACATCCACTACAGACGGCTACAATATAACTAAAAAAGTTTATGACAAACCTAACCTAACCCAAGTAGACACAATTAATATACAGTCTCAGGGAGTTTTGTTGGTGACCGACACAGAAATAAATCAAAATAGAACTTCTAAGCAGGTGGAGTACGCGTTTCAATCTTGCTCTGTCGTGCAAGATTCGTTGAACGTTTATTCAGTCAGCGCGCACGTCTCGACTTGATTACCCGGAGGGGCTGTGCAAAAGTCATTGTGCAGTATCTAATTGTAAAAACGTACAAAGTACGAAAGTGAATCTTTTAAAAGGAGGTATTTCTTGCCACGGGTAAGTTATTTGTTTTAATTTATTAGTTTTTGCTTTTGCAAAGCTAAAATTGACACGAGCGATTCCTTAGCAACGCAAGCGCGTCGCCGTCCTATCTTGATTTATTTCTGTGGTGACCGATTATAAAATACAGTATGTATTTTAATAATAAATGATTATATGACATTATTTTTCGCTTTTTCTTGCTTCTACTGTTGAATGAATATAATATGTACTCAGTACCTCCTCAACTGTGTTGTGTAGAACTAACTGTGCTTATTACAACTTATCAGGCCACATCTATATTATTAATTATTATTGTTGCACAACTTAGATCCAGTCAGCCAGTCCACACGGCACGTTGCTTTAGCGTTGCGCCATCGCAGCGTTATTACGAAGCAGTCTTAACGTCAACACCCCCTCCCGCTTCGTCCCGGGGGCTACTGTCCGTTATGTGTGCGTTGCGCGTTGCTGTTACGACGCAGCGCGCCGTGTGAACACCTTGGTTATTTGTATGTAAAACAACGCAACGGCAGCGCTGCGTCGACTCCACGCTAACGCAACGCGCCGTGTGGACTGGCCATTACCTGGCGGCACAGCTTGCGGCGGCGGCTGCACGCCCGGCGCGGGCTGCACTGGCGGCTGCTGGTTGAAGAACGCTGGGTTCACGTGCGGCGCCGGCGCACCCGGGCCTATGCCTGGATATACACAAATTACTCAAATGACGTTTGCAATGCATCAGACATTTTCTGACGTGGGAGAGCCATGCTTCGGCACGAATGGGCCAGCTCGACCGCAGAAATACCACGTCCTCACAGAAAACCGGCGTGAAACAGCGCTTGCGCTGTGTTTCGCCGAGTGAGTGAGTTTACCGGAGGCCCAATCCCCTACCGCGAAACATGCCAACTTTGCCCGCTTTTTTCGAATAATTTTAATTCTTGTAAAAAAATGTATGGAAGTGTAAGTTTTTTTTTTTGCCCTCTGCAACTACAAGGCTTCATGTGCAGGTGTAGGAATGTCAAAAATATTACTTCTGTTCATTTAATTCTATTTATGATTGATTTTCATTGACCTTGATTTTTGACGTAAATATGAACTTTGCGCAGGTGGCATCAAAATCCAATGAAAGAATTTTGGAAAAGATGGCGTTTACTATAAGCATTTAAACGATATCGCGAATAATATCCTACTAAATTGACTGGGCAATGTTACCCTTACATTTTTTTCCTTTTCCATACAATTTGCATTTTGGTCTGTATGATATGATAAACGTGTGATATTGTGCTGTAGTCAACGAATAACAAAACTACAGGAAATGTAACTCCCATACTTCAACCGTTTTAAATTTGGCTCCTTTTCGAACACTAAAATATGACAATTTAGATTCTCGCCAAGGTCGTTTCCCAGGTAACGTATCATAATATTGCGCGCTAGACGACAGCCTGCGCGGTTATTATCAATGTCACAGTTATGAAATAAAGCGGATGGCATTATGCAGTATACACCAAACATATCTACTATCACGAAGAAAGGAGTACATACTCGTAATTATTATTTTAAAATCAAACATTTTCCTCTGATCCTTAAATCGTCGATAATAATAATATATAATAATTTTGAACAAACCGTGTACGACTCGGACGAATTTAAAACTATCCAGAGCACCCAGACAAGACTTTTTCAGACTACAAAAATATATGTGCTAAATTATTTCAGAACTAGCGCGACTTCGTCCGCGTGGACTTCAGTTTATAGCGCGCGGTGTCAACAAAATTGGTGTCAAATTTAAAATCTTTTTAAACCCTGGTACCCCTCAAATCAAAATATCTAAAAACAGCTGTGCAGTGCGCACATAATATTTCATTTTTTTATATTATACCTAAAGCTTATTTAGCCCCCCATTACACAACTTTAGCTTTACCTATAAACTATTTAGCATTGGTAGGTTTAAGGTTTCGTCACTCATCACAGCGTAGATAAAGTACTGAGTACTGACTACTAAGTAGAGTAGTGAGTTATTCATTATTTATAAACGTGCATAACAATCGCAAAAATCGAAAAACGGTACTTAACTTGGTACCACCTCTTATAGAAAGATGCACGAGCAAGCGATATCGCGATGTAGGAGACGCACGGCGCCATCTATTATGATTTTTGGAACTAACTTAATTTGAACAAATTTACGCATTTTCACCCTCTTACAACCCCTTTTTCCGGTTAAAAAGTAGCCTATGTCCTTTCTCAGGCTTTAGACTATCTGTGTACAAAATTTCATTACAATCGGTACTGTAGTTTTGGCGTGAAAGCGAGACAGACAGACAGACAGACAGAGACACTTTCGCATTTAAAATATTAGCAAAGATTATTACAGAACTGAAATAAAAAACTTACGGCACAAATGCTGATTTTCGTAATCTCTTTAATTTTCGGTCATTACTCATACAAAATATATCATGACTAGTGCCCGGAAAAATATGTACAAAAAATCCAAAATATGTACATAAAATATGGACTAAAAAATCGAAAATATGGAAAAATATGGAGTATTAAATAGAAATATGGAAAAAATATGGAGTATAAAATTCCAAAAATTAAACGTTGTTTTAGTGTTATAGGTAAGAAAAGAGTCACTCGTGACAGTTAACAAAGAGATAGAGGCCAGAAATATGCTATGCTGGCTTTGCCTTTGCATATTTGGTAGGCCAGAAATATGCTATACTGGCTGTGCCTATGCATAAATGGTTTGGGAATAAACATATGTGACAGTATTAACTGTACAACTTGCATGACATGCTGATCATAATATTGTAACCATGACAGCACGTAACGCACGCATGCTGCATGATTTGACGTGGGAGAGCCGTGCTTCGGCACGAATGGGCCGGCTCGACCGGAGAAATACCACGGGCTCACAGAAAACCGGCGTGAAATAGCGCTTGCGCTGTGCTTCGCCGAGTGATTGAGTTTACTGAAGGCCCAATCCCCTATCATTTTCCTTTCCCTGCCCTTCCCTCTTAGGCCGGCAACGCACCTGCAGCTCTTCTGATGCTGCGAGTATCCGTGGGCGACGGAAGTTGCTTTCCATCAGGTGACCCGTTTGCTCGTTTGCCCCTTATTTCATTTTAAAAAATGATCGTCTTGGGTTCGCTTAATATTGGCTAAATGATCCCTGCACGTCACCACTCACAATACGCGAGAGGAACGAAATACGCAGCCGCATGGTGGCGGGAACGTTTTTTTCTTGTATTTTAGTGAAAATATGGACGATTGTGACATTTTCTTGCAAAATATGGACTTATCTTTGTAAAACCCTAAAATATGGAAAAATATGGAAAATAAAACTTGGGATTTCAAAGTCTAAATATGATAATTCGTGTAAAAACACATTCCCTAATCAAGACTATTAAAGTGTATGCTACATAAACGAGTAATCTGGCTCGGCATCCAATTCAGTTCGTTTCTAACTAAACGAAGTACAAACGGCATTATAAAAATAAGATACTCCATACTGATGTCAGTCAGACCCCCGGTTATGAATTATGATTAAATTGTTACATCTTGCATAACACTGTCCATGGCGACTTTGTAAAAATTTTGTAATTATATTATTTTTTGATTATTGCATTTTAACAATAACATGTAAACTTAATAAGACAAACACAAAGAGACCAGCTTAATTTTACGCAAATACCCTGGCATCCAACTTAAATAAACCATCTTTTTGGGCATGTTTTTGGGTCGGAAAAAATACAAGAACTTTACCTAAGCATAATTTAAAAAAAATCACTTACTGATGAAACTTGAAAGGTTATTCCTGTATTAAAAGTCGTATCTGTGTGACTTCTACACCATTTCACAGGGCATTTAGGCATTTTAACAACGAAAATTTTGTAAAAAGCTACGTAAAAAGTAAGTAAACCAAAAGTAAACAAATTGTAAAATGAGTTTGACAATAATTATCATGTCAACCTGGTTGAACGTCACTCGAGTATATATACACGAAAAATGTGTACCGAACACATGCATAAATGTGCATGTATTCGGGTCACATTTTGTAGCCATTTGGTGCACTTTTTTGGACGGAGTTACTCTTCCTGTAGTTTAAAGTTCACTGGCTGTAGTTCATTTATTGGGACCGTATTTACCCATTCATTATGATTATTCATAAATCAATAATTCTTGAGATAACCAGGTAACTCGCGTAAGGTTGTTAGGAATGAAATATAAAATATTGAGACGAAGGGCATGTTTCACCACTTACTGATAAGTTGTAGATATAGCCTCTCCAGCACTTATCAGTAAGTGGTAAAACAGATCCTTATTTTAAAAATAGCGTACAGAATATGAACCTTATTTTTAACATAAAATAACGCGCAAACTATCTCTTTAAATTTAAGAGGCGAAGATAAAACATAATGTAAATCGGTAGAGACAGACAACAAAGCAGACTAAAACAGATTTGCCAACCCTAAGCATCTAAAATAAAGTAGTTGCGGACTTAAAAAATAAGAAAAAAAAGTTACAATAAAATGAATAGTCAAGAACTGAAAAAGTAACACCAAACATACAGATAGAGCTATAACAATCCACAGAACCACAAAAAAAGAAACAACAAGGTTTCTAAAGTAACTAAACTTTGGAAACCCTTTCCAAGCTGACCACTCACCATCAGGAGACCTGGTAGCGACTATTCCTTTGAAGACAAAAAATTTTATTGAGAAGTCGTATGGGGAGACATACATAGATAAATGTCAGGAATTTCAGTTCAAATTTCAAATTCAATTTGACAATGTGTTACTAAATTGTGCGAGTGTGTATTTGCTGTGTGATAAATGGCAATGAAAAAGCATTTAAATTAGAATCGAGATTGTCCTCTCGAAATAATGTAGGTTATAAAATATAAGATCCTTACCTGGATGCTGGGGCATGGGGCCAGGCCTCTGTGGCGGCCCCTGCTGGTGCGGAGGCATTTGGTGATGTGGTGGTGGCATGCCTTGGCCTGGACCCTGGAAATATAAAATATCATCGAATTGAGAAACCTTATCCTTTTTGTAAGTTGGTTAAAAATAAAAAAAAACTTGAGAGGTGTCAAGGGACACCCGGATGGAACGAGGTTATAAAAAAATTAATGAGAAGTATCACCACCCCACCCAGCTACAAAAAATTTAAATTTCCCGCCATAGAGGAATGGTAGAATTTTAAATCTCCCGCCAGTTGACGTTATCGCCACATCAACGCCCTCTGTACTTAGTACTTCGCAGGTACGAAAAGTGTCATTACAACTTTTTCCGTCTAGCCCCCTTTCGCAACGCGCGATAAGGAACTTCCTTCCAATAGCAATAATTTGTGTAAACCTACCGCATGCGGCGGCGGCATGGGATGCGGCATCTGGTGCTGCGGCGGGCCGTACTGCGGCGCGGGCGCGGCCTGCATGTGCGGGGGGCCACGCGCGGCCCACTCGCCGCCCCGCGGGCCACCCGGCCCGCCCGGCCCACCGGGCCCCGGCCGCTGCATCTGCGGCGGGCCTTGGAACTGGAAATTTAATTGCTATTTTTTAAAATTAGAATTCTTATCGATTTGTGTTTACATTACACATAGCTAAAGGTTCCGACTATTTACATGTTTACTTTTCAGTTTTCATGTTACAGTTTCAGTGGTCAGGGAATTTTATTGTAACCACATACCATGATTACAATATTCCTTATAGATTAGGCATAAAATTTAAAATCCTAGGACATCAACAAGAGAATTGCTCATGGGCCATGGCAATTGGCAACAAAATAACAAACCTGCATCGGTGGTCTATGCTGCGGAGGCCCCTGGTGGGGCGGGGGCCCCTGATGTGGGGGCATATGGTGCGGCGGGGGGCCCTGGTGCTGCTGCATGTGGTGCGGCGGCGGGCCGTGCCCCGGGTGCCCCGGCGGGGGCCCGCGCATCTGGTGGTGAGGTCCCGGTCCCGGCATCATCATACGAGGCCCGTTAGGCCCGGGCCCGTTTGGTCCACCACCAAAGAATTCTAGAAGCGAAAAGAATATCATAACATACCTTTATCCTATTTGACACAGCAATGAGGAAATATAACGCGGTTGAGCCAGTAAACTACAAGAGTACGAGAGTTATGTATACATATGTAGAGTTACGAGAGCTACATCTCTTCCTTTGCCTTTGTTTATAACGCACAAATAAATAGCTTCTGCAAAACTGGCTAAATGACGATCGTAAACGACTCAGTTTGAAAAATGACAATCAATTATTATTTTTAACAAAAAATTAAAACCGACTTCCAAGGTAAAAACAATAATAACATGAATGTGAACTAAAAAGTATTAAATAATTTTTACTATCTAATAGTGCCTTTTTCCGAATTCGGCTAAACCTCAACTATTTCTGTACTCAATCTTCATTATTTTGAAGTCGGTACCAGATAGCTGAATCTTCAGTCCTCTGACAGTATATTTAAAATTTTTGGAACTGGCACCGACTTCAAAATTATGAAGATTGAGTACAGAAATAGTTGAGGTTTAGCCGAATTCGGAAAAAGGCACTATTAGATAGTAAAAATTATTTAATACTTTTTAGTTCACATTCATGTTATTATTGTTTTTACCTTGGAAGTCGGTTTTAATTTTTTGTTAAAAATAATAATAATTTCACTCTTTTTAGTTACACTAGTAGATAAATCTTCGCGTATATTTTACGTATCTTATTACAATTTGTTAAGAGTCACAACTCACACTCACAAAATAATATAATATTATCAGTGAAGTGAACATATTGTGCTAAGTAATTTAACAATTTTAAAATTTCAAGCCCGAAGCGGTCACCGGCGATTGCGATAACAATAGAAAGGCTATTGTGTCTCGTTTTTCCACGATCGAAGGATCTATCAGATAAAAAATTGTACAAACTTGCATAGGATGTAGCGTAGCATAATATTTAATATTATCATAATTATTGACAGCTGTTCTTGTTATCAAGAATTCAAATCGATAGGTACTTAGTGCACCATCTATCGATTAATAAGTATAACTAATTAAAAAGACACTTAATGACTTTGTTTTGTTTAAATGCTCTTTTTAAAATAACTTTATTTTAATTCTATTTGTCTATTAAAATTTTATAAAGTAGTAAAGTATTCGATCTGTATATTATAAAGTAGTTAGTAAAGTATTCGATATTCTGTCTTCGCGCGGCGGCGCTGGGCGGCGACCGACGCCGACCGCCGTGTATTAAAAACAAACAGGTGTTGTTAATTGTTATACAGTACATCATTATTATTATTAGTATATCCATACCTATGCCTTGTACTATTATCTATTCTGTGCCATGAGACATTCGTGGCCTTAACACGACGTGGTAATGATGATGATGACAATGATGATGATGATGATTATGATGATGAATATGAATTGCATAGTAGTTTATGCTTTCTGTTCTTAAAACAACGCCGAAACTCCCAAACGTGTATCTATAAGGAATCAGGAGTTCTCTCAGCATCATCGAAACCATGGTATACCTTGACCCAATATTTGACTTTTTGGTAGCGTATTCTTAGTACACTTCACATAAAACCAAAATCACCATATGTTTCCATATAAATTTCGAGGAGTTCCCTCGATTACTCATGGATCCCATCATCAGGTCACCACCTTTGTGAAAATGGGACCAAATTGGAGTGAAACCTAATACAACAAAACAAAAATTTCGAAAATCGGTTCACAAACGGCGGAGTAATCGTTGAACATACAAAAATAAAAAAAAAAAAAAAAAAAAAAAAATATCCACAGCCGAACATATAACCTCCTCGTTTTTTGGAAGTCGGTTAAAAACGTAGCTTGGCCCCACATTAAAATACATATTTTGTTTGGGCCCCATAGGAAAGGTTGCCTTTTGCCCTATCGCCCGGGGGCTTCGTATAGAGTATAGACTATAGTTGATACGGCATATACGAAGGTGGCCTTAGTAGAAGGTAGACATAATATTAGGATTAATCCTTCGATCGTGGAGAAACGAGACCCAATAGATTTATATTGTTATTATCGCGGTCGCCGGTAGCTGCTTGGGGCTTGAAGCATTAAGATA
Source organism: Polyommatus icarus (assembly GCA_937595015.1). NCBI lineage: Eukaryota > Metazoa > Arthropoda > Insecta > Lepidoptera > Lycaenidae > Polyommatus > Polyommatus icarus. The sequence continues at coordinate 17,936,470 of OW569323.1, read as the reverse complement.
TTTACCTCCTGGGTGCGGACCGGGTGGCCCACCTGGGTGACCTCCTCTCATTCCGGGGTTATTGGGTCCGGGTGGTGTAGACCTCGTCTTAGACTGACTCTCAAATTGGTTTAACGCCTGAAATTATAATGTCGATTTTATCATATTATTTTGACATTATACAGAATGAGTTTACTTGTATGTTTTTTTTTTTTACTATACCACATTTATTTTTAATGATTTTTTTAGATTTACGCGAATACTGTTAATATTTTTGACACTGATTTTTTGCGGAGCCTAAACTTATACATTTCTTTTCAAATATATCGAAAATTATGTTTTCACCCAACTACTACAAAAAAATTCAGCTTTGAAAGCCTGGCCAGAGTATCTACTAGACTAGAATATATAACAGCTCTATATGTTAGTAGTTTAGTCCAGTCGCATGTCAGAAATTCTTTCATCGACTTGACTCGCTTGCTCCTTGTCTTCTTCATCGGTAAAATTCGGTAAAAACAATTGATATGTCGTACTCGATTTGTGAAGCTGATGAATGATAACATTTCTGTGCGTTTGTGCAAATTAATCAGCTATAGGTCAATAACCGAATTTCTCTATCCGGCGACCGAAATTGATTACACCCACCGAGTAGATTGGCGAGACAGTGCTGTCGGCCAATTTGATTGGCTGAGAGCATTGTCTCGCCACTCGGTAAGGGTCAATTTATACTAGCGCAGAGTCGAAGCGCATCGAAGGGAATTATCAAAACTGAACATACCAAATTCAACCTTAACTCCGAACCATTACCACACATATTACTTATGAGAATTTAAAAAGGCGGGCGCATCGGCGCGCACTCCCGCGAATTCGCTTGAATTTGTTATGTTCAGTTTTAATAATTCGCTTCGATGCGCTTCGACTCTGCGCTAGTATAAATTGGCCCTAAGTGTAATCAAAGGCTAACGGGATTTAGAAATAACATCCTAATTTTAAAACTAACGTTATCTAGTTAAATTTGGCTAAAGTTCTACTACTAGTGCGTCAAGTCACTATCACTAGTGATATGACACAATCAAAGAGCGTCAATGAACACCACCACACACTGACACACACCATGTCCATCTATTGACTTTGCTAATATGAGGTACTGGTTTATGGCCAGTGTTTGTTTTTAATCAGCGCCTGGGTTCTGTGCTAGCTAATGATCCAATTTAATGACGACGTAAACAAAATTATTGAGAAAAAATGGTGTTATTTACATTTACTGCAATGCAATTAATAGTACTTAGTATGGTAAAATTAAAATATGAAGATGCGTTTCTTAGTTTACGTTTAGATTAAATTTGATCAAAATGGAGAATAGCTGTTATTCGCTAACATCTACTGTATAAAAAAATATTGTAAAAAAACATTTACCTGCTTGGTTGGTAACGTTACTACGGGGTGTTGGCCTTGGATTTCCTTTTTAGGAAGGCGATCCATGACCATTCTAATGGACTGATCGGAGCCCAGCGATATAACGCAGAATCCCTTCGATTGTCCGTTTGCTCTGTTCTCAAAGAACTTGACATCTTGAAAGTCCGACACGCCAATGTCGGCGATCGCGTTTGCGATGTCTTGATCTGTGGCCCACTGAAAAAAATCCATTCAACGCTCATACGAGGACTTGCGAGACGCTAAACACATTGAAATACTCGAAGTGTTGGTGCACTCACATACCTCAGGTACACGGGAACATAAAACCTAACGAGCCCTACAGCTAATATCCCTAATGCGCCGACAACCGTTAACTTTATTTTTAGACGCGGACGATAATTTCAAAACAAAATCTTGATAATTTACTAAAATGTCGCAATGAAAACTGATATAATCTGAATTAAACCTGTGCTGTATAATTGACTGTTTCAGGAACCGTTTGGGTGGAAATTAAACAGTATTTAACTTTAACCATTCTTTTATTGTCAAAAAACATCTTTGATCAAATATCTTTTTCTCTTTTTTTAATAAAGCAGTATACAGACTGCGCCCAACTTCTCAGTAACATCAAATTCGAGATCAATTTTACAGTACAATTATGGACTAATTAGTCTAGAATTAAAAGAATATTTTTTATGGTATTTAACATTAATAGAATCTCAAATATATTTTATTTATTTTAAACAAGAACTTTATCATGGAAACTTTGTCATAGTTTAGAAAAACAGAAGTTTTACAATGCGGGTAAAACATTATAAATAAGCAATTAGTAAACTATATATCTCAAAAACAGCTTGGAATGAATAGTTTCAAGGTATATAATGTTGAATTCATAACGAAATGATACAGGGACGTGATATTTCATTTGAGAAATAGTTATAAATATAGTCTCTATCTTATTTATACTTTTGTATTTATGTTAACAAAATTGTCTATGATAGAAAATAACAATTAACGCTTTTAAAACATGCCCGTACAGTGATATATATTTTAATACATTGATAAAATATTCCAAACCTAATAATTTTGATGCACTACTTATTCTTAATCACAACCGTATTATAGAAGCCCATATGAACAATCGGCTAAACTCAGTTATACACCCTAAATCTTAGTTCCTACTTAGTCTCATTACAACATTGTTGCCACAAATCACGGCAAATGTTAAACTAACCTCAGGAAAAAAACAAAGTGGGTAGTCATAAACATAAAACAAAAATATAGCTAACATACTCTCCCGTCGGCACATAATTACATTTGTGAAGTCACACAAGTGTTTTGAAAGCATATCAACCATGTATAGTAATAAAGGTACACAAAAATTAACACATCTACATCTCAATATTTAAAACATCTTACCTGGTGACAAACCTGATAAAGAGAAACATTAGAACAAAGCGATATAACCATTACATTGGAACTTTTATAGTAAATTTAAAAACAATAAGCACTTATGTTAAAAAATTGTTACATGGGAGTGCTGTTCACAACTATTAATTAATTACACAAACATCATAAAAGTTCAAATGTAATAAAAGCACGCATAATAAAAATAAACTTTCATTTATGAAAAAAAAACATGTGTGTATGAATAAAATTCAGTCTATCCACTTAGGAGAACTGAAAGTTTGTTAGGTCTTATTGTAGTCATATAAACTACATTGTTTCCTTATATTAAAGATACATAAATACAAATCTACATCCAGCCTTCAAATCATCAGTACAACCATACATCATCTTTTGCATGCAGATTTTTCTAAATCAAGCTAGAGTATTTGCCCCAAAATACTTAGCAAAGTGACTAAACTTTCACAAGGCAATGTTATAATATCATTAACACATACTTATAAGATTTCTATGTTTAAATGTGTACTAGACCTTAAATTTTGTGGTTTTTTATAATCCATAATATGTTATGGATTGTATTGGGTCTACAGAGAAAATTTGTAAGCAAATAATTGACAAATTTCTAATTATTACCTATAACACTAGTACATTAAAATATAATGTAATTTTTACAAAGATAGCAAGATCTACAAAGACAGGTTGTTTTTTACAAATATGGCAATGATAAAATAGCAACAGACTTTAAATACAAACCATAACATATTTAGTTAAATTATAAAATATTTAGCAAAGAGTTTATATTTTTTATAAAAATCTGTGAGAAGATTTCTGTTTATCACATCATAGTAGGTACTTACTCAGATCCCAGAAATATTAATTTTGCGAATGTTAAAATTAATTCTACTTATGATAATCCCTGTATATTTTTAAACAAGGAAATTAAATATTCTTTAAATTATTAAACTAGGTAAGTATGTTGTATAATATAAATAATATTATATATTTTGTATACTTAACACAGAAAATATAAAAACAAAAATAAGTTATGAGGATCACACCTATACAATTATTTAAAAAAGACAATTTAGATATTCCCATCATAGATTAACGCATTCCCTTCGTTCCCAAGCGGTCGCATGCGACCCCGAGAATAAAGGATTTCCAAGAATCTGCGATCAAGGTGTTAACAGTTTTGGCATATTATTTTGGTATAAAATTAGGGTGGAATGTTACATTAAAAAATTGATGGAAAAAACACAAAACCCATAGATATAATAACTTAACCATAACTTATTTTTGCTTTAAATTTAACAGAAATTAGGACATAATATCAAATGTATAAATTAAATTATTAAAGTTAAAAATGTTATTATATTGTATAAAACTGGATAAACCAAATAATAAGATAATCCAGATAATAATATTATGTCATAATTAATAGATATAAAAATTAAAGTATTGTACTTAAGGACCATTGAGATTGTGTTAAATGAACATTAACACAATTATTAAGTTTACACGCAAATAACCAAATAAATGATGTTTTTTCGCTTAATCAATTTTTAGGAGTTATGGAAAAGAACATGTTTTTCATTTGGTTACTTAAAGGACTGCCATCTTCCTAATTTATTAGAAATCATTATTACTGTTAAAATTATAATTGACTCGGTAATTATTCTTATTGAGCTGAAATATACAATGAATTTATAAAAAAAATTCTATTCCTCCCATCTATGGTAAGTTTTTTAAGGACCTTATTCAAAAGGTACTTAATTATGCCATTAGAGGGTGTCCACAAATTACGTGAGGTGTTTTTTATTTGACCCCCGTCCCCCCTTGTGAGATTTTATTCAACCCCCGCCCTCCCAAATCTCACGTGAGATTTTTCAATATGTGGGTTTCTTACGTAAACATTTGGTTTGAGTCAGTAGATTTTCTTTCCAAAGAATTTGTGAATGATCTTAATCATATAATGATTACGCTTAAGATTTAATCTTAAACATACATACAATCTGGATGAAATGGACCAAAATAGTATTATTTTGTTGAGAAAATAATTACGTGAGATTTGCTGAGATTTCCAATGTGAGATTAGATGAGATTTGACTCGACCCCCTCCCTACTGACCAACCGACCCCCTACACACCTCACATAATTTGTGGACATGACAAATACATGACAAAACTTTTTTGAATAAACTCTTGACTTTTTCAGAATATAGTCAAAACCGAATCTTACAATTAAATTTCTTAATTATTCATAGCATAATATTCAGAAAAATTAGTCGATTTGATCATCTTTATTTCCATGTACATTATCATTGGGTGCCAACTGCCAACTTTTGTCCCTCAAATCAAATTACAAATTCAGATAGAGAAACAAAAGTTGTTCATCCACTTTTCAATGAGATTTTTTTTCCAAAAGGTGACAATAAAAACTGTAAAAAGAAAAACAATGCTCTATGTTTCATTAGCAGTTACAAACAACATGAAGACTTTGTTGAACTAGATATTAATAATAAAGTATTTATAAAACTGAATTCAAATTATGCATAATATTATTTAGTAAATAAATACTTACAGAACGAATGTTCTGTAATTTTAATATAATATTATAACAAAATTTACTACAGAAAAAAGTGAGCAGGAAACATTGAAAGCATAATATTTTGTCGCTTATTCCTAAATCCTAAAGCATACCGAGTAGGCTTAGAAGCCATTGACCTATTCCAGTTCAAGATGGCAGTCCCACAGAGATGTGAAATGTGAAATTATGCTATATTGCGGTAAATTATAAATAAGTTCTAAAACTAAAAATATTTACAAATCTAAATAAACAGAATCAGTACAAACCCAGGTTAAATTTCCGACGTAAAGTTGAAAGCGGCGGCCATGATGTCCGTGGCTTGGTCCATGATGATACGGTGCGTTGCCGTTGGTCTCCTCCGGGGGATGTGGATGCTGTTGAGAGTTCGGGGGTCCGTCTCCATCCTCAGGCTTCCCTGATGGTGCCGCAATCACGTCGTCATACAAATCTACGTTGTCACCTCCGAAATCATCCTGAAACCCCATGTTGTATTTCGTAACAGACGCAGGTTTAGGATCATAATATTATGTACGAACTTTTGCGTAAAGCATTAAAAAAAGTGTTTTTCCATCAGCTCACCTGTCTATTGAAATCAGATTCTATATCATCAGCGTACAAATCTATATCCACGCCTCCATCCGCCATTTTGCGAATTGATTGGATTTTCTTCAACAAGCGCCGCGGCCGGCGGTGAAGCGGGGAACTGGGAATTATGACAATTGACAGATGACGTTTGACAGTCGACATTGACAGCTATCTTATGTATTTTTTAAATTAAAGTCCATGGTCTAATACGACAGTATATATTATAAGTCTATGCCAATCACCGTGCTCTTGTAGTTTGCACAGTTAAGGACACTCATTGGTATAAGTTGGTATTGGTATATTAGTTGGTTTGTTTTGCAACTTGAAAGCAAAGAGAATATAATCACTACGTTTTAATGACCTTTTACTTGAAAATGGAAACAGCAGCCTTCCCCGAAACTGCGGTAAAAAACGCGGCCGAAGCTCGGCATCTGTGTTCGGCATTATTACGCCTGAAATTTAAATGTTTGCTGATAACACACCATGCCGAAATTACGTCGCGTTAAATTAGTAAATATAATATAGTAGGTATACGTAGCGCATGCAAGCGTAATCATGCCGAACTTCAGCCGTGTATTTTCGGCCTAGTGTGTTTAGACCAAAGTTTAGACTTTAGGGTTTAGACCACGTTTAGACCTTAAATTACTAAGCTATACGTAATAATTTCATTTTCATTATTTTCCTTCATATGGTTTAGAACTTTAGACTTTAAGCGCTTATTCCACTTATCCTAGCTAGGTTCCTAGATCCTAAATCGTTTCCGATTTAGTCAAGTGGAATAACATTTAGAAAGCTAGGATCCTATCTAGGATCCTATCTAGGATCCTACCTAGGAACCTAGCTAGGTAAAGTGGAATAAACGCTTAAGACCTGCAAAGACCTCTAAGGGTGGGTTGCACCAACTTACTATAACTATAATTGTAACTTTAACTATTACTTTAGTGCAAAATGTCAAAAAATATGAATAAAACATTAGTCCCATAAATTTGAAAAAGGAATTAAGATGTTCTGGTCGTAAAATCGGAACTTGATCGGAATATGAATCGAAGGAAACGGGGTCGACCCGAAAGAAGATATCGCTACTTACCTACAAGGTTATTCCGAACAGATTACGCTCAAGAGGTTTCTTTTTTGTTTTTGTTTTTTTTTTCGAAGTGAAAATTCTTTACCGGCGTTGAGCACTTTTGTGGGATGGGTAAAAACTGTAAACTCGCATCAGATTCTCGTACTGATCGAAAAACCTTGGAAAAACCGTAAGACCATTGAGTTAATATGACACTAGGAGAGAGCCTTCTAACGGTGTATAAGCGTCAAAAGCGTGTAATGTTATATCCTACTTACTCGGACATAACAAAGGAGTCGGTCTGCATATTTCATGTAAAAGTGTTAATAAAGGTTTTTAAATAGTGAACATTTTATGTTAGATATTGTTGAGTTTTGTGGTTCCGCTAAATAATAAACCATAAGAATGGCCAAAGAATGCCTCAAACACGTGGATTTAACATTAAATACGTAAGTTTTGAACAACGTTTTTTGGGCTTTTCAATCGGTATTTTTGTAATCTAAAAAGATAATTTATAAGTTGAATAATTCCTTATTCGTGCTACATTTAGGCATTAGTGCTAAAAATGTCACATCAATTAATAATTTGTCTACAAAAATTGCATAGGTTTTTACGCGTGTTTACGGATTCTCATTACTTGAATTATAGTTTATCGTTAACATGAACTAAATGACTTTCTTTTCTGTATAATAAAGTGCTTCGAAATGATCGACAAATAGAAATATTCAAGAAAATAAACACACACTACTTGTATGAAAATAAGCACAAAATGGCCACGCGATGACGGGATATATCTTTAATCTGTGCGTAAGACGGTTGGAGATTAGTGTTGCAACATCGAAATTGACTAATCGAATTGTTTTTTTTTTTCGATTCAAACCAACACGGCCTCATTAATTTTTATAGGCATTTTATATTTTGAGCTAGTATCCGCGACTCCTACTTTTAAAATATTTTTACTGGTACTCTCGTTATTACTTTGATTCGTATTGGAACAATCAGCAGCCGAATGTCCAATCAGTCTACAATTATTACAACGTAGTCTAGGCTTAGTACAACGATAGAATGTATGGCCTTTCTCATTACAATTATAGCACGTAACATTATCAAATTTACTATCCTTCGGCAATTTATTATGATTAGTTAAATTAACACTAGTTACTATTTTACTACGCCTATCCTTACTACTATCCTTACGTATAAAATTCAGGGCATTGAAGAAAGGGATGTAGAAGTACTTATTGTAGATGATTATTAATTAAGCGCACCATTGTTGATTGGACACACGTTTACGGAAAGGCCTAGTATTAAAATAATCAAAACTGGTTCTGATGTTGTATTTGAAAGGACACAACCTCTAGACACAATTAAACTTCCGCTTATATGTTCTGCTGGTATTGAAATTAATTCTGGCGAAATTAGCGCTCTTCCCTTTACGTGTAATCCAGTCTACACCGGTCGCATTTATGTTCAAGGTAGCTTGAGAGGTCGTGACGGTAAAGAATACTATTTATTGCCGGGTGAATACGAATTGACTGACGGTATAGGTTACGTGCTTATTCAAAATGTTAGCAAAGACAAGATTAAATTTGATATGGATATGCTCGTGACCCGTAGTTATGCTATTAAAAATAATACTTTAAATATTCGTAAAATTATACTCGATAAGTACCCTACGTGTTTTTCCAAAGACCTAAGTGATTTAGGTTTTTCCAGGGAGTCAGAAATAGTAATTCTGATCCTGTAGTGTATAGGCCATACAGGTTGTCGTACAGTGAGAGGTTGTTAGTCAGAGAAATGATTAATGAGATGTTAAACAGTGGTATCATTAGGGAAAGTAACTCTCCATATGCCAGCCCAATAGTTTTGGTGAACAACAAGTCTGGGGAGAAAAGGCTATGCGTGGATTACCGCGCACTTAATCGTAAGACTATTCGTGAGCACTATCCTATGCCACGAATTGAAGATCAGCTTGACATGCTTGTAGGAAGTTCTTTGTTTATAACTCTTGATTTGGCGTCTGGTTATTACCAGGTGCCTATAGCCGAATCTTCGCGGGATAAGACGGCCTTCGTTACACCAGACGGCCAATATGAATACTGTAGGATACCATTTGGACTCGTAAACGCGCCTTTAGTATTTCAGCGAACTATGAATAAAATCATACAAAAATCTCCCGTGCGGTCTTACGTACTCCGATATATGGATGATATCCTTATTCCAGCGAGATCATTTGATGAATCCATGGCCCGATTAGAGGAGGTTTTATGTCTCTTGAGGGATAGTGGACTCACTCTTAAGTTAAATAAATGTAATTTTTGCTTTGAGAAAATAGATTATCTTGGATATGAAATAAGTGCTGAAGGAGTGAGGCCAGGATCCATCAAAACGGACGCAATATCAAAATTTCCCGCTCCAAGCAACATTCACGAAGTTAGAAGATTTTTAGGATTAGCTAGTTTTTTCCGAAGGTTCGTCAAGGATTTTGCAATAATTGCTCGTCCCTTGACTAACTTACTGAAGAAAGATGTTGCTTGGAGGTGGGGAACTGAAGAGTCTCAGGCTTTTAGGACATTACAATCTTGTCTGATAGAAAGGCCAGTTGTTGCGATTTACGATCCTGGAGCAGAAACCCAGTTACATATAGATGCGTGTAAATTTGGGGTGGCAGGGATTCTGCTCCAAAAAGATCAATCGGGTTCATTTAGAGCAGTTGCTTATTATAGTCGTCAGACTAACGCTGACGAACAGAAAATGCATTCTTTCGAGCTTGAAACATTAGCGGTTATTGCTTCTCTAATTAAATTCCGGGTTTATCTACTAGGTATTAAATTTAAAATATTAACAGACTGTAATGCATTACGAACGACTTTAATCAAACGTGATTTAATTCCACGTATTGCGCGTTGGTGGATACAATTTTTAGAGTTCGATTGCGATATAGAGTACAGATCCGGGGAAAAGATGGCGCACGTAGATGCTTTAAGCAGAGGAGCTATTGCGAATGATCAAAATAAATCTCATGTTCTAGACGTATTACAGATTAATTCTGAAGATTGACTTATCACTTATCAGCAGCAAGATGATGAAATAAAGAGAATTGTTAATATTTTAGGTGATTCAAAAACTAGAGAAACAGCAAATATTTTCAAAAACTATAAGATTAAAAAAGGTTTAGTCTATATTTATTGATGACAAAACTGAGCTATGGGTGGTTCCCAAGAGTGCGCGATGGCAATTACTAAAAAGTAACCACGATGATGTAGGGCATTTTGGCTATGAGAAAACTTTGTCACGTATAAAATCTTCTTTTTGTAAATGTAAACAAAAGGACCCAAATGATCCGCATGGATTGTGTGAAAAGGTATGTCCACCTTTGGTATTGGATGTAACTCGCTAACCAAAGAACCAATTCCCAAAAATGCGGCGATTTGTGAAAAAGTATGTCTCGGCTTGTTTGGGCTGTGCACATCACAAAGTTCCTGGTGGTTCTTTGGTTAGCGAGTTACATCCAATACCAAAGGTGGACATACCTTTTCACACAATCCATGCGGATCATTTGGGTCCTTTTGTTCGGACTAGACGAGGAAATACTTACATTCTGGTCATTATCGATGCATTTACAAAATTCATAAATATTACAGCAGTACGAAATACGAAATCTTCCACCACTATTAGGGCACTACGCGAATATATTAATTATATTGGTTCTCCCAGTAGATTAATTACCGTTTAAGGAACAAGTTTTACTAGCAAAGAATTTCAAACATATATTAAGCGTTAAGCACGTTTACAATGCGGTAGCTACACCTCGTGCCAACGGCCAAGTTGAACGATATAACCGTACTATTTTGGCCGCACTTGGTGCAATGAATCACAGTAGCAATACCAATGGTGTTTGGGATGAAAACTTGCCACAAATTCAGTTAGGCATCAATACCACTGTACATACTATTACCAACAATAATATTCAACTAAATACAGATCTGTTACGTTCATACTATTTTCCGGCTTAAATTGCTTCCGAACAATTTTCAAATTCAATTGTCAAATTTGACAGATAAGTGAAACAAAAGATACGAAATGACATTTACATAAAAGAGACAGACTATACAAAAGACGGGTCAATTGGCCCGTATTTAATGGCTTCACAACGCGCGCGGTAGTAACATATCTGCTTTGAGTTTTTTTATATAATATCATTGATTACCAACAAAACTCCGACTGAATTATTGTTCGGACGTACAGTTGCAAACCCCTCATAAGGTCTTTTAAATGAGGTATTAATTAATTTTGATGAATCCAATATTAGTAAAAATAATCTAGATAGCGTTAGGGCTGAGGCAAGTGAACGTATTAAACTGCAACAAAATAAAGACAAAGAAAGATTAAATAAACGCAAATTACGGAAAACAAATTTCGCCGAGGGTGATTTAGTTAGAGTGATTAAGGCATTTACTGGGGTAGAAGGCCAGTCTAAAAAGCTTGAACCAAAATGTCAAGGTCCTTACAGAATTAAAAAGATACTTCCAAATGATCGGTTTGTCATAGAGGATACACCAATTACAAGAAAGGGGAAACGTTACGAAGCTGTTGTAGCGTTGATAAAATATTTCCATGGTTAGTTTTTCAGTCTCCATCATCCTCAGAATCTGATTGCTCCGAGGATGATGACACTGAAGGAAACAATTGATTGCTTTGAATATGATCGTTCTAATGAAGAAATGTTTATTTAAATCATTTGTTACATATATACATAATTAAGCATTTCAGAAGTGTCCGATTATAATGATTAATATTAAGGTACTACAGTTGGATTTATCTGATTTACAGGCCAGGTAACGGACTTCTCTCAGTTCAAATGTATTGATATTTCATATACATGTAGAACTGGGATAAGTTTGGGGCATAATGGTGTAATTAAAGTTGAGTTGCTATTTATTAAGTTAAAACAGTGCCAGGTCACGGGCTGAGCCAGGTCACGGGCTCATTTCTCAAGTATTATGACGTATAGTGCCAGGTCACGGGCTGCAGTTAAATTAAAAATTACAGAACAGAATAGTATTCTTTACAGTTTACAGTACAGACAGTTAAGTTGTCTTTATGTATACAAAAATTTACAAATGATGTTTTAATTTATTATCCAACTATTTATAGAATGTTTACAATTTTAATGATGTTTTGCATTATAATATTATGATTGAAATTGTTACCACAACTTAACATTATATTATGTATATCATTAATTATAGGTTTACTTTGAGTATTTGTTTGCCTTACATAGTGTAAAATGTACACGTCATTACAGTTTATATCATTTAAAATTGTTTACTGTAATTAAATTAATTTAGTATAAGTGTAATGAATCATAAAGTGATATATTTAAGATTATTATCCATGAACGAGTGGACTCGTCTCGGAACGGATGGCCGAGTTGTAAGAAATTAATAAAATTATTTGTCTTAAAATATATTATTCATCTACATTTATTTTATAAACACTTGACTATTATCAATTATCATTGACGGATGTTATTTGTTTGACATCCGTCAATGATAGACCGGAATTACAGAATATTTATTAATTAATATTATTTTAAATCCGGAAGTCCGCCATGTTGATGAATAATATTTCAGAACGGAAGTCAAGAGACTATTTTAATATTGGTAACTGTAATGGCGGGGTTGCATTGGGGAGATGAGTTCATTCGTTTTTGATCAGCCAAGCTGAGCAGTTGTGCTTAAATACTGAGCAAAGAGGATGTAAACTGTATACTACGTAACAAGAGGTCGGACTTAGAAGAAAAAAAATTAACAACCGTTATTTTTTTAATTTGAAACTGAAGTTAAAATTTTCAAGTGCAAAACCTTTCACTCTAAACATACCAAAAATAAAAAAAATTTAATAAAAAAGAAATAAGCTCAAATAAATGTTTTATTTCATTAAAAATTATTGTACATAGCTAAATAAATAGGCTTTTAAGGTAAATTAAACAATAAAACAGATTTAATCCACAAGCTTTTGTTGATTTCTATTATTCAGTATTATAATAATACAGTACAGTTTTATGAGTTTTATTTATAAATATAATAGAATATCTGTCTATGCTACTCTACTAACTACTTGATTGGCTTATACAGTAAACTCTATATAGGGAGGGAATTAAAGCTGCGCGTCCACCAGGTCGGAATCGGGACGTACGCGACGTTACGGACGGCGCGTCGTGTCGTCATATATTTGTCAGGCGCAGAATGATGTTCCAGTACTTCTAGTGCAGTTCACAGTAGTCAGTACCATACATACAAAGCAACAAATCCGTCCGCTGCGTACCTACGCTCCGATTCCGATCCAGTGGATGCGCACCTTTATATATACACACTTAAGTATCATTACTTTGTTCTGTTATACCCTGTATACGACAGCTGAAATCTATCACGCGGGCTCAGGCCAGCTGCATACCACCTCACTTGATCAGAGGATTTTTCCTTGGTGGCCGTACCACTCATAATCCCATACCTTCCTTCTCCACCTAAAATCTCCTTAACAGCTATTGCTTGCAGACTAAAATGTTGCAAACTAGTATAAAGACCTAAAAATCTGAAATTAATTTAACATTTTTCATTTACTACATTTCCATACAGTTCACATAAATTATTAAAGTATAGTTAATATAACTTCATGTATTATTACAATAAAACAATATACACATTTCAACATTTTCTAAATGGGATGTTTTCTTTTTATCATCCCCACCAGACGGCGCGACAGTAGACACTCACTAATTTTCTATTGGTTCCCCACCGATTTGAAATTATCTGCAGGTTGGCATTACTGACTACATGTTGGTCGTGTTTCTAAAAAATATCAGTGTACTGTCAAGTGTAATATCAATCAAAATATCATACTCCTAAGCGATCATTGGCCTAAGCAATTAGGCCAGTATACTGGTAACAGCTTAGGAACACGCTTGCACTTGTCAAACTGAAAACATGACAACTGAAAGAGTTTTCTACTTCTACTTTTTATTGTCGGTGTGGTTTTTATTATTTTTCCCCAAATTGTGTTATTTGGATTTTTGACGTTCATTATTGGTAAAATATTAGCCACTAAATATCTGTTATCTTGCACAAGTGCAGGTAAGATGTTGTCAAAACCAAAATGTATTATTCCTGTGACATTTGGTGTGAACAACGGTAAATAGGGCTATGTCTTCCGCGAGTTTTAACTAAAACATCGTTATTATAACTTTATTATCCTATTCATTGGAATATTATTTGTGTCTTTTTCAAATTGAAATGTATCAAGTTTTACATTCTTTTGCCCGGTTTTGTAGCAATCATTGATGGTATTCCCTGGTATTACCGATAGTTGTCTACCCATACGCCATCTAGTTACTAAAATGGAAGCTGTTTGACAATCAAATTAAAAAGCTAAGAAAATTCCTCATTAACTGCATACTGATATACATTATAATATTTTCTATGAAATGATAATCTATCTTTTTCATATATTATAGTTTAAGTTGTAAATTAATGTACAAATATGCAAATAATACTACGGCATACTTTGTATTAAAACATGGTATGACATAGTTATGTTTTGCTTCAATTTATCAATTTACGGTTACATTTACATTTTACAATGGCTTACCTTTCGTTTTTCAATAATTAATCCACATATTTTACAATTTTTGTATGAGTTGCTACAAATAATTTTCACAAAGTGAAAATCGAACTTTGAGTTTTAAACTCCTTCTTCGTCTTTTTTCTCATGTAGTTTATATTCTTTATGGTCTTTTTTATCAGCCAATCACAGTCGACCTTGCACAAATCAAGCACAGATTAGGTGATTGGGTACAGTTGCTACGTTTAAATTTGGAACCCCAATTTTTTTTTGTTTGGAACTTGCGTCCACCTGTACTGAGGTCTATGTTATTGAAGTACCAATACCTAGTATTAAGTTATACAGTGTGGAAATATAAAGTTATAATACTCGTATTGAGTTTGAAGTGTTATTTCAACCACTAAGGAACCTTCATACGATAAACTATTGTTCAAGTAATGAGAATCCGTAAACATACGTAAAAAGCTATGCAATTTTTGAAGACAAATTATTAATTGATGTGACATTTTTAGCACTAATGCCTTATATAGCACGATAAAAGGATTATTAAACTTATAAATTATCTTTTTAGCTTACAAAAATACCGATTGAAAAGCTCAAAAAAACATTGTTCAAAACTTACGTATTTAATGTTAAATCCACGTGTTTGAGGCATTCTTTGGCCATTCTTATGATATATTATTTAGTGGAACCACAAAACTCAACAATATCTAACACAAAATGTTCACTAAAAACCTTTATTAACACTTTTATTACATGAAATATGCAGACCGACTCCTTTGTTATGTCCGAGTAAGTCGGACATAACATTACACGCTTTTGACGCTTATACACCGATATAATAATCTCTCCAGTGTATATTAACTCAATGATAAATTAAAAAATTAAAAAAAACCCCCGTCAAACAACTTTAAAAAGTAATAAAATAATATTTACTGCCTCTATGTTCAAATAATTCCTAACTTGTGTAAAGTAATATTTTAGTCCATAATTGTTGTCACGGTGTGTCGGGGGACCGCCAAGTAAAGTACAACATACAACCGCCAAGTCGATTCAGTTCGCTATGAATTGATTGTGAATTGGATGCAAGTGATTGGTGCGGCATGGTGCCATCTCCTGAGAACTTTATGAAACCAATTTATCTGTCTTTGATCTGTCTTGTTTTGGCTTACTGCTGCCATCTATAATTCGGACAAGTCAGTGTTTGATAGAAGTGCAGCAGCGACAGCGGACGGGGAGGAAGGGGAGGAATCAAAATAACCCTCTTCTAGTGTTGCCAATGTAGTTTTTATAACTAAATTTAGTAGTTTTGGAGTTTACTCCTTAAGAATCGATTTTCATATATAAGGCGCCCGGTATGAGAAAAATACGAGGGGTAAAACCTATTAAACAAGTAACGAAAAAATGTGTCACGTTTTTGGAATCATCATCTTTTTGTGATTGCCAGAACGCGTCGTGGCCGTTTTCATTAGAGCCACAACGCGAAATTCGCATCGTGGCTGTTTCACTGTGACCACAACGCGTTGTGAGCTATTTTTTCGCTCACTGAGCGATTTCGGTCTTTGAGCGTAACATATATATATATATATATATAAAAGAATAAATATATATATATATATATATTTTTTTTTTCTTTTTTTTTATTATGAATATAAATCATTAATATTGTTATTGTAAAGTTATAATTTTTGTGAACTAAAAGTATTTTGCAATAACTATGGCAGAAAGGGGTGTACATAATATTGCCGGAACATCTGATTTCATAATTATGATACTAATCTTTTTTCAGTTGAATAAACTCTTTCTGCGTATGGTTAGATACTCGTACTCAAGGAGTAAACTCCAGTCGTGCGTCGGAGCTGACACACTTTTCTTAATTTTTTTTTTACAATTTTTGGTAGCGTCAGCAGCAAGACAAAAAACGAATGCGATATTTTTTGGTCTTTGTTTGAGCACAAAAAACGAATGATATAAAAACTGTAATTTAAAATCATTGATATCAAAATATTTAATATCACTTTAAATTATTAAAAACTAGTAACTAGATGCCCACAAGTCCTTTCCGCAGAAATTCGTTTAGCACGTGGGAACCGTAATTTTTATTTTTTTCAGGGATAAAAGTATCTCATGTCCTTGCCTGGGACTCCATTGGAATAAAATTGGAATATGGAAATGTTTCCATACCCTTCAAAATCGGTTCAGTGGTTTAGACGTGTAGACCACTGAACCGATTTTGTGTAGTAGAGGTAGCATACAGAGTACAGATAGACAGACACACTTTCTCATTTAAAACGTAAGTAATTAGTATGGATGTATGGTTTAATTCTACATACTTTTCCAAAACACAAAGATTTCAATTTTTTTGTGCAATCGGTTTAGTAATTTCGATATTGTGAAGAAGTAGGGGATAGCTGTTGTAAAGCACACTTTTGCATTTTTATAGACTTTTAATATAATATTATCAATTATTTCTCGAAGTTAAAAAAAGGAATTAAAAGACATTTAGAATATAAACAGATATATTCCAAATGGACGAAATTCCTTATCGGGCGTTGCGAAAGGGGGCTAGACGGAAAAAGTTGTAACGACACATTTATATTATTTCCTGCGGTGTAGGGGCAGAGGGAGTTGATAGTATTCCTGGGCGCCAACTAGATTGCGTTTTTTTTATAACTTCGTTCCATCCGGGTGTCCCTTGACACCAGCTCTCTCAAGTTTTTTGTTTACTAAAATATAATTTACTATGTACTTTGTAATAAATGATACACTTGAATAGTATAATTTATATATATTTTGTTTAGAATAATAAATAAATATATTTAAGATTTTCGGAACAGAATGACCTATTATTTAATTTTGTTTCATAAGAATAGGGAAAAAATGTGTGTTTTGTTTTTGTTTTTAATTTTTATTTTGCGAACGTAAACGATAATTAAATTAAAAGAATACTTTTCGGGATTTAAAAATATATCCAAAGATACGTTATTTCATCGAATTTAATTCAATGGTTAGGCGTGACCGTAAAAGACAGACCACGACTGCATGAAGTTAGTGTTTTCAGTCTTTCCAGTACTTTTGTAGTCTTTTTTAAATCCTGTTTGTATGTTTTAGTAGAAAACAACACAAATTTGGTAATTTCATGTAACACAGCTTGCAACACTGTCCTCCTCGCCTATCGCCATTTTCTGTCAAGCTCTCAAGTCAGCTACTGTCAGTTGTTGTGTTTTGTGTGTGGTGACTGGTGTTATGAAAAATTATTAGTACCGATGAATCTCAATGGGAAATTGTGTTGATTCCGACGCCAAACGATGGCTAGTTTGTTGTGTTTGTGGCTTTAATGCACCGTTGGCTGAGTGATGATGGCCGAGTGAATAATAAAGTGAAGTGTTTTGTGTATGCTGGGCTGCCGCAGCAACATCGGGCTCCATTCTCTGGATAAGTCGTCCACAAGACGAGATAAGCTTTCTAAACTGGAAGGGCACCATGTCGGGGAAAAACATCCCAGGAGACAAGGTATTCGTTGAAGAGTTTTAGTTTTACTGTTACTGTTGCGAAACGATCTTAAGGTCACCTTTTTGTTTGTACCTACTTATCTCCTTTCTATTGCCGAGGCGTGGACCCCAGTCCATAAGTTTCAACAGCTACGTGGAATAATATTGACCTCATTTGTCTAAATTTTACCCACAAAAGTCATTCACGCAATGTTATCAACAAACAACTACCCTAATACAGAAGATATCCATCTTCGAGCTTTTGTTATTGTGTTACTCATTGTTATAAAATTATTATGATATTCTTTATAATACACTACAAGAACATTATAACATAAGCAACTACAATATTATCATGTTATAATGTACTTACTAAATCCAAAATGTAAATGTTACGAATTATGATTATTATTTAGTTGTAGCAGTTAAACAATAGCAGTAAATAATTTCCTTAATACATTTAAAATTATAAAATTTAAATATATAATATTATCAGTAACACACAATAATTTAGTGGCACAAAAAATTAAAAAATAACAATTATTTTTTTTGCATCACTACTAATAGGGTGTAGCGTTGGTGATACTGAAAAATACTTGATTTATTTGATTGATAAAACTCAAAACGTTTCTTTGCCATAATATTATAAAGTATATCGCCCATAGTATTTTATTGTAGTGACTAAATAAGTATGTCACCATGGCAATGTCCATTGCTATCATGGTTGTCGTTTTTCTGGAGTTGTAATAATTTACTATTATTTATTCAACAAATGCACTTATCAATATAATAAGTACCGTGTAGCCGATTCTCAGACCCACTGAATATGCATATAAAATTAGGTAAAAATCAGTAAAGCCATTTCGGAGGAGTTCGTGGACTAACATTGTGACACGAGAATTTAATATATAAGAGTTTAAATGGTGATTGGACAGCAGTAGTCACTTTGACACTTGATAGATTGTAGGGAGTGCTCTAATACATTGATAATACTAAATTTGAATGTAGAATGTACATCATAATATTGTGATTATTGTTTGTAGTAACAGAAAATATAGAAAACCCATATATTCTGTATTTCATAATATAGTTCTGAAAATTAAAAAATCACGAATGTTAACATTCTTTACCAAACTGCGATATGACTGAGTTATTCCGGCACAGTACAGTCTTAGCATGGTCACATAGTAGGGGACTAGGGGTTTCTTTATACAAGAGAATAGACAGAGTAGTCAGTCGATTTACAAATAATAATAATAGCTTCCACACCGGTTTCGGTGACGGTGGCCAGTTTCATTGAAACCAGGCCAGCTACGCAGGAGTAATTTTATAGTGCCATTTGTGCCAGTGCCAGTGCCAATGCCAGAGCACTCTCTATTCCTTTACTCTCATAACCCAGTGGGACGGATGAGTAACATGACTGGTGAGAGATCAGGCGCAGGACCGACTTTTTACATGCCCATCTGACGCATGGATCATCTTACTTGTCAGTCAATCAGGTGATCAGATATATATATATATATATATATATATATATATATATATATATATATATATAATATATGTATTGTGTACTGTTATTTTGTCTGATCTGTAGGAGAGCTCCTTTTTCCGTTACTTTAGACCTTGAGAATTGATAATACCTTGAATGGAAGTAGTAAAGAATGGCCCTTGTAGGCAAACCTTTCCTTAGTAACAACTTGCCACTTTTCTGAAGAATTTTAGTTATGTCATAGACAAGAGACATTCTATAAAATAATATTTTTATTTGTAATCCTGACCCGTATTAAAAAATATAATGCCACAAGCCATGAACTCTCACCAGCAGTATTTCCGGACCTATACGACCTGCAAACCTTCAAGAAGAGAGCGTATTCCTTCTTAAAAGGCCGGCAACGACGGTATGACGACGATGGGCGACGGTAGTTGCTTACCATCAGGTGACCCGTTTGCTCGTTTGCCCCCTTATTTAATAAATAAAAAAAAAGCCTAATGCTTAGCACAAACCTACGCGCTTCGCAGTCGCGTGGTCGCGTAGGTTTGCGCTAAGCATAACTTGGCGTATTTGTAGAATAATCACTTTAATAATTTTGTGATCAGCAGCATGGTTTAAAATCAAAATGTCTCGTGCCACGCTTGCCTTTGGTTCGCCATCCCTGTTGTAGGGTCTGCAAGGGCGATACATAAATTTGGTTTTAGAAATGCCTTCAGACACCAGCATGGAGACCATTCATATAAGATTAAGCATTTTTGTTTGGGGGTCCGTCAAAAGTGTCACTTCCTTAAAGGGGTCAGCCACCAAAAAAAGTTTGA
This sequence comes from Polyommatus icarus, assembly GCA_937595015.1. Taxonomy (NCBI): domain Eukaryota; kingdom Metazoa; phylum Arthropoda; class Insecta; order Lepidoptera; family Lycaenidae; genus Polyommatus; species Polyommatus icarus. Next base: position 17,916,007 of record OW569323.1, on the reverse strand, counting down.
GAACCGCTGCTCTACTTGATGCGATATGCATAACGGCGCTCGACGCGACGTATTTCACGTAACTTAACGTGAATAACGGATGTGTACTGTTATCTTTCGGTTTCGTGTACGGGTTTCGGGTGGCTTTTTATAAGAAACTTGATGACGCTCACCCAATATACCTATCAAAAACATTTTCATGTAAAATTACGCCACTGACGAGATGATGCTGATGATGTCATAAAGTTATCGGGGCCTTACCATCAGGTCTTTTGTAAACCTTGCTTCTTACTATACAGGCTAGTTCTGTAAGACCTAAATTCTAAAACACTTTGGTTAAGACTCTAGATTCTAGAGTCTAGACAATAACGGAGATGGAGGTTAATTTTTAGTAGAGTACTGCATAAATTGAAACTAAAAGTTAGATTCAAATACCAACCATATTTGAATTCGAAGAAGTTTAGCATTTGCGGGCGGAAGTTCGGAAAAAATACACCAAAGTTAAGCTCAAACCCTCGACTATTGTTTCAGACTATAAAAGACTAGGCCATAATAACCGCTGAGTCCGCTGATGCTAGACGACACTACAAAGTACAAACAGATAATGACTAGTCACTAGCGTAATGGGGCTGCTGAAACAATATTAAAACTTTTAATTTAGTCTGTCAAATGTTTTCAGTTTTCATTGTGTATTTTTAAGTCCTTACGTACTCAAATAGTACACACACTGGCAAAATTAGCGGAACATAGGTAAAAAGGGCCACAACTTGAACTCAAGGGGGTCGGGCTGTGTGAAATCCTTTTTTATAGTTTCGAAGCTCATTTAAGAAATAAAATATTGAACAAAACTGGCAAGTTGACAGGTTTTTATGGCAATTATGCCCTAATAAGTGTTTTTCGATGATAGACGTTGTATGTGTTCCTGATAAGAATGGCGTTTTGGCGGGGTGCAAGATATGCTCAGCTCATTTGATTGTTTGGTTTTTTGGATTGAACACATTGCTTAGATACAAAATTAGTGATTTCCCAGCATCTGCGACAGCTAGAGCTGTAACCACGATAGAGAAAGGTCACACCTACCGTTCGGTCAGTCAGGCCGACTCGGGCCTTAGGTGTGTCGGCTTCCGTGGTCCATCGTAACTTTCAACGCTACAGAGAGACTGGATCTTGCGTTCGGGGACGAGAACAAGGTAGATATCGCGTGACAATGGTTCAGGATGGCCATTTTGTAAGGAAACAAACCTTAAGAAATCGACCTCAAACTGCTATGCAGACACGAAACCTGTCGGAACAGGTCCGAGATGTACGTGTAAGTGTAGTGCTCACCCTGGGTAGGAACCAATTAAGAATCCTTACCAGAAGCCTAACTGGGCACTGCAAGCTCAACAAACACCTAAACAGAATGGGTATTTGTAGTATAACGACTTGCAGATTCTGTGAGGAGGAGGATGAAACACCTATTCACCTTCTCGACTGTCCTGCTCTAGTACAGAGCAGGAACAGGCACCTTGGTCGCCACGAATACTCATCCACAGAGGAAATTCGTGGCACCAACCCCAACCATATCGTTCAATTTATGAGCAGTATTGGGTTGGGGATGATTCTCTAGTGCGAAGGAGTCACAATAGATCCTCATGGGTCGCAGTGACGCCAGGGCTATAGCGACCTGCCTTCTTTTTTAAAAAAAAAAAAAAAAAAACGTTTAAGTGATTGTACAGTAAGAAGAAGACTTAAAGAAGTTAAATTAAACGCAAAAGTGCCAGCAAGGGCACCACAACTTGAGACAGGACACCGAATAGCTAGGCTAAGATTTGCGCGTGAACATCAAAATGAGACAAGTGAGTGAAATCTTGTTCTGTACAGTGATGGGAGTAAATTCTGTGTACATTTTGTTGACAGGCGATAAAGAATGTGGATAAATCGTAAGGAACACTATAGGCCATCAAACTTAACGGGAACAATGGCCTATGATGCAGGCTTTGTAATGGTTTGGAGTGGCATATGATTTGGAGCCCGCACGGAGCTGATGATTATTGATGATGGTACTTTGACAGTACAGGGCTATAGCCCTGCACACCATGCAGTTCCAGTATGTCTGTGCTATAGCACAGACATACTGGAACTGCATGGTGTGCCTTTTACACAGTTTTAGGTAGTAACTTCAATTTTATGCGCGTCCATAGAGTAAAAAAATCGGGCATTGTTACCTAAACGATGCTGGCGTAGCCCAGGTGGAGAGGCCAGCGCGGTCTACGGATGTGTATCCAATTGAAGACGTGTGGCACATCAATGGGGGAACGGTACGAGTTAAAACTCCGGTCCAAAATGTGTACAGGACCTCAAGTTGGCGCTACTGGAGGAGTAGGAGAATATCCCACAGGAAATTATTGACAATCAAAATGCAAGCATGGAATGGCGTATCCAGGCCCTCTTGAGATCCATAGAAGGCATTACACGCTTTTAACATGGCATTTCTTTCATAAAAATTGAGAATTTAACTTAAAAACTTACTACTGAAATTTTAAAGATTTTCTTAATTTTTGATTTTTGCCGATTTTTTCTATTTTTCACGTTTTTATGCGCAAAATTTATAGGAAATTTATTTTTAATAATCAATTAGTAAGTAAATAAATAAATATATAAGAAACAGTGAATAATTTTCAAAAAATTTGAAAATTTTGTTATGTTCCTCTAATTTTGCCGGTGTGTTTAGCTTACGTAATTGTTTTGATAGTACATATTAGCAATATGTAAAGCTTCTAAGTTCTACATTAAATAGATTTTCTAAAGGCGCATCAGAAAGCGTCAAAAATAAGCTTTGATGTTTCAAGTTGTATGAATTTTACTCTTCGCCATTTCTGGAAATCTCCCGGGGATTTTCATTGCGACTCAAGTCACGTTTTCCCGGCAAATTATTTTTTTGACTGTATCAATCTGCAATGCATTAGAATGAAAGATGTAAAGCCGGCTGTACACTCTCGCCGAGACACAGCGAGGCAGCCCGAGTGCGAGAGTGTAAATGGGTGCGCTCGCCTCGTCTCGCCAGTCTCGGACCCTCTCGGTCCGTTGTCGGTATTTTGCGCCCGAGACAAAGGGTCTCGCGAGGAAAACGAGCGCTCTACTGTACACTCTCGCGTCTTTCAGTACTAGTCCCGCCGTTGGACAGTGTAGAACAGAAAAATAACAATATTAAACGACATTATGAGTCATTATCTGTGAGAAATAAAATTAAATATGATTATGAATCTTTGGATTACAATGATATCTTTCGATGCATGGTGAATGGTGTATGGTCGTTTTCCTCCATCTTGTCTGAGTTCTTTACTGCGATTGAACTAAGCGAGAATGTACATGATCCCACTCGGGCAAGGGGCTCTCGCACGAGACTCTCGCCCGAGAGCTCTCGGCGAGAGTGTACAGCGGGCATAAGGAGTTTGACGCAGCCCCCAAGACGTGATCAGGTTCAAAGGTTCGCGTCTGTATTTCATTATGACTGGCAAAAGCAGTTTAGAATAATTTAAATCTTCATTTTCATGATGAAGGTTGAATAGGTACAGTCAGTAGTACAGTACAGTCTACTGGGATATGGAAAAAAAAATGCCTTATTATTGTAGCGAACGGTAACAAAATTGCCTATTACCCCATTAACGAATGTGTCGGTAGATTTGTCGGCTTACTACAAATCTACTGTCTACATTCATTTGGACGAATAGTTTGGGCGCTACAATAAAACAACGATGACATGAGTTTTCTACGTACATTTTTTTTATCTTTGTCAGTCTTTGCCATTATAGTCACGAAAAATTAAGCTACAAAATCTTAATTTGGTAGATCGTATGTTTTGATATTTTCGCGCTAGTGCGCAAGTTAATTTAACAACTTCGATGTTAATGGTTGGTAATTTTCGTTAGGTAATGTATTCTGCGTCATGACTCGAGTGAATGACGTATTGCAAAAGCAAGAAACTTGTTAGAATTGTTACTAAGTTTCGTAGGAGAGATTAAAAAGAAATTACATTTTACGAGTTTCTTCATTAAAGAGGTTTCTTCTTAGCCTTCTTCTTAGGAGGTATACATGCAGCAGCTACAACTTACTAGTTGTGTTGTTGTTGTTGTGGTAGGTACTAGCACTAGGTACATAACATTTGGGACTATTGGATGCGGGTTATCTGTCTGGCTGTGAAATCCGAATTATTGTCATAAGAGTATCAAAGAATGTCGGGAGAGGTACGTTCAGTGTTCAAGAGATCAGCATCCGTTGTTTTTCTTGACCAACCTAACAAAGTACGGTCGGTTACTACCATTATCCAAGTTCCAACATAACAAAATGTTTGCAAAATAATGATAGTATGTCGACCATTGTATTGAGTTTCTCGTTAAAAAGCAGCAGAAACGTTTAATCAATAATGCATAAAAGTAAATGCCTTTCATCCGAATTAGTAGGCCGCATATGACAAAAATAAAATATTTTAAAATTTTACATACAAAGAAAATCAAACTCTTTTTTATTAAGACTCATACTAAAGCACCCACTTTATTATGAATTATATAAAAGCAGTTCATGCAGACTAAGGCCGCTGCCTTCGGCATTCGCGGTGAGTCTCCTGTCACCACGAAGCAGTCGCCCGCTTTTTTTCGAGGCCTGAAGGTGACGTAGACGTACAAAAACCAAGTGAAGTGACAGTCGTGGGTAGAGCTGACTCACGATCACTGAGGCCGTTCACATTGCCCACAATGCCCTCACAATGCCCTCGTAATGACGAGATGTAATGATACACGGATAACGGACATAATGATCTATGATTCTCATGTGCTTCCTATAGGCTATCACTGGCTTAATTTGAATGTGGAATAAGATAAAATGCTTTGTACTTAAAGCATTTTAAACTTTCGCGTTGCATTATAATTTAAAACTTATTAATCGGGACTTAATGCCTTGAACTTATGAAAGAATGAAATATATTGAAATATAAAGTTCCTGTAGAAATGTAAATGTTGTATTCAAGGAAAAAACAAAGGATGATTATAATATGTAGGCTCTACGAAGGTTAATCAAAGTACAGAATTTCATCCAAATTTTGTTTTTTATGTGAATTTTTGTGCCTCGATTCGCCGTTCAAACTTTAGCTAGAATAACTGTATAAATCTTTGAAGAAGCAATTCTCAGATTGTCATGTGAAGTTTTGTGCCTCGATTCGCTGTTCAAACTTTAGCTAGAAGAACTGTATAAATCTTTGAAGAAGCAATTCTCAGATTGCGCTGAAATGTTGGCGTTGCTGTGTGGTTAATTTATGCAAACAAAAGGAACAAGAGATTAAATGAGGAGTAAATTGGGTTTTGTAAACAGACGCAAAGGGAGCTTTTCTCCTGAATTCTCCCGTAGAATATTAATGTTTGCGGTAGGTGCTTTAACCTTACAACTGCCGTTCAAGTTCTGCTCACCTTGTAAATCGTAATTTAAGGGCGTTCCGTCCGGAGATTCCGTAATTGACCGTATTTAAAACCTTATAAACTCATAGTCTGAAAGCTACAAAGTTATAATAAAAATACAGCAATAATCTTCAGTATATATCAGTATTCCTTTCGCCGTTTTAAATTTTCTATTTTTGTTTATTATACTCATGATATCAGCTTTCAAAGTAATACCAATTTGTTAAAATTCGAGCATACATTCAACATCTCCTTAGCATTTACAAATTACTTTTATTTGAAACTCACGCCAATAGATCGACAATATCATAAACTACATATTAGCCATTTTAAATTTTTTTTAGGACAATTTTGAATAGATTAATGATAAGTAAAAATAATAGGGTTTTGGCGCGATCTCGGCAATGCGGCAAATGTATGGCCAAGGTCGTTTGCTCGGGGGACAGCCTTAATAGCTAGCGTATAATATGTAGTATGATAATTGACAGACCGCACGTCTGTAATTAGTAATACGAGAAAAACATTAGCATTGAATGCAATAATCAAGAAGCGAGAAGCATTAAATATTCAACTATTCACTTAGAGCTAGATACTTTAAATGCAAAGTGAATTTTACTTTCAACCATTGTATTAATATATAATATAAAGGGTTTCATTGTACTTAAAATCTAGAATGAAAGGGCGTTCAGCTCATTGTTATGTGATAGCCAGACTTACATGTTAAATAGTTATTTCTAAATTAAAATTTTTCCAGCCCTACAAAGTACAAACAGCACTGAACGCAATACTTAAAAAAACCATAAAAAACTGTTTCGTGCATTCCTTTTATTTTCTCGGTATGTCTAATGTTTACATGGTACCTTTTCTAGACTTTTCACGAAACCTCGTACGTATTTGAATACGAGCACTCCACTCCAAAGGGATAAAATGAAAAACCATCACGTTTTCTATGGGCGTGGTTTACTTTGTCCGTATCGTGCCCTACGAAACGATCTCCACGTGATTCACGTTGCCACGTTTTGAGCCCACTCCCATTGTGCAATTTTTTTACTTGGAAAGTATTTATTCTGCTTTATATTTTTGTTTTAATTCTTCAAGCCCCATAAGAGCACCGGTGATCGCGACAACAATAGAATACAATGGAATTTCCAAGAATCCGCGATCGAAGGATTAATATTTAATACTAATAGCCATGTTCATTGTTTTAGGGGCCGGGTACCCTCGAAATTCTCATACATACGTAATTCCAAAATCATTTTCTCATACGAAAATATTTAACATGTTTGAGTTGTTTTTCAGTTTAAAATAGTAATTATCTAGCAATTCCTGCACAAAAATTTACTTCAAAATATTTAAACATCAAACAAATTTTTTTTGTTTTTAATTTTTTTTTAGTAAATTTAGTACTTAATATTTAAACACTAAAAAATAGAGTAAAACACAAAAAAATATATAAATAAATAGTAAATTTATTACAAAATGTTTAAATACTAAAAATATTTTTTAGAGTTTAAATATTTTGTAGTAAATTAACTATTTATTTATATATATTTTTAGTGTTTTACTCTATTTTTTAGTGTTTAAATATTTAGTAGAAAATTTACTAAAAAAAATTTAAAGCAAAAAAAAAATGTGTTTAAATATTTTGAAGTAAATTTTTGTGCAGGAACCTAGGTAATTACTATTTTAAACTGAAAAACAACTCAAACATGTTAAATATTTTCGTATGAGAAAATGATTTTGGAATTACGTATATGTATGAGAAATTCCAAGTGTACCCGGCCTCTTAAGTCTGCAATCAAAACAATTCGTTTATGGTCTCCGGTCCACCATATGAAACTATGCGAGTTTACAAAATATATTATTATATTGAACTCGCAGGTTTTCGAATTTCGGTTTACCAGGATCATGTTTAAATCTGTTAGCTTTATTATCTTTGTGCAAACATTACCCAAAAGAAACATCGTTACAATGGGATTCCACGCGCAAAGCATATTGTAGATGGCGCCAGCGGCGACCCGACCGATCTGTCAACGCTGTACAGTGTTTGCTACATTTGTTATTCTGCATTCTGTTTTTAAATTATTAGTATTCTGAGTTAAATTATCAAGTATTCTGAGTTAAATTATCAAGTAACCTCGAAGTATCAGTCGCAATAAAAATTTTACGTCGTACTGCTTTTTCCACTTTTTCCGCAATGTTGCATCCTTTGGGTTATTCCCAAAGGATGCAACATTGCGGAAAAAGTGTACGCCACATTTATTACATCCAGGAACAGCGCATACAGGCATGTCGAATAATAAACTCAATAATTTGCAAGAAAAGATAAAATACGTATGTAAGTGATAGATTTCAATGGTCGTGTCGACGATGCGCCCTCTGTAGTGAGAAATTGGCAGTTGGGAACCCCATTCTCATCCCGCTATTCTCAAAAATTTTCTACCGTCGCGTGCTCTAATAAACGAAGACGGAAGATCAATATCCAATGACCCCAGGGAACATAACTCAAATAGGATTTGAGGGCGACGCATATTGACAGGCCGTTAATAGGAACATTGCACCCTTGTTGATTCACACCCGCCCCATGCTGCACTTGGAAATATGCTTTACGCCATTACTAACGAAAATATTGTTTTGGACAACACTTATAAGATGGGTGGACCTTCGAGACAAGCTGTATTTTTCATGATGTACCTACTTTGTTGTACCTACCTAAATTATACAGGCTTAGTACTAATTTTGAAATTACTCACCAGTCTTATCGAGCTTAACGGATTTTTTTTAATATTCAAATTTAAAACATATCGAAATGAACATGTGGTTCCGTTAGTAAGTCGGACAGTATGAATACCTACTAAGTAATATTAAACATATTATATATTTACTACTTGGTTGAGAGTGTGGTAGAGACTTTAATGTAGCTGGTTATTATAAAACTAAAGATAATATTGATTCATTACGTATCTAAGACAGTAGGTTATACCGATCATTAAGTAAACAGGATAAATCTGTGTTTTATAGGTCGCAAGGAGTCATAAATATGCAAATACCAGTGTAGCATTAAAGCCATATTATGAACGTATATAGTAGGGTTATGTAAGAACAATTCCAAGATTCAGCGACAGGACGCAGACGTTTTTCCATTAGGACAGCCATTGCTTTCACTCAAGCCATTACGTCGCAAATGGATCGTGCAACTCCAATTCACACGATTATACGCTATATTCTAAATACGCCTAATGTTACATTTTTCATATTCAAAAAGGATCGTGAGTGAAAGTGTAGTCTTGTGTTAAGATTTCATAAAAGATACTCAACATTTTTCTTCGAGAGTAATACAAGTTTTGTGACAAGAGCATTTGTGAAACTTTATTATAGCCTAAGAGTTGATTGCACCAATTAACTTTAACTTTAACTGTAACATTAACTTTTACTCCAATGCAAAATGACAAATCTTTGGTTAAAGTTAAACATGGACGCCATCAAGATGCCATATTATTTAACCATAACCATAGAGCTCGACAAGGTTTTAAATGCAGGTGGCGAAAAAAGGAACCAACGCTGTCATCATACAAAAACGCCATTTTTGACAGTTCTCCTTTACCAGCAGCGCCCCCGCCCACGTTCATTTATAACCTTGTTGGACCAGCTGTCATCTGTCAATTTCTCCGGTCAAAGTTAAGGTTAAAGTCAAAACTTAAAGGACGCCATATTTAACTATAACCACTTTAACTTTAAACACGCCTCTGGTGCAACCCAACCTTACTCTCGTATTATAAATGTAACCACTACAATCTCGATTTTCGACGAAAATATCTGCAGAATCCTGCAGAGGTTATAGTGCTTCGCTAGTAAAACCAGTTTCAACTTGAACCGAGTGAAGCCAGACCGGGCACCGGGCAGTTTTTCAATCTGGGCATAAATCGATATAAAAGTTAGATCTTTTAAGCCTTATATCGGCCGTAATCCGTGTAAGGCGAGTCACTATCTCCTATGTGCATAAAACTTCCATTATAAATCGGACGTGGATTTTTAGCTTAAAGTTTAGAGCGTTTAGTTTAGATTCCTTATAATACTATGGTTTAGATTAGACGATGCGGACGAAAAGGATTACGTTACTGTATCTAATGTAGGTATCACGAAGGCTATTGATAGCTGAAGAGTTTAAGGCGTACGATCGTAACGACGAAATTTATTTATGAAATCATGGTCTTTAACTCTTTACATTCTACTTACTTTATTTGGTATTATACATCCATGATCCAAGAATTGGGTCCGAAACCTAGCGCCAAACCTTCGATTGAAATCAAGCGATATTATCTGGTCTTGTGATGTTCTTGATAGCTCCCGGATTCCTCTCAAAGTCTGCTGTGACTTCAGCAGAGAACACGTAATCGGTGATGATGATGATGCTTAATTCGCCTTATCACGCTGCGTTACCAATTTTTCTATTACAATCGCAAGACCTCGTGGCTTACTCATCGATTGAGGTCACCTGACATTGGAGCGCTTTTTCGACTCTGGCCTTGAGCCGAATCCACTGAATGTGGAACATGCGGCACCGAACCAGTAAGCCATGTTATGCTCTGATTGTACGGGGACGTCTTGACATCATCAATTATGCTAATTACAAGGCATTATCCATTGACATTTGACGCGTAATAAATGTTGTGTAGGTTTTACTAAAACAGGAACCGTAGCATCAGCTATCAACATGTATTTAATTATTTATTAATTATTATATTGTCATAAGTTGTGATTTATTTTCCCCTAACGAGTTTGTGCACGTTGTTAAAGTATATTTCTGTATTATATATTATGCTCTTCATTTTCCAGCACATACCCGTACAAAATAAGTATTCACAAAAACAACCTTTGTGCAATAATTTGGTGTTTCTTAATTGGAGTGCGCGAACGGCGAAAATCTCGCTCCAAACTCTAGTAAAATCAACAAGTAACAATTTTGTTCGTAATGCTTATCTAGAATTAGGTTTTAAAATCAGGCCGATCTAAAAACGCTCACGTCACAACTTTATGTGGGTCAGAGGTGACCCTCTGGCCAGATATTTGCGACACATGTCGACGTTCCTCTTTCGGCCTATTTAAAATGGGCTCACAACCCTCGTGGATAATTTATTCAACCTTAAACATTATTCCAACTTGTGAAGATTCTATATGTGTTACGTGCTCCTAATTTGTTTAGCGCGGGTCGATACTGCTGAAGCTGGAGCAGTTATATATATATGTATATTTTATCGTACATTGCTTGACATACTTTGTTCTTAATGCTGCATTCGTCTCAATATCTATATCATCTAGAATTCACCATAAAAGGATACTACTACGGCATTTTGTGCTGGTAATGCCGCCAAATTAGAAAATTGGTACTTACTGGAATCGTATGTTCTTTTCGAAGCCACGAATTTCTCCTCACCTTTCCTCACCTTTCCACATATAAGACTTGGATATTTTATTTAACCGGTAGTTTGGTGAGGACCGTGAACGCTTTGTGGGTGGGTAATCGGATTATTCTATCTTAGTTATTGGAGCTCCTATCTGATCGTGCTCCGAGCGGTCTCCTATAAGCGGTAATCTTAGATTGCTACTTTTATTTGTTCCCTTTTATCGGCCTAACGTTAAATTTATAGTCTCCTCAATAATGTCCATATGGGGTCTTGAATGGATTTATTCAATTAAAGTTATAATATTATCAATCGCTTTGAAATAAGTGGCATTTTAAGACGTTGAAAACTACAGGAGATATGCATACTATTATGACACAAAGACCAAAGTAGTTGGTGCAATTGGTAGTTCTAACTTCTAATATATTTTTTAGAAAATGTGCAAATTGATTGAAGACGAACGGGTGATTTGATTTGACCTACTAAACCGAAGCTACGGTTATATTCTCAGCGTGATATCAATACTTCGTCCATATCTGATCTATTCAAAGCGAGTAAGCAGAGCTGCCGCAAAACCGATTTCACAGTTCCGCTGTTTATTGAAAGAAATATTTTTAACCTAAAAGAAAAATGCTCGGTGAGAAATGCAAAACTCTACCATCGCGCTGTGGGGTTTTTGAAATTAATATGACTATCTGATGACGTAAGAAGAATTAATTGAACCATATTTACATCTACACAAAAACGCCTGTAAAGATTACGCGAGCTTATCGGGGAATACTAACGCTTTGTAAAGAGATTTACCAATAATCCCTTACGATATGTGAGGGTTTCGCCCTTTCTTTAAAACCTCTGAACGTAGCCCTTATTCGGTGAAGGCTAAGGACTATTTCCAGCCGATGAAAACAATGATGGGGTGCATATCGGAGTGCACGGGTCTATAATTCGTAATAATGTGGCCGGGACACGGCTCGTGCCTCGTATGGCGTAATTTTATTTCTTTTGTTTCCGTTTTGTTTCATGTCCATTTTAATTGGTCTGGTGAGGGGCTATTTTGCCCCCGAGACATTTCCTTTGCGTGGGTGCATACTGTATGCGGACTATTATATTAGCCTGTCGATTTTTTTTACTGTACGGTCTGCCTGGACCGTTTCCTTTATTGTACATATTTTATACATAATATGCATTAATTATTTATTTTACGTTAAATTTTAATACTATGTATAGAAGGTTTTTGTTAAACATGAGGAATGAATACTCTGTAAAAATTTTGTAAGAGACATTTAAAAGTTTAAGTTAATCTCAAAGTTATAATATAACATGCACATATACTACGCTTTTCCGTGACTTACTTTTTAATTGTTTCATCCGTACTTTTTCTGTAGAATATACTCGAGAAAAGTTATGCAATATTGCAGACCTGCGTAGTTCATGTTGTACGTTTGTGACTTCGACACTTTGTAGTTTTAACTTTTTGCCTAGTAATTCACGAATGTTTGATAAATGAAATACCATTGATCTTTTTGGCCCTATGTTACGAGTACCTACGTAAATTTTCGAATTTGGTAAAGACAGAAAGTTTTTTTTCTCATATACTCAAATTGGTATCAATGGACAAATTTCGCTCTATCCGGTCAGACTTTAGCGATCTTTCTGCGGTATTTCAGAATGTATTCGGAATTCGGAATCGAAAATATTTTTCCCTTTTCTGGCGGATCGCCGTTCATGCGGAATGGGCAGTGGCTTACTCGCGGTCGGCGTAGCGCGGAGTGCTGACTTCACAGATAGCCATCTCGGATGAATGCGGGTTGGATGTTTTATGGGCGGCTGGTACCAGGGCGTGTCGTTATCGAAGATGAAGCATTGAATCAGGTGTGCGGTGTGCCCATAGAGGGTGTTCCCGTTCAGGCTTAGGTGCTAGAGGCTATGACAGATAAATGGATACTATTAACGCCTTTACGGCGATGCTCTATCGAGTGCTCGAGTGTAGTCAACTTTGTTATTTGTTAAATGATTTGTCTTCTGCACTTACTATTAAGGGCCTGCTGTCAAAACACTAGCCCCGCCTACACACAACGCTATCCTCCAATCGTGATACAATAATTCCATGAATCATGCTCCCGGACAATGTGTTTTAGGCTGCAGCTAATAGTGAACAATATTGCGTAACAACGGTTCCCGCATTATAGCACGAAAGTAAAGATCGTAAGTCCCAAAACTGTTTTTTGATGATTACTTATAAACTAAATACAATATTAATATTTCCTTTAGCTATTATTTTATAAAGTGTGTGATTGTAGTAGTGCAAGTTATTTAATGATAGTCACTCAATAAGTGTAACAGATATTTGTTGAAATGCCCAAAAAGATTCATAATTTCGAAAAATAAAACTATCGAGTCAAAATAAGTGAATCGTGTTTTCCGTTAGCTAAGTCTCAGATAAATATACAATGATTAAATAAATCTCAATTTCATTTGATTCAATCGTCTTCCGGGATCGTAATACTTATTAGAAAACACAGCAAAATTGCACAGCCCGCTCTTAATACAAGATTTCATACACAAAAATCACTCTAGTATATATCTGATTCTTACGTAGCCCTAAAAATATAAAGTATTAGAAAGGCTTTGAAAACGAATTTAAAAAAAATAGTAAAATGACAGAAACCTTTTTGTAATTAATAATTATTGAATAAAGATTACAAAGCTTCACAATTACAAGTCTAATTGTGAATCGCGCAATCAGTAAACGTACAGAGACAAAAGATTTGTTGAAATTTCGTTTGAGTCTCGTGGAAAAACTAATTCCCAACTTGCTGAGGTTGGGCACCTAATGAAGGGGCGAGGGTGTGGGGCTTTGATTCCCCGCCGGATTATGTTAATGGCTGGAATTTGGCCGCTTCACGCTCCTAATCTATCTTAGATGCGCTTGCAAATCTCCGCTTTTAAATCTATTTCGCTTTCTAATCAAACTAAAAGGACACGATTGCTTCCAGGCACACAATGTAATTGAAAGGGCCTTTATCGACGTCGCTTTAAGTTGGAGGTGACTTCAAGTTCGTTTTATATTGAAAATGTTTCAACTAAATACTATTGTTACTTATATAATGCTTTAGGAAAATAATGTTGGCACAGTTTAAACATGTACATACAACAGTAGGTAACACATCTTCTATATATAATATTATGTGTAAGCGTTACACATTACACAAAATGTCATGTGTAATGGTTGCAGTATATTATTTTGCCGGTATCTTTGTACAAATATTTATAAGGCGAAGTTATTAAACTTGAGCATCTATTTAACTAAAGTAATAGGATAAGATACATCTTATCTTTAAAGTTTAAGTGCATGTGAGTTACGTACGTCCATGCACTTATCCACAATATGGAATAACACAAGTGTTATTCCATATTGTATTCATTTTTAAATGAGGACATTTAAAAATGAATACAACATTTCATGATATTTTTTACATTTTACTACGTGTGTGATGTTTACTAGTCGTGGTTATGAACTTATGAACATAAAAGCTATACCTAGATTTGTTTTCATTTGTTCTACACTACAAACAGTCAAACACTCTCGTTTGGGTATTACGAGTACAAAACTAAGGCACGAAAAAACTATAGATCTAAAGATTAACTCTTATTTATTATCAGAGGCGATTTTAGGAGGATTTATTATCTGGATCGTTGAATTTATATCCCACCAAAACATTAAATGTAAAAGGAGCCAAGCAACATATTGCATAGCTATGCAATACTTCTGCCGTTAAAAGTTTTCAGATGACATTCAAGCCAAGCCTTCAACTTATTTTGTAATTGAAATCAACATTTAGTGAATGTATCAATAGTTTTCTTTATTTTAAAATTATTATAGTGGCTTGGCAATGAGCACGTCATAATTATTATGAAACAAATATATAACTGCATATTTGGAGGAGTTCATACTTACACAGACGGCAAACGTAAAGTGTTTTTTTAGTTTATCGTAACGATGCATCTGGTCGATGCAGGTACCCATATAAATCCAATTAGTCGCTGATTATTTCTCTAGTGCTCATTGCCAAGCCACTGTAATAATTTTAAAATAAAGAAAACTATTGATACATTCACTAAATGTTGATTTCAATTACAAAATAAGTTGAAGGCTTGGCTTGAATGTGATCTGAAAACTTTTAACGACAGAAGTATTGCATAGCTATGCAATATGTTGCTTGGCTCCTTTTACATTTAATGTTTTGGTGGGATTTCATTGGTTTTTTTCTTTTCAGGTCACGTTAAAACTATTAACAAAGTCTTAAGACTTCACTGTCTGTCTGTCACCAGACTGGATCTCGAGAACCGCAATAGCTAGATTGTTGAATTTTTCACAAATTATGTATTTTTGGTGTCCTTATAAAATATAATAGTCATATTAAAATAAAATAATTTAGGAATGGCGGGTCTCGTACCACAAACACGATTTTTTTGCTTTTTTGCTCTATCTTCATAATGGTAATAGTAAGGTTTTTGGAAATTTCAGAAACTACTCAATTGTATTTCAACTTTAATAATAAATAATAAAAATTAAATAAACCTTTTATTTAAGGGGGGCTCCCATACAAATTTACGGTACAGAACCCTATCTACGCCATTCCGACTCGAACTTGGTCGGTTTCATAATTTTTCCTTTCATTGTGAATAAAGACCTATCCGGGTACCAAATTTCAAGGTTCTAAGTCTGCTAGAAGTACCTTGGAATTTTGATGATTTGTCAGTCAGTGACAAAACGTATTAACTTTGACCATCCGTAACTAGTAAACTATTAATCAGAATATAATGTTATTTGGAGGTTAAGCTAGTTTTAATACTTGCTCCTATTCATCGAAATTCTAAATCTCTAGCTTTGTTAACATCGAAGATAAGGAGGGTGTGAAATAGCCGCGAACCGCTTCGAGAAAAGTATGGTACGGCCCGTGCCTTTGCTAAAAAGCTTGGCTGGGGCACTGCCGTGCCCCCAGATAAAGTTTTTAGAACTCCATCAAAGTGTTTTGTTAACAAAGAAAAGGAATCCTCCGAGTGTGTCAGTCTAAAATAAAAGCGGACAAAAGCTTTTAAAACTGTTTTTCCTGTTGATAGAGCGGCACTTCGTTCGGAGAAGTAGGCTGTTACTGACGCTGCTTTTTAGTGGACGTATTCTATTGCTTCCCGGTGTAAAGTTACAAATTTTTGAGATGGCTCCCATATGGACTTGGCGTTATAAATTTTAGCACTTCTTACTGGCTGAGTATCTTTCTTGTTTGGTCCGAATTAAATAAATGTAAGTGTTTGAGAAAGGCCTATGTCCTGAGTATCTTTCTTGTTTGGTCCGAATTAAATAAATGTAAGTGTTTGAGAAAGGCCTATGTCCAGCAGTGGACGAATATAGGCTGATATGATGATGATGATTGATGATGAAGTGTTTGATATTTTGAAATTAACAGCGGGTTACGGCTAAGTCCCAGCACGTTGGTAGCAGTTACTTTATAAAATAACTTAAAAACTTGGAGATTAAACAATTTTTGTTAATTAGACTTTAATGACACATGGTATAGTGTAAAAATTTTACATACTGGCCTCGAGAAAACGGCTATAATATTATGCAAGTACAATTTAATAGCTTCACTTTCTAATGAATGAAAAGTTTATAACTATAATGTGTGTTCGATGAGCTAATTTGGTATGTGAATGTAATTTACCGACGGGCTGGGGAGTCAACATCTGGGTTTATGGCCTATAAAGCGCGCAGGGGCGTCTATTTACGGCGGTTTTTGTATCGGCGTTGATAAATATTAAAGTACACAACGCGGTACTTAGACAAAATGCATTCGATAATTTTGACTGTCGAACGACTGACGAATTAAGGTACATCCAAAATGTATATGATTTGACTTAGGTGTCGCTAAGTGGCGCTTGCGATCTTTTATGTCAAATCGTTATCATTTTAATGTTCGCTTTCGAAACTATCGAATGCAATTTGACTAAATACCCAGTACGTCCGAGACCCGAGTATTCGATAACCATTATTGAGAGCGACAAATTTTACTGCCGTCAGCTGAGAGTGATGCGGATTCAATAGTTTTTTGCCACTTAGTACCTACTGCTGACTGTAAGTTCAAAAGTTCCTAAAAACTGGGCCATTGACCAATAGCTGCTTGTCTCTTGTGGATTCTCTGGTCTTGGCAATGCCTAACTTGATCAGCGTAATATGAAGAATTTTAACAACCGAACAAAAATTTAAACGTGTTCCAATAATGAACGTTAATTCTGTCCCTCTGAAGCGAGGGGATCGTTGACTTAAAACATGTGTCACTCGTTACTTGTCTCAAGTTGACACTCCCCTACTTCGACGTCACGTATCCACAGCATGAGGATAGTTTTCGACTCTTCGACGAAAGGAGTCGTATTTTCGTCTCAGACGTTTTCGGCCTCGCGACGCGTCAATCACACCAGTGTAAACAACATTAAAAGGCACCCAAAAGACATAAAGTTAGCAGTCACTAACCCCATAAGATCATCTTAAAACGTGGAGGAGCTTATCACCTCGTTTTTTCCAAACGGGCTTAGCAACTAGAGTTCACTGATTATATTTTGTTTTATTATTAAACTTTTTATGATCAGTCTTAAATATTGTAGTTATAATTAGATTGTAGCGTATAAGTTTAAATAGCTCATCAGCGATTGTCGTAAATGGTGATTGCAACACGCTCGCCCGAACAATGTAATGTATTGAAATATATAACAAGGTGGCAACAATGCGTGAAACGGTTGCCCTTGTATCGATAAGTTAGGGATAAAGAGCGAAATCTCGACACCGTTACTGCAACGTCAGCCTTGGAGCGCTGCGCAAAATGTAACTCTAGTAAAATGTAGCACAATCTATAGATCTGTCTAACGTATTGGATGCTTGTTTTGTGCAGCATTTTGTTTTGGTAGCTGCACTGCTTAAATTTCGAAGACTTCATTGTTTGAAGGTGGATATTACGTGCGTCCACAGATATACATTTCAAGACGTACATTTTTATAGAAACAATACAAGATCGTCCTTAAAACTACAATGCTGTAGATCTTAGGCGCCAGAAAGTAATAAATACAAGTAATTTGTTTCTAGAAAATAATAACAGAAAACTGTGGCCTATTTAAACGTTATTGTATTAACAATGCGAGGAAGATTCACGGTGGATTTAACAAGTTGTATCTCATTTGTAATTGTATGTGCGAGGCCGAAGTAAGGCTTAGCTTAACCCAGTTTACTCCGCTGTCCGACAATCAGCATCCTGGTTTACTTAGGCAGTCGTTGCAGTTGTTCATTACGATAAACATAATCGGTCTTACTACAAAAGATTTAAGCACCTGTTGAACAATTGATTAGAGATAAATTCAGTACAAAATGGTCTGAAAACGACTGTTCAATAGATGTTTAGTTTTTTTGTGGTAAGACCGCAAATATTTAACGGTCTTATTAATAAATAAAAATAAGACAGGACTTAGTACTAACTGATATTTGTTGCTGTTGAATGGTGCGTTATAATAAGGTGTAAATCTATTAATCATCAATTTGTGGAACCACCCAATAGTTGGCACTTACAAGTTACATGTTATTGGCACCTTAGAGTTTGGCTTACAAAAGATGGCGAAAATAGGAGTAAGACTAAATAGAAGTCAAGTTCCCATAATTGGGTTGTTTGCCTTTATTCTATCAGTAATTTATTTTGTCACCCATTACGATATTTAATTTAGAAGGAAGCAATCATTATGTTTGTTTCTTTATATAGCCCAAAATAATCAAGGTTTCGATTGTTTATCGAACAATTGAATTAAAAACAATGCGGCCTTATCGGTACTTTTACCCTTTCCATTGTTCGGTTCGAAAATGAAATTAAAATAAAAGCTATTGATCGTCTGCAGTGTTCGCGGATTACGGGTTACGGGTAACGGCTAGATTTAAATCTCCGCTGACCTAGTTCCGGGTACCCTAATTAAATAGATCATCCGCTCAGGATGCATGTACATTGTACACGGTATCCGGTATGTTTTTGAATTTCGTTCTATTCTACAGGGTGGGCAACTTTTGGCAAAAAATGGTGGTGACGTCAAAGTTTAAATGTTTTTGTCTTTAATAATCAAACAACCAGTTTTATCATGTATCTAATAAAGTAAATTAAATTTTAACCCAACTGCTCGAAAGTGATTTAAAGATTCAGATTTCGTACCAATATGAAATATCTTACTCGCAAACTTAAGTTATAAATCAAACATGTTAAACGTTAAAGTTTCTTAGAAGACGATGTATATTTTCTATTAATTCTATGTATCGCAACTATGTAGTGACAACGCAATATATTCTGATCCTCAGATCAGATAAATCTAGTAGCGAGTCTTTGTATCTTCTTAATACAAAGTAAAATTTGCTGGGACATTTCGTGGTTATGTTTCTTTAAGGAATCCTTGTCGCTCTTATTTTACTTTAACGGTCACAACTCACAACTAAGAAACTTGCGTTTAAGTTACGAAGTAACTATTCACTATGTAGTAACCTGTGGTTTTACCCCAAAGTAGAGGCAAGAATAATATATTGTTTAACTTTTCAGAATTAGTAGCTGACTGGATCCGCAACTCCGTTGCGCCAAAATTCGTTTATCGCACGGGGACCGTTCATTTTTTCCGGAATAAAAAGTATCCTATGTCCTTTTCTTTGACTCAAAGTATCGACTACATCTCAAATTTCAGCCAAATCGGTCCAGTAGTTTGGGCGTGAAGAGGTAATAGACAGATAGATAGATATACGGACAGACAGAAAGTCACACTTTCGCTTTTATAATATTAAAGTATGGATATTAAATAATATTCCTTCGATCGTGGAAAAACGAGACAATAGCCTTTCTACTGTTATCGCGGTCGCATGCGACCGCTTGGGGCTCGAAGGAATATTATGTGATACGAATTCATATAGGGCACATAATGTATGTCTGTAAATTCATCCGACACTCAACGAAATTTTGTAAGGAAAACGCCACCTTTATAGGGCAGTAAAAGTTTTATTGCTATAACAGCGGCGTATTCTACCAAAGTGAGCGCCATAAATTGTGTATTTCGCTTTGATCCGCTGTTCAATATATTAGTCAGCACATTCTTGGACGACAGATGTTTGTGTCTTTGTCGCGTATCTCCTTAATTTATTTATTATAATTACAGTGGCTTTGTGTGAATGTAGGGCGTATTTCACCTTATGAATTTAAAATTGTGAAATGAATGATTTGTGTACATATCGAGGTATTTCGTAGTTAGGAAAACGTGTGTTTAATTTTACTGTAATAATATTCAAATAAAATTCGAGGTGACGATGGGCCTGGGATAGCGCCACTAGTAAATCATGTACATATGACTTAGGTCATAGTCATCTCAAATTGTTGAAAGAAATTGAAATTAGAGCAAACGACCTTGGCCATACATTTGCCGCGTTGCCGAGATCGCGCCAAAACCCTATTATTTTTACTTATCTTAGTTCAAAATTGTCCTAAAAAAATTTAAAACGGTGAATATGTAGTTTATGATATTGTCGATCTATTGGCGTGAGTTTCAAATAAAAGTAATTTGTAAATCCTAAGGAGATGCTGAATGTATGCTTGAATTTTAACAAATTGGTATTACTTTGGAAGCTGATATCATGAGTATGCTGAATGTATGCTTGAATTTTAACAAATTGGTATTACTTTGGAAGCTGATATCATGAGTATAAGAAACAAAAATAGAAAATTTAAAACGACAAAAGGAATGTTGATTGATATACTGAAGATTATTGCTGTATTTTTATTATAACTTTGTAGCTTTCAGATTATGAGTTTATAAGGTTTTAAATACGGTCAATTACGGAATCTCCGGACGGAACGCCCTTAAACACAGTACTCTAGGAAGTGCTGCTTGTCTGAAATTGAACAATTCGTAAAAGTTACGCAAACATAGTTCATTGTATCGTCAATGGAGAAGTTACGACTAATAAAAAAATTCTATTGAAAATTTCGTATGAAACAGTGCGGACGGCAGGTGCTCTAGTTTATGCACAGCCATTGTTTCAGTTACACAACCTGCTCGTATTGACATAGTATACTTAATACAGTAGACTATATTGATACAAATGCCCCCAATGACGGTTGTTGAAATTCTATTTGCCACCAGGTGTCGCGATGTAGCCGTCAGGTCTATCGTGTGCGTGTCAAACTGCTGTTACTATATGTCGCGATATAGCTCTGACTGTTACGATATAGCTGTCATGTGTCACGATAGTCTATTTGACACGTTAGACCTGACGGCTACATCGCAGCACCTGGTGGCAAATAGAATTTCAAGAAGTCGGTTAACAATCCTCATTGAAAGCACGCACACATACTTGCGCGGTTAGTAGCAAAGCATTTAGGGTTACGTCTCGCGCATGTAAATCTTGTCTCTGTGTTAAGAGAGTTTAATTTTAAGGGCACTACTGAGTAATTCTACTGTGTGAGTTTTATACTGTGATATTGATGAGGCCCGCGATAAATCATACATTGTACCCGTGCGAAAGTTCTTTGTTTCCGAGTTACACAACGAGAGTATGGAAGTGGGAACAGCTGATTCACTTGTACGTGGACATAAAAGTACGAAGAAGTAAGGCGTAAGGCACCTTAGAATTAAATTCAAACGTTTTTGTAATTTAAAATATGTAATAAGTCCTATACCTACTGTATATATAATTGACTATTAAGGCCGTCCCCCGAGCAAACGACCTTGACCATACATTTGCCGCGTTGCCGAGATCGCACCAAAACCCTATTCTTCTTCAAAGTAATGAAGCTAGTATGCACAGAAGTAGTTGAGATTTAGACGAATTCTGAAAGAGGCACTATTAAAGAGTTAGAATTATTGAATACTTTTTAGTTCATATTATTATTACTTATTGTTTTTACCTTGGAAGTCGGTTTTAATTTTTTGTTAAAAATAATAATTTCACTCTTTTTAGTTATTTACCGGTAAACATATAAGCTGTCAGTTGTAGATATTATATAGGATTTAGGTATGAAGCTATCACAACTACTATACTCAGGCAGTTTTCAAAAAAGTTTTACGCTATGTCTCAAAAGCCATGAGCCATACCCTACTATAAATATACAAACCTATATCAGACCTATATCTAATACGCACTCAACTGTCATGAAATGGTTACTAATTACTATAACACGTCGTTATTTATTACTTACTAGATGATGCCCGCAACTCCGTTGCGCCAAAATTAGTTTATCGCGCGGGAATCGTACATTTTTCCAGGATAAAAAGTAGCCTATGTCCTTTTCCGGGACTCAAAGTATATCTATACCAAATTTCAGCCAAATCGGTTCAGCGGTTCGGGCGTGAAGAGGTAACAGACAGACAGACAGACACACTTTCGCATTTATAATATTAGTATGGATTTACTATAATATTGTTACTGAATTATCATGAATAGAATTTGCATAGTAGCATACTTTCAGTTCTTAAAACAACGATGAAACCCCCAAACTTTCATATGAAAACTTATTATTCTGAGTTCACTACCACTTTAGAATTTCTTAAAGAATTCCAAGCATATACCCCTGTATATGCTTAGAGTTCATCAAGCAATGCTGAAATATTCAAACGCCTATCCTGAAGGCTCTAGAGATGTCATTTTTATAATACAACGAAAGTCACTGAACCAGAAGGTTCAGTGACTTTCGTTGTATTATAAAACTTCCGCACTCATCAGCTCAACATAATAAAATATTATGCTTTAACTACTATAAGCTACAATAATATAACTAAGTATATATTTTGTCCCAATCAAGGAGTTTCCTAGATCAAATTACCAACTTCGTAACCACAACACCAAGTTTAAATCATTTACTTTGTAACAACATTAATACAATTTTCAAAATCACTCGACAAACTCGAGTCTCGAATCTCGATCGAAAAGACTATGAAAAGGACCAATATTAGAGTCGTAACTCATAACGATGCATCGTGTGATGGTACTGATAATTATGATGATGATGATGATGAATGTAATTTGCATAGTAGCATATGGTTTCAGTTCTTAAAACATCGCCGAAAGTCCCGAACTTGTATCTATAAGGAATCCGGAGTTCTCTTAGTATCTTCGGAAGCATGCCTTGATGTAAAATCTTACTTTTTGGTAGCATAATATACCTGGGATCCTTCACGTAAAACCAAAATCACCATATAAATTTTGAGGAGTTCCCTCGATTACTCATGGATCCCATCATCAGGTCACCACTTTTGTGAACATGGTACCAAATTGGACTTGAACCCTATACAACAAAAGAAAAAATTTGAAAATCGGTTCACAAACGGCGGAGTAATCGTTGAACATACACAAATAAAAAAAAATATATCCACAGCCGAACATCCTCCTTTTTTTGGAAGTCGGTTAAAAAATTAAAACGGGGAATGTGTAGTTTATGATATTGTCGTTGTCGATCTATTGGCGTGTGTTTCAAATAAAAGTAATTTGTAAATCCTAAGGAGATGCTGAATGTATGCTTGAATTTTAACAAATTGGTATTCATTTGGAAGCTGATATTATCATGAGTATAATAAACAAAAATAGAAAATTAAAAACGGTGACAGGAATGTTGATATACTGAAGATTATTGCTGTATTTTTATTATCCCACCAAAACATGAAATGTAAAAGGAGCCAAGCAAAATAATGCATAGTTATTCAATACTTCTGTCGTAAAAAGTTTTCAGATCACATTCAAGCCAAGCCTTCAACTTATTTTGTAATTTAAATCAACATTCAATTAATGTTTCAATAGATTTCTTTATTTTATGAGCGTTTCTCAAAAAAAATGTACCATTTTTAGAAGATACGATAAAATAAAAAAGTTTAAATATTACCGATTTTTTTATTTTAAGCTGTGGGTAAATGTCTACAAAATTAAAAATAGGGGTTGTTTTCAGATATAAAATGTTAATAAAAAGCATAATCTATTAAAACAAACCCGAGGTGCAGAAAATTTCCTATTTTGTTACTTTTATTATATTACGAAAATTCAATGTTGAATTGTGTTATCAGAAATTTTATTTGATTAAATGGGATCCTAAAAATAATTCAATTTCTTTTAAAGAAAACTGTCTATTTTTAACACAAAAATTTTAAAATATAGGCGGTAACATTTCCTTTACGTTACTATTCGGCCACCTCTCTTTATTATCTTCACAATATTGTGTCTATATTTTCATCTTGAATTATTTTTATACATATACTAGCTGTCCCGGCAAACGTTTCTTTGCCATATTATATAAAGTATATCGTCCGTATTATTTTATTCAATCCCCCCCCCCCCCCCCCCCCCGGCCCCTAAGTTCAAGGCCAGCCTAAAAAGCGCCGTATTCATCTAACAGTTGGACGTTTACTTTTTGTATTGTAAGTTTGAGTCACAAGTCAAGCCTGGGGGAATCAATGGTCTACACTCTACTGTCTAGTCCAGTTCCTCTACCTCTTAATTCGCGTAGAAGCTTTCTTTATTTCGCTCCGCAATGTTATTCGTGTAATCTACAGTGAATAGTGATCTTAATTATTCTTAAGCGATCACCATAAATATTTTTAATGTAAGGTTGTGTTATATTGGTAATGGTATGACTTTGCTCAATGTAGAGGTACTACAAAAAATATCTATGAATTAGGTTAAATTTTACTAACTCGAGATTCCATGTAGCGGTAAACCAACGGGCCTCGGTGTATTTCCTAGTGCCTACTATTCATTACCAGTATCATAACAGTATTATGTCATAACAGTTCTCATGAATGTCAAAAGCATAATTAAACAAGTGAAAGTAACAGTTTGCATGCTAATAACCCACTTTAAAATCAAATGGACTGGCGGACCGAAGAAACATGGTTCATACACGGAACCACGTTTGTAGTCCCTTGTAGGTTCCCCCAAAAGGTTTGATGATAGAAAATTATTATATTTAATGAATTCCGTTTTCCTTTCCATTATTGGACTACAACTTTTTTATTTAACCGTTATGTAATGCATATAATATTAATACACAGTATAACAGTAACAGCTACAATAAAAAGTCTAGGACTCAAAGCCTCTTACTTGAAGCTATTCAAAGATATAATATAGTCTTTGTCTGTAATGTGACATTTCCAATATGCCAGACAAATAATAAATACACTACCTATTGTATTCGCCGGGTTAGTCTTCATCTATACTAATAATTAGAGACCGGATTATATGCATTTGCATATCTGCATATGCATTTGCGTATTTTTGCCATTTTCAGCGGTAATAGCATATTTTACCTAAGATCTAGTTATGATGCATATTTTCGGTACATATACAACATTTTTCACTAACCCTTCGTTATGAAATGCGACCAAATTTAATGACAATAACAGTTAACAGTTATCAATAATAACAAAAACATAAGGGCTATTGAGTAATAGTTGCGACTTTTACTGCATTTCGAATGCAGTCAGTAGCCGTGCGCGTCTTTTGTTTTGACAGTTACGATAGTAAAATGAAAGAGCCAGAGCCAGAAGAACGTCGCGCTTGCCAACTACAAATTAATGGGATGGCAGAACTTTTCCCAGAGACTTTACCTAAGTGTAAACAAAGCACCCAAATTCAAATTCTGCTCAGTTTCCTCAGTGAATGTGGAGCGAACCTTTTCTATTTACATAAAGGGTAGTATTTAATCGAGTGACTGTAAATTACAGTTTTAAGTGACAAAATTAATTAATTTGGGTGATAGAATTACTATTTGAGCGACTGACTGTGAGCGACGAGAAATTAACAGAACGGCATCCTAAAAGTTATTTTTTTGAGTTACTTAAAATACAAAATGAGCAGCTGCATAATATTTGAGCGACCTAATACCTGTTTGAGTGTCAACATTACGTCCTGCATTTTTTTCAATATTTGGTACATGTGTTTTTTATACTGAGCGGTATTTTATCTTAAATGAAGTGTTTCGAATACAAAAACCACTTTGAACAATACACGAATGAGCAGAGTATAATGAGCTCACATTAAAACAAAAAAAAATGAATATGAAATAACTATTTGATGAAACATTAAATACTTAATCAGGGATCCATAGAACATTTTTTTATTACTATCAGGCAAATTTTTTATAGATACGAGGAACAACAAGTTTATATGTTTATTTTATTAGTTTTATCTGTCAAGCCTTAGCCATCTAACCTAAACCAAAAAAGGTCGTATTGGGCCAACACGGAGTTCCTTAGACACTAGTAGATGCAGTGTTGCCAGTGCTGTATGTTAGAAAGTTACATACCTACTCTCATTCGAAAAGTAACATTTTGATGGAAAAAGTAACATTTCGGATAATTTTAAATAAAATTGACTTATAATTTATTGCTTTATTATTATTATTGCTTAAAAAGCTCATGAATCGAAATGAATGTTTCTCTTGAATTTCTAAAATACTCCTGAAACTTCTTCGTTGACAGATATTGATAAGGGTCTACACAGACGGACTGCATTTCAACTGCAATCCAACTGTAAATTGCAGTTCAAGTGCAGTTTGAATGCAGTTGACACGACTGCAATGCGACTACAATAGAACTGCAAACCAAACAGTTCACACGACTGCACGCCGACAGCAACTGAACTGCAATCTGACTGCGTGTTTGGTTTGCAGTTCTATTGCAGTCGCATTGCAATCGTGTCAACTGGAACAAGGAATACGTGTGGCACCAACGCAGACTCGTAAGGAAATGAACATATTTTTAATATTATCGTATCTTAGCCGTGTGTGATAGCTTAAGATACTATAATATTTTATATTTGGGCATCTTAAGATAAAATATTATATTATCTTCACCGTGTGTGATGCGCTTTATGCTACTGTTTATAAATACAGCGTGTATGTAAATGTTACAAGTCGGTAACGTGTGATCGGCGAGCGGCCAGCGGCCAGCGTTCGGAACCGTACGATAATTATCGTGCACATACGATAATTTTGTGCGTACGTACGATGTACGATAGCATATTATTATCGTACGCAGATTATACGATAATTTTTATCATGATGCAAACATATTATATTTTTAAACATACTGTGTAGTGAAATTGCATAAGTGACAGCACTGTGAACGTGCCAGCTTTAGTTAACTGATCTATACTTGTATTATAATGATTAATGGAGGTCAGTGTTCAAGCCCCATAAGAGCACCGGTGATCGCGACAGCAATAGAATAGGTGGGCGATTCCATTATCGCGGGTGCAACAGTTTGACACACTTAAAGCTTCCTACAGGCAAAATGAAGCATATTTATTAATCAAATATCCCGTGAAGGGATACATTTTAACTAGTTTAACAATGATTTATAAATGTAAACCTTCATCAAATGTATGAAGGGCCACAAACAGGTCTGAAGTGCTATCGCGGGTGCAACTAATTTGAACCCCCATTCAGAACTGTGATGAGTTCATATGTGAGTACTGGTTATTGCGAAACTTTTAGAAAATAACTTGCCTATATTTCAAAAGAGCATAAAACAAAGAAACTATGTAACAAGATAAAAGTAATTGTAGTAATAAGAACTAGAAATAATTAACCATTTCTACGATCGCAGGTGCAACATCAAAATTTTCAAATGTCTTAAAGGTGAATTAAATCGTAATGCTCTAACAAATTTTTAAATTTTCGATATGGAATATATAATTATACTAGTAATTTGTAATAAAACTGCACCAAATTGAAGTTTTTTTTTTTATTTTCGGTTGTTTATTGGCCTGACAAAATTAATCGTCTAAATCGCTAAAAACGGTCGAATAGTGTAATTTATACAAAATATTTCGGCGTATTGCTGTATAACTATACCAACTAAACATTAATTTGAAATATATGCTATTTTTGTTTAAGAATATGGGAAAAAACATCGCGTTCCTTAGATGATATTGCTTGAAAACGCTCTAAATTTTTGGAATTTCATTTTTTACCGATAAAAGTTGTTTTGTTAGTAAATACACATCTTATGTATATTCCAATTGAAAAATGTAACTAATAACACATTTTAAAAATTCTCATTAATTCTCTCTGTAGCGTAATGGCCCAGGTACATACAATAGCATTTCCAAGAATCCGCGATCGAAAGAGTTATAATATGAGATTAAAGATATAGAGAGTTTGCTACTTTACTGTAAGTTTGCCGAACACTTGCTCTCGGTCTATAATTATAGTATCCATAGTGCATCACCCGCGGCGTACTTTATGTTGTGTTCGGTGTCTAATATGCACTATATCAAAATTTCCGTTTTGAATAAAAACATTTTTCATCTCCGACCGCTAACGAGTAACGACTCTACCGCTGCTCTCGGTGGTAAGCACGAACAATTGACAGAGTTTGTTACGTCATAGAAAGATAGTTGTATGATAATTATTACGATAGAGAATAGAGATACATAATAATGCGCGTATTGGATATTCAGTACTTAAAATGTGCAGAGAAGTCAGGCTTTCAGATAAAGTTGGGAAGAAAAAGTAAAATTGTGCTCTATCAATCATTCCGCAAGTCAACATCCATAGCTGCTACATGCTGATTAGAAGATTATGTACCTAACTTGTTATGTACATATTTGTTTATTGTATTAATCTTACTTTTTGTATAGTATTAATTAATACTATACAAAAAGTAAGATTAAGTAGATCAAGCTATACTTTCTTTGATATTGGTCACAAAAAAAAACTGTGAAAATATAAAACTTAATACCTACCAACTCTTAATTATCTATCTACTTTTTTGTTACAGGTATGTAATTACTTCTGGCATATTTATAAGAAAACGGACGTCGAACAGTAAGTACTGTTATCGAGTGAGTTCTCTTTTTAAATCTCCTTCATAATCTGTAGTTCTTTAACTCAAACTTCTTCTTTGAACGTGCTTACTCTTTCATGAAATATCACTACGAAGTTGTCTCTGCATAAGTCGCTATGATTTATGTCAACGGGATTCGGCTTTTTAGGGTTCCGTCTAACTCTATTGTTATAAATGTAGATTGTACTGAGAGCGGCTTTACTTGTTAACTTTGTACATAATTTTAAACTTAAACCATTACAGCAGTTCTACGTATTTGTAATTCAAGAAAGTTTCAGTCTTGCATGTAGTACAAAAATTTTGTTTCCACGGTACTACGACTACGAGGAAGCTACGAGGCCAGTTACAAAATTTAAATATGAAGTTTTGTGAGAGGGGGTCAATAACCGCTGTTGCCTAGAATCACCATTATACGAGGGCTGCTATTTATGTATCCGGAATTAAAAAAAGAAACAAACATATATCATTTAATATGGTTTTATTGCTTTTCAAAATATTCGCCGCGATGATCGACACACTTTTGCATACGCTGGAACCAATTTTCATAGCACTTTTTCCATTCTGATTGAGGTATCTCCAAAACGTGCATTTTGAACGCATCAACAGCCTCTTCGCGGCTCGAAAAACGTTGACCACGTAATTTGTTCTTCGCGTATGGAAATAAAAAGAAATCGTTAGGTGCCAAATCAGGGCTGTACGGCGGATGACCAGTCAATTCGATCTTTTGACCCTCCAAAAACTGAGTTGTTTCAGCTGAGGTGTGACAGCTAGCATTGTCGTGATGTAATATGATTCTGCGTTGTCGGTTGTCCTTTCTTATTTCTTCAAAGACTTCTGGTAAACAAATGGTCGTATACCATTCAGAATTAACCGTCTTACGATTCTCTAATGGCACTGTAGCCACATGTCCATTAATTCCAAAAAAACAGGCGACCATTTGCTTCAAAGTACTTTTTGCACGAGTAACTTTTGTTGGTTTCGGCTCATCTTGGAACACCCACACCGTTGACTGTTGTTTAGTTTCGGGGTCATATGCATAGATCCAAGATTCATCACCTGTGTAGATATTATAAACGGCTTTTGACGTACCACGGTTGTATTTTTTTATCATTTTTTTGCACCAATCGACACGAGCCCGTTTTTGATCGATTGTCAAGTTGTGCGGAATCCAACGCGAACATATTTTTTTTACAGCCAAATGTTCGTAATATCTTATGTATGCTCGTCATACTTATGCCTAAGGACGCCTCTATCTCGCGATATGTAACATGACGATCACGCATTATTATTTCCCGCACAGCATCTATATTTTGTGGGACAACAGCTGTTTTTGGGCGACCTTCTTTATTTTCATCCGTGAGTAAACTCACTGTACCAGTGATAAACAGTGGTTTTTGAACCATCAAAAACTACCTCGCAACGTTTGGAGATGAAGCACCAGCTTCATCTCCAAAAGTTGCGGTGAGTTGAATAAAGCACTGTTGTTGATTTAGCCCACGCCGAAAATCGTAGTAAATCATTGCACGAAAATGTTCACGCGTTAAATCCATGGCAAATGAATTTTCAAAATGACGCCACAATGGAAAAATAATTGACAGTCACATGAAACAAAATGTATTCTTCAACCAAAGAGTTCTATTTTCAAATGTTGTAATTACTTTTTAAATATTGTTCTTGTAAGTGGCCAGTTCCGGATACATAAATAGCAGCCCTCGTAGTTCATTGATTTGCCCATATTCCACAGATTCTGGATCATGTAAGTCAAAATGTGAAAAAACGGAAACTCAAAGAATAACTGCAAATAAACCCGTTCATTTCATGTTTAAATCTCGCCAAATTGGAGCAGATCGTGATAAAACCGTTATATAAATAGTTGAGCCGTTAGTGCAAACAATCGTTTAAGCGAAATGGTATTGTTACAGTGGGATTTAGTAGAGCGGCAAGCCGACAAACATTTAATAGTAATTCTCTGAGGCCCGGTTATCGACCCGCACAGATTACTTCATTAGCATATAGACACGCTCCGGACCATTACCACTGTTACGTGCAAACCCAAGTCAACAAAACAACGTGAGTGCCACGGACGCATATTGTTTTATCATTGTTTGGCAATATCGGCCAACGTGAACGATATAATGCTCGGTTTGGTTACAAAGAGAGCGAGATTATGATAGTATGATCGACGAGGACTAGTCGCAACATTTTATCCAAATATTGACATTTATTATGAAATTTTCTGACCCGTATCGTGGACTATGGACCTTTATGTTCCGAAATATGTAGCATCCAAAGCTACAAAGTAGAAGAATTAGGTCTTCCAATTTCGCCAATTTCGCTCGTTCAAATTATATTGCTACCGTCAAGTTTAACTCAATATTAAACTTAACGGTAGCAATATAACCTCAAATACATTCTTACTCAAATCAAAATGTCACCAAAAGCAACAAACCGTACAACTTTCAAAGCGTTCATTTAACTCGTGTCTGTGGGCGACAGCGGTGCTGTCTGTAAATTAATTAATGCATAATTTAGACAAAAATATACTTCTGAAGACGTGTCGCCGTAGAAAAAGTGGACTTTGAAATTTGAATGAAAATTAAGCGTATGTTTCGTAAGAGTTGTAAGGAAGTATTGTGAGTTGTGGTATCGTAATTTTGTAGAGTGAAGTAATATTGTGCACAGAGACATCTCTACAATACAATGTTTTTAATTATTTAGATTTCATTTTGTTTTCAAAACGCAGATTGACTACGAAGTATATTTGACAGAAAAACTTGTTTGACAGAAAAAATGTCTAAATGGCCTCAAATGGAAGTTCTCACTTCCAATGATCACACTTTTTGCATGGTGTTTTTTTTTAAATTAAATAAGGGGGCAAACGAGCATACGGGTCACCTGATGGTAAGCAACTACCGTCGCCCATGGACACTTGCAACATCAGAAGAGCTGCAGATGCGTTGCCGGCCTTTTAAGAGGTGTTTGCCCCTTATGCGTCAAAAATACTTTGATCATCATATTACATTCCCTTACAGATCAGCTAAATTAATCCTCAGACACATTCTCGAGCGAATAATATTAGCTAAATACGTATTCAGTCTACAATGAAACCTATTTCCAAGATAATGATACATCGTCAGTGTCATTAGCTAAGCGATTAGTTCATTACCGTTACCTAGTTACCGGCTAGGACAAGATAGAGATAAATTATTGCATTAGTCGGCAGTTAGTTCTGATTTAATACTAGGCGCCAGGGGGGATATTAGGGCGGTTAAGACGTACGCAGCCCTTTCTCAAGTCTTTGGAGAGTTTTATATTTACTTTAATGACTATTTTCACGACCAAAATGTATTTTAATCTGTTTTAATTAATTTTTATGATAGTATCATTATCAAACAGTTGAGTAATAACGACGTCAAGCAAGTTTTATTCGCATGCGAAAAAGTATAACGGTATCATTGAAATCTAGTATGAAGATGGTGTACTGGAATAAGTCATAATAATATTACATTATACTTTGTGCCACTATAAAGTATAAATTAAAAGGAGGTAGCAACATGAATGACATCTATATATATAAAAGAAAGTCGTGTTAGTTACTTCACTTATAACTCAAGAACGGCTGAACCGATTTAGCTGAAAATTGGTGGAAAGATACTTGGAGTCCCGGAAAAGGACATAGGATACAATTTGTCCCGGAAAAATGTACGGTTACCGCACAATATACTTTTATGATTTGCGCGTAAACTATTCAATCGATTTTGATGAATTTTGGTATGGAGATACTTTGAGTCTCGGGAAAGGACAAGGAATACTTTTTGTCCCGGAAAATGTACGGTTCCCGCACAATAAACTTTTATCTCAAGAACGGATAAACCGATTTGGCTGAAAATTGGTGGAGAGGTAGCTTAGAACCAGCAAAAGGACATAGGATACATTTTGTCCAGGAAAAATGTACGGTTACTGCACAATTTACTTTTATGATTTGCGCGTAAACTATTCAATCGATTTAGATGAATTTTGGTATGGAGATACTTTGAATCTCGGGAAAGGACAAGGGATACTTTTGGTCCCAGAAAATGTACGGTTCCCGCACAATAAACTTTTATGTTTTTCGCTTAAACTATTCAGTCTATTTTTATGAAATTCGGTGTGGAGATACTTTGAGTCTAGGGAAAGGACAAGGGATACTTTTTGTCCCGGAAAATGTACGGTTCCTGCACAATAAACTTTTATGATTTTCGCTTAAACTATTTATAAATCTATTTTGATGAAATCTGGCATGAAGATAGGTACTAATTTTAATCTATTGTTTTCTTAATTATACCAATTCGAATTAAATAATCATCGTTAAGACAGGACTACGTCTGTCGGGTCAGCTAGTTTTAACTAAAAGTTCATAAGCAGACTATTCTCTCTTTGAGCAATGTAGCTATGTAGTCAAATGAAAAACGCATATCTATCGTCCGAATTGCCTCTTTCAAATTTCATCAGCGTTTCCATGACTAAGACAAACGACCAAATCGAATTTCATTCCATCGAACGAAACGATTCATTTCAACTTGTAATTTTTCTTTTTTGTCTATATTTTACTTAATTTTGGATATTTGACATCTATAACGAGTTAAAATTATGTCAGAAAAAAAAATACTGTAGAGTTGATTTAAGCTATTTCATATCATTTCCACATTTTTCTTAACATAAACCTCCTTGCCAATATAAAATTCTACAAAGACATTCGCTGTTTAAATATTTTTATAAAATAATATAGGGGTTAGTAATGTAATATTTGTTACATAACCAAGGGTAAATCTTTCTGCTTTTAGATTTTGATTTTAAACCACATTTTTAGAAGCAATGCTGTGCTTATGGCCCGTTAAGCGTAGTAAAAGCGTTGTGGTCCTACCCACATGCACATTAACGTGAATTTACTTTTATATTGCCTAATGACATTTTGATGTCTTCGCATTGTAATATTTGGGCATCAAAACAGATTATCTCGAAAGCGGTTATTCGAATTAACGATAAATCGAGTTATTTAGTATTAGTAAGGTTATTTTTCTCGTCTTATTTTTATTATAAGAATGGCCCTGGAGTTTCTGCTCAATTTAAAAACCTAAGCTATTTATTATTTAATAGTATATTTTATTAAATGATTTATAAAATGCCGAATTTGCAATTATTTATTACGAAACATGATTAACCTGATAGGTATTGCGTTGGAAGCTTAACTAGTTTTTGTATCGTTATAAAATTATTATTTCGTAATGGCTAAATAAAAAGATAATAAAAATTATGCAACAGTTCTAACTTTTGCTAACTTAAATTCTGCAGTATTGTAATTGTTTCTTGTCATCTAGTGTCTAGAATCTAGATTTAGATAATAATGTTTATAATTATTGTATGATCTTGTTTTTGAAATCAGTTTGTTACCTAAGAATTACATCTCTACCTCTCGAAACTTACATATCGATATTTTTCTAAAATGTTTATCGACAGGAAACTGAAAGAGTTGATCGTGAGTTTAAACCACCGGTTTTCCTTTCTCCTAATTCTGAAACAATATTTCAAATAAATTAGCATTGCACGTCGATACCCGCATGCATTTTCCGCTCGATTACCGCCTAAGTGGTTTCCTGTAAATTGCCAGTAAACCGGTCACGTCAGCGTATTATTGAGAAGCACTCTCAGGCGTTGCTCCGAAGCAAAATAACTTCACTTCCTTCTTACTTACCGTGAATGAACTATGAACTTGCTTCTAGTAAATAGAGAAGTCACTTTTGGACTAGGAGTCTCTGAATGGCCTTGCATGTCCGTCGGTAAAATATTAATGCAACCATAAGGACGCGCTTTCTCCGCGCGCGGATGCGTTGCGTGTTTTCCCAAACTCTACACCAGAAAACGAGCAATTCCGAAAGCGCCCTTAAGATTTCACCTACGTTCCTATACCACCTAAATCCATAAGATCACAGAACTTAGGTGACACAAAAGCTTCGTGAAAAACGCATTTGTCCTAGGAGACAAAATATGACCCTAAAATGTCGCTAGAGGACACTTAGAGGTAGTGGGGGTCGGTGAAAACTGAAAACGGGCATCTAATTCGCAATTTATTATCTCGTCAGTACATAATATTGATTTCAAGGCGGCTAACTCTATTTCTTTGTTATTTGCAATCATTCTAATTTAAGTTTCTAACAAATGATGTTTTTATTCAATGTTCACTAGAATTTTTTTTTAATTCGAGAGAAAGATAAAAGCTGAGTGAAGACCAAACTAATCTCACTGAGCGCACTTGGCGGATGTGATACGCGGTCGGGTAAGGAAAAGTAAATAAGTAGGTGCTTTTAAAACAGCCACGGCTGGTTGAACTGAAACGGAAAAAGTGTACTAAAACACTGTCTCCACAATGTATTGTTCCGGAACGCGGTTGTGAAAATAAATGACGGTGAGGTGGCGAGCCGGACGGCCAGCTAAACTGCTGGTGGCAATTTTTTACGCCATTACAACTTTCTAAAGTCGCGCTCCTTTGTTTCGTTTTTCTAGTGCCACTGGCCAGTGCTGTAAGGAGTATGATTGATAATCTGAGATACTGTACATTTTCACTTTATTTAGGTTTTTCCATTTCCACCAACAACTTACGTCTTACGTTTCAGACAAGACAAACTAAATCAGTTAACGACTTCTTGAATCACCTGAGTTTAAGTACTAATAAAAATGAGCCCAAACACGAAACTTCTGCTCTAAGTTGGTGAGGAGTTGGGTATCCTATACATTACCAGGTAATGTAGCAGCCTGCAGCACCATGTCAACTTTCCATTAATGTGTATATTATTCATAAATGTCACAAACTAGATGCAAAATATAAAGCCCACCAAACGACTGTAAGTTGCTAATCGGCCCTTCACTAACCAGATGAACCGTGATCTTCCAGCACTGAGCAGGCTGATGATGATGATGAACTATAGCTAAGAACACTCTCGACTAAGTCAGCTTTCAAAAAAAAAAACTAGATCAAAATCGGTCCACCCGTTTGGATGCTACGATGCCACAGACAGACAGACCGACAGACAGACACGTCAAACTTATAACACCCGTCTTTTTGTCGGGGGTTAAAAACTCATAATTTTTAATACAGTCGAAAAGTACTTTGCCTAAATACAATGCGACAAAGCATTAGTGGGTCAGAGCAGACAATGATAGCATGATCAATCTCTGCCCTCCTAAAGTGGACCAGACGTTGATATATCATGGGTTCGCACCAGTCTAATAGCGTGATTGATAACTCGATCAGTATCCTTTCTCATTTCATTTGACTGGAACAATCACGCCACGCGCTGTAATGAGACCTTAAACACATTCTGCTTGTTATTCTTATAGCGGGCTTACATGATTCCAATCCAGTTATCTAACCAGCGCTGGATTGCTAATGGAATAGTGTACGGGTACTGCAATGCACTGGAAAGCACTAAATTACATTCCGGTGCCCGTTTACATTGCTCCAGTAGCAATGCAGCGCTGGATTGGATCATTGATTGGAATAATGTAAATCGGCGATTAAATATTACACAGTCCAGTTTAGACAACTTGCAAAAATGTGATCGATTTGATAATTATAAAGGTTTGGTGACGCGTGACATGTTGCAAGCCCTAACTCAAATCCCAAACATTTTATTTGTGATTTCTAACTTGACTGTCCAAATAAGCGAATGCAATTTGACTAAGTATCAAGTTTCGATATGATTTCCATACAGTCTCCATAAAATAAAAATACTAAATGGTATTACCAAAATGCCCAATCGACTTCAAAAGGGATCTGATTGGCTAAAACTCCAAAAATCAGTTTATGACCCCGAGACAATAAAGAGACGATTTAATTTGATGAATTGGCATAGTTTTACATGATGTCATCTTAATAGCAGAAAAATAAATAAAAACCACAAGGAAAGTTGCTCTTTGTGTGACCTATTTTGTTAGTTTATTGTCAAACTTGGACCGCGACGAGTGTTTTCAGTTATCTACTGCGGAAGTAATAACCTCCACTGCATTTCATCAAGACCCTTGCTAACTTTTCATGTCTTTCTTCATAAGATAATTGTGCCTCGGTCGTCGAAAGTTTTTTATTCTTTCGAGTCGAGGACAATATGATATGAAGCTGGTGACTATAAAGCTACAATATTATATCTAGTGTACAGTCATAAAAACAATATGACGCTTTATTTAATCCACTGCTATAGGGTTCGTAGTTCTTTATAAACGCTGTCGCAAATATAAGCAGTTAGCAGGATTGGTTATGTTATGAGAATTCTGCGTTAATTAGGTAATGAAATTATGATGTTAAACAAAGTATAGGTACCTATTCTGGTTATTCCTCGTGTAGCATGTCTGCTATAGAATCTTCTACTATAGAATTTCGTTCTACGAAATCTGAAATTACATGTTGCAAAGGAAATCTGTGATTTTGTCCTATTAATCAGTAAGTTTTTCCATTATTTCGCAGTTATAGTGTGGCCGTAAATTAAGCCTGAGATTTCATTCAGTGGACTAGAGACCAGACTTTTTATATGTCATACTCCTAAAACGGAGTCGGACACACGCGGGAATGCACAACACAAATCCAGTCAGATCGGCCTGCAATCAATCCAACCGGGTTGATTGACTTACCCGTGATCGACCTCGCCATGTGTCCCCTATAGGTATATGAGGAAACCGATCAGAACCTTAACAAGAGCCAAAGAAAGGTAAGATTGATGTTTCCTTCATATTTAGGCATAACTGCGTAATACTTAGCCATTATGCTACCCTAATACAATTGTATCAATGAGAGTACCGAACGTTTCAAAGTATCAAGTAGAGCGACCCACGCTCGTTTTCCACGGTAATTTCCTCCACACAAATATAAGGTTTAATGTGCAAAACTCAGTAACGTTCCGGCGGCATGGCAGGGCTAATCGATTTCAGAGTAAAGATCAAATATTTACGTGACTTGGTATCTAGGTCAATTTGTTTCGGATCTTAAATAATGTCGTCTGGTTGGCCCCGATAGCTGATATTAATGCACCGAAGAATTTTATTATTAAATTTTTTGGATAGGTATTAATTTTATATACGGTGTAGGGTACACATTCAAGCTACACAATCAATACCGTCCACAGCTGGGCTGTGGACGGTATTGATTTCACAGAATTTAACAGAAACCCAACCGGTATTGGTTCTAGCTTGCGGCTGAAAACCTAGCTTATGTTTGCGATTGCCCCATACTGCCGAGGCCCTATATACTGTCGAATAATAAAGTGCTATACACCAATGAGCACCAAATAAACGGAAGCCTGAGGCTCTATTGGAGACCGTATGAAAAGTCCACTCTGCAATGTTTGCTTTGTAATTTGGTCCGTCTGACATATCGCATACCTAACCGAAGGTATTCCTTTATGTCCCCAGGATATGTTTCCTAGATTTACTTGGAATTAATCAGACTTCGATTCGAAGGCCAGAGCAATGTTATGTAGTCTTGGATCTGGCATATTTAGTCGGCCAGCAAGATGTTACGGCGCACCGACCGCCATTCATAGATTATTCATCAACGTGGTACGGAATCCATGAATATTCATCTGACTTTCAAGTACATATCAGGTGATATCGAAATCATATGATTGAGGAATGATACATGAATTTAGTTTTTATACTCTTCTCGTGCCACCGCAATCATGTCGCGTTGTTGCACACTCAACTGAATTAATAGATAGTTTATGCCCGTTTTCTCCAACTACACCTAAAATTGAGGGGTCCCTTAAGCCAATATTCCAAGTTTTGTTCTTGATGAATTATTGACAACCCCGCAACTCTTAGGTGACGTGTATCTCTACATAGTATAAAACAAAGTCGCTTTTTCTGTCCTCGTGTCCCTTTGTTCCCTTTAATTGCGGTTTTCTTTAATATATAGAGTGATTAAAGAGGAAGGTATGTGATAAATATCTATATTAATTATGGGAGTTCGCTATTTTACAAGTAAAATATCAGACGGCCATTCTATAACAGATTCATTGTCAAGGCAACCGTCGTCGTCGCCACATACGTCACCAGTGTACGGGGTCGACAATCCATCCCGTAAATTATAAACGTCATCTAATGGATGAATCGCATATATAGAACTTGTTTTATTTCAAATAAACGTCACCTAAGAGTTACGGGGTCGTCAATTCATCAAGAACAAAACTTGGAATATTGGCTTAGGGGACCCCTAAATTTTAGGTGTAGTTGGTGAAAACGGGCATTAGACTTTAGGTACACTGTACACACATTGTGCATAAAGTTTGTGCATTTTAACTAAAGGCAATAAATGTATTATATTAATCCCTCGATCACCAATTCCAGGAAATCTTTTGTTGTCGCGGCCCAAATGGGCCTTACGGGGCTTGAGGGATTATACTATACAAATGCTTCAGATCAAATGCTTCAGAGTGGTAACGTTAACCTCTATTTTAATGAAGACTAATTTTATTAATGCGAAAGAAACAGGTAATTAGAAACAAACATTAATTAAATCTAAAGTAATCCTAATAATGTGATGAACTGATGATACTCGTGTTTTCAGGAGAAGGCTTAAGAGTTCGTGTTACCCAATCCGAAACTAGTCTCAAGGAAATCAGCGTAATGTTGAACTATGTAGTCCCTCATGAATACTAAGTAACCGGCCACCATGTTGACCGAACACTTCCACCCAAGTATTTGCCCCAGTTGTTCGAGTGCGCTCCTATAGATTTACTCGACGCTTTGTCTTGAAAGAACATTTTCTATTGTTAAATTAAACTTTATTATATTATGCGCTTATTCACTTAACTTTTATGCTGGTCGCCTTACACAGTTTTTGATAGTGAATGTATCAATTTGGA
The DNA here is from genome assembly GCA_937595015.1 of Polyommatus icarus. NCBI lineage: Eukaryota > Metazoa > Arthropoda > Insecta > Lepidoptera > Lycaenidae > Polyommatus > Polyommatus icarus. The sequence continues at coordinate 17,876,419 of OW569323.1, read as the reverse complement.
AGACTTATTTCTTGTTTTGATTGTAAAACGGAGTAAGTAATATAGTTACAAACCCCCTTTTTCGCCCACTCTTCTAAAGAAGATAAAATTCAATCGACCAAATTTGCGATGGATCGTTTCGATCCGCGCGTGTGGAATGTGGATCGCCTTTGTAGTGGTTTATGGACACAGTCAACCGTAGCGTGTAACAAAATATGAGCATTAGTTTTGCAAGGAGCCTTACAAGCTTTACGTAAGCGCGTAAGCTATCTATATCAGAAAGCTAACAAACCGTATGTGTCGCCCCAAATACTGCAATCGCAGTTTATTAAATCCAACTGAGCGGAACATGTAGACCGTCTTCCTTTGACCCGTGTCAGGGCTCCCTGCTTGGGGGAAGTGAATACATCTGCTATAACAAAACGTTGAGATAACGCTCCAAGATTTATACGAAGGCCGGATTTTTAATCTTTGTTCTCTATGTGAAGAATGAGAGTTCGGTTCGGTTGTTAATTTGTTGTGTTACAATGCATTGTATCTTAAAGCCCTGCTTAATGCACGGGCAATTATTGAAGACTTATGTCCTCTACTTGTTCGTAATATTTTGTTTTGTTGTTTCATAATGGGCCAACGTGGAGACCGCATTTCAATACTGTAGTCACCTATACAAACACTGGTATTAAGTTGTAAGAGGCGTATCCGAGTAATAAACACTGTATTTGTCAACAATGCAGGCCGCGACGGCGTGAAGTGTAACAATGGCCGCCGGCCTTGAGTGCAATAGCGCGGCGGTGTAAGTGGGCAGGCGGCAGCACGAGACCTCGCGGCTCGCGGGTCAATTATGTCATTTGCGAGCCCGTGGACTGTTGTTGCCATCGAAATACCATACTATAGAAATGTAAGGGAGTCAGAAAAGGTTCCACGAAATACATTTCAATGTCTGCTCTGGTGGGATCATGCTATTTTCGTTGCCCTAGCTGCGTGTACTTGACAGGAACTGGAGACATAATATTTTATGAGAGTTATCGTTCTATACTACATTGTATTTCGATGGCTGTTACGTTCACCGGTCGCCGGTCCGGCCACCTATTTGCTGTTGCGAGGTGCCCCGTTATGGGGATTAGATTGTCGCGGGAATTATATCGTCCAGCTCTTTGTTTGAAAAATCCCTGCATTGTTCTCTCGCATTTGTAATATTATATGCGACAGGCTCTAACGTTAATCCTGATGGAACAATACTAGCGATTACGAGCAGAGCGGCACATTCCTCTTTTATTAGCCAGCGATCATTGTTTTCCATAATGGACCAATGTGGAAACGGGCCAATATGGAAAATGTTGTAAAAAAAGTGTTTGCATGTGCTATAACGGTATGATTTCACGGAATTGCTCTAAGTGGTAGGAGGAGTAACTAATGGGTCGATAGTGATCATGGCTGGATAATGAATTGCGTGCTGAGGAATGTCACGGGCCGCAATTTACCATTTTATTTATGTTTCGTTATTAGCGATTTGGGAGACCGTTCGGCCATTAGCAAGAAATTATGTGGCCTGTTTTTCCCCGGATGTACAGACGACGAATCCGGTGTGCCACTTTTCGATCTTAATGCCCCGAAAATAAGGTCCAAATGTGGCGCATTTTGACCGTACCTAGTCGGCCATTTCGGAAGGCATTACACTCAAGTCAAATGAAATTAATAAGTAATCCCGCGCGAGTCGTTAATTATGTTATTATGTTGAGTATTGTGTAACGGTTGGTTTAGCCTACATTAGATGAGTAGTGCTTATAATGAGTTTCGTAACCAGCCAGGTCAAGCGGCTGAGTATGCACTAGACATCTCGTGTGAGATTTTTTGCTAACATAACGCTAATCTTTCTCTTCTCTTTAGGTAGTCTTTATTTACATTACTACAATGCTTTGCAGTTATGTGGTTTGTAAACACACTTTATTAATTTTATACCACGCTTTTGTAACCGATTTCAAAGAAGTTTGCCAATATTGGTGAATCGCACAATAAACAACAGGTAAGGTGTAACCTGCAACCCTTGCTTAAAAAAATGTTAGGACTATCCCCCTTCAAAATAATATGTAGTTTGTCATATTGTATTTAACTTAAAGTTTCAGCAGAAGTTCGTTCAAGTTATCGATTCGCCACGGTCACTGCAAGGTCGCGCATACACTCAAAGCTATTGCTCTACAATCTATTGTCTGAAACTATAGAGTTTTAGACTCTACAATCCAAATATTAAAGGCTTTTATGTTATTTTTAGCTGGCTTTTTAGAATAGATATCAGATATCTCTTAAGCCTTATCTTATATATAAAATTCTCGTGTCACAATGTTAGTCCACGAACTCCTCCGAAACGGCTTTACTGATTTTTACCAAATTTTATATGCATATTCAGTAGGTTTGAGAATCGGCTACTCGGTACTTATTATATTGATAAGTGCATTTGTTGAATAAATAATAGTAAATTATTACAACTCGAGAAAAACGACGACAGATAGCGATGGACGTTGCCATGGTAACATACTTATTTAGTCAATTCAATAAAATAATACGGGCGATATAATATGGCAAAGAAACGTTTGCCGGGACAGCTAGTATATTATAAAATATATAATTATAAAATAAATAAAATAAAATGTTTTGTAATATGACGAAAAAATTTTGGTACACGTGACATAACGTGTTCTTGGATATCTTTAATCTAGGTGTTTAGAATCCGCTTGTTGTATTGAGGCAAAATAATTACACCTTGATATCAATTCCAAAAGTATAATTTCCAAGGAGCTTAAATGTGAACAATTTTAAAAGAGAAAGTGACAATATAAAGTCGAGGGCGAAAACGTCAATGTTATTTTTTTAATATTTAGAACCAGTCCTAAAATGTTCTAAAAGGTTCTAAACACTAGGACTAGGTTCTCATTAATAAAGAAAAAGAAACGTTCCCAAAATCTTTTTAGTCAATCACAATTATTTTCTTTAATTAATACTTTCAACGTCTTCTTAATTAAGAATTCGACGAAAAACGAAAGTAGAATAGGTTTTAGACGTAGTTTTTCAACGAATATCTTACAACGCCCGACGCTCGGTAAAATAGTATTCCGTTTTTTTCCAAGAAAACTTTTCAAAGGAAGATGGACTAACGGTAGGTTCGGGGCCGTATGTGGCTCAGGGCCGCGCTTTAAAAATGTATTCCAACCGTGAAAACGTGAAGCACTCATCTATTATACACAACGTAGATTTTGTAGAAACAATAAAATTATAGTTGTTTGATGCTTTTGTAAGATTTGATGTTTCTACTTCCTGCTTTAGTTTAAGAATACATTATATGTATTCAGGTTTACGCTTATTATTAGTTACGCTTCACTCGTGATTTGTGAATCGTCAAAATAGGTTGTTTATATAATATTATTATGATTTATGACCGATATAACCAACCTATTTTGATGATTCATTAACTGTATAATATGCAGTTTTCGTCCTTTGTCCTAGCATAATGAGCGCGGGAATTGTGGCATTATACGTGGCGTACCGGCGCGGCTCTCGACTGGTAATTCTGTGCAGTTTGCACGTTCTGTAGGAGCTTGGTCGTGTAGTTATTATGAATGCGGGCACACCGGCGACCTCACACCGATGTAGGTCACAGTGTCACTATTCACGCTGCCGCACAAATTGCTAGATTGGTTCACGGTTTTATTAAATAAATCCCCGCCGAGTGAGCCGACCCACTGACCGCTCTAAACGTTCCGTGTAAGAAACTATTTTTAATACGCGCGTTTAATTTTGAGTTCTAAGTTTAATGTTCCGGGGTCATGAAAAGGCTCTTAAAGTATGTGAAAGTATTAACCTTTCAGTTATGTACGTTCGAAAACAGACTAGGTTTACCGCTTTTCGATCTTGCGCCTAGGCAATAGGTTCAAAAGACACCAAGATTTGCGTTCGACTTCTTGTTGGAAAGAATTGTATTATCCAAAAGGTAGAGGATATAGGTATATATACCTGATTTCTCGTTTAATAAATGTATCTTATTCCGCATAGCACCTAAATAGATGTCACCGGATGAGTAACAGCTCCCAACCACAAAGCGACAAAACACTCGAACTCTACAAGGTTGTTCCGTCAATACACACGTCTCATCAGTATTCCGCCAGCCCACCGCGCATTTCCGCGACTGATTGAAAACACTGGCGAATAAAACTGACAACAGACGCTCACGATAAATAATTCAGTGATGATCACACCAAACAACTCGATGTAATACGCCCTGTTGATTCCATGCGAACTCTACTTTGTCAGTCAATTTACTCCACAGACAAAGAAATTTGTCCCAAAGAAATGAACGCAGCAGTAATCAAAATTGACGGGCAGTTGTTCACAAAATGTTCATTTACGTTATTACAAACGTAATTAATAACTTGTCAGTTGTCATCCTAAAATATCTTTCGTTTTTCTGGAGGAAAATGCCAATCGAAAAGCTAAATGTTTCTGTTATTTTCGGCAGTTTTCCTGTATCTGTTAGGGCATAAAGGAATAGGGTTCGCAAAAAATCCAAATAACCATCAAACAATGGCATCTTCTATAATTGTTAGATACGGAAATTACACAACCCGATCTAGGGCTGCCAGGCGCCAGCCGTCCGGTTAAAGCCGGACATTTCGAAACGAGAGTTTACCCAAGCTGTGGACAGTAAGGTCGTTTGTGCACTAGATGGAATTTTACCGTCCGGCGTTCCGATTTCTTACATTTTATATATCAAAATGTAAGAAATCGGAACGCCGGACGGTAAAATTACGTGTAGTGCATAAACGCCCTAAAACCACTTTTACTATAATTGTACCCCTGTACAGGTAGCGTAAGTATTGTTTACTGCACGGTCCCTACCGTGCAGTAAACAATACTTACGCTACACTTTCTGATTTGTGGCACCAGGCTGCACTGAGAACGTACAGGAACTGAAGGTGGCTATACATATCAAGTATATGATCAATTTTAACTTTCGGATTTGCGAGACCAGTTCGCAGAACCTTCGTGCACGTTCCCTGTTGTTGCCAGGTATCGTTCGGTTGTTTGCAGTTGGTCCTAACTCCTAATGTCCGGCTAAACTCGTTGGTCCGACTTTCCTGCCAACCCTAAGCCAGATTGGAGGCCCGGGACTGTTTCGTTGTTACAACGCGATTTCGGAATTGGATCACTCGATAGTTTTGATTGCTTCTAGTGTAATGTTCGGGATTGTTTGTTTGCCGAAACGATTTTTCGCTAACTTCAATCGTGTTTGTAATTACAACGGTCCGCAGTTTGTTTGATTACTCGCCGAAGTCGGCAGGGTGATGGCTACATCAGCATGTTCTTGTTTCGTTAGTAAGTATGTATATTTTTATTGTTACCAATTTGTTGTTGTTATCTGCTAATGTAATTCTTAAATCTCATTCCTGTAGCTACTTATTATGGATAGATTATTATCTAATAACTAATTGCTACCTGTTTATGAACAACAATAGTTGTAATAAAACTGTAAATAATGGAATAGTTAATTTGCAATAATTACTGATGTAGGACAAGGTTTTGCTTCTATGTAGGTCAAATTCAAACTTTCACCAATGCATTTGATAATATTAATATTGATTCAATAAAATATAAGTTCTTTGGAACATTGAGTACCTACCAATTATTTTTAGATACTTGGTGATTTTATTGTTTCACCACTTCCTGATAAAGTGCAGGATAGACTATCCACAACTTATTTTACAGATTTTCCATACTCTATCTGTCAAGTTTAGTGCTGGATAGCCTATCCGGCACCTGTCAGGAAGTGGTGAAACAGGCCCTTAATGGTCAGCTACGTTTTTAATACGGCCCTGCGAATTGGCGTAAAAAGTAAGGAAAATATTTTTGTTTTTAAAACTTTTAACATAAATCTTGTGTACATTAGAGCAAATACATATAATAATTATTTCATTCTGCTAGTTACAATTATTTTACATTGGTCTATAATGTTACTTACACAGTGTTTGCTACATACTTATTATGCTCCCCTTTGCACTATAAAATAATATGTAATTTCTCTTCATAAAAGTAGCACTTTAATCATAAAATATGTATAAAATAATTTCACAGTGCATACCGCGAAATAAAAGCAGAAGAAAACTTTATTCATGCTGTAGACCAAGTTGGCGAATTAAACCAACATACGAATTTTAAAACTTTTCTAATTAACTACACTTTTATATTTTAACCGCACTGGTCGTTTTGTTCTGTACTAAACCAGGTCATTAGTTGGTGGAAATTTCTAGAATAAAAGTGTGATTTAAAGTATGAAATATCCAGGACACCTGGGAATTACGAAATGGTTTCTTTCAACATAATTTTCTGGACCTTCGATCAGATACGATTACCAAGAATTCAATTTGATTAGTGAAACATGATTTTCAGCAAGACCTTGTTTTTTTGTGTCCTCCAGCCGGATTGGCTCGTAGGTTCGATCCAAAGCGTGTCGATCGTATAAATAAACATTAAGATTAAAGGCTTAAGGGCGTTCCGTCCGAAGATTCCGTAATTGCCGTATTTAAAACCTTATAAACTCATAATCTGAAAGCTACAAAATTATAATAAAAATACAGCAATAATCTTCAGTATATCAACATTCCTTTCGCCGTTTTAAATTTTCTATTTTTGTTTATTATACTCATGATATCAGCTTCCAAAGTAATACCAATTTGTTAAAATTCAAGCATACATTCAGCATCTCCTTAGCATTTACAAATTACTTTTATTTGAAACTCACGCCAATAGATCGACAATATCATAAACTACATATTCGCCGTTTTAAATTTTTGTAGGACAATTTTTAACTAAGATAAGTAAAAATAATAGGGTTTTGGCGCGATCTCGGCAACGTGACAAATGTATGGCCAAGGTCGTTTGCTCGGGGGACGGCCTTAAGGCTAACGCTTACATGAGACACGAGAGTCATCATGATGATGCACACACATAAAAATGCTGTATTGCATTATACTCTGTGTTAGGAATGTTTTGTTTCAAGTACGCGTCAGCCCTTAAATATAGTGACTTTTTCTGAGTAGCTTGTTTTAATTGAATTAAAGTAGGCCAGCCCTGGGATTTAAGTCCCCAATCAATCAAGTAATTGTAACTTAATCCCTAGATAGTGGGGATTAAGAACTTATTATATCTGCGAGTTTCCAATCACCAAAGTCTACTTGACTAAGTCGCTGAGGATTAGGTATTTAGTACATAATATTGTATTACAATGTGGAAACCGTTCGGGGTACGAAGTATGATATTCCTAATTTTAATATGACCTAATTGAATCAGTTGGAACAAATTAAGGTAATCTGAAGCCTTATAAACTAAGTGATATTATCTTTAATTTTAGCAAGGGCTGGAAAATCTCAGAATTTTATTACAAGCTCTAGGTAGAGAAACATTTATAGCTAAACATAATATCTAGAAATATGCAGAATAAACTATATTTATTTTAGTTTCAAATTCGACCCTTCGTCTGGTCCGTTTCTTCTTTGCATACAATTATTTACTGTCCCTTTCAGAATAATGTATTATCGATCGAAGCTCAACCCTGCTTGTCCAAGTTCTAGATAACTGTCAACTTCAAATTTTCAAGAATAAGGCAACTGTTGTGATGTTGAGATTGTCCATGGGCGATGGACTACCGTCTATGCTTTCCATCAGATGACCGTTTGCTCGTTTGCCCCCTAATTTTATAAAAATAACTGTCTGCTATATATAACTAACTGCTATATTGCAAGAATTCATTTAGCACTATATTGGGCAGGGAATGACAAATTAAAGAGGAAAATGAACTCTCTTATCACTTCCATAGCAGTGAACTAATAAATACAGGCTTATCAATTTTGCATACAACATATTATATATTTTATGTAATATTATGTTAACTTTATATACTGGTCACAGCATTAAACTCTTAAATCATTTAACGAAAACTTTCACAGAAAATGTATGGACCTTACATCAAATCCTTCGCTACGTAACTCCTTAAGAAATTATTAAAATATTACGCTGAGTGCAGCCCTAAATGTTCATAATAAAGGGGAGTGGAAGAATCGAACAAGTAACATTTCGTAACATACGGACAATAACTCATTTTTTCCCCTAATTATTTTAATAAAACTTGGAACTTATCTACTTCATAACCTAGCTAATATATCTGGCTACACATATAATCCATAGTTTTTCTATTTCAAATAATTTTTCCGGCCCTAAAATCTCCATTGAAGCAAAAAAACGGGAGTTTTTTCATGTTACTTACGTTATTCATCCACTCACGTCTTGAATTATACGAATGCGAGTAGAAAGAGATCATTTATTTGCTTAAAGTTACGCATAGTATCAATATTATGATATTAATCAGGTAAATGATTCTGTTATTTTGCCTTTGGGTGATATCATGTATCTCTAATTCGTCTTCTAATTGTTTCAGGTACGGAAGGCAGCGATACGGTGGCCGGTGCAGGTGGTGTTACGAAACTGACGGCCTCGCGAAGGTTTATGCATACTAATGGAGTTAGAGGAAATCGTTACGTAACGGAAAGTAGGGCTTCCAATCGAAACTGTCCGAGACCTTCGTGCTAATCCCTTTTCGGCTTGTGTTATATAAAACTGTACTGAAGTTATGAAACCGTACAACTATTTATTGAACAGCGACTTTACTGTATAGTCTACGTAACATGTATTGACATAAAATAGGTAGTAGGGTATTCTGGTTTCTAACACTATTATGGGTACTTGCATAAAAAAAATTGACGATGAAGTAAAAATTTAAGAGCGGGCTGTGCAATTTTGCTGTGTTTTCTAATAAGTATTGCGATCCCGGAAGACGATTGATTCAAATGAAATTGAGATTTATTTAATCATTGTATATTTATCTGATATTTAGGTAACGGAAGAACAAGTCACTTATTTTGATTCGATAGTTTTATTTTTCGAAATTATGAATCTACTATCATTAAATAACTTACGCTCATACAATCACATACTTAATAAAATAATAGCTAAAGGAAATATTAGTATTGTATTTAGTTTTTAAGTAATCATCAAAAAACAGTTTTGGGACCTATGACCTTTACTTTCGTGCTATAATGCGGGAACCGTTTTTTTTTTTTTTTTATTTATTTATTTAAGGTCGCTTGGAACAACAGGGTCATCAGCGACCACAACATTATGCGATATTATTCACTATTAGCTGCAGCCTAAAGCACATTGCCCGGGAGCACGATTCATGGAATTATTTTATCACGATTGGAGGATAGCGTTGTGTGTAGGCGGGGCTAGCGTTTTCACAGTAGGCTCATAATGCGATGCTAAAAGTGATAGCGTTGTGATTTTGAATGTCGAATTTCACAGAGTACCTTCCTATATAATATTATAATGTATCTATAATAAAATATAATAATCGATTGTTAAACCCATCGGGATTTAGGATGTTGCAGTGTCTCAAGCAGTATGAGTTAAGACCAATACTCGTACGTCTATTACTTTCTTAATATGAATAATATCATCTAAATAGCAATTCTTCACTTTTGATGGTACACAGAATCAAACCTCCAAATAAATAAATAAACAGTTAAGAAAGGTAATTTAAGTAACAAATTGCATTATAAAATATGTTCACAAGGCCTTAATTTACGTAATTTAATGGTCGCTGTGAGGAAGTGGTTTTATATGGTGTTCATAAAAATGTGGGCCCGTTGGCCGTATGCACAGCTAAGTAATACCTACTATTTGGTGCTTTAAAATGCTCATTTATTACCCAATTCCGTTATTTCGTTTCCGTTTGGGAACATTACTGTACTTGATAACAGTTTATAAAATATGACTTAATTTTCTCTTACCAACGGTGATGGTATGAAAGTTTAGTTTATGGTTCTCATGAGCGGGTAAATTGTTATTATCAGTAGTAATCGACGGCTGGTATAAGTCAGTACTCAAGATGCATCTCGGTCTCAAGACACGGTTCAAGCTCTGTGATTGGTTGGCTGTCAATAATGGACCAATCACAGATCTGAACCGCGTCTTGAGACCGGGTCGCATCTTAAGTACTGACCAAAAATACGGGCGTAAATTACTCTCTAAGAATTTATTAAGTACTTTTTTGTTTTTAATTACTTTTGAGGAATATACTGCAATAGCTGTTTTGTCCTCTAAAACTTTCACCTTTCTCTACTGATGTAATCTTTTTAATTTTATAAAACCCATTACATATTGACATTAAACGATGAACCATAAAGGCGTGCTCAATATGAGCTTACAGTTTACAGCACAATAAAGCCCTTACGAAGGCTTTTACCATCAGCATTAATTAAGGCCCGTATAGCGTCTAATAATGCATGCCTGTTCCACTGCGCTCCGTAAAGATGATTTATACCGACTTTGTTTACTAGCTTTGCCCATAATTATGTCTATGTGACTACGAGTAGTTTGTTCAGTATTCAGTCTAGGATAATATTGATGCTAATCGAACTTTTACAAATTTGTATTAGTGCAGTCGCCAGAGGTTTTAACCTCCGAAAATTGTAATAGTGAATGGATTTTAGTTTTTGAGGTGTCATTTTGTTTTTTACACTATAACTTGCAAAGTTTACCAAAAAAAATTTTGTGCTTTTAATTTTTTAGTTAAGTACTTAATTAAAAATTAATATTTCACCATATAAAACCGGTCCAGAAAAAAATTTTTTTTCTTGTTCCTGTTATTAATTAATGACTTATCCGATTGTTTACGTTGAAAATTAACCAAATACACAATTTTTTAAAAAGAAAGTTTGCTTTGCTAAGCTAAATACAACTATAAGGTTTTTGCAAAGTTTTTAGAGATTAACGCTCGTCGTAACCAAGATAAAAGGGTTTGGGTAGATTTAAGGGTTGTAACGAAAAGTGTGTTAAACTTACTTGTTGTGCGTATTTAATTTTTAGAGAAATCAAAACTTTTAAGTACTTAAAAACGTTTAAATATCTCCAAAAATGTGTAAAATAGACCGAAAATATTTTTCTATATTTGTTGAAAATTTATTTAAGTTAGAGCTCTAAAACATTAAATGCATCGACAAATGAAATACTTTTTCTAGTCTTTGAAATATATTTAAACTTCCTACTTAAAGCCAGAAAAAAAATTGGGTGCTACAAATCTCTCGTACATACTAAAGACGCATGCTGCGACCTATGTTTGGAAAATGCTTACCTGAATACAAAAAATATCAGTTCTTAACCTAATTTGTATTTTTTTCCTTTAAGTATATTTTAGCAAACATAATTAATGAAAAAAAAATACTAAAAAACAATTTTATTATGTAAAAACCTAACCAAAAGAAATAAAATACAGATTTTCTTCGAAATATCCGTGAAAAGTTTGTGCTACATTTTCAGTAAATTTAATAAAGTAAGAGCTAAAAAGTTATACACATTAAAAAATAGAAGGCTTTGTTAAGCCTAAAAAATAATTTTAAACTGCCTATTTAAAACCAAAGAAAAATAGGAACGCCATTTACCTGGCGAGGCACACAACAAGCACATATTTTGGAGGTATGCTCATGTACATACAAAAATATTAATTTTAAATTTAAATTATATATTTTTTCAACTTATTTTCTTTCTTTGGAATATAAGCAACGATACAAATCAAAAAAATAATAATATATTTTATTATTTTGCTATATATTTAAAAGAAAGAAATATGCAAATTTTCTTCAAAATTTTATTTACAGTTTATGAGTTTACTTGAAGTGGAAGAGATCGGATTATCAGTAGACATCGGATTATATGCATTTGCATACTTGCATATGCAAATGCATATAATGGGGCATTTTAGGCGATTACGATAGTGCATATTTTGGCATTTTTACGTTGATAGTGCATATTTCAGCCATATTATGCCATCGTAGTCTCCAAACTAGCTATCATAATACACACCGAGGCCACGAAATAGAGGTATGATAGATCAAAATAGATAGATAGATCAAATGTGTGGCCAAGACTTCCGCAATACACCCGATAGGTACAATATCTTCCTAGAAAGAAAATGTTTCTTTTTAGTTGGCCACATTTGAATTTTTTTTTTAAAAAAGTGGGTTATGAACTTCCATGGGCACTAAGATTGTAATCGAAAAGAAGAAAAACATCCTGGATTTAATGGAATTATGATGAAAATTGGCGCATTTATTATAGGCAACACCGAAAAACTCTTCCAAAAATAATATATTTTTATAATAACTTAATAAGTTACTTTTGATAGTGCATATTTTGTGCATATTTCGGCCACTTTTTCGTGCATATTTGCATGCATATTTCGGTACTTTGATCGTGCATATAATCCGATGTCTAGTTATCAGCTACACATTCCTTTTTTTTCTTTTCAATTTTCATCCACTATCGCAAAAATCGGAGGTTTGCACGATTTTTACGCTTTGGGAACTGCACTATATGTATCTGTCGATACATGTCTCTTTCATTTGCTATGCTCATAATATGTCCCGAAACCAAACTATGTTAATTGTAGTGTGTACATATTATGTGGTTATTTCATTTAAAATAATAATTTGGTTAGTGGTAGACTCTAAAGCAAGTATCAATGACGTAGAGTAAGTTGCAAAAGATTCATATAGTTCGATCGCTGAATCTCTAGAAATTGTTTGATGCGCTGCACTGTGGCAAAAAACTGGCAGTAGCGTGCAACGTTTTAAAGTTATTTCATAGTTATTTCTTCATAGCACCGTCATCTGATTGTAGATTTAATAAGTATAATCTCCACGCATCTATTATTCATCTACGTAGTCTGAACGCCTATTCACTCACCTTGGTACGGATTTGTAACGGTTTAACTCGTATCGTAATGGTATCTATTATTCCAGCGAATCGAACCGGTTCCTGGAAACTAGTATACTTGATGTCTTTACTGCTATGAAGTATGAACGTCTAATACTTGTTTCAAAGCTTAGAATATCTGTTTGTTGTTGCTCGGTACGTCTGTTACTGGAAAGCGTTTGTACAATTTTAGATGTGAAAACAAGAGAGGGATTATCAGCAAATATGTTACTTTTGTGTATGATATTAAACGTCTTGTTTTGGTAATAATTGAAGCCCTAGGACAGGCCCGTTGAACTTATAAGAATGAATGTCTCATTGAATTCATAAATCGTGTCTTAACTCTTACCCTACCCCAACAGCCAAATTGCCTGACCACTCTTAACCTCCTCATAATAATCGTGTTTGTGCAGCGTGTTTGTGTAAGTTGACGAAGTTGACTCTTTTAGTCAGGCAAGTATATTCGGGGTGTAAATATTTTAAGGTTGTCCGAAAACGCACGTTTTCAGTAACCGGATTCGTTTTCTGTATTCGGGATTACGATTGACTAGCGCAAACGTTCGTTTTTTTCACGCGCGAACGCGTTGGCTTGCACTTAAAACGTGCGTGCAGAATTCGTTCCGTACAGAGACGTGTCACGTGTGCGGCAGGTAATGTATGTCCTACTGATTCCATTTATTCGGAATTCCGAACACGGAAAGCGAATTCGGAAATCGCTATACTTAAATACTTCAAACCAGAGTGCTAATATTTTGACCACAACCCAATATGTATGTGGGTATGAGTAATTGCACGCGAATTATATCATACACGTTCATAAATCGTCGTCGCCTCTGACTCCTCTGAGTGACACGCCGCCAGTGGCAGCTGCGCTCTCGGTTTTTAATTACCGCCGTCATTACCGCAGCCCACAGCCCACTCCTACCGCTGATGTGCTATTTGTTGGAGGTTATGCGAATAAGCAGGGTCATTTGTTGATATAATTTACTGTTTTCATAGCCCAAGTAGGCTGGTGGACAAAATATCCGAAAGCATAATAATCAGAGAAAATCAAAGCGCACGGAAGTGCGCAGGCCTAGTTCCAGCAGGCCGCGCGCATGCCGTGAACTATTTACACGAACCGTTTCGACGCACTTTTGACCCCCCTGTAGCTCAGTGTCTATTGCAAGTGCAAAGATAAAATTATACCTACGTAATGATACAGTAGTACTTACGCAGTATACCAAATTTCATAGATATAGTTGTGGTAGATCCTGAAATATGTCCCTTTAAAAATAGCTAATTTTGGCACTCACTCACTCATTCACTCACTCACTCACTGACCGGTAATCAAAACCTCTAGGCCACTTCCAATTGTCCTAGCGTTATGAAATTTGGCGCACAGGTCGTTTGTTATATGTAGATTAACAAAAAATTAAGACATTTTAGAAATCGGTCAAGCGTGAGTCGGTACATCTACAAACTTTAGAGACTACTTTAAAATGTCCTAGTGTTATGAAATTTGGCACACAGGTGTGTTAAGTATATTATTTGATGTAGATTAACAAAAAATTAAGAAAATTTAGAAATCGGTCAAGCGTGAGACGGCTCATCTACGAATTTTAGAGGCTACTTCCAAATGTCCTAGCGTTATGTAATTTGGCACACAGGTCGTGTGTTATAATGTGTATATTAACAAAAAATTAAGAATATTTAGAAATCGGTCAAGCGTGAGTCGGCTCATCTACGAACTTGGATTTATTGATTATGGATCAGGCTGTTGATGAAGATGATTATGATCGGTGAATTGCATCTGAACTGGGCATTGGATTAGATTTCAACTCTTTTTTAGGCCAATAATTATTAGCCTATAGGAACTAGGCCCTATTTTAACAGGTATGTTTTTGGTGGGATGCCTATTAGCCAAGCTGACAGATCATGACTTACATAAACGGTAAAATGACCAAATAACGTAGCTCCGCCATTTGCCTATAAATCAATTTCTTTGGTCATACATGTTATGTCAATGCCCTAAGGCCCTAAGGCAATAAATAGTCAGTACTTACTTAAGATGCGACCCGGTCTCAAAACGCGGTTCGGCTCTGTGATTGGTCCAAATTTTGACAGCCAACCAATCACAGAGCCTGAACCGTGTCTTGAGACCGAGATGCATCTTGAGTACTGACTATTTATACCGGCCTAAAAGCCTTAGAGTTGAGATCCAAAGACAAAGTAATTTAGACAAGGTGCTCGAAGACGACACGCGCTTTGATCTTAAACAATGCGTTCTCATATGAGGACGATTAAGCGACTGAGTACGTCACCTCTTAACACGATATTATAACGTGAATATCTCATGTAATTGTCATTCCGCTCAATAAGTTTCATTCGCGCCCGTGACAGACGATCTTTACAAGGATCCGTCCACTATTAAAACCCTTTTCCCAATGTTCAATATGATAATATATTATGTGTTTTTACATAAAAGGTTTTACCTTTTATGTAAATCTTAACCATGATTCGCAGCAATTTGTTTATTAAGTTTACTTGTACATAATATTATTTTATTCTCTTATCTAGTACTATCCATCTATTCTACCACGACGAATAAGTCACTGACTTTTCATTTGACATAAAATGAGAAGGAAAAAAATACCCAATTGTAATCGAATTCAAAAGAAACAATTCTTCGAATTTCAATTAAGGTATCAGGGTCATAAGAAAAGACATTCGTAGCTGTATTGTGGATGAAGGCCGCGTTTGCGACGCTGAGGAGCCAATTGTGTTTGTAGTTTATGTGAGGTTATCTTCGCTCTATTTTTCAGTAATAGGCACAAGGACTAGGTATATCAATAACTCAAGATTACTTCGTGGTCAATGGCAGAGTGATTAGTCTTTTAATAGTAGTCTAATAAAGCCATCACGTTATGAGTCTTATTGAAGACACTAAAACAGAGTGACAAGGGCAGAAAGAACTAAAAAGCCTTTTATGCAAAAAAAAAAAAAACACTTGGATGAGTGACCCAATTTTGAGATCGTACATATAACATGACCGCAGCTGGAATCCACATTTCATGCTTTCTTACTGTCAAAGTTTTCTATGAATATTCACGTTAATTCTCGAGCGTACAACAAAGATAGGTTACAGTTCGGTGAGCGGTCGTCAGGCGTCAAATCAATAAAGTTTGCGTTTGACGCTCTGTGACGAGACTGGCGAACAGGCGACGCGGGGTCTACGTGAGATAAATGGAAAACAAACAGAGACACGATAACCGTCCTTGTTATAGTTCAACAATGGGTTCTTCTATATGTCATATGTGTCTTTGTAAAAAAAAGTTTGTTTGAACGCGCTAATCACACGAAATACTGAAAACATCAATAGTTTTTGGCACAGATATATCATATAAAGCTACATGGAAGGAGTGAGGACATAGGATACTATTTTGCTGAAAAATGTACAGTTTTCGCGACATACCTTTTTTATGCGAGTGGAACCTCAAGTAAAGTCCAGTTCTAGGTAATATAATAGTAAATAACGTCTTCAGGAAGGTAGAGTCTTCACTTACGCAAATGGAAACGATGTCATAAAATCATTAGTCTTAGTCATCATGAATCATCATTCATCATTATGCTTTTATGTACATAACATATTGTATCCTTGCCCTTGTAACAGTGTGACCAACTTTACAGATATGGTAACAAAGGAGATAGGTCAAGAACGTTATGCACATTTTGAACAATACAACGGAAAAAAGTTGTGACTTTTGTATCACATTATCTGATCGGAGTACCGACATCGATCTTGAGGTACTGGGATGTCATATATGAATGTCAAACTTAGTATTCGCAAAAGCTGTCATTTCACAAAATGATAAGTTCCGATTTTGGCCACGTCATAAGATCATTGTAGGACTGTACAATGAAACTGCCTTTGAAACTTTCACTCGATCACAAACGGTCCGTATTTTTCCCAATCCGTGATCATATTGTGATCGCAGGAAGACATTAAGCAAACTCGATTCGTGGTCGTGCTCTACAAACCGGAACGAACATTAAAGTAATTTCACTTGTAAATTGGCCGGTGTGAACATTTCACCCATAAACTTTCGATTTCCTGTAGTTTATTTAATGTTTTTATTAACAGAGAAATACTTATTTCTTTAAATTGAATTGCAATTCAATTATTTTCCATTGGAAAGGGTTGTAAGCTTAGCGTTTGAATGAAGAAAGCTTTGCGTCTTTCAAAGATACAAGCTTGATTTTAGATACCTCCTCTCCCCATCTAAATAGATTATTTCAAAGCATTGTTGTTTTAGGGTTTCATTTTAATCCAGGTTTTATATTGAGTCCTTGAGAGTAAAGGAGTTAAGACCGAGGTACAGTGTCAGTTATATTAAAGTATCCGAGTACCTACTCACCTGCCTCTCGTTATGCTATATTCGGATGTTCCTGCTCTTTGAATCGTGCATCGAGTCGTAGCTAATAACGCCGTTATGAATTAATGTTTGGACTGGATCCAATGAGACGCCGCGTAGTTCCTCTCTGTCTGTTTACGTTAAACTTTCAGTTCATTAGCTTACTCCCCGCCCCAGTGAACACACAGTAATAAAACTTTACGTGCACTCATGTTTAATGTATTATATATTTAATCTAACTTATCGGAATACGATACCGTGTCGACGCCGAGACGTTCGTATATCGTATTTATGTGGAAGCTCCTGCACTTAAGGTATTTTCTTTGCTGGGTATTGGCTCTCGATTTTCCTCTTTGAATTCCACGCGTTTTATATTCGCGTACAAAATGTGAGCTCCCCAATAAATATATTTCGACCTGACATTTTTCTTTTGTTAATTTCATCGGAAGCTATTAACGTAAATCTTCATACTTTGTATTTCTTTATTTCTCCCCTCTGGAGCGCCAGCGAGTTCAATAGCTCTCTGTCCTTTGAATAATAACCGGACTCGAAGTTGTTTACTACGATGTTTCTCGGAGTTATTAACTTTTGAAGACGATTATCTGTCTCTTTATTACGCGGAATAATTATTGTGCTCTTTGTGACAACTAAAAATAACGACTACTGTATTTTTAGACACTGTCTACATTCATTCTCTACTATATAGTGTTCGCCTTTTGCAAACAAAACAATTTATCTTAATGAGCGTAATAATACGAATCCCAAAACCGTAAATCATCGTCGAATCGATTACCCGTTCGCATCCCCTAATTCCAATAAGATAATTCCCAAAGCGCCATGGACACAATAAATTCCTAAGTTCCGGCTGGGCCCGAGCAATCAAAATTCTTGGAGTTGTTTCACTGTCCTCGGGTGGGTCCAGCGTAGATTGCCGACGGAAGACGCTCAATGTTCCAGTCACGCGCTCTCTTCAATGGATTCATAATTCGTTCGAAGTTGCTTTATAAGCTAGTGCCAGGGTTTTATACTTTACTCCACTATGTGTTATTGTGTAGTACCAACACTGTATAGATTTAAAAATTATTATTTCGGTTTGATTTTAATTTTTTAACGATCTTCAAAATATTGAATTTGTATTTGAAGGAGTGAATAAATATCATTAGCTTTGTCCACACTGGGCCTTTTTTTGTTCATCAAGGGCATGCGTTATATTATAGCGCAGTCAACAGCGAACGTGAGGCATGCCCGTAAAAAAATTGAAATCGTAGCGCTCGGTATGACACTTTTCTTTCAACGCGGTTGGATTTTGACGCATTCAATCATTGAATATGCCAAACGAAAGTTGAATAAAAAGAAGATGGCGAAAATTGAAGATGAAATTGCATAATGAGGACATAGCTATTAAAATACATTCAACATTTGAAATAATATTTTTATTAATCGACTTCTTTTAGTAAATTTTTAACCTTTACCTTTTTAAAAGAGTGCTACATATTTTGGTGTAATATCTTAAAAGTTAATTAAATGACGTTTCATGTTATTAAATTTACATTTCTTTTTTTCCCTTTTCCTTCACATAAATGAAAAAAGTATTTGGCATAATAAAGTTGAAATGTTCACGAGAAAATTTAATATCCGGTACGGTAGTCCTTATTCAAACAAGTCTACAACAATGGAAAAATTAAAAATATACGAAGGTTCATATCAAAGATATGACAAGTAGTACATAGATAATAATATCAGAGTACACAGAATGATAGAGTATGCCGACTTAGAACTGATGTAAAAAATTTTCAGTTTGACGTATTATCACAAAAGTCGTCGCTAGGGTCGTTACCTACAAATTTAGTTGTTTTTTATATTTTGGCACGTGCAAAGAAAACTGTCAGAATTCAATTTCAAAATCTTATTTTTAAAAATAAATTATACCAGCCAGCGCGCCAGCTTTTAACTTATCCTATGTGAAACCCGACGAATTTGACAGATATTGAAACCTGTCCATTTCTTTGCAGTCGAACTACTGGTAGTTATGTCTATTGTGATAATATTATGTACATACTGTTTGAAATATTTAAATTAACAACTATTTATACAATATACTATTTATACAATTTTGATTTAATTATTATTGCACGAAAATCTTACATATTGCACAAAAAATCTTGCATACCCGCATCTGACATGCGGGTTTGGAAAAACAACAAGAATGAAACATGGATTTCTATCTTCTATTTGTGTAGCGAGAATCGTTGACGTTATAGTTATAATGTACTTTTTGCCAAGTCTCCCAAGTGTTCCAGGTGAATTATTGTGTTATTCTACGAGAGATACTCCTATCCCCAAGACGTTAATAGTTTGTCCTACTTTTGGGTCGGGGTATCTTGTTACCTCATCGATAATGCATACGCTATTTACATTCCGATACGGGGAAAACTGTTTGAACTATACATCCAACAAATTGTAACTTGATCCTGCAGGAATTTGTGGCGAATGCGAGAAATGGAAAACAGCGTCGATAACATAGCATCTTTTATTTGCTTTAAATAATATTATAAAGAAAGAAAGTATATTGTTCTGTGTTATATTTTTCTCGTAAAAAAATTTAATCAATAAAAAATATAAACATTTTTACGTACCTATTATTAAAACATATCTAAATGGTAAATGCTGCTTTACTATCCCGCTTTGATGTTATATTGGCTATAAAAGTTTCCTCTAAACTCAATTTAAATATTTATTGGCAAATTGTGCATGAGAGATAGTCCCATTTATCACTTGCACTGGTTGCCGCAAAAACTATAAATCCGTGTCTGAACAGTGCCGCAGAACAAGCCACGCCATTGCCGTGCCCGTTCGAGGACGTCGTTAGTCAGCTAGATCGATGTACCAGATGGAACTGGATCTTGCACCTGTACGAAATAGGCACTCAATTATGCAACGGTGGCACATCGTGTGTATTGCACTCAATGTGACCCACATTGAGGGGTAAAAGTTCGACCCGCCGCGCCGCGTTATGTGTGGGTTGTGTCTTCTAAGTTTTTGTTAAGAGAATGTCTTATGACTGGTCATTGCTGGCAAAAAGTCATTTTTGGTATAGGGTAAATGACTAGTGATTGGACAATACCAGTCATTGGACAAAGCACAAAAACACAATATTTATTACGGTTGCTTTAAAAACTGTCTGTTTTAAAAGTAATAGAGCGCCTAATTTTAAAGAAAAACAGGTAGTTTTTAAAGCAACCTGATTAATATTGTGTGTTTGTGCTCTGTCCAATGACTAGTACTGTCCAATCACTAGTCATTTCACCCTAGTTTATATTTACAGAGCAGTGATGTTGAATGCAACATCTTTAGATGCAGTACGTCAACGTTTAACTGGTTTAATTCTAGCAGCATTTCAATAACATAATTGATTACCTGCACTGGAAATTGACTTGTAATTTTTAACTTTTTTTCCTCGTTTAATCAACGAAACATCTATTTAATTAATGGTTTCTGTTTGACGAATTACTTAATCAAGTTTATCGAGTTGGCTACTTTTTATGTTTGATATGAATATTACATTCCTTTTAAATAAATTACGGTTGTTGGAGTTTGTGCCTATAATAAACACTTTATGACTGCATTTTAAAGCCCGTCACAGACTTAGCTATAATATATATTAATATATTTATAGCAAGGCATATTAATCTATACTAAATCCACATGTCACAGAAATATATATTATAGCTGAGTGTTTGGTAACGCGAAAATTAGTATAGAAAATATATAATAATATGCCTAGCTATAAACATTAATATATATTATAGCTAGGTCTGTGACGGGCTTAAGTTGTGCTTGATATAATGTGAAATAATTTTGATAACATTGCGACCTTATAAGATTTGTCAAAAAGCCATACTTTAATTTAGAGAACTCTATACGAAGGTTTATAAAGGAGTAGGAGTAGGACAGCTAGGTGACATAATTCACAAGTTCTCGGAAGGACTTTTCAAAGCTTACTAAATGTAAAACAAGGTTTTTCCAACCTTTTGATGAGCCGATTAATTTCTAATACCCATGATGTTATGTGATATGAAGACCCATAAAATTACATACACGTATACTTCGAGAGAGTGGCTAAAGCTAGTTCTAGACGTAGCCTAATAAGTATGTACACATTTGAGAAATAGGGACTTTACAAATAGGAATCCCTAGTGCACAACGTTATGAATTTTGATTGAAAGTTTTTGAACGTGTATGTTTGTAACTTTTTCACGGATGAGTTTAGGCCTTGAATTAACACATTGGCTCCTTTTTTATCGAAAAAAGTGTTCCGTAAGTCGTAACTAAGTTTACGATACCGTAACTAGGTTTAGCTCATGGCGGATATTTTTTCAGTTAGCATCAAAGCGCCTGTTAAAAGCGTATTTACGTTAAGCCTACCGTTATATGGAACAATAGTAAATGCAGGCTGGTAATCCCCGATTTCACAGTCGATTCCCTCGCTGCCTGTGCTGAAACATCGCTGTAGTGAGTAGTCAAACAAAGGTGTAATGAATACGAATATGGACATAGATAGTCATTATTATAACTGTGTTATTGTTCTACGTTTTAAATACATTCCGGTATCGTTTTTCGTTGGTGGTTAATAAACCGACTTCCAAAAAAAGGAGGAGGTTCTATTTCCGGCTGTGGTTATATATTTTTTAAGAGCTAAACTCTTCGCTTAAGAGCCAAAGTCTTCTGTAGACGGGGAGTTCGGACGAATCCGGTAGAAGTTAGAATAGATTCTGACCGTTACGATGAGGTGTATTCTCGTGTACTTTGTGCAAGTGTCTGGTCAAGTTGACGATGTTTGAGAAGGTCTGTAAAGTTGTAGCCTAGGATCCCTTAATAGAAGGACCTTCACCGAGCTGTTTACTGGATGAAAAGTATTTTATATTCAATTTCGTATGTCAACAAATTAATTGCAGGTGGGTTGCCTAAAAAATTTCAGTCCAGAATAAAAAAAATAGAAAAAAAAATAAAAACTTTTTTTTAACATTTCGCTGGTTTGGTTAATAGACAAATTCTATACCAATAGAAAGTATGGAGCCCGTAGAGTATGAAAACGTTAGGTTGTCTTTTTTTTCCTGTCACAACTCACAACTCTTGGGTAGGCAGGTAAATCGATACTACTACGAGTACTAATCGGTACCGGTCTGGTTAATGCTTAATGCATATTCTATGGGCTTAATACTTTCGATTGGTATGGAATTTGTCTATTAACCAAACCAGAAAAATGTAAAAAAAAAAATTTATTCTGGACTGAATTTTTTTAGGCAACCCACTTGCAATTAATTTGTTGACATACGTAATGGGCATTGTCCAAAAAAAATCACGTGTACTTTTTATATTTTTTTTCGTTAAAATAGGGTATTTTAAGAATATAAATTAAATAATTTTGAAATTCATTGGCTAGTTTTTTCTCAATAAATTTTTAAAGTTTCGCTCTGACGTCATCATCGGCGGCCAAATGACCTCTGCAGTATGTTTTTTTTCCTTTCAATCTTATTTATAATGGCCGGTTCATCAAATGCAAGTTATCATTATGTGAAAGCTGATACGAGAAGCTTACCAAAAGTTCGAAAAGTAATGTTGGTCGAATTTATTGCTAATTTAACGCCATTGAAGGTCAAACTAAGGTTAAACATATTTGTTCAAAAATACGAGTAACTAATGGGTATTTTTTTCGTCTATATACAGAAAAACGATCACTGACCTTATTCCTCGAAATGTTTTTGTAATGAGCAAAATTAAAAAAAAATGGACAATCCCCATTGAATATAAAATACTTTTCATCCAGTAAACAGCTCGGTGAAGGTCCTTCTATGAAGGTATCCTAGGCTATTGGCAGTTGTTACTGGATCCTTTCTCTGCGCGGTAAATTTAGAAGCACAGTTTTCACAGAGAGCACAGAAATCCACTAGGTTCAAAACCACTTAACAAAACTTTTGATATATTTTTTCAGCAAGGATATTGACACTGAACAGTTATTTTATTCAATTAGGATATTAAATAAACTTTCTCTAAAACCTCCGACATGAATCATGTTATTCATGATGCATTCGTTATACCACTGAGTGAAGTACATATTATAATATAAAGTAAATCCTAATAATATAAATATGTATAGTTACATCATAACTCAAAATGTAATTACTACATTAATGTATATTCCGCTTTAACCAATTATAACTATGTTTTAACAAGCGTTGGAACTTGTTCGTTGAACCGTTATTGATATAATTAATTAATAAGCACCAATAGGAGCAAATTCAGTATTCACTACTTCTGTTTTATTCACCAAATATGGTTATTAATTCAATTTGCAAACGATAATATTATTAATTAAATAGGTAAGCAGAAATATTAATAACGTATCGGTTACATTTATTTCCGTAGTGCTTATTATAGATCGAAGCCTTTTGTGGGAGTAAATTTTGACCACACTTAAATTTAGTTGAATACTAGCTGTCCCGATGAACTGCGTGTCACTTTATAACCTTCCTTGGACTTCTATGAATATTTTAAGACTAAAATCAGCCCAATCCGTTCAGCCGTTTTGGAGTTTTAACGCGACTAACACATTTGAAAATCCATTTTTATATAAAAGACTAGCTGTCCCGGTGAACTTCGTGTCACTTTAAAACCTTCCCTGGACTTTTACGAATATTTTAAGACTAAAATCAGCCCAATCCGTTCAGCCGTTTTCGAGTTTTAGCGTGACTAACACATTTGAAAATCCATTTTTATATTTAAGGTTTTGGTAAAACGATATATTTTATAAATATTAATATAACTAGGTTAAGTTATTAATAAAAAGATTTATCTGCTTGGTTTTGCCACTATGTATTGTACAGGTTTTTACTGAATATATACGAGTAGGTAGAAAGAAGATTTATAATTACAAAGAACAAAGCGGATGCTGAACGCTGATGTCATATATTCGTTTTATTTAATGGGAGGGATTCCCCTGACCGGACAAGCGAGTATTCCCCCATCTACAGCAATATCTGCGTAATTTTTAATTTAACAGTCATGACTCCTGTTATTTATTAGGTTTTGGCGGAAACGTGATCGTGACAGCGCCTATATGGAGCCTACATCCGCCTCAGTGGCGTAGCGGACGTAAACAATAGTCTATCGATTAGGATCCCTCTATCTCTATCAAAATATAGGGCCAGATTCCTCATAGGTGGTTACCGATTTACCAGCAACTTTACCGAAATTACTTTTTAATATGTTGATAATTGTTATCTTTCTAGTTAGACAACTCAAGTCTCAAATGGTGTTAGTTGAGATGATAATATATTTTTAATGAATGTGTTAACGTTGGATAGCCATTACGAAATTGCTTACGTTTTGTATATTTCCTAACCTCTTCACGTTTAGTGACAAGTACTGTGCAAAAATGAATAAGCACACTGGGCCTCTAGCCCGGGGCTCTCCATGATACGGCGAATACGCCTCTGGGCTGCACGTCGCGTAATTAAATTTAGGGGACGCTGCGGATAACGGTGATGAAATGTCCGGAAGTGTTTTGGCCCGGCCGCAGTACAGTGTTGATTCAGGGCGGCCCAGTATTCGGACCAAACGCGTTATTGCGGTATAAATCTTTTTAAGTGCACTCCCTGCCAATGCTCGCCCAATATACGCTAGCGTGTGTTCCAAATTCTAATAGCTACTATATTTATTGGCTGTAATCGAATTTTACACTCCTTGACCACAAACATAACAATTTTTAGATATTTAGGTTTTTGGAAAATCAACTTGTTACGAGCATATTTTATCGTGCAAATGAATGGTGCAATTGAAAGCAAGAGGTCCATAAGACAATAGAGACTGGCGACGTTATCGCGTGGTTTCTTCACCTGTTGCAGAATGTATGCGAGTCCTTTGTGAGGCCATTACGTGTTTATTCTGCGTTCAAACAATGGAGTTACGCAATGTTGGCATAATCGGCAAGTGGTCAATTTTGACTATGAGATTTTGCTTTGCGAAATTCATCATGAATGGAATCTTTAGAAACTCTAAGAAGGCTTGCTATGGCTAAGAATACAAGAGTTCCTCTTTCGAAAATCAAATTAGCCTCGCTTAAGTGCTGTAAAATAAAAGCTTACAGTATCGAGGCTTCAGCGGTGGTGATGACAATAGGTTATTGTATATTGCAACTCGCCGTACGCCACAATGGTATATCAGCTATTACAGTGTACAGTACAATCGGTACACGAGTTCGTTGGCCGTCGCTCCGCTCAAACCGACCGCAAACAACGACGAGATAAAGTTGTCACCGCTTGCTGACGCTGCTATGCTACCTTCGCGTATGTCACAGGCGACCAGCGATTTCGAGAGGGGCACAAATTACTGATGAAAGAGAATTCAATATCATGACAGTTGAGAAACGATTACGACTTAGATTAGTACGCATTGGTGTTAGTTTGTATCTTTTGTAGAATTTCGCAATCTCTTAGTGAAAATGTGGTGGATGGCGTAAAAATTAAAGGATTGGCAAACGAGCGCTGAGTGTATCTTATGAGTTTTGTTTTATTAATGTTTTGAATTCAAGTTTCAAGGTATAAAATTGTACTTGGCTAAGTAATTGTTGAGAATGTTTTTTATTTTCCTCATATTTTCCGCGTGATTGATTAAGTGTTAAGAATTGCTTAACAGTTTTAAAGAGTATAAAAAGTGTAAGCATTGCCATGGTTGGCAGCTTCAACGTAATGTAATTTGCAACCAAAATCGCGCAATCCTAAAACTTGTCCCACGCTTCAGCACTTCGTCACATTTCCCTGCAGCTGCTGGAATCGTAAATGAATAGAATATCCTTTCTGTTCTGTCCTCGCTCCGCGGAGTTTCAATAGCGGCTGTGGAGTTTTCCCCCGGCCTCGTACCGTGTCACTATTATGAGTGGCTTTGCAAACTCGCTGGCGAACTATGAGGTGATGTAACGTTCCATTGACGCCATTGTTTGGTGACAGTTTTGCTGTGTTTGGAAAATATTTAACAGGCTTCCTAGAACATACTAGAAATAAAATAAAATGTTATGTTTATTGTGCCTTAACCGAAATTGACTTGCATGTATGTACTTGGGTACTTACCTAGAACCTGTAACCTGTAACTAACTATAGTGCCAAGCTATTACCTATTGCTGTGCCAGAAAAAAAATATTAGTCTTCTAATAACCTAAAAGCTATTTCTGCGCTAGTATTGGGGCTAGTCTTCGATCACTAATATACAAGATACACAGTCTCATACAAAACCTCTCGAAAATCTGTCCCCGAGTAATAGAGTTTAATGAAGTATACATTTATCTAAAATCAACCTTAATTAGAGTAATTATTAAAGATCTTTTTATAAAACAATGAACATTTGTGTTTACAAAGCAATAAAATTTTTACGTCCGATGCACGCTTCATACTAAATTCAACCATCCGCTTATATGATTTAAGTTCAAATTTGTATAGTGCCAAAAAAAAATTCCAATTTTACGACCGAAATTCGCCGCTGGAACAGGGCGAAGTGAAGTATGAGTGGAGTCGAACTGTTCAAATTTTTTTTGTTGATTGTAATTTGTAATAATTTTAATAGTCCATTTTTTTATTTTTCCGAAGTTTAATGTATAAAGTGAGGAGTAATTATTTTTTACTTGTAATATTATGTTGTTCTAATGTTATGTCTAATTTTATCATTAACCAAAATATACATAAGTGTACATACATTTTCCGATAGGCCACAAAGGACAACTCACATCACCCAACGCCCATACTTTTTAACCTACTTAAAAAATCCTTAATGGGAACTATATTTGATCGAAGATGGGAACATAATATTATTACCACATCTAACTGGATCTCGAGGAAACCTGAAAAAAATCCTCAATAAAAAAATAATAGTAATAGCGACTCCATCAAATGGAACAGAAACATAGCTTATAACCCGAACATTTCAAGTGGGCATGATAAACTACGATAAGTACCTTTAGTATGAGTATTCGCAATTGAGATGGTTTATACCTGGTGTTGATTTATTTACAACTTAATTTTAAAACTGTCTTTTGGTGATTTCTTAAAGAAATACCAATATTTACAATACAATTGTAAGAAATATATTAGGATAAAATTAATACTTACCGGAAATATGAAATTCCATCCTTTTTTTTGGTTTTAGACGTATGATTTCTACAATTATTAAACGCGCACCGAGGCATGTTTCCCGGCGGAGCGTTCGAGCACTACTAAATCAAAAGTGCACCAGAATGTTGAGTTTGGTGCTCTTTTGGTGAGGTCGTTTTTTGCCGCGGATTGTGTATCTTGTATATTAGTGATCGAAGGGGCTAGTATTTAAAGATTTCGTAGCCATCGAAAATTTATTAGTGCAGAAATCGCGTATAGAAGTTAGAACCCGTGTTCAAGAATCATAGTTTCGGTGAATAAATAAACCATTTGACTTGCCACTTAGGAAATCTCGGGGAGGTCATAACTCCTTATTCAGTTACCAGAGCAATTTTATGGGGAGTGAAAATCTATTCTTTATCCAACAGGGTGATAAACCTCGCTGAATATGAAATTCAATTTCATCATAGATGGGTATTATGGGTGGCGAATAACCCGGTGGCAATTTCCGCTTCGACTTGCCCGTTTAAAGCCAAAAAATCAACCCGAAAAGGTTACAAATTTTACCTCGAAAGATACGAGAGATATATCAATGTTTATCCGCCTGCGGGCACTATCTTTTACGTGAAATGCGAAATTATTCCCAGTATTTTAACGAAATAGTTTAAACGGAAATTATTTTGAATTTAACGGGGAAATTGTGTTTTGATTAAATCTGGCGGGGCTTTTTACTCAATTTCAAGTATGCGGTGGAGTCTAATAGCTTTGTTTTAAATATAAAATTAAATGTTTTATAGTTACATTAAAATTCAATTGATACTTTGAAGAACTAAACTTAATTTACATCTATGTAGTTGCTGCATAATCTAGAGAGAATAATATTTTCATTGGCATCGTCGTTTCCTTATATAGTTGTGGAATTGAGCGCATTCCTTCAGCGCACGAACCCGCGTGGACTTTTAATTAATATCACAATTATTTAGCTCAGCTTATGAGCTACGTGTTGGGTCATGAAAATATTTTATGTACGCCCAGGAAACTTAATGTTTAGCAAGTCGACATACATTCGGTCTTGTTTTATGGAACCTACTTCTGTTACGTCTAATAAACACCTGCTGTTTATTGCTAGAAACGTACGGTCTACTCTATTGAATAAATAATATTGTATTCTAATCGACGCGTTATGGTGTAACTTATACGCTTTTTATGAGAGTTGCTTTGAATATAAGTATTAGATGTTCAATTGAGTAAACATATTAACAAAAAATTAAAACCGACTTCCAGAGTAAAAACAATAATTATTATTATTATGAACAAAAAAGTATTAAATAATTCTTACTATTAATAGTGCCTTATGCAGAATACTCCTAAACCTCTACTATCTACTATTTTTGTACACAATCTTCATTATTTTGAAGTCGATACCAGAGCTAAGAATGGTGAATTCTTAGACAAAATATTTTTAATTTTAAAGACTGGTAACGACTTCAAAATTA
Source organism: Polyommatus icarus (assembly GCA_937595015.1). NCBI lineage: Eukaryota > Metazoa > Arthropoda > Insecta > Lepidoptera > Lycaenidae > Polyommatus > Polyommatus icarus. The sequence goes on along the minus strand of OW569323.1, from coordinate 17,847,559 downwards.
TGAAGATTGTGTACAGAAATAGTAGAGGTTTAGGAGTATTCTGCATAGGGCACTATTAATAGTAAGAATTATTTCATACTTTTTTGTTCATTATTATAATAATTAAGTATTGTTTTTACTCTGGAAGTCGGTTTAAATTTTTTGTTAAAAATAATAATTTCACTCTTTTTAGTAATTTAAGTAATTTATAAGGTTTTCTGTAAATACTAATGTGTTCTACTAAGTGACTTTGGAGCCAGGATACACATTTATGATATGAGAACTATAAAGTTAATATACCTAGCGCCCTTTCGGAATAGAGAATTGCTGCAACTCCAAGAATATACTCACTGTATAATTAATAATATAAGCTTGGCGTTAATCAAGCAATGATAAAATTAATGTTCATGCGCCTATCTCTAAAGGCTCTAAAGTTCTGTTCAGTGACTTTCTTTCTATCACAACACTCCTGGAAAGTCATTAGCTCACTATATGTTCATATAATATTATGCTTAAAAACTACTTAGAACTACGTTAATATAACTATTTATTTTGTCCCAATAAGAAGGAGCTTCCTACATACGGACATACCTCATAATTCATAGATCTCATAATCAAATTGCTAACTTGGTAACCTGATCACCAAGTTTGAATCATTTACTTTGATATAACAATATAACACCAATATCATTTATGAAATAGTTCGACTAATTAAGAGTTATGATTTAATGATTCATGGTGTGGTGGTAGTGGTGATGATGATGAATGTAACTTGCCTAGTAGCAAGCAAGTAGCCGAAACCCCCAAACTTGTATCTATAAGGAATCCGGAGTTCTCTTAGCACCTTCGGAACCAAGGTATATCTTAGTGCAAAATTTTGCTTTTTGGTAGCATATGCTTAGGATACTTCTCATACAATCAAAATCACCATATGTTTCCATATAAATTTTGAGGAGTTCCCTCGATCACTCATGGACCTTATCATCAGGTCGAAATAATAAAGTAATTTTCAAAAAATAGCTTAACTTTCTACAGAACAATGTTTAAAGACATCCGTGATCCGTTTTGATCTAAAAATACTATGAAAAATACCTACCAATTATAATAGGGTCATAATGTGAAGGTGTGTGGTGGTGATGATGATGATGATGATGATGTATCTATAAGGAGTAAGGAGTTCTGTTCACCACCTTCGAACCATGGTATATCCTGGTGCAAAATCTTACTTTTTGGTAACATATGCCTGGAATACTTCATATGAAACAAAAAAACCATATATTTCCATTTGAATTTTGAGGGGTTCCCTCGATTACTCATGGATCCCATCATCAGGTCACCACTTTTGTGAAAATGGGACCAAATTGGAGTGAAACCTAATACAACAAAACAAAAATTTTGAAAATCGGTTCACAAACGGCGGAGTAATCGTTGAACATACATAAAAAAAAAATATCCACAGCCGAACATATAACCTCCTCGTTTTTTTGGAAGTCGGTTAAAAAACTACTTACTCTTTTTGTTTTTCCTACTGTGTGAGCTACCAATAATGTAAACAGCTGGTACTATTGCAATAAATAATGCTAGTAATTGCTTAATGTCAATAATTGCTCAATATTTAGACAGCGGATTCCTTGGTAAATATTTCTCGACATATTCTTGCAGCATGCAACCTACTATTTACTTCATACACGCTATATTTCCGATTTAGCAAGTATGTATTCCTTCGTTTGTACATACCTAATCCAAATCAGGTCAATTAAATTTTAGCAGTATATGAATTAAATCTTTATTAAAGCATTAAAAGGGTTGTTTGAAACAAAAATTATATTGCAATAAGTTTGTACTCTTGTTATAAAGAGAAATTGTTGAAAAGTTTATTCCATCTTTTCGCTGTAAGGTGGCCCCGCGCGAGATTCTTTTGCTCTTTTTGTATGCTCTACCATGGGCTATCGTTTGCTAAATTGGCGTCCGTTGCCTCTGTCACTCGTGATAAAGTTTTTTGATTGTGCTATTCAATTCAATTCAATTCAATTAATTTATTTCAGATTTTCATCCATAGTGTTAGTTTCAACAATAGGTCCTTATTCTAGTGTTAGTAAAAAATATAAAATAAATTGGAATCACATTACATAATATTGTTCAACAATTAAATATATGGGAACCGTGCTATCGGAGCATGGAGCTGCACCCAATGTTTCAGCAACACGGAATCCCACCATACTTATAAAGTTTTGATGACCACAACGATCTCTTATGATTTGACTTGTGTTCCGGCTCGACAGTATAAAGTCATTTAGTTACATAACACCAAAGACAAAGAAATGCTTGACGTCAATATCTCAAGCCTTTGTTCTGTTCACGGCCGTCATAGTTCACAGCCAACTTGTCGTGTCAGCATCATTATTAATTATTAGAAGACGTCTATATAAAGCGATATTGTTTGATCGTGAATAATGAGCATTTCGAGCTTACAGAATTGACGTCTATTTGTCTAGAATCCACAATATAATGCGTTATGCGACCTTTCCTCATCAGCCCAAAATGGCCTAAGCAATCACGAACCTAGAAAAGAATACTCGTCTATGATTGTACTGAAGACTTCCTTCGCAATCTTGGTTTGTCATCATAGCCCAACATAGTCTCTAAACTTTAAAGAAACTTAATAAATACAAGTTTCTTTTTACATTGTTTTCGTGTACAATAAATTGTTAAATAAGGAAACTGTATTGATTACTTTGATATGTAAATGACTAATTGTGTTAATGTATGGACAATATGCATTATGTATAGTTGATACGCTTGACCAAGCCCGAGCTCGGCGGCCTTCAGTGTGAACTGAAAACGTTGAGATAGGTCACGAGCTGCGGGAGTGCAGGCGCTCTGTAGTTTTAGCTAATTAGCATCTATTATCGGGCACGTGAAGCACGTCGAGCGTCGCCAGCCGGGTCGTAGTATTGCCAGCTTACAGACGCAAACGTATAACGAGGGAGGAAGTATGTAGTTATAACCTACTCGCTTACTTCCCTACCTGTTACGTTGAAATTGCAGGCTAAATAACTTGTTCCAAAAAATTCAGAAAACAGTGAAATCAAAATCAAATCTCTACCGACTCTACCTTGATGTTCTCTAAAAATCTTATTACACCTCATCCTACCGTATGTGCTACTTATAGAATTTGTTTACATGTGCTCTATTAATAGTGTAAAAGTCGCCAGAATAATAGTAACAAGCTTTTAGCAAGGCCTCAACGAACGTTGCCCTATCTTGTGAGTTGTGACACGCCGTGAACTGGCAACACAGCGGGTCATCGCTCGTGTGAGTCACGTCACCGTGCGCGTCCGTCACGACTCACGTCTGCGACACGCGCCCGCGCCGGCCATTGTCTGGCCGCGCCAGAACCGGTATTCGTGACGATACGCGCTCTATATTATACGTCGAAAGTTGTTTTGGCCAGACATTATGTATGAGGTTTCTCTTGTCGTCCGACGTTTTTGTTTGACACATTCTATGCTATAGACCTGGATCCCAAAAGCGTAAGACATAACTTACTTTCTGATGGATGAAACCAAAGGTTCTTGGTAGTGCCTCGTGTACTTAGAATACCTGCGAATTTGTGTAGCTCTAAGTGTGACACCTGGTCAGGTACCAGGTACCAAAGTGGACAAAAAATGAGTCTTACTTTACTAATTGACTGATGGCTCATATTTATATATAATTTGTAGATTATTGTTCTGAACTAGTATCATGTAGTGTAAGACACTTTTCAATGACCAAAACTATTATCAGACGTTTTAAAAATAACTTTATTGCTATTTTTTTCAAAGGCTTTATTTTTATTTTATAAATTAATATAACACCTTAGAATACAATACGATATGACAAGAATTTATTTTCTACTAGCTGTTGCCCGCGACTTTGTCCGTGTCAGCATACTGCATAGTATAATAACTAAGATGGATAATTTTACTCTGTTTCCTTACCCAAAGCACAATAGACATAACTACCAGTAGTTCGACTGCAAAGAAATGGACAGGTTTCAATATCTGTCAAATTCGTCGGGTTTCAATACCTATAAGTTAAAGGCTGGCGCGCTGGCCGGTATAATTTATTTTTAAAAATAAGATTTTGAAATTGAATTCTGACAGTTTTCTTTGCATGTGCCAAAATATAAACAACAATTAAATTTGTAGGTAACGACCCTAGCGACGACTTTTGTCATAATACGTCAAACTTAAATTTTTTTACATCAGTTCTAAGTCGGCATACTCTATCATTCTGTCTACGTACGTACGGTTTGGGCGTGAAGAGGTTCCAGACAGACAGACTGACATTTTTACATATTATGTGTGAGTGAGTGAGAGTGAGTATAGCTCCATGTAGAGCTTCACAAATTCGAAGGTATTCTAAGTACATAAGGAACTACTGAGAACATAAGGTTTCATCCATATTGTGACAGTAAGTTGTCTTATCGCTCTGGGATCTGGGCCTAACAGGTAGGCACTTGACTAGGTATATGACCAAAAAATACTCAATGGTATCCATACTTTAATAACATTCACTACATGTTAGAAAGGGGATGTACAGTCTGGATATGGACAGACAGACAGACGGACAGGCTGAAATATCTTTATTATCGGGTCCCGTTTTTACCCTTTGGGTAAGGAAACGGGAAAATTATCCATCTTTGTTATTATACTATGCAGTATGCTGACCCGGACAAAGTCGCGGGCAACAGCTAGTAGAAAATAAATTATTGTAATATCTTATTGTTTTCTAAGTATTAAATTCATTTTATTATTAAATTCATATAAATTTATAAAATAAACATAAAGCCGTTGAAAAAAAAATAGCAACAAAGTTATTTTCAAAACGTCTGATAATAGTTTTGGTCATTGCAAAGTGTCTTACACTACATGATACTAGTTCAGAACAATAATCTACAAATTATATATTTAATATTAGCCATCAGAAAATAAGTAAAGTAAGACTCATTTTTTGTCCACTTTGGTACCTGGTACCTGACCAGGTGTCACACTTAGAGCTACACAAATTCGCAGGTATTCTAAGTACACTACCAAGAACCTATGGTTTCATCCATCAGAAAGAAAGTTATGTCTTACGCTTTTGGGATCCAGGTCTACTACTTTGTAGCAGGATCTTCTGAAAGTTGTGATGGAATATGTGCTTACTGCTTACATTACCAAGCGTTATGCATGCTGCTTAACTTTATTAGTTGTCGCTTGATGGCTGAGAAGCTCTGAACTTGTAAAAAGATTAAGAATTTACGATATATAACTTTGCAGCAGTAACTCGAATTTGTAGAAATTGAACACTTGTGTTTGGAATATTAATGTGACTCTACATTACCTGTAACATATAGGATAGTAAAATGTATCCTCTACATTTCCTATTCAAGTCACGTAGTGCCAAACAGTATACTATGCAATAAAAACATTTATGGCCTGTTTCACCGCTTCCTGATAAGGTGCCCGATAGGGTTATTTGACAGATTTTCCATACTCCATCTGTCAAATTAAGTGGTGGATAGCCTTATCAGGAAGCGGTGAAACAGGCCCTTAGTGAAATACGCGTCTCGCGGTAGGCAAATTAAGGCTTGTGTTCGGAGTACGCACGTATCGTTTGAAATATTTGCCTGCGAGCCGCGAGCTCGTGAGCCGCGAACGCGTGTTTTACCCGCATGCCAGACAGGACAACCCTGTGTAAAGCCAATTTAATTTAGGCAGAAAAATACTATTTCCAAATATTTTTTTGTGTTCGAAGAATTCGTTTTGTCCAGCCAGCCAAAAAGACTTTTGTGTAAATAAAAAATCATCAATGTATCAGTATAAATTGACAGTTATAAATCCTACTAATATTATAAAGGCGAAAGTATGTGAGTTTGTATGTTTGTTACTTCTTCACGCTTAAACGGCTGGAGCGATTTCGACAAAATTTTACAGGAAGGTAGCTGACATCCTGGACTAACACATAGGCTACATTTTTAACCGACTTTCAAAATGGAGGAGGTGTTATGTTCATATTTGTAATAACTTATGTTCAACGATGACTCCGCTGTTCTTTCTTTCTTTCTTTTTCTTCTTTTTTGGCAACATGACACAAAGGATGTGTATGTTGTGCCACAGACAAGGTAAAAAGGTAAGGAATATGGCGGGAAAACCATATTCCTCCTATTATAATTTTCATCATCGTTTTCATGTATCGTCAGGTCTAAAGTCTAGTCAAAGTCTAAGTAAAAGTCAATACAGTCAAGGAGTCAAGTCGGTCGATTCAGTAAAGTGGTAGACGCTTTACTGAAACTTTCGATGGAGTTTTGGAGGGAACACAAAATAGCACGTTTCTGGATATTACATCACTTTCCTACACTTGTGCATGAACACGAATATTTAATGGTTAATATTTTACCAATATTACACATTAAAAACCCAGCTAACACAATTTTAGGAAAATAATATAAAAACTAACAGCACTCTTTCACATGCCCGCCAAAACTCTCGACTCCGCTGTTTGTGAGCCGATTTTCAAAATTTTTCCTTCTACTTCTCCCCCAAACCCCCCACCACTTTTCCTGAAAGTGATGCTTTTAACGAAATTAATCTATTATACTTATTATTCTTTTTTCTCTCAGTCATCAAAATTGAAGTTTCCGATGATCAAACTCATTTTTTTGTCTCTAATACTATTTACCTATTACAACACAATTTAGTTTACCTTATTACACCTAATAAATCGCGGGTAACACCGCGGGGTACAGCTAGTTATAATATAAAATTTTAGGATCGAAACACTTGCAGCGCTTAACCGCCTTAAAAAAACTCAAAACTTTACGTGATTTATAAATGTTATGCACATCCATAGGAGGGAGTACCCCTTCGTCACATTATACCTTGTTCTTGCGGCAAATATAATTGACATGTAGACAAGGGTTGAAATAAATTTACTGCCCCTGTGAAACGTATAACTTATAAGTATATTTTTCTTTGTGGAGTCGAGCGGAGCGTGCCAGTATTATTTATGGCCGTCAGGAAATATCTTAAAATAACTTTGATAAAGTATTCTCTAAATAGCCACTGGCAAATATTTTTGGTATAGCAACTCTTGGATTAGTTTTCCCCAGCGATTTGAAGTCCCAATCCAATCAATGTGCAAGAGCTAAGAAGTGAGGCGCTTTCTGTTTTGCACAAGGGTTGGTAAATAATGCGTTTATAGTTGTTTTACCCCTAACAGAGATCCACATTCCTCACTTAGTATAACTTAGACGTGATAGTTGTGCCTCCAATATTTTGTTTTTGTCTGTCAATCAGTTCTCTAACGTATAGAACAAAGACAAGATATCGTACTACATCATATATTTCTGAGGTAAAATCATTTAGAAGACAAGCAATCAATTTTCGACAACGAATTTCTGTCGGAAAATATTTGTCCGTATTATGGATCCGAAAGTTATTTCAAGTAGAACGATATTGAGGAGCCGCCCACGGAAACTTGTGTTAAAATTGCTCGGGTTAGATTTTACAATGCAGCCAGAATTTCAGGTTCCGCTCGGAAAGTTTCGGATTTAGATGACGAGCCGCGCCGAAGTTACCGAGTAAATTATGTTCATAAATCAAAGGATTTTGCCAGATATCGATTCCGTTAATCAACAAACAGAATACTGAATGAAAATGTTTTGGGCACTAAGCGAGGCTGTGGCTTAGTGAACCTGCAATATTGTGCAACATAATACACGAGTCTATGATCCAATAAAATGTTATAAAAATTAAGCTTATCAAGCAGAAAAGTGAAGTGGAAATTGAGAATAATCCTTAAGGGGCCGGGTGCCATCGAAATTCTCATACATACGTAATACCAAAATCATTCTCTCATGAAAATATTGAACATGTTTGAGTTATTTTTCAGCTTAAAATAGTAATTACTTAGGTTCCAGCACAAAAATTTACTACTAAAGATTTAAACACTAAAAAATATAGTAAAAAACTAAAAAATATAAATTTTTGTGCAGGAACATACGTAATTACTATTTCAAGCTGAAAAATAACTCAAACATGTTAAGTATTTTCAAGAGATAATGATTTTGGTATTACGTATGTATGAGAATTTCGATGGCACCCGGCCTCTTAACAATTTAATAAATGCGAAATTGTGTCTTTGTTTGTTACCTATTCACCGTTAAACGACTGAACTGATAGATGAAAGGTGTTGAGATATTTTGAAAGATAGGAAAGAACATAGACATACGAGTAGTTTTTTGTTTCAGAATGATGTGTTTACCCTTTTAACACTTTGTTGCTGGTTAAGATCATTCCAGGGGTACTGGAATGGTTGCCGACTTAGATCATTCCAGGGGTACTAATAGAATGCACTGAATTACATTCCAGTGCATCCAATGCCGGATTAGATCCCTGGATTGGAATGAGTAAAACGGCCATGATATTATAACGGAAATAACAGTAAACAAGACGATAATAACGTAATTAACACATAAAAGTACATTTATTATGCAAGCGGGCGACGTGTGAGGTTAGAAAGTTCGGGGCTTGCAGCTTGCAGCTTAATTCCCGCCGGCAGCTGGCACCAGTTCGCCTGAGAACAAAACGAGCTAATTTAACTCGCACAAACACACGCGTTAGTGCACTGAGTTTACCCACTACCCTGTTTTAATATGACAACTTGGAATTTCATTGCGAAAAGCAGTTTTCGGACACAACATTTTAAGGGGATGGTAGATTCTAATAGTTGGTCTAGGGATCGTGCTAAAAATCTTGTCCTCAGATTAGTTGTGATTGCTACGGAGTTATAATGTTAAAGAGTTACCTTTCGAATTGGTATCAGATTAGTTGTGATTACTATTAAGTAATAGTCTTTAAACAGTTACCGTTCAAAGTGGTATGTGAAAGGTTAAGGGCCTGTTTCACCGCTTCCTGATAAGGCTATCCACCACTTAATTTGACAGATGGAGTATGGAAAATCTGTCAAATAACCCTATCGGGCACCTTATCTGGAAGCGGTGAAACAGGCCATAACAGTGCAATTTTATTCAGTGCAATCGAGTCACGATTTCGTGGTAAAATTGGACTCCAAGCCAAAAGATTGAACTCGAAAACTGAGACAACTTCTTATGTTTCCCTTTGCTTTTGATGCTTTGTAATTTGTGAAACAAGTAGCTGCTTGCGGTTGCGATTTTAGTAAGTAATACGATATCATCTTGACCACTTTAATGTAGGTGGTAATATTAACAAAGGAATATTTTTTCACGTTTCGTTGACAATCATAATTCCGGTCAGGGTCCGACTGATGAGCGACCTTAATCCAGATTTTCGAATTCCGATGACCGGTTTTTAATTTGCACCTTCGGTAACTAGTCAGCACTATAAATACTAGTTGACCGTAAGTTTTTAAGTACATACTACCTTGTCCTTCTATCTGATTGGCTTGTTTAATATGAAACGTTTCTATAAGCTTTATAATGCTAACTCCTGTTTGATGTTGAGATCCACGTCGTCGATAAAGAGAAGTTTCTAGTCTCGTGATAGTCATATTTTAGATGCAACTCTCTAGCCTCTACCTCGCTCTACTATAGAATAATTGACGTTGCACATTGGTCTACACTCTACATTAATAATAATAAAAATAATATTTATGGACACTTCACACCACGTCAATCTGGTCCCGAGGTACCTGAAATACTTGTATTTCGGGTACCAGACAAGAAATATATTATATTTAAAACTTTTATACTATACATAATACAGTACCTACATAGGTACAATATTTAAGATGTTTATTAAATCATAGCTATACACATTACACATACTTAATACACATCCATGACCCAGGACCATTGAAAACTTATTGTTCCGACTTCCGTCAGCGGGATTCGAACCCGTGAACCTCGTCTTGAGCCGCCACACGCTCAACGATTGAGCCACAGAGGTCGATAGAAGTATTAGCTGACAGATTCAGCTAAACCGGTTGATATGTAATCAGTAATCAGACACGAGTGCGCGGAATGCTCGCTGCAGCGTACCCAGCCGCGGCGGCCTTTGATCGCTGCCCAACCGGAAACCCTCGTCAGCGACGCGTTGTCTAGTTGTCGACATTACATCTCAATATGCCTCGATAGAGAAAACAAGGGTTAGGGTATAATCCAAATTATAGATCAATAAGGGACGCCCGCTAACTCCGTTGCGCCAAAATTCGTTTATCTCAGGAACCAGTTTTCCGGGATAAAAAGCCTATGTCCTTTACCGAGACTCAATGTATTAGAGTAATCGGTTCCGCGGATTGGGCGTGAAGAGGTAACAAAGAGACATTACACACTTTCGTATTTATAATATTACTTATTAGTTATTATGGACTGTAACGTTAATTTCGCGCGAAATAATCATATCCGCAAAATAATACATCATGTGTTTAAACGATAATATCCTCCTCATTTTACTCGTATCTAAAAACATGGATCCAATAACTCGGTAAGCTCTTTCCTAATTTGTTTTGTTGGCAACATTTATTTTTTTATGATTTTAAAAAGAATCGGAGAAAGACCGAATCAGCGGTAATGTCTGCGAAATTTTGTTACGTATTTGATAAAAATATTTTTACATTCGTTCGGAATCCTTGAGATTCTTCCGGGAATTTAGGTGGTGTGCGAACACGCGGGCGTTCTCTAAACGTGGAAAGAAAAATTTATCTTTAAGTTGCAACACGGTGAAATATTTTTGTATTTTACCACACATTCGGTTATTTGACGATACGTTTGTTATTTTAGAGATACAAAACTTTATCAGCCTTATCACAAAACTAAGTACCGAAAGCTCACAAAGAGCATCTTTTAGGAATATTTGAAGATTATACTAAGTCTCGAGACAGGACGACGTGCCCGCTTTCATCCCGCAAACAAAATTACTTAAAGGATTTTATTATTCTCCACTGATATTATAGTTTTCTACGCGAAAACTTATCAAAGGTATTTCCATTTAAAGAGGGACACAAAGGCCCGCCCAAAGTTGATCCTTTTATCCAATTTAAACATTTTTCTGAATGAAAATGCGAACTAGTGAAAGTGAGGTCTTCAAACGGAAGGCGCTTGTAGCGATTTCGAGTGATTCCTTTAAGCGTCAACTCGACGCCTAACGAGACCCCAGCCGGATGTTGGTATCTCGCGAGATCCAGGTCACCCATGATTAGGCTGCGTTTCCACTGAAGCGGAGCGGAGCTTAGCGGTGCCGAATTGACCAATCACCATGCTCGAAATCTTCGCTCCGCTTCGCTGTCATTCCGCTGGAATAGCACGATTGGTCAATTCGGGCACCGCTAAGCTCCGCTCCGCTTCAGTGGAAACACAGCCTTAGTCCTAGGTTTAGCTCGGTTCAGTGTTAACCCTCCAAAGTAATGTGGTCGGTTTAATTTGAATAGCGCCAGATGCGATTCGAATAGAGTTCGAAATTCGGGTCAAGACTCACGGAAACTGTAATGTTTGTTTAATTCCATTATACGCCGGGATTAGGGTTTATCTGTTTGCTTTTATGATGTTCTGTGATAAAGAGCGATAGTTAACCTTCTGGGCGCAATATATTTCTAAAATATAAACTGAAATGTGTTGTAAAACGAATCATGTAAAAACTTTATTTTGCGATTGCCGCGCTTTGAGAGCGCAGTAGGTACTCAAGTTAGTTGACTCTTTTGATCTCCATTACGCTTCAAGACAAGTTCTTCAAATTTTATATTAGTTCTATCACGATTCCCAAAGTACTAACTTGCTGCTAACTTTTGTTTAAAAAGTGGAATGTAGGTCATTGTTGATTACCGCCCGCGATGTAGCTCGAGACTCGAGGCCAGGGCCGGATCTACTATCATAAGGCTTTATGAGCTTTAGCACAGGACAGGGAAATTTAGGTGCTCCAAATAAATCAAACTAAGCGAAATGATCAACTATTTTGTTAAATTAAACACATCGTGTGGTTTGGAGCCCTGCGAAACCTGCGATCGAACCCGATTAATTGATTTAATTCAAATCTACGCGTAGATGCTTGTACTTCGACCTATCAACTCCCGACCGGTCGAATTCGACCGCGTAAACAATAGATTTCCAAGACTCCGCGATCGTAAATGTTATAACCCTAAGCTTATAGCCAGCCGGCCTGGCTGGCCGTAGATACACATTATCCGTGTTTAATTTCAAAATGTGGAATTTCGATTTGGAATTCCGTGAGACTAGCGCAAACATTAGTTTTTCATCACCGGCATGCACTCGAAACGTACGTGCGGAATTCGTTCCGTAATTCCGTTCACGTTCGCTTTTTTCCAAACGATTTTTTGAGTCTCAAAACGGTTTCATAGTAGATCTACTGATACGTAGTACTAGCCCAAGGTCTCCTAAACTCACGGTGCGGCCCTGCTCGAGTCGCGTCTTGGAGGAACTCGCAGCTCGCACGGCGCGTCGGGAACTTTTCGTCGCGCGTCGATATTGAGGCGAATTTTATTTCATTTCGCCCGTCGACGGGAACAATGTAATTTAATTTCAACTTAACTCGTACGTCTCGAGGTACTGCTTCTACCCATTGAGTTTCTGCCGCAAATTCTAATGTAATGTGTGGAATTTTTTGATGTAAGTAGGTAAGTACTTATTATGTTTTATTTTGGTGATATTTGTTATTTCTTTAATAGCAACTCCAAATGGGTTGTGGGATCGTTGTATTGATTTCTCTTATTTCATTTTCATAGTAGGTAGTTTATAAAAAAAAGAATTTCAAAGAAAGTTTTATGAAATATAAAAATTGAGTTAGTTATGAAGTGGTAGACACTAGACGCCAGTGCCCTTCAGCGCTAAGTGTATTCCGTATTCTATTTACCGGGGAAGCATTACGTATTCATTCATTAATAAATACCAAAAGTTTGCGGAGGGGAAATGAGTTGGGAGAAACTGTAACCTCTAACAGCCTTCCTCACTTTGACTCCAACTCGGCTGCCGACGGCTAAAAGGTTTGAGAATGAAGTTAATAGATCATTACAACTTCTGCGAGTTTATTTTTGTATCTTATTTATCGAGGGCTCTCCCGAAGTTTCTACACCTTCGACCCGCGAATAACAAATTCTACTCCAAAAAATTCACGCGTACTCCTAAAGACAGCCTAAATTTAAATTTTATTCTGATATTCCCGATGGATCGAACTTTTCTGAAGGTACGTCGTAGGCAAGTTACGAATTAACATCCAAGGCTAAGGCCCTGTTTCACCACTTTCTGATAAAGTGCTGAATAGGCTATTCACAGCTTTTTTGACAGATTCTCCATACTTCATCTGTCAAGTTAAGTGGTGGATAGCCTATTCGGCACTTATCAGGAAGTGGTGAAACAGGCCCTAAGTTTTATATTAAACTTACCTCAGTGAAACAACGAAATTTATCTCGATTCTGATATTTTAATCCAACAGCAGATCCGATCCAGTCCGAATCCTTTCAAATAGCAAAATAGGTCAAACAATAATTAATTAAGTGTAATTGCCTAACTCATTGCTTAAATTCAATTGAGTAAAGAGATTATAATAAAATGTAGAGTTTATGTCAAAATCTTTATTTAATCCTGCGATCGCGGCTTCTTGGAAATCTATTGTTACTCTATTGTTGTCGCGATCACCGGTGCTCTTATGGGGCTTCATAGGTTAAATAAAGTAATCATTATCAAATTATTTGAATAAGTCAATCAGGATAGGTGCTGTTTGTGCCAAAAAAAGCTCAATAAAACATTTAAACAGTTCTCCCCCGAACAGCTCCGGTGACGTGATGATGGGAGCGCAGATAAGGACAATACATCAGCGCACCTCAAAGCTTATTTATAGCTGGCTCCGTACAAAACGTCCTCTCATTTACATACATGAATTAAATATTTCACCCAAACACGAAACAAAATAAAATGTAGCACATTTAAACGTAGGTAAGTGAAGTCGTGATGAACAGAAATAATACTTGTACTATACTTATATTAAATTTAAAAAAGAACTAATAAAATGGCTAAAAACTAAAACATTTTATTCTATAAATGAACTTCTACAAACCAGAAATTATTATATATATATATATATATATATATATATATATATATATATATATATATATATATATATATATAGATTCGAGAAATAATACTAGATCGCCCGCAAGTCCGTTTGCGCCGAAATTCGCAGGTGACGTACATTTGGCCGGGACAAAAACTATCCTATAGGGGAGAGGGGGGCTAGTTCTAACAGATTTTGAATACTGTCATTTATCTTCTTAATTTGAAAACTTAATGTTATTATTTTTATACCCATGGAACGGAAATCTATATGACTTGCATATACTAAGCTAAAAATTCATCTAAATTACTTGGATTCGAAGGGTTTCATTTTTTTTAAAAGTCAGCGGTTAAAACTTGCCCCGTTTCGGGGGCAAATATTAACAGTGACGGGGTAAGTATTAACGGTAACATACTTGTTAGAATTTCGTTTAACCATGGAAGTAAAAAACAAAACAATATTAAGGTGGCAATTTATTTCTTTTATGACATATAAATGTTAAAGAACAATAATAACTTCTGTCAAATAACATAATTTTTCTTTTATGTCATCCAACCTGAGCTGTTTCCAGTCCCTACGGATTCCACTTGCTACAAAAATTGAATCTGATCCTTGGATATATGAACATCGGTAGGTATGGTGTTACCGTAGTGCCGCGGGCCGCCAGAGTGATCGACGTACCTCTTTCGGCAGATGTAATAGCTCCAACTTGCTTGTAATACCTAAAATTAACGGGTTAATACTTACCCCGTTCCTTTTGTTAAAACTAGCCCCCGATGACCTTTTTGGAATATAACTAATTGTTAAAAAAAACTATAGGTTTAAATATTTATAATATTGTTAAATATAATAAAATAACTCGGAAATGTAATTAACAACTAAATAACCATTTGATTCATTATATAAAAATCTGCAATCGCAAAACCCAATAATCAAGGCATGAATCAAAAAATTCGAGACGTAAAATGTCCAGTTACCTGTATTTTTGCACCGACGACGTACGATAACTTCAAAACGCGTCGGCCGGCGGACAACTCACTTGTGGCAAATCGTTCGCCGACGTCACCCGAACTTATTACATTGAACGTCTTACCGTATCATCATTTAATTTAATAGCTATAGACTTGTTAATACTTACCCCTGTTAAATCTAGCCCCCTCTCCCCTACCCTTCCCCGGGACATCAAAGTATCTCCATAACGAATTTAATCGAAATCGGTTCTGCGATTTAAGCCTGCAGATGTAACAGACAGATAGACCAACAGAAAGACACACTTTCACATATTTTATTTAAATATTAACTATGGATGAGCGATCCTAGTTATTACCAAGGGTTGTTTCATTATGAAAATTAATCATAACTCGTATTTGCTCGGTAAATTGCTATCTTATTTACTTTAAATCTAGTTGTGTACAATTCAAAGGAATTGTATCTACTTTGCATATTTTATTGTAAATCTATTTTTACGCTCCTATAGAACAAATGAATAACCGACTTCTAATAATTATTATGTATACAGTATTTTCTACTTGAATTGATTTACCTGGGACCATGGAACAAACATGAAATTATGCTTTTCACATTCGTAATATTCTAATACGAGAGTTTTGGCTCCGTCTAGTTCGAAATTATACGCCAGTCGCCATCACCTGCTATTG
Source organism: Polyommatus icarus (assembly GCA_937595015.1). NCBI lineage: Eukaryota > Metazoa > Arthropoda > Insecta > Lepidoptera > Lycaenidae > Polyommatus > Polyommatus icarus. The sequence continues at coordinate 17,831,853 of OW569323.1, read as the reverse complement.
TTTTTAGTAACTTTCCTCTTTTCAGTTCAATAAACACGTTTTCTAAGATGTTTTGTTCTTTGTTACAGGTAAATTAATGGAGCGCGGTTCTTATTGTTTCGATACAACGGCGTTCCTTTACAATAATTAAAACGAGAACATGAAACTTCGCAAATTCACTCGGTAAGTTTGTAACTCAGTTGCCAGTGCCGCCTTAAGATTTATCTCAAAAATAGGGTTGTCACCAAGCCTTATAAATTATAATATAACCGGAGTTATTATGTAATATAAAAGCTCGGAGTTCGGAGAACTACGAATAACATTAATCGTCGTTTAATATTATCGTTGGATTTTTATAGAGACGCAAAACTCTACAAAATTAGACACCTTATAAAGGTCGGACAAGCAATCAACTTTGTCTACGTCCGCCTTTATCCGGACGCATGGCCACCCTACTCAAGAATATTCTCGCGTTGCCCGTTTATTTAAATTTCGAACTCGTTCCCGCTTGTGTGTATCCTACTTTAAACACATTAATTATTCGTATCGTCGAAACACTTTTTGTCATTACACCCCGTGCATTAATGTCTTACGTCTCTCAGCGAAACATCCAATCCAATTTAGCATTCCAAACGTGATTACACTGAGCGCATACGGATTTAATGCAACTGCCAACTGTTACCCTGTCACTTGAGCCCGCTTCACAGCGCACGATATGTCGCAAGATACGTCGTAAACAATTCGACGTTATTGTTTCACAGAATAAAATATCTTGTAGAGATTTTATTGAACAAGGATTGTATGCATTTGTTACTCAGAGCATTTATTGAAATATCTTGTAGAGCTCTTCTTGACGAAGCGTTCTTTTTAAAGCCATTTATAAAATGCTGATGATGATAATGAAATGGCATTTGAATGTGGCGGTACAGAAAATCTCACGAGATAACAAACGAAAGGACCCAAAGTAGTATACGTTAATAGGGAAACTTGTTGGAGTTTCGACTGGGATTTGCATACAAATTATTGCTAGCTACTAGCTAGCTCGCTGCATTCTACCCTCTACGGTCTACGTGTTTCGGTCCCGCGTGGGCGGATCGCTAACCATGTCAAGACGAATTATCTCGAATATCCATTCTGTTTTACTTTACTGTAACACAGTGAAATTTTAAAGCACATAATGTTTAGTAACATAAGCAGTTTAGTGAGGATATCTACGAATTTATTTTAAAAACGTTGTGTAATGTGTTGGTCGGTCTAAAGACGGCTGTAGAGACGATCTAGTTCTTTGGTACGAACTTATTTCTTGTTTCTCATAATATATATTTTTTAATTAAGTACAATAATTCTATTCTTATGTATAACGAGCTTTTGCCCGCGGCTTCGCTCGCGTTAAGAAGTATTATTATTTATTATATACAAACTTTCATCCCCTATTTTAACCCCTTGGAGGTAGAATTGATCAAAATCCTTTCTTAGCGGATGTCTACGTCATAACATCTACTTGCATGCCAAATTTCAGCCCGATCCGTTCAGTGGTTTGGGCTGTGCATTGATAGATCACCATGTCAGTCAGTTTTATATACATATAGCTCTTGCCCGCGACTTCGTCCGCATTAACATAGTAGGTATAATAACAAAGATGGATAGTTTTCCCTTTTTGTGGTTCCTTATTACAAAGGGTAAAAACGGGACCTTATTTAAGCAAACGTCAATAAGCTTACATGTTTCTCACTCAAGAAATGACGGACTTTCATTGAAACTTTCTTTTCCAATTTCACCCCCTTGGGGGTACAATTACCAGAGACGCTTCAATACGTATCCATTCAATTTCAATCAGTAGCACAAAAATAAAGTTTCATGTTTCCAACTCAAGAAATGACGGACTTTCATTCAAACTTTCAACCCCAATTTCACCCCCTTGGGGGTAGAATTTCCAAAAATGCTTAAATACGTATCCATTCATTTTTAATCAGTAACTCAAAAATAAAGATTCATGTTTCTAACTCAAAAAATGACGGACTTTCATTCAAACTTTCAACCCCTATTTCACCCCCTTAATTTTTAAATTAGGATAAAATTTTCAAAATTCCTTCCTTAGTAGGTGTCTACTTAATAAAACAACCGTACTCACCAAATTTCATGGCTGTAACTTTAACAGTTTTTGCTCAGCGATGATGAATTAGTCCGTCAGTCAGTCAGTCAGTCAGTATAGATATAGATAGATATACAGCGAAATAATTAAACGTACTATATTTTATTCTCTTTTATTCTCGTGCTCATGATTAAATACATTGTAATTTATAAGTCGTAAGGTTTACGACACGGGATTTCGCGTTATTTCGCTTTCGTACAACAAACGTAGAACGCTGTCGTTTCGATATATTATCATCAAAGTTTAAATTAGAGCTCGCAGACGGCTCTTACTGTTGATGCCCCAATCTCTCGTGTAATTGCTCAATGTTATGACGAGTAAGCTCCATACAAGCTTTGTACGTGACGACTGACGTCACAATGTAATTTATGGTAAAAAGTTTATAGGAAGTGTTGAGGCTGGATTTATGGGCGTCCGCCCGAACGCGCGGTTTGGCGGCTACACCGCGAGATTACACGCTGCACTATCATTTACCAGAATAAACAGCATGATAGAGTATGTCGACTTAGAACTGATGTAAAATTTTTTAAGTATTTTAAGTTTGACGTATTATGACAAAAGTCGTCGTTAGGGTCGTTACCTACAAATTTAGTTGTTTCTATTTTGGCACATGCAAAGAAAACTGTCAGAATTCAATTTCAAAATGTTATTTTTAAAAATAAATTAATACCAGCCCGCGCCAGCCTTTAACTTATCCTGGCGAAACCCGAAAGAAATGACAGATATTAATTATGTACTCGTCCGTCTCTTAGTAGTTGAAGTACTGGTAGTTATGTCTATTGTGCATTTACATACATTTGCTTGTCATATCACGGGGCACGGCGTAGCTGCCAAACCGCGCGTTCGCGCAGCATATAAATCCAGCCTAAAGAAAATGAACGTACTTACTACTTAGTCGAATCGTCTGCTTCGACAGCAAAGCTCGATAGCAAAAATGTCATGTCGCATCGCTAGGTGACATGGCGCTTGCGATGACTTTTTTGATATCCTACTACGCTGTCGAACGTGTATCGAATATTTTATTATGAAGTATGAACCTTGGTTACTTAGTCTAAGCCCTTTAATATACACGAACCACAGATCTCCTATCTAATTCTTATTTCTGTGACACGAACGAAGTGGCATTCGTATAAAATGTAATAGTTTTATGATGCAGTGTTTTGTGCTACATTAAGTTTTTATAAGCGGATCTGCAACTCACGCGTCGGCCATGGAACTCGACAGAATATGGTCAGTCGGAATGAGCAGCATGCGATATATTACGTGGTAATTGGTACGTTAGTACCGCGGCGGCGCTCTGTGTATTTTTATCAGGTTTGTTTATTGTTATCTGGGTATCGCGTGCGAGCCGCGAGGACTCCTGCGGTCGTTAGTGTTAACGTACGGCGGCTACCTTCGCTCCGTACACTGGCCCTGGGTACACAATATAAAATATGTGTGTAGTAGTAATCTTTATTCTAGTAACTGGACCTTTCAAGAGGGCTCGCATACAATATAGTCTTTCGGTTTATTAAGTAGTCTGCAAAAACAATTTATAGTAGCAGATGTAGTCTGCAAAGTCGTGCGCCGATCATCGTTTATCGAGACAAATCGTACATTTTTCTGGGATAAAACTACACTATGTCTTTTCTTGGGACCGGAGTCCGTACCCAAAGTATTTTTATACAGCATTTTATCTGTACTAGTTTAGCGTGAAGAGATACCAGACAGACTGCAGGCAAACACTGTTTCGCATTTCTAATATTAGTATACAGTATGTTATAGAGCAGAGCATCTGTATAGTTATACTTACTCAAACACGTTCACGATCGTGATTTCAAAGATAAATTATTGTCTACTGTACGATATTTATACTGTGGTACTACGTTCTTTAGTGTTAAATGAAATAGTTTCCACTGCATTTGGTCTTTTTGTAGTGTTGATTGTACCTACAAAGTTTCTAAACGAGCACAGGTGTTGTCTGTTGCAAATAAGAAGTAAGGACTAAGAACCCCCAATTCCCGCATTTAGCTTAGACTTTGAAATTACTGTATTTTTTATCTGTGAAGCTATAAAAACCACAACACACTAATGAACTAGAACCTTAAAAGTTAAAATTGAAAACAAAAGTGAGTTTAATTCTCCAACCTTGATAGGGGTTTACGCCGGTGTTAAACACTGGTGAAGCATTGTACTTTATTAGTCCCAATATAGTCCGTATACTTTGCCTTAACCAGTTAAGGTGGATTTAATAGAAAACACGTTCCGCTAATATATCAGCTAATAGCCTGCCCGTGCCCCTTTTGATGGGCTTCCTCAGTAATTATGATCCCGGGTCTCGCCCGCGGGTGTTGTGTTGCATGTTAATTAAATGCCGACAATATTCGCTAGACGTGTCCTCATATGTTTACATCATAATGTTTTAAGGCGCGGCATAGAGATTATAATCTTGAATGGATTGTCATTGGAGATAAACCCAGGTTTCAAGTATTTTTGCCCGTATTCCTCTGTTCTATTAGCAATTGAAAGGACCCAAAAGGCCTTCAATGAAGAAAAAATATATTTTAATCTATGAAACTACCAGCAGTTAAAAGACTTGACTATGATACGACCAGAACTTTGTGCGGTTATTTTACAATTTTACAAAAGTTTAATTTATAAGCATCATTTAGTAGTAGTGGTACGTGCTGGCAATTTTGTAGAAAGTTTAAATTAAAAATAGTCAAAATTGTATGGAATTTGACATGACCCATCGCTATAAGTAACCTGGCGCTTGCTATGAGTTATGACCTGTGTCAAAAGCCCATAAAATACTGATTTCTGAAAATAATCAAATGCAACTTGTCGAAAGGGCCCGCTCCCTCTGCGACTAATGTTTCTTCACATGATGTCTGTAACACTTATTGCTCGCGTTTCCTCACATCCGCTTTCGACAGTCGGCGCGTACGGCGTGCCGCGTACGTGTAATTACTACGCGATGTGTACTCCAATCTATTTTTGGCAGCCCTGTGCTTCTGTTTCGCAATGAGATTGTCTGTCAGTCAAGTGTACTTAGGTCAGCTTAGGTACTCCGTAGTCCGTACTAGTCTGTTGGCAGTTGCCACCTGCGCACTCATGACGGGTTGCTGAGGGTTTTTTTTTGACAGGAGTTAAGTTGTTGATTTGTGAAAGTCTTTATGTTAATCAATCAAAATTTTTAGCTCGGATATTTAATTTCATGGAAATATTTTAGCGATAAATTTAATTTTCCATTACAATTACATTTTTTTCTGCTGTGCAAACTTTTAATCCCCATTTTACACCCTGGGGGGGTAAATCCTAATATTACGACGTATATATATATATATATATATATATATATATATATATATATATATATATATATATATATATATATATATATATATATAACATTATTATTAAATGTTCCTTTGTTATTCTACACGCTTTCTGACAAAGAGTAATCCCAATTTACGGCGTATAATGCGTTATTGGCTATAAACAAATCGTAAAAGTCAAATTGGCCGATACACAATTACATACAAACTTCATGATTTTTACGATTGGGATTTATTATCTGAAAACATTCTGAAAGAAGGATAATCGATTTGGTTCTAAAATTATACAAAATGAGCACAATTATTTTGTGTTCAGTATATTGTTGTCTTAATATGTCTAATGTCTTGTAAAATAAGCAGTTTAGAAATTATTCATTTTTTATGGCGCGCTGAATTTCGCGAGGAGCATTTCCCGTCCCAAAAAAAGGGAATTTGCTTGAAAATACATAAAATTTTAAATTAATTTAAATAACATCGACACACACTATAATGTTAAAGATACAATTCACGACAGTATGTAACTTTTTACAATCTGTCGGGAACTTTGTCTCTTTTAATTTATTAAAATTATAGGGGGAAAATCTAGGAAAAATAACATCCGTACAAAGTTCAAACTTTGAAAATATGAGGATTATAATTATTATGAGCGAATTTTTGCTACAGTCGTATCTCGACTGCTTATTTAATTTTTAAAGTCTTAACTCTAATTCGTGAGCACTCCGACATAACCCTAGCAGGATCCCGTCAAAATATTGCCGCTCTGCGTCGAACGTCACGCGGAGCCGGTTTTATATTTATGCCTCTCCGGGCGATACATTTTTACGTCCCCGGATACTTCATAACGAGCTATGTGCCTCCCCCGACATTGTCTCCCGGCTTAGTCGGGATGCCCTCTTTATGTCGCAATGATTCCCCTGCTTTTTATTGCTCAGCCACACGGGGGATGCATGTTTTGCTGTTCATCCGCAACCGATGGTGACATATTATCATAATATTCCGATAAGTTGTCTGAAACGACATCTCATTTAAATCTTAAGGCTCCTCCCAAAGGTTATGAATTATGATCAATAACCATTAGTGCGAACTAGTCTTTAACACAATCGTGAATCGACATAGACAATCATAGACGAATATGGCCCTCTAAATGTTCGAAATCGCTTGTTTTGGTCCTTCATGGGCCAATGTAAAGAGGTATACAGTCATCATTGTCATAGCGCTTAATCGGGACAGATATGACACGGGTCTGTGCCCTCTGGATGTCAATTGGCCATTGCCCCTACGTTTGGTGTTACGTTGCGTCATGCGTGAACACAATTGATACATTAAAAATCGCCTTGGGCATCATTATGTTTGTTGACGTAGTTTTGAATACAAGTTATGATAATTAATTCATTATAAATTATAATGAAGAATCATTCTATAGGTCGGGGGTTTGATGACGCAATTATCGTCAACAGTAATTCCTGTAAATCAAAGAGGGTGAGCGTGGGTTCTAACTTCTACGTAATCGTAACGTTAGCTCGAATACTCAATGTCAAATGCATGGGAGCTGCAAAATCATTGCAAAATAGACAACAGTTTTGACAGATTTTGACATTTGATCTCACTTCACAAACTACCCCACAGTTTTTGCCTCACGGTAAATTAGCTAGATTTCAAGACATTTAAATCATAAAACAGAAGTTAGTTCCCAGCTAGTAAAATCTATCAATTCCGATTTTCCAAGCAATTAGCAGTATAATAAATCATTTTCAGAATGTTCAATGGCATTTTACTTAATAATAAGAAAGTAGTGAAAACATCATATTTTAAATGGCTTTTAAGTAGCATGCTCTCTACTATGATGGTAATTAATTAGCAATTCACTCTGTCCTCCACAAGGGGTAAGTTAACTACAAAGGGTCGTTTTATCATAACAAGCAGCTCCCATATTAACCCCATCATATAGCTCTATAAACCTCAACTGCTTGGTTTTTTATACCCCTCTCAGGTTGTTTTTATTCACCGATACATGTCATTTCATTATGTATTAGTAATTAGACAATAACTACGACAATAATACATTTGGGCCATTCCGCTACAGAGAGAATTAACGCGAATTTTTAAAATGTGTTATTAGTTACATTTTTCAATTGGAATATACATAAGAAGATGTGTATTTACTAACAAAACAACTTTTATCGGTAAAAAATGAAATTCTTATAATTTAGAGCGTTTTCAAGCAATATCATCTAAGGAACGCGATGTTTTTTCCCTTATTCTTAAACAAAAATAGCATATATTTCAAATTAATGTTTAGTTGTGGTATAGTTATACAGCAATACGCCGAAATATTTTGTATAAATTACACTATTCGACCGTTTTTAGCGATTTAGACGATTAATTTTGTCAGGCCAATAAACAACTGAAAATTAAAAAAAAACTACAATTTGGTGCTATTCCATATCGAAAATTTTAAAATTTGTTAGAGAATTACGATTTAATTCACCTTTAACAGATTTGAAAATTTTGATGTTGCACCCGCGATCGTAGAAATGGTTAATAATTTCTAGTTCTTATTACTACAATTACTTTTATCTTGTTACATAGTTTCTTTGTTTTATGCTCTTTTGAAATATAGGCAAGTTATTTTGTAAAAGTTTCGCAATAACCAGTACTCACATATGAACTAATCACAATTGTTTGTGGCCCTTCATACATTTAATGAAGGTTTACATTTATAAATCATTGTTAAACTAGTTAAAATGTATCCCTTCACGGGATATTTGATTAATAAATATTAATAATAAAATATTTTGCCTGTAGGAAGCTTTAAGTGTGTTGCACCCGCGATAATGGAATCGCCCATTTATGATTCTTGCCTACATGGTCCAGCGGTTTACAGCTGTTCATTATACTTGGATAACGTGGGTTCGGTTCCCGCGTTGGACAACGAAGATAATATTGATTAGTTTTAAGTTTTTATTTTGACAATGCATTCTGATCATCAGAAAGATCTTAGATCACTTTTAATTCATTACTCCAGACTCCTGTAATAATAGAGTATAACGCAAATAAATCCATTATTTCAACAGAGTGCCCTTTGTTAGCGGTGAGTGATCGTTATGCCAATACAATATACATTTGGGCATACATCGCGGTTGTTTACGCCTTCACATAAAATACGTATATTATGCACATACATAATTAATTCGGGAGTATCCGATCGCCTATTTGCCGCCGGTCTGTGCAGCCTGATAAAAGCTGGGTAGAGTTTGTACAATAGGGATTTAGCAATGATTTTTAACCTACTCCCTTGTTAAGTGTAAGGACTGTTATAGGAGTTTTTTGAAGTTAGAAATATAGGACCAATTAGTACAAAAAAATACAGTACCTATGAGCCCTCACGCGTCTATCTACTTCTTCTAGTTTGCTTTTCTACACTATCTTTGCTTTTCTACACTATCTTTGCTTTTCTAACTTCAATAAGTTGGGAAGCGTTCTTAATGATGCTGTGATGGCACCTCCAACAATTTATCATACAAGTGGGTCAAAGGCACTGGTGTAGTTGCCAGCAGCGCTCGCAGACATAGTTGGGCACAAAGAGCTTATCGCATTACTCATGCCAAGCGCTCAGCAGGATGAGGCTAGTTAGCGCTTAAATGTTTGGCACAATGCTCATCTATGACTCAATAATGATAGCATTTTATGATGAATGAGTATGAAAGAGATTGTAATTTCCACGTGCCGTTTTTACAGTAGCAAGCGATAAGCGTTTTTTGTAGGAGATAAATAGAACACACTTATTGCAATGGTGTTACGCATAACGCACACGTTATTCAAAGAATCGGTCGGAAATAATAATATTATGAATTTCTAATCAATCGCGATAATTATCGGTCTTAAAAAACGTTTACAAAAGCTTTTAAAGATCTGAGTTTCTCATACGCTTTACGAACCAGTTCACCATAAAAAATCGAACCGCTCGTAGGTTAGGTTTAAGTAAACCTATTAAACCAAGTAAACCTTTTGTGTATCCCACTTTCAGAAACCGTGCTATACTTACGAGCAGATGTATATTATTGGAAGAAAAAAACTTCCATTTTTCGATATTCGATTCAAACGTCATCTTGGTCCGTACCTAGTCCGTACGAATTCATTGCAATATTTCCCAAAGTATTTTGAATTTTGATAGTTAAAATATTTCTTGGCAAAAATCTATTGTGCAGTCGTGATGAAAACTGCTTGTTTTTTCGCAATCTGTTGGAGGATAATGAAACAATAGAGTGGCCGCTGCGTACACTCCGTCCCCGGGGAAATATGGAGCTGAAGTAGTTATTAGCGTAGCACGTCGTCGACAAATCCGATACTTTTCGATCTTATTACTATGGCATAAGGTCCATAGGGCGCGCGGTATGTTAGTGACCGTACATGCCGATGTACTCCAGATACGCTCAAGGCTATCACTAAATAACCAATAATCTTCGGCAAGTTTATGACCCCACCGTTAAAGGGATTTGGAAAATATTTGCTTTAGTGAGGATTAACGTTGATGAAATTAGTTAATAACAGCTAACCCACGACACTTCCTCCATGAGCTTAAATCTCTATATAATGTGCAGTTTCTGGGGTTTTTAACAGAAATCCATATCTTTATTAGCGTTGCCACTTGCCGCTTAGTTATCTGTTTGAAGTTAGCCAATCAAAAACGGTGACATGAGCACAAGCAATGATCTACCACATGTTGACGTAGATGATTTTCAAGATCATCTTTCAGTAATCATAATAAAGCTTTTCTTTTACAGTATCAGACTAAAATACATTTTAACTATAGAATTGTTTGTCTCCGATTCCGAAGAGCAATGTTCTAAGTCTAACTAATACCTACAGTGGTAAGTAAACAGTGTAGAGTGTAGACTGTATACGTGACAAAGAGACGCATAAATTTCAGCACGCTTGCACCGGTATACATTATTATTCATCAGGATAATTCTACATGGATTTGCTTCTACGTTAGTAGAAGCAATGCATATTGTTCAACCACTAACTGAGAAAAGCGACGAAGATCTTAATCTCTTATATATATAAAATTCTCGTGTCACAATGTTAGTCCACGAACTCCTCCGAAACGGCTTTACCGATTTTATATGCATATTCAGTGGGTCTGAGAATCGGCTACTCGGTACTTATTATATTGATAAGTGCATTTGTTGAATAAATAATAGTAAATTATTACAACTCGAGAAAAACGACGACTATGATAGCGATGGACGTTGCCATGGTGACATACTTATTTAGTCACTACAATAAAATAATACGGGCGATATAGGTACTTTATAATATTATGGCAAAGAAACGTTTGCCGGGACAGCTAGTATTGTCTAGAATTAATATTAAAATCTTTCTATGTACGTATGTTAACTAGATGTAGGCAAATAGCTCGGGATACAATTGAGGTAATTCCTTGTAAAAGCTTATGAATTCATTATTTATTAGCGTTTTGTTACTTTTCCACACAGCTATACCTTCTGAGCAGATTGTGATCGAAGACCTGGCGGTACGAGTAGTTTAAGCTTTCAATTAAATCAGGATATATTTTATCCCGAAATGTACCTCATGTACCTACTTCCGTGGGAAACTGTAAAAGTTAATATTAACAATAGGCTTGGACTGCCTTATTTACTGTAAATTGTAGAAACAAATAGACAAAGCAGTTTGTTATTCAAATTGCTTTCTGATATACGAAACTAGGGAGTTTCCTAGATGACCCTCGACTATAATTGAGTACGAATTGTCGGTATAAATTATACACCCAGCCTAATAGGGCCTAAACTTGTCTCTGTACTGTGAAGAGACAATAGTATTCCAAGTAAAGGACCCACCGCTATAATGTCAATTTGAATTTGAAATGAGACAGTATTTGTATAAATACATTGCTTCTTAAGCTTTTTATTACGTTATTATGTAAATTTTGATGTAGCTAACGATATCGCATTTTTCTTTAGCTACCAGACGGATTCTTTTCGCGGAAACAGTCCTGAGAATCCTTGATCCCCGCCGATAAGAAAATTCTTTGACGTGAAAAATCGCGTGAATATTTGTATAATGTGTTATTTACAATAAGTCTTGGTGTATTGTTATGTCGTTTGTATATTACGTGTGCCATACTATTAAGGCCTAAAACTTGCCATATCGATCTACTTTCGATTCGAAACTTATCCAATTTTTTGCTCTACCTTAATTACTATAAGCTTTAAATGTCACATAGCGGTAATTCGTTTAAACTTTAAGGGTTAAAATATTTACAGACAAGGCTCTAAAGTGGCTCTTGTGTCTTGAACTCTTGACTCACCGTATAATGGTCTGAAGTTTGGCTCTAGCAGCTAGCTGGTTATGTGGACCGCACTGACAGTACCCTCCAACACTCTACATTACAACCACTCGACTCCACAATTCCCATTAGAATGTTAGGTTTACGTGTTCCATACAATAGATATAAAGGCCAACAACTTACAATACCAATGTATAAAATTTTAAAAATTGTATAAACCTTTAACAGACTTGGCTTTCGACTGGCAAAAGAATTTTTAAAATGGGTTCAGTACAAACCCATTAACTTGTGATAGTTAAAATATTAATTACTGACAAGGCGTTAAAGTGACTCTTGATCGAATAATGGTATGAAGTTTGGCTATAGGCTATAGCTGGACGTGGCGTGGACCGGGCTGACCATCGCCACTCGACTCCCTATTAGAATGTTGTGGGTTACGTGTTCCATACAATAGATATAAAGGCCAAAAACCTACCACATCTATACATATAATAAAACTGTAGAAATGACGATTCTGTACATTAAATATATTCAAAAAATAATAAGCGGAGGGTGTCACTACATCGCTATACAAGCCAAAAATGTGGTCAGTTTTTTTGTCTGTATGTCTGTCTGTCTGTATGTTTGTTCCACTATCACACGACTACTACTGATCCGATTTGAATGCGGTTTTCGTGTCTTGTCTTGTGTCTTCTTCCAACTTAACATCTGGTGTATAAATTTTTTTCCCCCCACCCCTCTAAAGGGGACAAAAGAGGGGGTAAGATTTTGTATGCTGATGAAGTAGAAATACTTTAAATGGCAAAACAACGTTTGCCGGGACATCTAGTCAATGTATAAAATGTTAAAATTAGCCTTTAAAAGATAGCGTGACTTTCGACTGGCAAAAGAATTTTTAAAATCGGTTCAGTAGATCTAGAGATTACCACCTACAATGTCACAAACTAATAGACTTTAGGTATTTTAAATATTTACAGACAAGCCTCTAAAGTGGCTCTTGATCGTACAATGGTCTGAAGTTTGGCTATAGCTGGTGGCGTGGAGTGTGGACCGGGCTGACGGTACCCTCCATTCCGCCACTCAACTCCCCAATAATGTTTTTAATTATTCCATTACACCCTGTACACGACAATGTAATATTTATTGCGTGGTTATTAATTTGGATTTTAATATCGCCTGTTATTACCGAGTTATGAAAGGGTTTTAGAACGCGAATTTAAAAATGTAGAGTAATTTTTTTATAATTATTACTTAAAACTGGGAACATTGTTGTTGAAATTTGGTATACTTTATTTACTTTATTATGAGATACTTTGAGTCCCGGGAAAGGACATAGGATATGTTTCATCCGGGAAATTGTGCGGTTCCAAAGCGATAAACGAACTTTGGTGCAAAGTAGTTGCGGGTGCCATGTAGTAAGTATATAACTGAAGGTGCCATAAGCCATTAGGTTTTATCTTCGCAAAATCCGTTGGACGGTAGAGTATTACGCGCACGTCTCCGCTTCATATCGGCGGGCAATCGCGCCCGTTTTCGACGACATTACAAATATGAAATATTGAAATCGACGATTGAATTCCAATCGGACTGGAATATATTTAGGCACGGCGTCATCCGATTGGACCGTGTTTATGCTTAAATATCACTCGTGTTAATGGCATTCTTTTTGGTTTCAGGTACGTTGCCGACTCGGTAGCATACTGATGCATACTTATGCTAAGGAGAAGTAAGTTTGGCATAATCACAGTGAAGACGAATGTTAGGAACAGTGGTTACCTACAGGGGTTTTCAAAGATGTCACATATTATGTTTACAACAATATTTTTTCAACTCCAAAACTACAAGCACATTGGACGCTACGACAATGCCAGTTTAATATTGATGTCGAGTAGCCGAATAATTAATGTCTCTAAAGTCTAAACACATAAGCATTTAGACAAATTGAATTCGAATTCGGCTAATAATGAAAGTAACTTACTAAACATGAGACTTAATGAATTGGATTCCGTCTATTCATACAGAATGTACAATAAAGGAATTGGGACTGCTATATTACGTCGAGTTGGGAAGCCGGAATTCGATTAAGACACGCGAAGACCGAAGTTGACAGTGCAAATGGAAAAGCTCACTCGTCCCGCGTCTAGTTAGCTCGTAGCAGGTTACCCGCTCGATATTGTGATCAAATTAAGCTGCTGAATTATTTATCCGGTTATCTCGGACTCTATTGCTTAGCTCAGACGGGATACTCATCGTGTAGCGGTCGCTAGCCGCTACCATTATTGCAATAAAGCCTCTATAGTGTTTAGGGCGTAGCACTTGGTAGTCGTGGGTTGGATTCATTGGAATAAGTTTTCTTTTGATAAGAATAATGCAGACAGACCTGGTTGTCTGACATAGAAATTCAAGCGTCTCATGGGCATGTAAATATTCGCTCCTGCGTCTGATCTCTCGCTGGTCGTGTCGGTTTATCTCTCTTACGGCTTACCTGACTCGAGAGTCCTCTGGTGGTAATCAATGAAATTATTCCTGCGTAGCTGCGTAGGTCTACTTAAGTCATAACGAGCCCTTATGGAATTCTAGACGGTTCGTCGCTGGTTCCCACCAAAATAGCAGGCCATATCTATGGAAGTTGTATAGCGTTTACTGGCGAATTATAGCGGACTTTAGTAGCCCGCTTGCGTCATGAAGGCTCTTATTCTGAGGGGAGATGGGGGACCATTACGTTTCGCTCTTCGATTACTATCACGGTAATTAACATTTCTTAATAGTCCCCGAGACGTTTCAACACGAAATCAATTTGTTTTTTCTCTATCTTGCCCAATAATTGTAGATCTTAATCTTATTGTGTAACAAAGATTTGTTGGTACCCTAATAATGGAGTTACGAATGCCTCTTGTGGAGCCAAAGTTTTTTAACGGCCGCAGTCAGAGATTTTATGATAATAATTTAATGATTTTTCAGTATATCGTTTACGTCAAAAATCAAAATTATAATGTGTGCCTACTGCACCTACAAATCTACATATTCAATACCTAGTTAATACGTTAGTTAACGTTTGTAGGTAGTAGTTTAATGACTACTCTTAGCTGCTCGCTAGGTTTAACATCTAGATTCTAGGCTAAATGATTCACTGAACATATTCGCGGATTGTTTATAAATCTTTGATGTTATGATCCGATATAGAGTTTTCAATTATAGTTAACTCGAACATTATACATTATTATAATCAAGTGAGCAAATCCTAGGTATACAGCTATGATTTTTATTTGTACTTACTTACCTAAAATACGTAATATATTTAAGTGACTACGGCTTAGTTGAGTTAATGAAAAAATTGATAACTTTATGACTGGAGTTAAAACATACCATGTTTGTGTGTTAATAATTAATCGAACCTTATATTATATACCTCCTTTTACCAGCTTATTTTAATTTTCCGTAAATCTTAGATTGATACGCTAAAACACACTAATATTATTACGGACTCGTAGTTAGAAGTCTCAAGTAAAAGAATATACTTACATTAGGATTTATGATTCAGCAGATCTTATAGAGTTTTTTTTTTTTGCTCAATTCGGTTACGGTAGCATTTAATTGTCTACAATCGAAATCGAAACCTTCGCGAGTAACAAATTGCGTCGGCAAGGTTTACAAACAAAAAGAAATTCGATTCGTGTTTACGCAATTACTTCGTTTCATTACAGTTTTAATTAAACCAGGTTATTATATATCCATTTCTAATTAATATTATATGACATTTCGTCAGGACGAATAATATTCTTTATGCGACCTTTGCACGTTTGCCCATAATGGACATTACGGACGTGGGGAGGGGAAAAGTATTTATTTGGCCATGAATCATGATAGACGTCAATTGTCCATACTGTAGACACGTAAACATGATGGCAACCATAGCTTACATCAGTTTTCCGCTTAAGGTACATTTAGAAAAAATTTTGGTGAGTACACCACAAATTAATCAGCATGTACTCTGTTCCCAATTCTTATTCCTGTCGTCGATCGTCCTGAGATGTTTTTTGGTTCATATGAACTAGGAATATGCAGGTAAAATGTAATTTTTTGTGGCACAACTTACTGGCCACAAAGGATATGGGCGAACAGCCCATAGACGGACCCAATTTTATAATAATAAAAAAAACTTACTGGCCACAGTACACCTAACACCAGTGTGCCGCGACACACCTTTTGCGGAACACTGGTTTACATGATGGCCCAACGTGCACCGTTGCTACACCGTAGTCGGTACTCTTTAATAATTAAATTAGAAAATACTTATATACCTTACTCTACATTACCTAAGTAAATTACGAAATACTGAAAAACCATAAATGTATCGTAAAACTCAAGACATAAGCTCTATCAAGGAACCCTTCTGGGATCAAAACAAACGGGATGTGACGTCGCGTAAGATAAGTGGATGTGCTTTGTCAAAACACCTGACCTCTGTGCCAAATTCGCCGAAACGTAATTTGCTCCGCTGACGTCGCATTTTGTGTAGGGGTCTCAAATCGGTCTTTCTCTTCCGGGTAATAACAGCTCTAATGTCCGCATGTTAAGGGCCAAAATTGCGTGAAGATATTTAATCGGGGAGTTGTACGTGTAATAGTCAACGGTACAGTGTACATGAGTCCTGGATAAGACTCGCGGTAATGGTTTGAGAAGTTGACATCTGCGAAAGAAATTCGTATTTTATTGATTGCTTTTTCTTTATATCTTGGTAGGGACGACCTTTGTACTTTGTAGATTTCATTTAGTCCCGATTCAAAATTCTACAGCAACATGAATACAGCTTCGTTCCTTTCGTTCGTTCCGTTCAATTCAATCCGTTTCCAATTCAACTAGATAAAAATCTAACAAGGAACAATGCTGCATTACTGTTGCATTAAAAATTTTAAGTTAGTTATTAAAAATTCCTAGCGTCCCTACTCCCTACAATCTGGTCAAATTAAGGTGCATTTTGGTTTTTCGGGACCAAACGTTTGCAAAAGGTTTGGTCCCGCGCGACCAAAGTCCAAACCTTTTGCAAAAGTTTGTAGCTGTTGACAGCCCGAGCATCTCGCTGGCCACCTTTGGGCCAGGCTGCGCGGGCTCTAAACTTGGGTTTTACTTACGAAAAGCGTTAATAAGCAAGCGCGCTACGGAGCACCGTTGTAATCCATCAAGCCGGGGATGTTTGTGTTGGACTTAATAACTGTCGCGCGGTTTTATTGAAGACGCCCATCATTTATAGCGGGGCTCCATAAATTTTGTTATCTGCCAATTTATCACTGACGCTATCAGTTATTCGCACGAAATTAGCTCTAAATTAGTTCTTTCGATGTCATGTTGGCTTACCTTATGTTGGTTATAAGTTTTACATGTAATTACTAATTTTATTTGAAGCGTGTTTGCAGAATAAGTTTCAAAGGAAATAAAGGGAATGGGATTTTGTCAGTTTTTTTGTCATCATTCTGTTGTAAGTTGTAACAAACAAGCATTTCTAGTGCTTTCGTGCAGTACTAGCTTTCTTGTTAGGAAAATTTCCTGAAATAGAATAATTTCAGTCGGCTTTATAATTTTGTACTTACATTTTGCTATATTTGCAAGCAAATATAATAAACAAAACACAGTCTTGAAAAATAATCGTTTCTCCGTGCTAAAGTGCTTCAAGAAATTGGCAGCTATTGTAACTCGAGACTAGACAGAGAGTATAAAGTCACCACTCGTGTGACAAAAAGACGATTAAAATATAATGCTGACACAGGGACTGACAAGGGCGGCGGAGTGCCGGGCAGTAGGGTAGCCCAGTGCCCCAGTTGGCTCGCGAGCCCTCGATCCCCCCGCGCCGCCCTGTGACGTCATCGCATGGTAGTCATCGTTGTGCACAGTCAGGATCTAGTCTGATTACATTGTTGCTGGTAGTTTTGTACATGGAGGTTCACTGAGTGAGCAAAGAGTAAAGATCCCTCGTTAATGAAGTTTAGTGATGATTAACTTTGTACGAAAGTCCAAGGGAATACGTATCAATTTATTAATTATTTTTAACAAAAAATTAAAACCGACTTCCAAGGTAAAAACAATAGTAATATGAACTAAAAGTATTAAATAACTCTTACTCTTTAATAGTGCCTTTTTCAGAATTCGTCTTAATCTCAACTATTTCTGTACATACTACAGTCTTCATTATTTTGAAGTTGGTACCAGCTAATTTATTCGTGAGTTCAGTAATGTCAGAACTTAGAATATCTGAAACCTTTGGGACTGGTACCGACTTCAAAGTAATGAAGACTGTAGTATGTACAGAAATAGTTGAGATTAAGACGAATTCTGAAAAAGGCACTATTAAAGAGTAGGGTTATTTAATACTTTTTAGTTCATATTACTATTGTTTTTACCTTGGAAGTCGGTTTTAATTTTTTGTTAAAAATAATAATTTCACTCTTTTTAGTTATCTACAAAATAAGGCTTTAAGCGTAAATAACCAATACGAATGTTACCTATTCACATTATGTTACTGTAAGCGAAATTGTGGTAAATGCTTGCAGTTATCTAAGCGATGCTGCAATTTACAAACTTTTATCTTTAAAGGTTCAGGAGTTCTATTCAGTGCCTTTGGACCAAGAGACACCTTCGTATGAAATTTTTCTTATTCGTAACATATGTTTAACTTACCAGAAACAACATTTTAACCACTATGAGTGTTTTGATAAATTTCAAGGATTTCCCTCGATTGCTCATAGATCCCATCATCAGCTCACCACTTTCGTAATTGTTATACAAAATTAAGATTATATCCTGTACAACAACACGAGAATTTTGAAAATCGGTCCACAAACAGCGAAATCATCTTCAAAAACAACTGCTTCGATGCAAAATATCGCGAAAAGTACCAATAATTGGGTCATAGTGTGATGACCCATGGTATGATTATGGTTGTGATGATGATGATCAATCAAATTGATGTTGGCTTATGCTTTCAGTTGTTTAGACAACGCCGAAATCCCCGAACCTGTACCTATAAGCATTCAAAAGTTCTGTTCGGTACCTTCGGATCCAGGGTATAACCAGGTGCAAAGTCTTGCTTTTTGGTAGCATTTACCTTGAATGCTTCAGAAAAAATCAAAATCACTATATGTTTTCATACAAATTTCAAGAAGTCCCCTCGATTACTCATGGATCCCATCATCAGATCACCACTTTTATGAACATGGTACCAAATTCGAATCAAACCCTATACAACACAAAAAGAATTTTGAAAATCGGACCACAAACGGCTGAGTAATTGTTGAACATACATAAAAAAAATACATACAGCCAAACGTATTACCTCCTCCTTTTTGGAAGTCGGTCAAAAACTAGCTGTTGCCCGCGACTCCGTCCGCGTGGACTTCAGCTTATAGCGCGCGGTAGTTCCCGTCATAGAGTAACTTATTTATATTATAGTAGGTTCCCGTTGAACAATGTAGGGTACATTACTGCAAATTGCAAAATTTGCACGACAGAGGTGCATCCGCGGTACGCTTACTTCAAACTTCAATGTTTACACTTTACAGACAGACAGACACGTCACACATAAAGCGCCCCAATTTTTGCGTAGGGGTTTAAAAACTGGGGAGTGGGGTCGAAGTCGAATATGAAATGAACTCTTCTTAATACTTCAAAAAAAAAACGTAAAAGAATTTATCTTTATCACCTCTTATAGAAACACGTTTGTGATAACGCTTGTGCGATGTATGAGATGGCACGGTGCCATATATGTATTATGAATTTTTGAACTAACTTAATTTGAACAAATTTACGCATTTTCACCCCTTACAACCCTTTTTTCCAGTTAAAAAGTAGCATATGTCCTTTCTCAGGCTTTAGACTATTTGTGTACAAAATTTCACTACAATCGGTTCGGTAGTTTTGGCGTGAAAGCGAGACAGACAGGCAGACAGACAGAGATACTTTCGCATTTATAATATTAGTATAGAATATAGATTCACCAGCTGCAGGGCCGGTCTTAATCAGTCTCCGCTACTGCGCACCCCCGCCTTGGTAGCGCCCACTACGAAACGTGCGTAAATCGCAATTTTTAATTTCGCCATAATTTCTAAATCAAATATCCAATTTTAATCATTCAAAGATCAATTACAACAATCTACACAAACTGTAGTTAGTGATGAAATAATTCATTTTGATAAGGATTATCAGCCTTTGTAAAATAAATGCGTTTAATTAATGTAGTCCAAATAATCAAGATTTTTAAATAAAAAATTGTTGTTGTGTCTTACTTGACATAGATAGGTATAATGTGTCGCGGACATTTTTGTAGATATTTATAAGATCTCCTACGGTACCTTATGTACTTTTAACTCTAGACGAAAATTAGAGACTGATAGTATACTGTAATACATAGATAATATATTTGAATATTCTGTTTAAATAACAAACATTCCAACTTGGGAAGTTTTGTCACATAAATTAATTAGCGAATTGCCAACATTCACAGATGAGGTTAATTTGAGCAAAGTTTTAATAAGCTTAATTAACGCTGTGTCTGTGCTTGAGCCGTTATTTGCACTTATGCAGGCTGCCAAAGTTAGATTACCGTAAGTTATAACTGTTTAAAACAGTGGTTCTTAACCTTTTAGTCATGAGGGACCATATTACCAAATGTTTGTCTTGCCGGGGACCACCCAGTTGGTTTACCAAAATTAAGGGTTGTTTGATAAAGAAAACTTAAGCACAACTTTATAATTAGCATTCCTTACATTTGGCGAAAATCTAATACTTAGTTAGGTACAGATTTTAATTTAATGTGATTTTTGTGACTGCATACCTATAACTCTTCACTAACTTCTGAATTCTCACATATTATTAGGAACTTGGCTTCGCGGACCACTTGGAATGCCTTCAGGGACCACCAGTGGTCCGCAGACCACCGGTTAAGAACCACTGGTTTAAAACTACGCTGATATTTATTACTATCTTAAAGTGACTAGGATTTATGATATTACTGGAATATTTATTGTAATGCCCACGGCCACGGGCAAATATCCTGGATTTTCATTTAAAGCAAAATGTGGGTCTTCCTGTCTGTCTGTCATCACTCATCACTTCACACTTAAAGCCATTTTCATATTATTTATTTCATACTTTTATTTACTTAATACTTTAAGACGCAGGAATGGATTTAGGTTAGTTTAAATTTAGGTATAGTTATATTACTGTAAAATGTACGCTTTCTACGCGATAATGCAAAGTCCAGCACGATTAAAGCCAAAGTCTAAAACGAATAAGCATTAAGCAGCTTTTAAAGCTCAATTGGGTCGTTCTATTTTTTCGGTCCCATTTGGCCATTTTTGTAGAATCATTTTTTTTTAAATATATTACGACAAAATTTTGTATTTAGGCTTGTGTACGTATACTTACTCTGATCCCTGAATTGCCTTAGTCTGCTATTTATATTTACGATATAAATAGATGGATGGTAATGATGCAACAGACGGAAATGAAAATCGATAAGATGGAAATTGAAAGGATTGGATAGATAGAAAAATAGTTATATATATATATATATATATGAAAGCGAAAAAATTAAGGAATTTCATGTTAGATAAACAGAATACTTATTATTGTTTTATTTTTATGAGTAATAAGACCAGTGTTAGTTATTTAAATCTCCTCTACTAAAAATTAACAAAAATATAAGACTTTAAAAAATATATTATTTTATTTTAAAAAATTGCAACCAATCTTTAGTTATACTATATAATCGTATACAATCAACATTCCATGTACTTTACCTCACTATTAACTTACTAGAGTTTTTAAGGAAAACACTATTTTAAGAAATAGTTTCACTAATCGCAGTTCTATGCAATTTAGCGCTGACTAGTGACTACTAAACTCTTGAAAATAAAATCCCAATTTGTTACACACCACTTTATACATTACAGGCATTAGATATACTGATGTTTACCAACAAAAATATGTATTATGTTCCTGTAACTAATAAAATCTTATATTATTAATAAAACAGTTTAAAATTTTAAATATTATGTTTATTAATCACTTAATTATGAAGTACTAGCTAGATTAGTACTACACGGATAGGTACTTATTACTTATTAAAAGGAAAATACACAGGGTTATCCGTGTGTTACTAAAAATACTAGTTATTTGAAAATAATCACAAATTTAGTTTCATTATGAGATTAACATGAATAATACTATCCGAAGATATATTTTCCATATTTATTTGTCAGAAATGTTTTCTCGCCGGTTCATTGAAGGCTCCAGAAGCATATCTTTGACAGGGCGTTAATCTACAATATCGATATTGAGTTCCACAATCCACATGCTAGGTAAAAATCTTTGTTTTGAACGTCAGTGACTTCTCCTAAGTAAATATTGTCTCAGACGTAACTAAGCCCCCCTTTTCTATCTAATGGCAGATAACAGTGATGAGACAGACAAGGAACGCCCAAAATAGAACCGTTCAAGTGAACCAACCGATGATGAAGCAATCCATTCTCTGTTTTTGAGATTAGCGGTAATTTGGTACAAAATGACTCGCAGCAAGAAATATTAAAAATGGAATGTAATATATAGATAGGATTTGGACAAAATCTGTTAATAATGTATTTAAAAAATCACTAGCAACAAAAGTCATTTAAATAGGCAATGGATGGTAATGAAGGCTTACCCGTGACAAAACGAGAATTTGCAACTAAAAATTAAATTTTCTCCGAGAAACAATGCGCACATCTTATCTCGCCTATAATGTATGGCAGACATGGGCCCGGGGGTTCGGAAACATGTTTGCACGTAGATCTACAGATGCAGATTTGGTCAAAAACATAAAAAACATTTGCTCGGAACGATATGAAAAATTTCGCGTGACAAAATTAAAACCTGCGTTCTCTCAATGTTGCACATGCACGAGTTCATTCTTATGTTTAAAATGGTTAATATGAGTATTTAAGCTAATATGTTCCAGTACAAAACATGATAAGAATAATTACGAAAACTCTAAGAAAATTGTGTTTAAGCTAAGCAATCTGGGAACGTACGGGGGTGAGAAATGAATTTTTTTTGACTATTTGATGTTAAATATCTTTTTGATTAATTATCTTACGGAAATACACAATACGTGGCAAAGTAGAACACTATAGACTTAACATTTTAAAAGTATTTGATCGAAGAAATTTATTTCGTAAATATCAAATTTTGACCTTGAAAGCAAATGGGACCGAAAAAATAGAACGACCCAATAATTAATAAATATTGATTAACAATTTATCGCTGAACTTTTTCCGCTGAACGCTGGTTTTGATAAAAGCACTAATATGGTTACATAAAATGAAGGTGACTCCTTTTAATATTACAGACGACGAACTTTTATAACTTTATTGATCCATCTTATAATTGATGCCGCACAAAAACTTAAATTGAAAAGATTGAAACATCGTCGCTAGTAGATAAACTCTTTACAAGTTTAAGTTTAAATCAGTTTGAAAGTATCGATATCAGTATAACCGATAATATGGAATACTATTTTGAAAGAGTTTTTTTTTAATTGATCTGGCTAGTGATATACCTATACAATTACCACAAACAAAAGAACATTGTTTGAAAAAGTTTTGCTTTTGTTTATTTGTTAGTTTGTTTTCTTAAAAGCGCTATGCTCCTGAGGCATCTGATTTTGCGTTAATTTAATTTGTAAGAATACCATGTCCACTAACCAGTAAATTAAAATAAATTGCGCTAAAATAACTTGCTATAAAACGTACAAGGTGAATTAAGTTATTATTCTCGCAAGTTCCACAAAGTAAATTTGCTTAGACTCTGTGCTTGCAGACCCGCATTGGAAATGCATTCTTATTTTATATCGAACGACGGCAAGTTCTTGATTTATAGGAACTCTTTTTCTGAATTCAATCTTTTTATGCGCTGCGCAAGAAAATGCTTTATTTCCATTGCTGTTTTAAGAGAACTTTAAAAAATAAGTTTTAACTCTAAGTTCTCTTCAACTAAGCACATAACTATACATAAATCGTCTAATGCTCAGTCTTACTGGTGCAGTCTAACTGGTGCAGGTTAACTGGTAATTAGGTTTTCAATAGCGTTGTTGATTACTGATTAGTTAATAGTTTCATCTAGATAAAACTTCTGACAGTAAAACCTTCAAAACCGGACAATAATCGGATAAATGCACGTTTTATTACAAATCATTAAAATGTTTCTAAAAGCAAACCGAGTGATCAATTCCTTTGTTAAAAGGGATAAGTTATTGGTAAAAGGCAGTAGATAGTTAAGGGCGAAAGTTAAGTGAAACAGAATGAGTTGCTAATTCGAGCCGTACAGCCCCTAACAATTTGTTAGTTCGTGCGGTGCCAGCTTCATATATCACCGCCGACTGATATCAATCATGCCACGTCTCCCCCTCAGAACATCTCGCAATATTAACACGTACGCAGTTGTTCCAAGGTTTAATGTATTTATGAGTATTGGAAATGGCCGAAATTGATGAGCATCGTAAAGTGTGAGTGTGAGTTTTCCATTTAGCTCAGAAGTCATTGGAATCTGTCGCGGCATAACCTCTACCCCTATTGTTTTAAAAGTCTTACCGCAAATGTTAATAAATGAAAATTATTTGTTTTAATTGCAATTAAAACTTAACATTCTTGGAAACACAATTTTGGGTGACATTGCAAAAGTAATTAAGTCTGATTGTTAATTCCGCGGAATGGCCGGAAATCGGAAGACATCGGAAAGACGCTAATAAAATGAGTAAGGAGGTCTAATTGCCGTTCTGATCTGCGGGCTCCGGGGCCGGGCGTTATGAAGTTTTTTGCCTCGGGAATTGATTTCCTCTTTGTTCCCCACTTCGCTCATTGTTACCGAACTTTCTTTGAACAGCCAGCTGGATTTCCGTTTCCTACTCTCGAACGGTAGTAATTCCTCCTTTTATTGTATGAAACGGACGATATATGTACGGTTTAATGTGTGACCATTTTTTCGTTGCCAATTTTATTTCGTTTCGGGTCAGTGAACAGCTTGAATGGAGTTTTATGAGTAGTGAAGGTTAGGTTTTACGTTTTGTTGGATTCAGACCTTTTGCACTTCGTGGCCTCGAGTTTAAGAGAATCGGACCTGATAAAATAAATAAATTCAATAATTTTGTCCTTCATGAAATAAACAACGACAATATTAATAAAATAAATAGATATTAGGAATTAATTATAAATCATATAGATTACATACTACATACATAAGTCCACCTTCAGTTAATTAGAAATACTCAGGATTTCTTGCAAGAAAAATGTCAGCCATACACCCACACTACACTAGGAAAGGTAGTATGTATAAGTATTATGTATTTTAAAATGAAATAATTCGTCTTCGTCGCTACCAAGTACCAAGTCACAAAAGACAAACATACTCGTACTACTCAAGTAGCCATACACCCACACTACACTAGGAAAGGTAGTATGTATAAGTATTATGTATTTTAAAATGAAATAATTCGTCTTCGTCGCTACCAAGTACCAAGTCACAAAAGACAAACATACTCGTACTACTCAAGTAGCCATACACCCACACTACACTAGGAAAGGTAGTATGTATAAGTATTATGTATTTTAAAATGAAATAATTCGTCTTCGTCGCTACCAAGTACCAAGTCACAAAAGACAAACATACTCGTACTACTCAAGTAGCCATACACCCACACTACACTAGGAAAGGTAGTATGTATGTAAGTATTATGTATTTTAAAATGAAATAATTCGTCTTCGTCGCTACCAAGTACCAAGTCACAAAAGACAAACATACTCGTACTACTCAAGTAGCCATACACCCACACTACACTAGGAAAGGTAGTATGTATAAGTATTATATATTTTAAAATGAAATAATTCGTCTTCGTCGCTACCAAGTACCAAGTCACAAAAGACAAACATACTCGTACTACTCAAGTAGTAGTAGTAGTAGTAAAACATTTGTGGGAAACGTCTCTAAAAAAAATCAATGTGTTTAAAGTTCTAGCTGGTTCGTCGTGGGGGGTTCATCAGTTACATTTAAGGAATTTATATATAATGCTAATTCGCAGCCGGCTCGATTACGGAAGTTTTTTGTACGACACGAGTACTAAAGGTAATATTAGCAAGTTAGATCTAATACAGAATCAGGCCATGAGATTGATAGGTGGATTTGTTAAAAGTACTCCTATACATGTTATGGAATCGGAACTGTGTCTACCTCCGTTATTTTTAAGAAGAAGGTTTTTAGCGGGTAAATTTTATTTGAAATCTAAATCTATTAGAGATGGTGAAACCATCTCGAGTATTTCTAAGTTAGCAGATCTTTGTTCTGGCCATTCGTACTGGCGAGGTAAAAAGATCCCGTTATTAGTTGAAATACACAGAGAAAATTGTGATACTAATGTATATACTTCCTTAAAACCCGAGATGTTTTCACTATCGACCTGGATGATAAATATAGATATAAAGTCATGTATATGCTTAGGCATAGAAAAATTAGACAGACCCAAGCGTGCCCTCAATTGCTTGTTCATTTTAAGCAATACTGTAACATATTTAAATAAGAATTATAAAAATTACTATCAACTTTACACGGATGGCTCGAAGAGTAGTAACGGTGTAGGCGCGTCTTTTTACGATCCGCAGATTAACTTGAAGGCATATTTTACCTTAAACAGAAAACATTCTATTATGTCAGCTGAATTGCATGCAATTTCCGAAAGTCTCTCGTATATTAAAACTTGTTCTTACAGTAATGGGCATTGTCCAAAAAAAATCACATGTACTTTTTATATTTTTTTTCGTTAAAATAGAGTATTTTAAGAATATAAATTAAATAATTTAGAAATTCATTGGCTAGTTTTTTCTCAATAAATTTTTAAAGTTTCGCTCTGACGTCATCATCGGCGGCCAATTGACCTCTGCAGTATGTTTTTTTTCCTTTCAATCTTATTTATAATGGCTGGTTCGTCAAATACAAGTTCTCATTATGTGAAAGCTGATACGAGAAGCTTACCAAAAGTTCGAAACGTAATGTTGGTCGAATTTATTGCTAATTTAACGCCATTGAAGGTCAAACTAAGGTTAAACATGTTTGTTCAAAAATATAAGTAACTAATGGGTATTTTTTTCGTTTATATACAGAAAAACTGTTGTAATTAAACCAGTGGAAGATGTTTAAGAGGTTTATTTTACTGATAATTAATATTAGTTTTACAGAGCACAGCCACCATTTCTGTCACGGATAATAGAGAGAGACATAGATAATAGACGAGTACACAGAACATATTCTTACCACAGACAAGAGAGCTTACTTTATAAATTTTAACTACAACACTCCTGCCAAATTTATACCTTATTATAACAAACTTATATAATACTAACACACATTGAACTTGTATTAAGTTAATCAAGAGATAACATACCAATCTTGTCTCTCAAACATTTAAATCTTTCTCTTGGCAAAGCCTTAGTAAGAAAATCTGCTAATTGATTACTACTTGAAACATATTTTAGATCAATAATTTTTGCATAATATTTTTCTTTAATGAAGTGATACTTTGTATCTATATGTTTACATCTTTTGTGAAAGTTAATGTTCTTAATTACACTAATTGCACTTTGATTGTCTATATTAATACACACTGATTTTTGATTAAATTCACCCAAGTCACACAATAGTTGTTTGATCCAAATTGCCTCCTTGGTGGCAGCACATGCAGCCATAAACTCTGCCTCAGTTGTAGATAATGCTACAGAATGCTGACGTTGGCTGGACCATGTCACGGCAGCACCATTTTTGACAAAAATATACCCTGTAGTAGAGCGTCTAGTGGTAATATCGTTTGCATAATCAGCGTCACTGTATCCCGTCAACTCAGACAGTTCTGATGATGATTTTTGATAACATAATCCATAATTGACAGTTCCTTTGAGATACTTCATTATTTTCTTTACAACTGTCCAGTGAGTTTCGTTAAAGCAATTCAGAAAGCGACTTACCAAGCTCACAGCAAACATAATGTCTGGCCGACTCACTATAGCAACATGCATCAGCGAGCCCACTGCTTCGCGGTAAGGCAATTCCTTTTCAGATTGTTGATTGCTTTTCTCCAGCTTTGAGTGAAGATCAACTGGAACACTTACTGTAGGTGAGAATGTTTCCTTGTAGTCTATACCTTTAGCCTGCGCAAACCCTTTAGCACAGAGTCTTGACTTGAAGCGTGGACCCGTTGGTTGATCTTTTACTCTGAAGACCCATTTACATCCAATGACATTTGCATTGTCAGGTTTATTTACCAATATCCATGTACCATTTCTTTCATGGGCTTCAAGTTCCTCTTCAATTGACTTTTGCCATTTTTCTGAATTTTCACAGCTAATAGCCTCTTGGTAAGTTTCAGGGACTTGATTTAACAAGGAACATTCATCATAGCACAGGTAAGTTTGTTCTTTCATTTTGTTTCTAGGCCTTAGTGTTATGTTTCTCGGCGAAGGCATTTCAAAATTAACATCTGGTAAGTACTCATCTGAATCCGAGTTATTTTTGACAGTATTGTATGAACTATCAGAATTATAGGAGTCTTCTTTAAGCTGTTCAAACATTTTACTTTCCTCTTTATTTTGGCAAGGTATGTTAATATCTAATGTGTTATTTTCTTCTAATGTGTTATTTTCTTTTTCAGACAGTTCCAGTGCCACATAATTCCTCTTCACAGAAGATTCAAGAAAAACTGCATCTCTGCTTTTGATCACAATTTTATTAGATGGATTTATGAATCTGTAACCTTTTGAATTTTCACAATAGCCAATAAAGATTAATTTTTGTGCCTTTGGATCCCATTTCTTGCGTTTTTCTTTTGGCAGGTGAACCATGGCTTCCGATCCGAATACTTTCATATGACCAATTTTAGGTGTATTACCAGACCAAAGTTCTTCTGGAGTTTTATGTGATATTGATCTAGTCGGGGATCTATTTATGATATATGCTGCAGTCTTTATAGCCTCAGCCCAGTAAGACTTTGATAAGCCAGCATTCAGTATCATACATTTAGCTTTCTCGACTAATGTTCTATTTAGCCTCTCTGCGGCTCCATTTTGTTCCGGAGTATACGGTGTTGATGTTTGGTGAATTATTCCGGAGCTTGCTAGAAAGTCAGAGAATGGTTTGTTGCAATACTCCAGACCATTATCTGTTCGAATACATTTGATTTTACACTCTGTTTGATTTTCAACTTCCTTTTTAAAGTTTTTAAATTTTGACAGTACTTCGGTTTTGTTGTTCAAAGTATAAACAAAAACCTTTTTAGTATAATCATCTAAGAATGTTAAGAAGTATTTGGCTCCCCCGAATGACTGTGTTTCCATTGGGCCACATAAGTCAGAGTGCACAAGTTGTAATGGCTTTGTAGTAAGCGACTCACTGCTTTTAAACGGCAATCTTGTCTGCTTGCCCTCTTTGCAAGTTATACAAGTCAAATTATTATCGGGTAGCTTTTTATTAAATAATGTTACTTCTTGAGTACAATCTTTCAACTTTTTTAAAGTTTCAAAATTTAAATGACCCATTCTTTGGTGCCACAAAAATATATCATTTTGTTCAACTTCTGACATGTATGCATAATTATTAATTCTGTTAAGCCGGTACATGTTTTCCACTTTTGTTGCTGTTGCCACAATTATATTTTGTTGGTTCAGTATAACACAGCCTTTGTGATTAAACTTAACTTGGCCACCATTTTTGGTAATTTGATGTACTGATATCAAATTGACAGCAATTTCAGGAACATAAAGAACGTCAGTGAATAAAATTTGGTTTGTCTTATTTTCTCCATTCAATATATCAAGAATCACATTACCGGCACTTCTCACTGAAAGTGTTTTGTTATTTGCAACTTTGATTTCATTGACAGGTGGAGAATGTTTATTCTGAAGCAATGTTTCATATTTTGTCATGTGCATCGAGGCACCGGAGTCTATAAACCAGGCATCACTATTGTTATTAGAAGCTATGAATGCAGCGGCATAGATTGAATTTTCTTGCTTTGGTTTCGGTTTAGACTTGCACACATTTGCAATATGACCATATTTGTTACATTTAAAACAGCGTGGACCTCTCTGAAATTGCTTCTTGAATTGCTTATTCTTTGTATTACTTACAAAAGCATTTGTGTCACTAAGCTTTACATCTTGTAAAATTTTAGCTTTGACAGAATCAGAACTAATAGACATACCGGAACTCTCTATCGCTATGATCATAGGTTTGTACGTATCTGGTAGACCAGAGAGTAGCAGGGTTCCCAACCACTCATCATCCACTTTAAAGCCGATATTTCGGAGCTTATGTGCTGTAGTGACTACTTTGCTAACATATTCCTCTACATTTTGACAGTCTGTGAGGCTCGTCGTGCACAATTCCCTCAGTAAACCAACTCTGCGTGTCAGCCCTGAATCGTTAAAAGCACTTGCCAGGTTGTCCCAAACTTCCTTAGCTGTTTTCGCATCCTGAATGTGGACATAATTTACAGGATCAACAAGCAAAATTATCTTAGATTTCGCTTTTAGATCGCGCTTTTCATCTGCTGCGTCTTTTGTTGGATTTTCGATTCTGTCCCACAGTTCCTCATGTTCAAGATAAGTTTTTACGGCAAATCTCCATGTGGAGTAGTTTTCACGACCGCTAAGCTTTTCTATCATCGCAAGTTGATTGTTTGAAGACATATTTCAATTGAGAAAATTTTGATTGCACGTGCTTTGAGGTTACCGGTGTGCAAATTTTTGACGTTTGTGCAAATTTGTCTTGAAACACTTGAACTCACTGTATTTTGTTTCTCAGGGCTTCTGGGCACATTAACCTGTTGTAATTAAACCAGTGGAAGATGTTTAAGAGGTTTATTTTACTGATAATTAATATTAGTTTTACAGAGCACAGCCACCATTTCTGTCACGGATAATAGAGAGAGACATAGATAATAGACGAGTACACAGAACATATTCTTACCACAGACAAGAGAGCTTACTTTATAAATTTTAACTACAACAAAAACGATCACTGACCTTATTCCTCGAAATGTTTTTGTAATGAGCAAAATTAAAAAAAAATGGACAATCCCCATTATGTGATACTTTGTGATTCTAAAAGCGCTTTGCAACATCTAGCTCGGTGTTCCTCGTCCATACGAGGGCTACCCATAGCTTACGTTATAATTGACTCGCTTTTGGAATTACAAAGAATCGATGTGAATGTCAAATTTCAGTGGGTGCCTTCGCATATAGGTTTGACCGGGAACGAACAGGCGGATGAATTGGCGCTGCTGGGGGCACACTCGGGTATAATAGTAGTGCATCAACCGCCTTTCTTCACGGACTTATTGCCGGATCTAAAAAATAATTGTCACAGCCTATGGAAAACTCATTTTGATGAAAGGTCGATGGAGAAGGGCATTTGGTACAGAACTCTGTGTAATGAGCCACCTAAGATCCCGTGGTTCATTTCTATAAAAGCAGATAGGATTAGGCTAACGACGCTCATGAGACTTCGCTCCGGGCACGTTCCACTCAATGCATTTGGATATATGATGAAAGTTTGCATGTCGCCAGATTGTAGTTTGTGTA
Organism: Polyommatus icarus; assembly: GCA_937595015.1. Taxonomy (NCBI): domain Eukaryota; kingdom Metazoa; phylum Arthropoda; class Insecta; order Lepidoptera; family Lycaenidae; genus Polyommatus; species Polyommatus icarus. Next base: position 17,800,449 of record OW569323.1, on the reverse strand, counting down.
AGAAGCGGGAAGATCTTTACCATGCTTTGGTGGAGTGTGCCCGGGTGGAGTCAGAGAGGCGCAGGTTTGAGGCTGATGCGGGGGTGGCGCTGACACAGCTCGGTTGTGTGAGCGCCATTCTCGCTCAGCCGAAAGATCCTGTTTGCTGGGGGCTAGTGAATTTGTATTTGAATTTTATTAAGTGTAGAGCTAATTAGTATCTGTTTGCAAATTGTTAACAATGAAGTGTATAATTTGGATGTAATTTATGAGGCTGGCATTGTCGGTTTCGACACAAGCCTAATAAATAAGAAAAAAAAAAAAAAAAAAAAAATGAAATAATTCGTCTTCGTCGCTACCAAGTACCAAGTCACAAAAGACAAACATACTCGTACTACTCAAGTAGCCATACACCCACACTACACTAGGAAAGGTAGTATGTATAAGTATTATGTATTTTAAAATGAAATAATTCGTCTTCGTCGCTACCAAGTACCAAGTCACAAAAGACAAACATACTCGTACTACTCAAGTAGCCATACACCCACACTACACTAGGAAAGGTAGTATGTATAAGTATTATGTATTTTAAAATGAAATAATTCGTCTTCGTCGCTACCAAGTACCAAGTCACAAAAGACAAACATACTCGTACTACTCAAGTAGGCGAATCAAGACGTACCTACTTATAAGGGTGGATTGCACCAACTTACTAGAGTAAATATACAAAGAGTGTCGAAGCCCATACAAACCCACCCTAAAAGTACTATCGGAGTTCTGGTCTGAATGCCCTATACAGAGAAATAATATCCGAATATCCGCCGACTTGCTACGTATACCGTATCGCTCGCTCTCAGATGTTAATTAAGATTTTAATGAATGCAGGTAATGCAATTTGCACAAACAATTAGTGCACTGATTAAAGTTTTTATACCCGACTCTGGGATCTCGTTAACAGACTTAATGCCTTTTTTGCTGATCAACTGTTTCCTTTTATTTGAAATCAAAATTTAGGTCAAAAATTAGAATATAAAACTCTACCTGTATAAATAATAATGTCTATGGCCAATGATGTGTGATTTTGGAAGTCAAAAGCTGTCATGCCTCTAGATAGAACCTTTTTTTTTCTTTTTTAGGGTTCCGTAACTCAAAAGGAAAAAAACGGAACCCTTATAGGATCACTTTGTTGTCCGTCTGTCCGTCTGTCAAGACCCTTTTTCTCAGGAACGCGTGGAGGTATGAAGCTGAAATTTATATCAATTACTCAGGTCTACTGTCCCTTGAAGCTGTGAAAAAATCAAACTTCTAAGCCAACGCAATCAAAAGATACAGCCGTTTATGCCGCAAATTTTCGACACTTGCAAGGGAATCAAAACCTACAGGGTGCTTCCCGTGAACTCAGAATCTTGAAATTTGGTACGAAGCAACGTCTTATAGCATAGATAAAGGAAAAATTACGAAAACCATAAATTTTCAGTTACATCACATAATATATTTTTTTTTAATAATTTTAAACTTACTACCCATTTCCTCATACTCGATTGTCGTAATGAACGAACTTTGTAAACCTTGCAGGTTTGTACGGAACCCTCGGTGCGCGAGTCCGACTCGCACTTGGCCGGTTTTTTTTTTTTTTTTTTGATAGTGGGAAATGCGTTACGCATTCCCGACAGCCCGGGGGAAATATTTAGTAATTAATATTTAGTAGTAAATTTACTAAAAAAAAATTTTAAACAAAAAATTTTTTTTGTGTTTAAATATTTTGAAGTAAATTTTTGTGCAGGAACCTAGATAATTACTATTTTAAACTGAAAAATAACTCAAACATGTTAAATATTTTCGTATGAGAAAATGATTTTGGTATTACGTTTGTATGAGAAATTCCAAGGGTACCCGGCCCCTTAATACGCGTAACTCGCTTTGACCATTTTTCGAATCCGAATGGAACGGGAATTGTGAATACCCCCGCTGAACGTATCATTATAGAAAACTAGAAACAAAAATCGTGCATGATAATTCATCAAACAAATCCTTTAAATAGTACATTTAACCATTGTAAAGGGGCGAATTCCATTAATCAATCATCCACACTAAGCTCACAGACCGCCTACTATTTGACAAATGAAGGCTAGTTTAATTATCATTTCCATATAAAGAGCACAGTTTAAATATCACACAGTAGAGTAAGTTTAGCCGTCAATCAATCAATAAAGACTACTCGTCTGCAACGTAAAACTGCATTGTGTTCCTGGTCCTACTCAAGAGAATTGGAAATCAAGTGAATGTATGCGTGCCCCGAATTGGACATCCTAGTGTTAGAAGTTTATATGCGCGGTAGTAGCCCTAAATTGGGTCACGAAGAATATGTATTTGGTACAATATTGAACGAAGAATATGTATTTGGTACAATTTGTTGGTAATATAATAATAGGCACGATATTTCTAAAGTACACACAATCGTTAGCTGTATTTTGAGAAGAAAATATGGTCATGATCCACGTCCTTTGTTAATTCCCTATCACCTATTCCCTCCTCGGACCGCACCTGATTTAGTTTACTGTATATGATTTATATTTTGCAAATTGCCTTAATGTTGACAAAGGGAGGGATTTGTTTACCTCCAAAAATAGAAAAGGTATCTTTCACGCTCAGACACCCTCATTCCCTTATGCGGACTAGAGATAATGTAGCACAAACAATTTGTATGCGCTGATACAGCGATGCAAGTAGAGTTACATTTCGTACATGGCGAGGTTTCGTGTTTCACGATCGGTCAGCTAATCAGAAAGAGATAATTATATAACAGTTATAAAAGGTAAACAAATATGCTTACCTTTCATAGCTGTTTGCCAGCTGCGTTACTATAACAAAATCGAGAGTAGAATTCAAGTTTTTAAGACTAGGTGCAGAGAAATGAATAATTAGTTCGTACCCAAGATAATGCTTTATGGCATCGTTGGGCACTATTATCATTCTGCAGAATATCGTTTGAAGTAGGTTGGACTGGGTGCATCTTTCGGTAGTCCATCCAACTTCCAAAAGACTAGATAGTAACGAAAAAGACAGAACAAATTACAAAAGCGAAAAAAATAGCACAGATTTACATGTGCGATTTTTTGACAATTTTTGTCACAGGTTGACTGTTCTAGTTGCTGGAACTTAAGAGAAATGGAGACTAAGTTTATCCCACCAAAACATGAAAATATGTAAAAAAAAGGAGCCAAGCAAAATATTGCATAGCTATTCAAGTACTTCTGTCGTAAAAAGTTTTCAGATCACATTCAAGCCAAGCCTTCAACTTATTTTGTAATTTAAATCAACATTCAGTAAATGTATCAATATATTTCTTTATTTTATAATTATTATAGTGGCTTGGCAATAAGCACTAGAGAAATAATTAGCTACTAATTGGATTTATTGGGTACAATCGGCCACATACGTCGTTCATATTAAAACGCTTGCAGTCTGTGTAAGTATGAACTCCTCCCAATATGCAGTTTTATATTTGTTTCTATTGTGCTTATTGCCAAGCCACTATAATAATTATAAAATAAAGAAATATATTGATACATTTACTAAATGTTGATTTAAATTACAAAATAAGTTGAAGGCTTGGCTTGAATGTGATCTGAAAACTTTTTACGACAGAAGTACTTACTCGTATTGAATAGCTATGCAATATTTTGCTTGGCTCCTTTTTTTTACATATTTTCATGTTTTGGTGGGATTTCATTTCCTTTTTGAAGGTTTTTTTTCTTTTCTTTTCAGGACACGTTATAACTTTTCTGTACTTAGCTTAGCACCCATTCTTTATCTCCTTTATATTTTTTCTTTGAGGCTTCGTTAGTTCTGCATCCTCTATCGGTTGTATCACGGGGAGTGCTCTGAGGAATTGTTCGGAATCATACCACCTGCAACTTTTCGCCATCGTCCCACGCGAAAAACATACCATCCTCATCACCTTGATGAGTGGGCAGTTTTCCACAGTGCGTTTTTCGCGTAACTTTCTGCCGCGCACTGTAAAACTCTGGAACGAACTGTCACCAGCAGTATTTCCGGACCTATTCGACCTGCAAACCTTCAAGAAGAGAGCATATTCCCTCTTAAAAGGCCGGCAACGCACCCGCAGCTATTCTGATGTTGCGAGCGTTAGCGGTAGCGGCAACGGTAGTTGCTTACCATCAGGTGACCCGTATGCTCGTTTGCCCACTTATTTAATAAAAAAAAGTTCTATAGGTGGACAATGTAACGTAAATACTTCTGATTTCTGAGTCGATTATTATATTCATATTATATAAATGACTCTTAAGCTAATACTTGAATGTGGTCATTTTTATCTTAACCGTTGAATACATAGCAGCACTGTAATTGTAAGCGTCTCGACGTTCCTCGCAGGAAAGGAGCACACTTTATTTCTTGTGATAACTTAAAACTCCCATAATAATTGTATCGAGCAAGGAGTGTATATCTCAGTACTGATTATAGTGATTACATTTATATTTAAATGGAATTAAATTATTGTTTCATTATTAACGTTGTGAATATTATTTTTATTTAATTAATGCCATTTCATTAAGTTCATAACTAACTTAAAGCCTTTTGTACGTCAAACAAATATGCAGTCGAAACTCATACTGTTCTTGCAAAGTTACAAACATAAAATATTTTATTTTATTTCATAAATTATTATATTATTACCAATAATATTATTTTTCAATCTCAGTTTTTAGGTTTCCCTGCCCAAAGGATGAAAACGGGACCCTATTATTAATAAGTCTTCGCTGTCTGTCCGTCGTACACCCGCGTATGTCACCACTCACCAGGCTGGATCTCGAGAACCTCAATAGCTAGATAGTTGCGATTTTCACAAATTATGTATTTCTCACCAGAAATTGATAACGGCACCCCGTTATCAAAGCTAATAGTCCAATTAAAATAAAATAAATTATTAAAGGTGGGCCTCATACAACATACACGATTTTTTCCCATTTATTGGTCTATATCCATAATGGTAACACTAAGGTTTTGAAATTTTCAGAAAACGCTAATTTGTATGTTAACTTTAATAATTAATAATAAAAATTAAATAAACTTATTATTTAAGGGGGGCTCCCATACAAATTTACGGTACGGAACCCTATGTACGCTAGTCCGACTCGCACTTGGCTGGTTTCATAATTTTTTCTTTCATTGTGAATAAAGACCTATCGGAGTACCAAACTTCAAGGTTCTAAGTCTGCTAGAAGTACCTTAGAATTTTGATGATCTATATGTCAGTGAGTGACAAAATGTAGTAACTTTGACCATTCGTAACTCCTAAACTATTTATTGAAATTTCATGTAATTTGAAAATTAAGCTAGTTTTAATACTTGCTCCTAGTGACCGAAATTTTAAATCCCTAGCTTTGTTAACATCGAAGATAAAGGGGGTGTGAAATAGCCACGAACCGCTTCGAGAAAAGTATGGTACGGCCGTGCCTTTGCTAAAAAGCTTGGCTGGGGCACTGCCGTGCCCCCAGATGATATTTTTCTTTGGTTTCTTATTACTCTTTTCATCATTTCTTTTTTATCGGCAATCAGCCTATACAGGTGACCTTTGGACGTTTTAGTGTTATTATCGGGCGATGCTTTGTGACGCAAATTGGCGTAACTATTAACTTGGGATTAATTAAAGGTGGAATATTGGCCATTAGTGTTGACGAGCTGCCGGCGTAATTCGATTAGCCAGCAGTTGTGTGTTTAATGCTTGTACCACGTTACGTAATACATGCTTGTAATACGGATCAAATGTTAAATATTATTTAGTGAGTCGTGACGGAACGATGCGATGCATTCATGAGCCATTTTTTTTTTACTATACAACGTAAGACCGTAGTCCACACTATAAGATACTTAGCTTTTGCCGTTCGCGGTGCAATATAAAAGAAGTTAGAAGAGTCCCTTCGCCTCGCCTTGACTAGTAATCTGACGTATTGCAAAATATAAACAATAACACAAATATCACAAATTCGTTAAAATTAAGGTACATTTGCAATTTAAGTGGTGAATTATTGAAAGTATCCCTTTCTAATTGCTGAAGAAAATGAATTAAAAATTTAAACCATGCTAGGTTATCGAGTTGCGACTTTTTCTCACGCGATAAAAGTTTTTTTTGTACAAAAAGTTACAAAGTATCGAGATGCTTAATGCACTTGTCTAAATCTCAGCCGCACTGCAGACTCTTGAACACGCCTGCCCTGTCCCCCTCTCCCTTCTCCCTTCATCCCATCGGAAACACTCCACCTAAGGCTCAAGTCTCGCGAGCCGATTTGCGATTAGTTTTAGTCTCGAGTATGGGAGCTTCCAATCATTAGGCGCATCATTAATTCATGCAGTCATCATTGTCGAGTACAGATGTGGTGAAAAACTTGTTCCCTGACAAGCCCCGAGTTACAGGGCTCAACGGACATTCAGTATGATCCCCAAATCGTACTCATCAAAAGGAAAACTTTAAAGTGTGTATCTGTTGACTAGAGTCCAGAACTCTAGACTAATAGACTTAGATCAGAGGCTAGACAGATGAGCTTTAAAAGAGTATTTACTAAAGTTCAGCTCACTCCAAACGAGAAGAAACGACTTGACGTGACGACACGAATTAATAGGTCTCCAATAAAGTTGTCTCTACTATTTTGATATGTACATAATTATTACCTATGATATTACCTAGGTTTCTAAATTATAGGTTTTAACCTATTCGTGAGTTTTGGCGCCCCCGAAATTCCTTGTCGGTTCACGGTGTAGGTAACGTTGCGTCCAAGTGATTATATAGTTTACTTCTACTCTAAATTAAGTCAGCGTAGAAATAAACAAGTGCCTCTGTGGAAAAGCATTGTAAGTTCATTGATTAGAATTCATTGTGACTTTGTTCGTGAGCATTTGCGTCCACATCAGATAAAGGTTTTTTATTTGTTGTCTCGACTCCCAGCTCGGCCAGCGAATTAAAACGGTTAAATGTTTTGATGCGGGATTTTAAAGTTGGCAGCTTTTGTTTTGATGAAATAACTTGAATTTTATAACACTAGATTCTTAGTAAGACAAAATGAAACTTCATTTACGAGTAGAAGATTGTATAACTTCTAAATGAAGTTTCATTTTGTGTGCGTTCCCAAATCACAATTCACATATTACCTACTTATTTTTTATGCTTTAAAATGACAAAAATATAATTAAAATGAATAGGTTTACCTAACTCTATTAATCGTTTGTAAAGTTTATTCCTGTAACTGTATATAATGTAAAATTTTATTTTCTGAAACGATTTAAAATCAGCAAAGATTTCACTTTTTAACCCTTTTTCCCTCAGAGCATGGGGCGTATCGCATAACGTGTCATCTTATTAAAACAGAGAGCTTATTATGCCGCAAGGGTAGATCTCACTTTTCGGAATTTTATTAACTTTGACCCTTTTCCACTAGCTTCGAGGGGATCAAACATAAAGGATATATTTTACCATAAACTGCGCACTTGACTCTAGTGGAAACGCGTAATAGAATACAGCGGAAAGAAGTGGAAAGCCATCGCACGAAATTGAGCTGTATTTCTATACGCTGGGAAATGGTTTTCCTTTGATACCGCAAGAGATCTTTGATGACCAATTCAGTTGGACGCAGGTACGCAGCATGAAGCCTATTTGTAAAATTGTAAATGTTTCAAACTACTTTTTATTAATTATATTAAACTAGATACAGGAACCAAGACAGCAGCATTGTGGAGTGCATGTGTATTGTGTTATGTGTAGCAGTTTTGTTTACATGACTTGGAAACTATTTTTTTTTTCAATTGACTAAGAAACAATAATATGATAAACCACATCCGGAGTACAGTATGATTTTAAGTTTGAATTAACTCTAGCATTTAACTTTTAATATAATAAAAAAAATAAAATAAAATAAAAATGAAAAAAGCCTTTTATTTCCTCCAACTTAAGCTAGTTTAACAATTTTTAAAATAATAATATTATTCTTTTTGACTCTATATACTTATAACATAAGCAATAATTTGAATAAAAATACAATCAAAACGTCTTAAAACAGAAACGGTAATTATTATAATAAAACATGTAAAATTAACTAAGTTAGTATAGCTTTAAATATTACTAAGTAGAGCCAGCATTTCTGATGTTCATATTCTTTTGTTTCAGGTAAATCTGCCAAAGATGAAAGCAGTCAACGAGTTTTTATCTCTAAAACTACGAATAACAAAACTACAGGAAATGTAACTCCCATACTTCAACCGTTTAAAATTTGGCTCCTTTTCGAGCACTAAAATATGACAATTCAGATTCTCGCCAAGGTCGTTTCCCAGGTAACGTATCATAATATTGCGCGCTGGACGACAGCCTGCGCGGTTATTGTCACTGTCACAGTTATGAAACAAAGCCGTGGACAATAATTGTCAAAAGCGGATGGCATTATGCAGTATACACCAAACATAATATTATCTACTATCACGAAGAAAGGAGGACATAATTATGATTTTAAAATCAAAGATTTTCCTCTGATCCTTAAGTCATCGATAATAATAATATATAATAATTTTGAACAAACCTTGTACGAGTTATGACTCGGACGAATTTAAAACTATCCAGAGCACCTAGACAAGACGTTTTCAGATTACAAAACTCCATGTGCTAAATTATTACAGAATTATTACGGAATTGAAATAAAAAACTTACGGTACAAATGTAGATTTTCGTAATATCTTTAATTTTCGGTCATTACTCATACAAATTCATGACTATTAAAGTGTATGCTACATAAACGAGTAATCTGTCTCGGCATCCAATTCGGTTCGTTTCTTACTAAACGAAGTACGAACGGCATTATAAAAATAAGATACTCCATACTGATGTCAGTCAGACCCTCGTTTATGAATTATGATTATATTGTTACATCTTGCAAAACACTGTCCATGGCGACTTTGTAAAAATTTTGTAATTATATTATTTTTTGATATTGCATTTTTACAATAACATGTAAACTTAATAAGACAAACACAAAGAGACCAGCTTAATTTTACGCAAATACCCTGGCATCGAACTTAAATAAACCATCTTTTTGGGCATGTTTTTGGGTCGGAAAAAATACAAGAACTTTTTTTTTCGGGTAGGTGTAAATAAAGTGAATAGAAGTCTCTATATTTATAATATTTAAATAATTGAGTTTGCATTAATTTTCAATAATTATTTGTAATAAATTGAGTGCAATACATACGGATTTCTCGAAGTTTCATGTTATTGGTCTTCTATGTAACAAGCAGACCTCCTAACTGAGACACCACCTGCCAGCTGCTTGATTTAGCAATTACTTGCAACTTCTACCACGCACAACATAATGTCACAATTGGACGACATTCAAAAAGCACAACAGAGCTTAGAGGAATGTGTAATGAAGAAGATGGAGGAGCTTCAGGCACAGTTGCAATGTGGAGCTGCCGCGAAGGATACCGTGGCCAAAGTGGCTGAAGAGTTCCGCACTTTTCGTGAGCTCACTTTCTCTATGCTTAGCTTGCTTCGAAAACAAATCGCAGAATGCTCCAAGGCTGCTGATATAATGGAAACCAGGGATCGTAGAAAGTTTTTACTTCTCACTGGAGTTCCCGAGCAAAGCGGCGAAAACTGTATATCATTGGTTCTGGACATTGTGCATCATAAGCTTGCTATGAAAGATATAACAGCTGCCTCAATCAAGGTATGTCATAGACTAGGTAGTCAGCCCAATCCTAGTAGCCCCCACAAATGCCGGCCGTTGTTAGTCAAGTTCTCGACTATTGACATCAAAGCTGCTATTTTTCGGGCTAAAACCAAGTTAAAAGGTACACCATTCTCATTGAGAGAGTTTCTGACTAAAGTACGACAGACAGTGTTTAGTAAGGCAAGAATGCACTTCGGTTTGAGGGGCTGTTGGACATTGGATGGTGCAGTCATTATTAAGAGCACCGATGGTAAACGCCACAAGGTAACGTCCATGGAGGAGCTCCAGCCACTTATGCAGCAGTATCAGAAGACAACACCATCGATTGTTTCCTCTAATGCCGGAAAATAATATCAATAGGTTCATATTATTATGCTTACAAACATTGTCACTGTTAGGTTACTGACAACAATTTAGTTGTAATATGTATTAAGTATTTGCCCATAACATTACTCTGTTTTATGAAAGATTATGTCGATAACTTTGTTCTGTCATACACTTTGCCATTTTATTTGATAAGTTACATGATTTAATTCAAGGGTAATTTCATAACTAATAAGTTTTACAAAAGGGTACACGATTTCCAACATTTTCAATATCAATAATATGTCAATGTCAATAATTGTCACCTCAGTAATCAGTTATTGTTTTAAATGTCATTGTTGTCATTTGTCAGTTGCGTTCCAATACACGTACTTCTTCTTTTTAAAGAAGAAAAGTTTAGGATTTTTTTTTTGCGTCGTTGAATGCTAATATTAAAATATTATGTAAATTTCATAGGGTGAATGACAGGTTGTTGGACAGTGCTAGCGTGGTACTAGTATTTGGATGGAGTACAGGGACGCAGTGTTTGTTGTGGTTGCCTTAAAAACTACCTGTTTTTCTTTAAAATTAGGCGTTCTATTACTTTAGAAATAGGCAGTTTTCGAAGCAACCTTAATAGATATTATTGTGTTTTTCTGCTTTGTCCAATGACTAGTACTGTCCAATTTACTGGTCATTTACCCTAGTTTAGCATGACATAACTTTATTCACATTCACATGTTGTGTAAAATTTTGATTATTTATATTGTAACTGTCGGCTGGCGGGTGGTGCAGTGATGCATACCACGCAAATTAAATTATTTTAAATATTTAGTGCATATAACATTTTATACATATATATATTTTACTCATTATACGTTAATTTAATATTATTTTATAAAATATAATATTATTTATTATTATATTATACTTATATATAATTATGTCTCATTCTGATAGTGACTCATTTCACTCAGCAAATGATTCTATTGTTTTATCTGACGATGATAGTTTTGATTCTATAAATACGAACAACTTAGGAGAACTTTTGCATCAAACTTTTAACGATCAGAATAATTTGTTACTAAACGTGTGTCATATCAACGCACAAAGTGTGCCTAGTCACTTTAACGACATTTTGGACACTTTTGCAGGTAACAATATTCACGGACTTTTGATTTCAGAGACTTGGCTTAAACCTAACCTACTTTCCACATCTTATAGTTTGCCCGGGTTTGTTTTAATTCGAAATGATCGTAGCGACCGACGTGGTGGTGGTGTAGGTATCTACCTAAGGAGTGACCTCTCATATAAAATAATTGCTAGCTCGCCTCCACATTATTCCGCCTCCGCTGAATTTCTGTTTCTAGAGGTCTGCATTAGGGGAACTAAAGCTGTTCTTGGAGTTGTATATTGCCCTCCTTCCATCGATTACTTCAGCCAATTAGAGTCCGTTTTGGAGTCGTTGAGTGCTGATTATAAACACCACATTATTATGGGCGACTTCAATACAAATTTACTTGACGCATCTTCTTCGCGCGCACGCAGATTACTACACATTCTGGAGTCAACTAGTTTGCAACAGTTACCTTTGCAGGCCACACACCATAACATCGATGGCGATGATACCTGGTTGGACCTAATTTTAACATCAAACCATTCACTGGTTCATTCTCACGGACAATATCATGCCCCTGGTTTTTCATTGCACGACCTTATCTTTCTTAGGTATGTTTTAAAGCCCCCTAAAATAAAACCAAAGATTATTCATAAACGTTGCTTTTCTCGTATGGACATTGATAAGCTTAAATCAGATGCTGCTAATGTCGATTGGAATCCACTTATCGCTGCTTCTAGTATCGATCACAAAGTCCAAGTTTTTAACAATAGGATTCATGCTCTTTATGACGTCCATGCGCCTATTAGGAAAGTTAAAATAAAGAGCGTTCCAGCGCCTTGGTTGACTCCCGACATAAAAGTAGCCATGAGACTCAGGGACCGTGCCTATCGTAAATATAGAAAGAATCGTAGCGACATTAATTGGGTGAACTTTAAAACAGCCAGGAATAGATGTAATCAAATCGTCAGAAATGCTAAACGTCGACATATTTTCTTAAACATTAGCAACTCATCTTCCTCAGCTAACTTATGGAAGTTCCTAGGTACTTTAGGCGTAGGTAAGTCCCATCACACGGAACTGCCGAGTACTATTAGTTTGAATGACCTCAACACTCATTTCTCTTCTGTCACAACTCTAGATGCAAGTACACGGTCCTCAACTATTAATTATGTAAACGGATTACCACGTGCTGCTAAACATCTGTTTCAATTTGAACCTGTTTCTGCTGACGAGATCAAAACTATAATTAAATCTCTGAGCTCTAAGGCTGTTGGTTGTGACGACATCAGTCGTCAAATGATTACCACCATTCTCGACAGTCTTTTGCCTGCAATTTCCCATATTATTAACTTCTCCCTCGAGTCCTCTACCTATCCCGACCTTTGGCGTAAGGCTTACGTCTGTCCCTTACCAAAAGTTCCAAATCCTGCACAACCCTCCCATTTCCGTCCCATTTCAATACTCCCTTTCCTCTCTAAAATAATCGAGGCGTGTGTTCACAAGCAACTGTCCAGGTTTGTATTCGATAACAACCTTCTTTCTCCACTACAATCTGGATTCAAGCCTGGGCATAGTACCACCACGGCCTTGTTAAAAATTACTAGCGACATAAGGGCTGGCATGGAGGAATCGAAAGTCACTGTCCTAGTGCTGATTGATTTCTCTAATGCTTTTAATAACGTGAACCACGATATTCTCTTGTCCATCCTGTCCCACCTCAATATCTCGCCTGAAGTAATAAACTGGTTCTCCTCCTACCTCAAGGGGCGCCAACAATGTGTACGCGTTGACGGGTCCTTCTCTGATTGGGTCCTTCTCGAGGATGGGGTTCCACAAGGTGGTATACTTTCTCCCCTTTTATTTTCCTTATTTATTAATTTATTAGTTTATATAATTAGCAGTGCGCATCATTTATATGCTGATGATTTTCAGCTATATAGACAAGACACAATTGAAAATCTCCCCACTGCCATCGATGCTTTAAATCGGGATCTTGTTGCTATAAATACCTGGTCTGCTAATTTCGGACTGTCAGTAAATGCGGCTAAGTGTCAGGCCATTTTAATAGGAAGTCCGAGAGTTCTAAGAAGAGTCGACACTAGATCTATTCCGCCTCTAATGTTTAACAGCAGTATTATACCCTATAGCTCTTGTGTTAAGGACCTCGGTTTACACATCGACGCTAACTTAGACTGGCATACACAAATTGCTAGCGTCAGTAATAAAGTCACATACTCATTGCGAGCATTATACCGACTTAAAAATTTCTTACCATCGTGTATAAAATTGATGCTAGTTCAGACTCTAATACTCCCAATAATTGATTACTGCGACATTTGCTATCTTGACCTTAATGCGGACCTCCTTAACAAACTAGATCGTCTCCTGAATAACTGCATTAGATTTGTTTTCGGCCTTCGCAAGTATGATCATGTCTCCTCCTACCGCTCAAAATTACGCTGGCTCCCAGTTCGCCAACGCCGATCCCAGCGGGCAGTATGCATGCTCTATTCCATACTATACTCCCCCTCCGCTCCCAGCTACCTAACTCCTCATTTCGAATACCTAGGCAGCAACCATGACAGAAATCTCCGTTCCACCAATAATTTACGCCTCCAATGTCCTCCCCATAGTTCCGCTCTCGTCCACTCTTCCTTTCAGATTCAATCAATTCACCTTTGGAATTCACTTCCAAAAGAAATCAGGATGTCCAAAACTAAAGAATTGTTCAAACGTAAAGTACATGAACATTATCTTAAATCATTAACTAAATGAGACAACAAAAGTTATTTTATCCATCTATATCTATATCTATACATAGATATATATTTATATTTTATATTTAGTAGTTTATTTTATACATATTTATGTAACATATTATGTAAGTAAGTATATATTTTAAATATGTATTATGTTTATTTTATTTTGAATTATGTATATATTGTTATGATGTACCTAGATATGTTATTTATATTATCATTATGTTAATTATAAGATATTTTAATCCCTCTGTCCTCTAAATGTTTGCATCTACCTCACTATCTCTGCAACACCCTAAGGTTTGGCTGGAAGAAAATGCCACAAGGCATTAAGCCCGCCTTTGTACTACAATGTGCAAAAGTTTTTAAATAAATAAATAAGAACTTTACCTAAGCATAATTTATAAAAATTCACTTACTAATGAAACTTGAAAGTTTATTCCTGTATTAAAAGTTGTATCTGTATGACTTCTACACCATTTCACAGGGCATTTAGGCATTTAGCAACGAAAATTTTGTAAGAAGCTACGTAAAAAGTAAGTAAACAAATTGTAAAATGAGTTTGACAATAATTATCATGTCAACCTGGTTGAATGTCACTCGTGTATATATACACGAAAAATGTGTACCGAACGCATGCATAAATGTGCATGTATTCAGGTCACATTTTGTAGCCTTTTGGTGCACTTTTTTTGACGGAGTTACTCATCCTGTAGTTTAAAGTTCACTGCTCCAAAATAATCGAACTGAATGGGGATTGTCCATTTTTTTTAAATTTTGCTCATTACAAAAACATTTCGAGGAATAAGGTCAGTGATCGTTTTTCTGTATATAAACCAAAAAAATACCCATTAGTTACTTATATTTTTGAACAAATATGTTTAACCTTAGTTTGACCTTCAATGGCGTTAAATTAGCAATAAATTCGACCAACATTACGTTTCGAACTTTTGGTAAGCTTCTCGTATCAGTTTTCATATAATGAGAACTTGCATTTGACGAACCAGCCATTATAATAAGATTGAAAGGAAATTTAAACACACTGCAGAGGTCAATTGGCCGCCGATGATGACGTCAGAGCGAAACTTTAAAAATTTATTGAGAAAAAACTAGCCAATGAATTTCAAAATTATTTAATTTATATTCTTAAAATACCCTATTTTAACGAAATAAAGTCGGTTTTACGGGCGAAGATTTTACGTGACAACGTCTTTTTCTCGGTAGAATATTTATTGATATGAATGCGCGCTGCGCGCGCGGCAGACCGATCATAGTTGAGTGGGAGAGAGACGCAAGGCATTCGGCGGGCCTCTCTCTCGTTCGGTGACTCATCGTAACGTTACCGAGCGTTACACTTTTTCATAAGTGACTCCCAGCCGCAACCTAATTTAAGACGTTGTCACGTCAAAAAATATAAAAAGTACATGTGATTTTTTTTGGACAATGCCCATTTAGTTAATACTAGAATTCGGTAAGGCAAAAGCAATTTTTTCGTAAAGTTGCTAAATCCAATAATATTTATCTTAACTCTAAATAAACGCAGCTTTAAAGCTCATCCAATATTATCCGTTTAGTCTTGCCAACTCATACGAATAACGCTAAATATAACATCTCTTTGAAAGGATATTATTGATGTTTCTGAAAAATACCCCTTTGTAACGTCGAGGTGTAGTGGATAGTTGAAATGTTCAACTTTCAAGTCCAGTGTGCAGTGGGCGGCAAAATGCATGCAGGCGGCGGCGCGGTAGCTTTCCGTTCCACGAGTCATGCGGCCGCGACCAAAAAAAAATTCAAAAAAAATGCCTTTTTATGCTTAGGTTATAGGTTTCATTTTGCTTTACGCTACTTCATGCTAGTCGCTAGAGTCTAGACCAATAGTCAGTAGAAAATGAAATCTACAGCCAACGTTTTGCTATTTGTACAGCTAAGTAAATAGTACGCTAGTCGCTACGCACTTTAAGCTTTTCGCAGTTGTAAAATTGTGAATTGTATGTTGGAGGTTAGAGATAAACGTCCGGGTATTTTTGGGTGTTTTACCCTCCTATGTAGAGAAGAAAATGCCTGGCCGTTTTGGGCATTTATGGGCGCTTTGCCCACATGGGACATCTAGTTGAATACTAGCCGGCAGCCGCTATCCGTATTTTTTGACAGTTTTAATTGTACCTTTTATCTCTCTTGCGATTTTTTTAATAAAATAGCTTTTAAATTGTCATAGAGCCATGACGTTTATTGCGCGAGACCATAGACTTATAATATATACTGTCGTATAGACCACCTGACAACCCGAAAATGCGTGACGATTTTTGATCTGTCAATGTGTGCGTGTGCTAGTGATGTATATTTTACTATCGATAGTATTGTCCGTTCAATTTATTATACCTGCGTTTCTATGAGAAATAAATAATATGCAACTTTGAAAGATTTTGTAATTCAAATTATGTACTTATCATATATTTTATTTGACAGAAAAAAGGTGACGATTGAAAAGTAGATACACATTTTCGTTTGGGGTGATTTTTCAATCGTCAGATTTGTTATAACATGAGGTTCCTAAAAGGGTAAATAATATACCCATTTAAAAGTTACTTACTTATTATTCAGGTAAAAGCTATCTGACAAATCAGCCCTTACATTAATAGAAATGCAAATATAAAGTTGAAAGTAAACGACAAACATAGTATATTATTTATTCTTAAATTAAATACATATTATAATACCCTTACACCCCCATTACATTTTTAGATTAGTTTTATGTTCTTGTTAAATACCGATAGGTATATCGATATTCAAGCCCTAGCGTAAATGTAAACAATTTTGATGAATATTTAAAAAAAAAAAAAATGATTTAAGAACAATAGTACCTTTAGTTATGCAAAATATGAAAGTAAAGGGGAGGATTAACAATACTTTATTTGAAATAGAGAACTAAAGACAGAATATAGCGAAAATAAACACATCGTAGCAATTAGGACATGAAGATTAATTACCTTTGAAAAGTATATTTTTCAGGATTACTCCTATGATTGACACTGCAATCACTCACAGAACAAGTTACCATTGTTATATGTAATAGTATTTGTCGAAAATAATAAAGGATTTAAATAATAAATTGCAAATACCGAAAGGGCATAAAAACGGTTGACGACTTTCGGCCGACCTGTCAAATGAAAGTGGTTACAGTTTTCATGAGACTGCATCTCTCTTTTTATCTTGTTATAATTCCATAAAGGATTTTCTTCTCTCTCGCACTCTTTGTTGGTCTTTTGCATCTTAAGTTTATGCGCGAGACCGTAATGCTAAGTACTCACGTAGAGCTTGTCTAACTTAAAATGACGCGAACCTCCCTCGTATTCACAGTACAAAAATGTTTCATTTATATGAACTTGGAAGTGGTGGGGCGCGTCATTTCAAATTAGACAAGCTTTTTGTCAATAAGACGGTTTTGCTCGATTGAGCAAAACAACGTCAAGCAAAACCCGCGGCTCGGACTTTCGTCCACATTTCCTTCCCTACCCTTCCCTATTCCCTTCCCTACCCTCCCCTATTACTCCTTAAAAGGCCGGCAACGCACCTGCAGCTCTTCTGATGCTGTGAGTGTCCATGGGTGACGGAAGTTGCTTTCCATCAGGTGACCCGTTTGCTCGTTTGCCTCATTCCATCAAGCTGGCTCGATGCGAGGCTTCGAGCTGTCAGTTTTGCGGTCCATACAGTAATTATTACTCGATTTGGAGTAAAACTATCGAGCAAATCCGTATGTCAGTACTTAGCATAAGGTTTTTTATGGTACATACTATCCAATGTCCTTAAACTGTTCAACGGTTCAAACAGCGACATACAGCTTTCGTATTAACAGTTAAAGCATGGAATGGTAACACATACTTATATATATGGGTATATACATATTATATTTTTAGTCGAATAATATTTAAGTGACTCTATAAGTAGGCAAATAGTTTTGAACTTTGATAGTAAACAGCGTAGTATTCCGACTTTGATGTCTCTTCGATCGGTATTTGGAAGTAAGCCAAATAAATATCCCGGATTGTAATGTGGCAGGCTATAGACTAATTTCAGAAATTAACGTTAAAAATACTTTATAGACGATAGACACGCGATGATTTTGTTTACCTTCCAAGAAAAATAATACGTTTATTTTTACAGAAAGACAATATATTTTGTTTTGTACAAAGATTTAATATTTGCTTGTTTGTTTTTGTCTGACGTCTGTTGGGATTTAGTTACTGCTATATTATACTTTTCTAGTGCCCGGATTCTTCAAAAATTCACTAGCGCTTTGGATTAGCTAATGTCAAAATATTAAACAATTAACTAACAATTGAAAATCTATTATGTCTGCGATTTCCACGATCGAGGTATATTAACCTCTGTCAAAAAACTTCAGAACTGGAGTTCAGAATATTTACTTCCAATCTAGACAAGTAAGTAGTCAACTAGTTAATGTTACTCGGATGAAATGTGAATAGATCGGGAACTCTATGACTTACAGCTGATGTGTTTACATGATTATATATATATACCTCTTCACGCTTAAACCACTAAACCAAGGTATGGAGATACTGTGAGTATCGGGAATTTTGGCGCAAAGGAGTTGCGGGCGTCATCTAGTATTATATATATATATATATATATATATATATATATATATATATATATATATATATATATATATATATATAATACTAGGTGACGCCCGCAACTCCTTTGCGCCAAAATTCGTCTCCGCACATTGAAATAACGGAACTCCGTCTCTTTCTAGCAAAATCATAGTGACACAATTGTTATAAATATAGTTTCTGGTTACCAAATGTATTAACCGCCTTAATTTTTAGAAATCCAAAAAAAATATTGACGTAACTGATTTTAGGTTCACTAATTACTGAAAAATACAAAACACAAATGTATTATATACATTTATAATATCTGCTCATTTATCATCGCTAGCTTTGGCAATGTGTTATGTGTTGTTAGCACATATGATTTAAAAAATATTGAGGGATATGGTATGTTAAATACTTTCACTATTAATGCTTTTGCAAGGAGTGATTTGTAATTTGTTTTTTTATTAACACCTTCACTGCGGGGCAGGCCGAAATCGGCCTGCCGCGGAATTTTAGCTGGTGCGGACGAAGAAAACTATGTTCTCTCACTTGGTGCGGAACGATTATCTCAGGTGTTTGTAAAAGTATGACAGAGGCAAATATATATTTGAGATTGTGTTCAAAGTTATAGGTCTTTCCTATAAAAAAAATATGGCAGGTCGTTATCGGCCTACCACGCACTGGGGGTGTCAAAAATCAGCTCAGTGCGGCAGTGCGCCTATTGCGGCCCGCCGTACAAGCAGGCGGTTGGCGACCCGATACCGCACCGAGCGTCCGCCTCGCCAGTTAGTGATGTGCAATCAATCGTAATTCGTAACTGACGTACGTCGCGTTTTTTAACCGACTTCAATAAAAGGTTATCAATTCAACCTGTATATTGTATTTATTATTTTCAGAACTGTCTAGTTTTGATATGTTTTAGTCTATATTATCAGCATTTGAACAAATGTGACAAATTTCTAAAGTGACATACATATTTATGTATGTTTTTATGTTTGTGTTCGCACATCTTCGGAACTACTAGTCCGATTAAAGTAATCTTTTTTTGTACTGGGTACTGTTTAACTTCGGGAATACTGTTCATCAAAATCGGTTCAGTAGTGTTTAAAATAGGTAATTTTGATTCTCAATTACGTACAATTTGAAGTAGGTTTTATCTTTTTAAAATACAATAATTGTTCATTTCATAAAATTAACAACGCAAGGAAACAAAAGATCATGTCCTTGAGATGAGCGTTAAACGGCGAAATTATGCAGAGTGATATGAAAAACTGAGAGAAACCATGAGTGTCGAATCAAAAAAGAAATTTAAAAAAAAACATACTGCAGAATGTGCAAACAAAAACGGGCTTTGTGTTTTAAAGACAGGAATTTAAATATATTAATAAACATATATTTTTTCGATATCCCCTTATTTTTGTTTTTCCCATCTCTACTAAAAATACTTTCTAGTGCGGTTCAGGTCGATATCGGCCCGCCACTTTCCCTGGTTTATTTCTCATTTCCTGTTTGGCAGATCCCGGGGCGAATTAAATCTAAAGTAGTTGGGTTCAAGGTTATTCCAACAGTCCAAAAACTGTACACCTACATTATGTTTTCGCAAAGTTATAGTAGGTAATTTAATCTAACCTTGTGCTGGTGGGTCGAGAAAGGCCTACCCCGCACTGGCGGAAATATCATTGGAGGCACACTTTGGCCCGCCGCTGCACCAGACGTAGGTTTAAGATTTTACTTGCCGCAGTGAAGGTGTTAATTAAATGATTACTAATGCCTATAATATTTTTTGATGACTAATATTTCTTTTGTTTAGTCAAATTTCTTGACGTAGAATGGCCAAGGATTAGGGCTTATATAAATTCAAATGTTTATTGATTTAATTTTTATTTGAAAGTTTCTTATAAATACATAATTCCTCTTTATTCAAAAAGTTATTGTTTGTGACCGTCCAATTAAAGACTGAATGTTAATTGATTTTTATTTGAAAGTTTCTTATGATTACATAATTCCTCTTTATTCAAAAGTTATTGTTTGTGACCGTCTAATTAAAGACTGATAAATATCATGTATGATTATCATTTTAGTCTAATGAGTCTTATAGATATGGCCACTATGGCTTAGTCCTTTTGTTTTATTTTTTAAATTAACGAATTTATTATACGTAGTATCCCTTAGTAGTCTGTGAATTTATTGTCCTTGAGGAATATTTGATATTTTTTATAATAATTGTTTGTAATCTTTAACTAGCCTTTTTCCTTTGAAGTGTTTTTAAAAATCAATTTCACTAGTATAACAACGTTTGTTTGTACTAGTGAAATTTTATAATAGTCCTTCAGGAAGAAAAGACTAATTGAAAAGTTTTTTATTATCATTGATGAATGCCCTATAGTTAGGGCTTACTTTGTATTCAGTAATTTAAACTGTTTTTTTTTAACCTAAAATTAAACATTATGATCATAACAAATTACTGGTTGTTTCATTATTCTGTTTTATTAAACTTTTTAGACCTTTTAACTTACCTTTGTCCTTTTATATTATGGGCCTTTTACTTTATTTTGGCCTGGTAAATTATGAAAGTTTATTGTGTTTTTTACTTAATACCTGTAAAAATTAATTTTACATTGTGCACAAATGTATTATATAGGGATTTATAGGTTTATTTGGCTCTTTTAGTAATGTTATTGTTATAATAATAACAAAATATTGAGATGTAATGTAGCTAAGGCATTAGTCTTTGGAATACATGCAAAATTGTTTAATTAATATATGCTACTTTCATGCAATCCAGATCTCAATATTCCGAAACTTGAAAACGCTCCCCTGTAAAGTTGACATTCATGTTGTTAGTGCATTTGTGAACTAAGGCATCGATATAATACTAGATGACGCCCGCAACTCCTTTGCGCCAAAATTCCCGATACTCACAGTATCTCCATACCTTGGTTTAGTGGTTTAAGCGTGAAGAGGTAACAGACAGACAGACACTCAGATAGACTCTATTTATAATATTAGTATGGAAGTATGGAATACTATGGATATGGATTGTGTTAATGCAGTTGTGCAAACTGAATTTAACTGAAGGCCCCGAAATACGAAGAGGTCAGGTCGACCTGTGATCAGTCCGAACTCCGACGCGTTAAATCGACCTCCCTGTTTATATCCTATGGGGGCCTATCAATACAAGTTGCGCTTATCAAATGTGTGGGTTTGAAATAAAACCGCCCTTTTATTTCCATATCGATTGACCTTTATGGCATACACTATTTAAAAACTTCCACACTGTTCTTTGCAAAGGTTAAAACGGTCAATAGAAATACTTAAATGTCAATTCTACATATCTAGCTCGTATTCACGACAAGTTGTATTATTACAAAATAGAAAACACGATAGCAAACTAGTATTCTTATATTTATTTCTTTAGAAATCACATGAAAGCAAAAGATGTCCGTACATTACTCATCTCTACTTGTTTCTTTCACTAGCAAGAAAATATTGCTACGTCTCTCCTATATCGTATACCTGTGAAAACGCGATAAAATTAAATAAGATTACCAGAGTGAGAGAGTAAATATACAAATGTACTTATATCATCTTCGTGACCATACTGAATATATTATTTCGACAATATCCTGTATTTTTGCTACATGACAGTTGAACAGTAAATACTTTCTAGTTCAAACTTCAGAGTTATTACTCGTATTGATGATTGATGATTGATAATAAGTATTTACATAACAACTTAGTGCAGTCACGCTCGAAAACTTAAAATTCTTATAAAAACGTGGCGTGGCCGATTACAGTCACGAATTACGAGGATAAGCCGAAAAAATATAATTTATGACTCCATACTCGAAAGCTAACCTTGGCCAGTGACGTAGTTAGCAGACACGCAGTCTGCTAGACGACATAAACATATGAGCTGTAAAACGTCTGGCAGTAATGAAATAGCATGATTTATTGATAGAAATGATAAGAGAGGGACTCTCCCCACTGCGAATTTTAATCGCGATGAGATTTTTTCGCACAGTTTCTGTAACACATTGAATCTTATGACTTATAGACTTTCGATATTATAAGTTTAAACACTTACGGATTTTGTCGCGGAGCACTTTTATTAACTGTGAGTTCGTTCTGCGTAGATCGAAACGCAAACAAAAATTGATGAGTCGTCGGGTAGTTGGATAACTTCAAGAAATTGGACACCTGTCACCTCAATCCGCCCGTGACCACGGCCGTCGAAACGTCGGGATTAATAAAAGTGCTCCGCGACAAAATCCGTAAGTGTTTAAACTTATAATATCATGAGTGATACTCGCGAAAACTTAAGAAATCATTATAGACTTTCGATAAAAACTTCGCGGTAGATTTGTATGAAAGATATTTGATTACTAATAACTGTAATTAAATTAATTTGATGATATAAAGTCCATGCTTTTGCTGTGAAACTGTTAATTAAATTAAAATATAGTAGTCTTTGGGTGCGGCCAGTTTATGTCCTGCTGCAAATTATGCTGGCGAAAGTTAATGAAGTAGGTCCCAGGTACGTATAAGTCATACAAGTACGTTTCGGATCAATAAGTCGCCAAGTAATCATACTAAAAGCTTACGTTAGTCACAAAATCGTGAATCATAACGTTGTTACGTAACATTTTTGCATTAAAAGCTTAACTTTTCCCCGATAAGTGAAATTAAATTTGCGACGTCGCGTCGCGTCGCGCCTTCAGTTTTCGGCCGTTTTACGAGTAAACATTCCTTTAGTTTCTTGTTTCTATTCAATTACCTCCGCGCTCGCGAGGAGTCTTATTAAAATTCTCCGGGCGAAATTATTTCGGAAGCAAATATTGTTAGCTCAGTCGAGAGCTTTCGGGGATTCCGCCGCTCCCCCCGCTCCCCCGGGATCGCCGAGGAAAATGTTGCGTGGAAAATATATCCGAGTAATCATTGGTGAAATTATGGCCGTCGAAAAATAAAAATGGGGTCAATAGGCGTCGGGGACGCGCCCTGATTTATAGTGCCGCTGCCCGTTCTCTTGTTTGTAATGGACCGAATTGGTTTCGGCGCCAAATCCTTGTCTTCGCATCTTGAGGCCGCTCGTTTGTATTCCGCAGACGACTTTATGTGTTTATATGTCGCTATTCCTAAGTCGTAAAGGGACTGCGGGAATCGACTTACTTTATGTTCTTTTATCATGTTACTTTTGTCACATAAATTATTCCGCTGTTTGGGTGGGATTATTTGTAAAAAGCCATAAATGTAGGATATATTTACATGTGTAAAGAGATATGGAATGCGTATACGTTAAAGATACAAAACGATTTACATAAGTGGTATTTTATGCGCTTGGCTGCATTGAATTGATAATGCTAAGTCCTGGTCGAAACCCTAATGTTATGTAATGGATTTAACACGGTGTATCGGTGGCATAAAAAGCCCGAGCCCCAAAAACGGCTTCTGTTAATCACGAGTTGGTTGTTTTGCCCGGTGGGGCGCGGCGGTCGGGTCGGCCGGGGCGCTATCGCGGTCTGGCGCGGGGCCAGACACATGCCGGGGCAGAGTTCGCCCCGGGCGTAACTCAGCGGCCGCCCCGACCGCATCTACAGGGTTATAGGTGTTGTTACGACTTACGACAATAAGTGCCAATCTGCCAATGCAGGTTGCTTGGGCTCTCCGTTCGGAGCCTTGAACGTGATTGAAGATACATGCCCTGCGATCAATTTTAACTTAAGAACTGATGACTGCATAGTTAACAGGAATCTCACCTTTGTACGGTTGAACCAATTTTAATGAAATTTTGTGTAGACTGTATAGAGCAATGAGTTTCTAAAATACTTAGTAACATACAATATCATTGGTATAGAGCTTCTTTATTATTTCCGTCCCAAAATTGTACGGTTTCGGTTGCGTTCCCAACATTGCTAGCAACATCTTTATGTTGTAGATGTTAGCTGGATATCCTGACAGCGGATTTTTTTTAATGTAGGTAATTACTTATTAGTTATTAGTTTATTACACATAATACATGTGGCATGCTAGAGTGAGATAATATATAAAGTTCGTAATATACCTATGTGAAAACTTTGCTTCATTATAATATTAACCGCCTTTTAATAATAACTTTTAAAAGTTAAGTAATATGTCAAAGGTAATGGAAATTGTCGTTAGCAAGTCTAAATCATAGACCATCAAAGCTTTGAGCTACAAATTAATAATATTGCTCCGTCAATACCATTTAACAATTGATTGATGAAGTAATAAAATATTAATTACTATACGTCTACATATAGTATGTATATTAATTAATGCTTTACATCGTTACACTAATATGACGGCTGGATGCTGGAATTGCTGGAAATGTTTGCACTTTGCATTGATATAATATAATATTATGCAAAGTGCAAAATATTAAAAAATATTAAATATTTGCTGATCAGTTTGAGAGGAGGTCCAAATTTTTTTCCAATTAATTTTCAAATAGATGTTATAATTTCTTTTATTCTTTGCAGCAAATAATAAAATAATTTGGTTTAAATGGTCAAATAACATTTTAAGGGGTTATAATAACATGATGATAGGTTTTGTGTAAGGGTCGGACTTTTTACCCACCTGGTATTCGACAAAAGAAGTTTTTTTAAATATAATGGTTGGCCTTTTTAAGTTTTTAGTGCAAACCCTTAAGCCGCTTGCTTTCCTAAATAGGGCCTGGACGTGGGCTATTATGACCTCTTATTTCCAGCCAGTTTACGCCCAAAATGTACCGTTTTCGGGCGTAAACTGGCTGGAAATAAAAGGTCATAATAACCCACCTGGTTCTGATTCACTACCGCAAGTCGCAAGTCTCGTAACCCAACTGGCGCCTGCTACTGTATCGATGTAAATCGACATTTTCAGCGAATGCTCAATACAGATAGTACAAATGTACAAATGTACGGGTGATGTTCGCGACAAGCTTTTAATTTCCAATGCAAATTGTATTGTTTTCGTGTTATCAATTAATATTTCATTTTAAATACAACCTGCACTGAAGCTCTCTGCGTATTGTTCAATAAACGTGATTAATGGGTTGAAAATATTTTATTTGTATCAGTGTTTTGTATATTTTTATAGTAATCTATACATAATATAATAAAACTGTAGAAATGAGAATTCTGTACATTAAAGATGTTCAAAAAATAATAAGTGTGGGGTGCCAAAAATGTGGTTAGATTTTTGTCTGTCTGTCTGTCTGTATGTTTGTTCCAGCATCACACGAAAACGAATGCGGTTTTCGCAGATATATTTGTCTTCTTCCAACTTAACATCTGGTGTATAATTTTTTTTTCCCCCACCCCTCTAAGGGTACAAAAGGGGGGGTCAGATTTTGTATCAAACTTTTTTCTTTAACATGAAAACTACTGATCCAATTTGCAAACGGTTTTCGCAGATATATTTGTCTTCTTCGAACTCAACATCTGATACAAAAAAAATCCCCCCCACCCCTCTGAGGGGGGTCCGATTTTGTATCAAACTTTTTTCTTTAATGGACTTACTTCATATTATTTACTGTGTTTTTCAACTTAACATTTGGTGTATAACATTTTTCCCCCCACCCCTCTTAGGGGACAAAAGAGAGGGCAAGATTTTGTATCAACTGATGAAGTAGAAATACTTTATATGGCAAAACAACGTTTGCCGGGACAGCTAGTTAATAATATATTTGATTCCCTGACATACAGTGCCTAATGCGATTAGGCCCTGGAAGATGAACAAATATAGGCGATCACGAACGTAGGTATTTTAAAATATGTAATATATACATCTCAATGTAATATAATAATTCATTCGTATTTAACCTCTCAATCCCCATTCCCCAAGCGGCAGCCGGCTGCCTCATAACAATTGAAAATCTATTGTGTCTGCGATCTCACGATGGAGTTGTTAAATGCCCATGATCGTTATCGATATTGTCCATCATGACCCAACGTACGCTACGCTTTAACATGCCATATGTCATATTATGTGATATGAGTAACTAACTCTCAAGCCTTGAGTAAAGGGTCGTTGGGAGTTGGGACTTTTGACAATGTAGCCTTTTTATTGGCCTTTCACTAAACGGCGAAATGGGCCATCGACAGGAAAACAGTACATTGGCATCTTCCGTTTCCTTCGCGTTTGGTGCAATGCGGGCGCGGGGCGAGGGGGGGCTGCACTCGACCATGTTCAAGTGAACGTACGTCCTCCCAATAACGGGACTTTCTTCGGACGCGACCATAGAATATATCAGAAACAAGACTTTAAAAGTACTTAACAGACCGTTAAGAGTTGTTTTGCCTCCTACAGGTCCTTATATAACGTGGTTATAAGTTTATCTATACATATCGTTGTACGTCACACACTAATTAATGTTACCTATTGGCTATTGAGCAAGTATTTCTAAAGTACTAAGCAAAATAAACTAGATTGAGATAAGGCAGTCCCCTCTAACAAGATCTTGCCGTAGTCTGTAGGTCTCTATCTTCTGATAACTCAAGTTATCAGACGATTCAAACATTATTTCTAACTTCTAAGGTTAAGGTTTGAACTGTTACTTCAAAGTTACTGATAACTCGTTATAATATTTAACGCTAGTTAAAACAAATTATTGATTGGTTTTAAGTGGCATTAGTAAAATTAAATAAATAGGCATTATGACGACAATATTTTAATATCCTTTGAGCAAGTTCACTCTTCAATCTTCATAGAAGAGCTTTTACGAATTTTGATTAATGTAGCAAGTAGCTCGTAATGAAACATGTCCTTGAATCCGTATTAAATTAGTCTACGATTCGAGGACCTAGTAGCTAATTAAACCTGTGTTCCCAGAATTTATAAAGTACAGTAAATATATCGCCCTTGCTATCTGAGTTGTGAAACACAAAATTTGTAAAATACATAACAGTTTGGCTCGCTAGTTAGTGCTTGTGTTGCCGCTGCAAACAACCTTCGTTTGTTGGCAAACTTAAATATTACATTATCTATTTGTGTAATTTTACCTCCTATTCGTTGGATTAATGAATCCAGATGAATCTATGTTTATCCTCATTTTTACAGAAAAATTACAGCAGAAGATGAATTTTCCTTTATTGTAAAAGACAATGTCTGTAACAATTATCTATTGTTTTACGAGAATAGAAGGCAGAATGTTGTCGATTTACCCAAAATCGGTAGTAAAAATTTTAAAACACGCTCCCATCGTGCACTATGTTAAATGTGTACCTGAATCAAACGTTGATGGAAACTAGGTCACGAGCTCCCCGACTATTGGCTGCGCTCTCAATTTATTTCCCTATTGGAAGTTTCTGTTGGCGACTGCTGGCTGCTGGCTGAAGACAATCCAATTGTAGGGTCCGAGCCAGGTGATGTTTTGTTAGTGATTGACGTTTTGACGTGAGCAATTTGTTCGCTACAGTTGAGGAGATGGAGTACCTATGTCGCAGTCAGATTGTATAATCCGCCGTATTACATTACGCCTAAACTGTTATCAAAAACGGGGCCGTTTTAATAATAATATAATAATATCTATGGACGCTTCACACCACGTCAGTCTGGCCCAGTGCTAAGTACCTGAAGGACTTGTGTTACGGGTACCAGTCAACGGAAATATATTTAATACTTTTATACTATACATATATTTAAGATTTTTATTATATCATACACATATTTAATACACATCCATGACCCAGGAACATTGAAAAACTTTTTGTTCCGTCGGCGGGATTCGAACCCGCGACCCCCGGCTTGAGCTGTCACACACTCTACTCTACCCATTGAGCCACAGAGGTCGTCAAATGAGGTTTTGATATAAATAGTAATATAATAAATAAAACTTTATTTTCTTTAAAACACATACAATAGAATCGAAGTCGCCTAGTAGGCTGATAGCCTGTATCAGGCAACAACGCTCTTCCTTTTTTATGCAAGCAATTATATTCTACATTATGCTAAGTTTTTAAAACATACTCTTTTTAACCCCCGACAAAAAAGAGGGGTGTTATAAGTTTGACGTGTCTGTCTATCTGTCTTTCTGTCTGTTTGTCTGTGTGTGTATCTGTCCGTGGCATCGTAGCATCCGTTTGGATGGACCGATTTTGATCTAGTTTTTTTTGTTTGAAAGCTGACATGATCGAGAGTGTTCTTAGCTATAGTTCATCATCATCAGCCTGCTCAGTGCTGGACAATCAGGGTTTATCTGGTTCATGTTCGTGGCATCGTAGCATCCAAACGGGTGGACCGATTTTGATCTAGTTTTTTTTGATTGAGAGCTGACATGTTTGAGAGTGTTCTTAGCTATAGTTCATGATCATCAGCCTGCTCAGTGCTGGACAGTCAGGGTTTATCCGGTTCATGAAAGGCCTTTAGGAACTTGTAGTCATTTGATGGGTTTTATGTTTAATTCTAGTTCGTGACATTTGTGAATATATAATATACGTATACACATAATAATGGAAAGTTGGCCTGATGATGCACCATTACCTGATAATCAATAGGATATCCAACTCCTCGCCAACTTAGAGTAGATGGTTTCGTGTTTAGGCTCATTTTAATTGCGACAATCAGTAAGAAGTAGATAAACAGTTAATATATTTTATATGCTGCTGCTGCAGCATCACCTGGATTCTATAGGAACCGAGCTTCGTATGAACCCAAAGGGGAGTTTACATGTTTGGGCTCATATTAACAGCCTCATCGAAAAGGACATTGATAGGTGGTAATCATGAGAATACTTATGATTCTGTTGATAGGAATAATTATTCTGCACTTTAACCAACTCAAGTTTAAAAAGTATGAAATAAAATTAAATTAAGAATTAAAAAAAAACCCCCGCCAAACAACTTTAAAAAGTAATAAAATAATATTTACTGCCTTTAAGTCCAAATAATTCCTAAC
The DNA here is from genome assembly GCA_937595015.1 of Polyommatus icarus. Lineage (NCBI taxonomy): Eukaryota > Metazoa > Arthropoda > Insecta > Lepidoptera > Lycaenidae > Polyommatus > Polyommatus icarus. The sequence goes on along the minus strand of OW569323.1, from coordinate 17,771,039 downwards.
TTGTGTAAAGTAATATTTTAGTCCATAATTGTTGTCAAGGTCTGTCGGGGGACCGCTAATGTAGATGTTTGATTTCACAATCAATTCATAGCGAACTGAATCGAGATAGTCAGTGACTTGGCGGTTGTATGTTGTAGTTTACTTGGCGGCGCGGTCCCCCGACACACCGTGACAATAATTATGGACTAAAATATTACTTTACACAAGTTAGGAATTATTTGGACTTAAAGGCAGTAAATATTATTTTATTACGTTTTAAAGTTGTTTGGCGGGGGTTTTTTTTAAATTCTTAATAATTAAGCTAGTTACAAACCAAGAAAGTTCAGAGAAGATTAGAATTTTTAAATAACAATAAATTAGTACGGTTTCTTATTAAGAATAAAATAGTTTGGTAAGTAAATCAATATACTTACTATGTGTTTAACATTAAATTTTAATAATTATGATATGAGTGAGTGAGTGTTATTGAACATATTATTATGTGTGTATTTTCTATTATTTGGTTAGAAATTTAATGTATATTGTATATTAATTAATATGTGCGTGTGTGATATGCGACAGTTCAACAATTAGACGGATTGAATGCGACTGAATAAAAATCCGCCGGAATTAATTATTCAGCGCCATACGTCATTCAACACGGCTAGCCATAATTTAAATTGTAATAAAGCGAGAGATTAGTCGCCTTTTTGACAGTTTTTACTTCCGATTCTTAACATTCGTGGGCCGTGGCCTTTGACATAAGTAATAACAATAATGGCTTTGGATACAGAAAATTTATTGCAAAATTACGAAGTTTTGAGTGAATTAAACAAAGAAAACAGGGAATTATTTAAAAACAATTTTCAGGTGCAATTAGGTATATAATTTTTATTCTTCTCAATGTGGAACATTAAATAAACCATCAACGAAATACTGAGTTTTAGAGGATATAACGCACATCAAATCTCCTAAAGTGGCGGTTCGATGCAGCTAAACGTGGGCCGCCTTATAAAAAAACGTATCGCAAAGAGGATTCGGCTTATCGTTGAACTGATGCATTTTAAAACTGCCCTGTTTTTGATAACAGCTAGCCGTTATATAATACGGCGGATTATACAATCCGACTGCGACATCTTCACTCTTTATGTCTACCTATGTATGTGTCAAGCGAAACAATGTAGTCACCTCTTTACTTGTGCCATCTAGGGTTGCGCCCTGCGGGGACATTGTTTTGTCTGGGCCAAACAAATAGACTTTTTTCAAATCACGAGGCACTGAAGGCAGTGGCAGACCTTGTAGTGGCTTGTAGTAATCCGATCAAAATATTATCTTGTAAATTATGTACTATGTTAACGACTGCAAAATTTAATAACTTACTACTACCTCAAACAAGTTCAAACAAGATATTGTGCAGCAGCAGATCCCATCCGCAGAGATCATAATACTTGGCTACTTCAATGCCCACCACGCCGGTCGCCGACTGGCTCAATTCCAGTAAAACTGATCATGCGGGGAGATCTGTCTGCAACTTTGCCCTTGCGAACGACTTGACAGTTGACACAACTGGTTACTACGCCTACGCCAGGGGTTCCCAAACTTTTTCAGCCCGCGGCGCACTTACAAGTCAATATTTTGTCACGGCGCCCCTTTTTTTTTTTGAGACGGGGATTGCTGTTGCGCATGCCGGAGGGTTTGGGGACAACTCCGCCGGGTATGTAGGACTCGCTGCGGGGCCGTAGAGATGGTGAATTGACCGCAGCCCTACCCACTATATCCCGTCTATAGGTACTCTTCCACTCTTCGCACGGAGGATTACGAGAATGCGCAATGCGCGTGCAGCCTATAATTGTTTTTGTCTAGAATTTTACTTAGTCAACATGGATTTTCATTACTATAGAGCAGTGGTACTCAACCTTGTTTCATACGGGCCACAAACACGTTTTGGTCTTGGTGTCGCGGGCCGCAATACAAATTTATTACCACAATATAGAAATTGACCACTGGTCAATGTCATACGATACGAGCATTGCTCAATCTGTTATCTAAGGGTATGTTCAGAAGACACGCATAAAACGCGCGTTTTGATGTTTTCATATATTTTGATTCTAATGGTGTGCATTGACGAAACGGCCAATTAAAATACTTCCCAAGTCCCAACAACGTAATGCAAAACAAACATACAAACGGATGTACGTACGTTCATTTTTACGTAACGTTTTTGGGGTGGCCGGCCAATGGATGACATTATATTAAGTCTATGGCGAGTGGCGAGTGGCGAGTGGCGAGTAGCGACTACTGTCTAGCGAGCTCGCGAGTCGCGACAAAGCAAATATTAACTCAGGTCTCAGACGCCGTGTCTAATTGTCTAATTAGCTATGCAAAGTGTAAAAACTTTCCAAACCCAATATTAAAGTCCAATCTCGTGCAAATCTTTAGAGAGTAAGTAACTTTGTTCAGGTAGCCTTGCTTTAGACCTAAGGGAGTTGACTACTTAGGTACTAGTACTACTCGTAAATGTAAGAAAAAGTTGATAAAATATTTATAAGTTTTTATCTGGTTCTTTAAATAATTTATAAGTTCTTAAAAAGATGTTAAACAACAAAGAAATCTACGTCGCGTCTAAAAAGTAAATTTTAACTAAGTTTGACAAGCAGTAAAGACAAAGGTATGTATGTACATAACGTTACGTTATACGTAGGTACGTCGAACTTTTTGTCATAAATCATAATATTATATTATTATTATCATATTTTAAATGTAATAAAACGTGAAGTGTTTATTAAAAATTTAACTTGTATTAAAAATAGAATCTAATTTTAATAAGCGCCCGTTCGTTCTATTTTAAAATTTGTTAGTCCAGTTTTAACGTGAGAGCCAAAGAGTTATTCTCAGATAAATTCTATTTGGGTCGAATACGTTCTTATTAGTGGAAAATTGAAACAAACAGGAAGTGTAGTGTGCCTGATAAATATTATCGCGACAGTGCAGCGCCGCGACGCGACGCAAGTGGGCGATTCTGACTAACTGTTATGGTCTATTTTCATTTGCTCCCACTTGATTAGGGCAAACGAGATAAATAATACACCAAGTGGAAAAAAAAACAATACAGCGCTTTTTCTTCCTTTCATAAAAGTAGAAAAAATAATGTTGTGCGAACTATTTGTTTTACAAAAAAATATCCCACGTTAATAAAAACTGATACATATAATGCAGATTCATATCTAATCTAATATATATAAATCTCCTGTCACGATGTTTGTCCGCGATGGATTCCTAAACTACTTAACCGATTTTAATGTGGTTTTTTTTAAATGTGTGTTTTTTTCCAATTTGAGAGATAGGATAGCTTAGATCTTTAATTATAGTCGCAATTTTATTTTATTGCAAATTATTTACAACCTGAGACTGACGGCGACCATTGTTTGTGCGACGGGATAGCGATCGACGTTGCCATGGTAACATACACATTTATAGTCACTTCAATAAAATAATATGGCAAATACATACTATATTATGGCAAAGCAACGTTTGCCGGGACAGCTAGTATATTTATATATTGTGACGTAAATATAACCGTTATAACATTAACAACGTGTTATTATTGAGTTTTTTTTAATATAAGTGTTAATTTATTCAATTAGTTACGATTTATGAGTTTACCTACATTTATTTTATTAATAGACAGTTAACCAAGATACTTATTAACTATTTCAACGTTCTTATCAACAGGCCCTGTGGCGCAACGGATAACGCGTCTGACTACGGATCAGAAGATTCCAGGTTCGAATCCTGGCAGGGTCGTTAAATCTTTTTAAGTTTTGTGTGATTTTTAAAATCAAAACTCCATATTTTTTTTAAGAATTTAAATAGAGTTTATAGTAAAATTAATAATTTTTTTATTTTATTTTGTTACAGATAAACCTCCGCTTGATCTTGGTGTCTGGTAAAACGAAGGAGTTTGTGTTCAGCCCGGTAGACTCGGCCGGCGACATAGCAGTTCATGTTTACGACAATTGGCCAGAAGGTAATTACTAATGAGCATAATTAATTTTGTCATTAACATTAATCTTTACTAATATTATAAATGCGAAAGTATCTCTGTCTGTCTGCCTGTCTGTCTCACTTTCACGCCAAAACTACTGAACCGATTGTTATGAAATTTTGTACACAGATAGTCTTAAGTCTGAGAAAGGACATAGGCTACTTTTTAACTGGACAAAGCGGTTGAAAGGGGGTGAAAATACGTAAATTTGTTCAAATTAAGTTAGTTCCAAAAATTCATAACAGATGGCGCTGTGCGACTCCTACATCGCGCTATTGCTTACACAAACGTCTTTCTATAAGAGGTAGTATCATCTTATAATATTAGGTTTTCGATTTTTTCGATTGTTACTATGTACTTTTTACGTTATTAAAAAACTCAGTACTTTACCTATGCAGTAACGTTACCTTAAACCTATCAATGATAAATATTAAATAGTTTATGGCAAAAGTTGTGTGATTGGGGGGCTTTATGCCCGTTTTCACCAACAACCCCTAAAATTAGGGGTCCCTTAAGCCAATATTCCAAGCTTTGTTCTTGATGAATTGACAACCCCGTAACTCTTAGGTAACGTATATCACTACATAGTATAAAACAAAGTCGCTTTTTCTGTCCTCATGTCCCTTTGTTCCCTTTACTTGCGGTTTTCTTTAATAGATAGAGTGATTAAAGAGGAAGGTTTGTGATAAATATGTATATTAATTATGGGAGTTCGCTATTTTATAAGTAAAATATCAGACGGCCATTCTATAACAGATTTATTGTCAAGGTCGTCAATTCATCCCGTAAATTATAAACGCCACCTAATGGTTTGAGTTTTGACGGATGAATCGCAAACAGTTTGTTTTATTTCATATAAACGTCACCTAAGAGTTAGGGGGTTGTCAATTCATCAAGAACAAAACTTGGAATATTGGCTTAGGGGACACCTAAATTTTAGGTGTGGTTGGTGAAAATGGGCATAAATATACTTTAAAATTTGGCATAAATAAAGTTAACTTAATTTTAAAAAATGAAATAAGTTATGTGCACACTGCACAGCTGTTTTTGCGTGTTTTGATTTAAGGGGTAACAGGTTTTTTTTATAAAAGCTATTGACACCAATTTCGTTGACATCGCGCGCTATAAACTGAAGACCACGCGGACGAAGTCGCGGGCAACAGCTAGTAAATTATAATAATAAATGGCAAGGAGCTTTACCTTCGACCTAGTAAAAGCTTTTGCTTTCAAAATAGTCTTTGGACTCAAAAAATGGTATTTAAACGCCATCTAGCGGTGACAGGAACGCTAGAGTTCTCAAAAGCTTATGAAGTAGCTCTGCATTAATTAGTGAATATTATGTCGGCAGGGAATTATTATAACTATGCGATTATTAAGTATGTAGGTACCTACTACCTACATGTCTTTACCTTGCATTGTTAGACAAACTTCCAACGCAAAAGATTCTCAATTCCCATAGCGTTTACTCTTCAACGTTCCAACAGCAATCTTTTATGTGGCGGGCTAATACTTCATAATCGATATCCAGGCATACCTCCGACACGGTAATCGGTGTAGTGATGGGCAAATAATAGATAAGTATAGCGTTTAGAATAGATAGACCGTAGACATTGTGTTCAATCGAGCGTTCAGTCCCTGACCTCGCCAAGGGAACTCCGCTCTTACGCACTACGATTTAGCACAGACTTTGCGATATATCGAAGGTCATGCGATGCTTTAATATTCAGCTCAAAAGAATGAAGTATATCGTGCTAATGGGCCAGGGAATAATTTATGATAGCATTAGTTACGTAATGAGTAATGACTAATGATACATGTATCTCCGATCTCCCCAAGCGATATATCACACGAATAAAATATTAATATTAGTTTCGCATTACGCTTTAAAACTTCTAGAATCTAAAGCTTCGGGAAAATATTTCAATCTGGTATCCTCATGAATCTCCGAAGCGGTAATATTCACTTATTATTGTTTGCGAAATTGGACGTCCAACTGCGGAATAACAAGCCGAATTGAAGCCTGCTGCGCTGCCTGAAATAATATGAATTATTCAAAACAGAACGAAGGTTTAGATATAAAATCCGGTGCCCCCACTGATTTCCGTCGGTTGTTTGGCTGCGAGTTTGAAAAATAGAGTACCAAACACGCTACATAGAGTTTTTATTAAAAACGCGCGCAAACTAACAGAATAACAGCATTCGTGCAAATATTTTTCATATTTTCCGAGTTCGTATGCGGAAGTTTAGTCGAAAAATGTAGCATTTTCGTCGGCGATATACGACGTGACACAGGTGAGCACTCGACGCTGGAGAGTGGAGACACAATGGACCGGCTGCGGGCGGTGGGTCACGGTGACGTATAATGACACATTTCGTTTCGTTTCCTATTCCCACTGAGATAGCGTCAGCGCTGTTTACACTGCGATGCCGGTGAATGCTGCCTTGTTACGTAAATGGTACACTTGAAAAAAGGCCCTGTTAATTTCACTACCTTCGACCTAGTTCAAGAGAATCCAATTCTTTAAAGTAATACTGCTGAATTACTGACTGTCTTAATAAAGTGCACCTGTTTATGTAGTTCACGAGTCTAGTCAATAAGCTTTGAAATGAAAGAGCACTACAAACACTACCTTGTTTATCGAGTCAGTAGCGAGTGCCGGCGAAGCGGCGATGCATATTCAACTGTATCGACAGTATCCCGGCCCACTTGAGCTGCTCGAGCAGGATGCACGAAGACGCGTCTAGCTCATATAAATTAAAAAGACGGATATGGAGCGTACGGGACTGAATACCGTTACGACTTAAAACGGTATGGTTAAGCTTATCAGCTTATGTTATCGTTATCTTACAAGCAATATTATAAAGGCTGCTTGTCCTGGTTGTTAGAATAGAAGGGGCTTTGATTTATATGCTAGCATGCTGTGCCTACCAGTTGCAACTTAGGCTATTTCTTGTTGGAAGGAAAGCTCGATAGTCTGTATAATAAGCATAAATTTAGGACGATCTTCTGGATTAAGAATGTATATTAAAGTTTAAAGGTGGTTCTATGAAACAAAGATACAGAATCTGAAAAGTATGCTTTTGCTGATGGTCCTGACGCCTGAAGAGCTTTAATAAAATTTAAGAACCGTCAAGAGAGAAACAAAAGATAAATAAAGTTTACAGCACCTCCCAGCTAGAATTATAACATCCAGAAACCTGTTAAAAATACAATGGAGTTAATCTAAGTCCGCCTGCATTGATCTACGCTGGCTCCGGCTTCAAAGGCAGCTCACGTCGTCTCGTGAATAGTTTGCCGCTTTTGAGCGGCACAAACGTTTTTAAAATGCACTTACTGAAAGCAATTATGGAAGTTCTGAGGCAGGATCTGCTCGAGAAGTACTCTGTAGTCTGTACGCCGTACGCGTGTGCTGATAGAAAAGATCCTTGATCTACGTTCCTGTTGACTGCCTTTGAAAAGTTGTTGTACTTGTGCAGACAGAATTTACAATGAATACGTAATGTCCTATTTCTATTTCTTTTTATGGGGATTTATCTATTCAATTTGAGCTTTCAATTGGCTAACGAACGTAGCGACGTAGCTGTTAGAAAATAAACTCCCGTGGATAAAACTGAAGGCTAAATAAATACCGGACATATTTAGCTGTGTAAAACTCCTTTTAATGGCTGAAATAATTTTTACCGTGAATTTAAAACGAGATAAAATAACCAATAGAAGATATTTTAATTTACCTACTTTAAAACTATGCAGCTATTGGATAATCTCAAATTTTCAATACTCCACGGAAGCGAGTGGATATTCTAGAAATTCACAAAGGACTTATGATTACGGAGCGGGTGATATTGAAAAGTGATCGTCACGTTTGAGTTGGCGACTCAAAGACCGGACAAAAACTCTCGCTAATGAAGTGCCGTAATTGCGGACCGAGAACTCGCCAAATTAAAAATCGATAGCGTGTACCAGAAGATGATATAATGGAAAAACTGATAGGGTTCCGACTTGTCAAACGGAAAATTATACTGAGAACACAATATGCCAAACCAACGTGCAACGAAACAAAAGAAAATTGAACTTATGTCCCTGACATGAAATAACATAACCGTGTTCAACCCTATCTCTCACTAATTTATTTCTCGTGAGCCTGTTCATACTCAGCATTCTGCAACATGCAAGTTTCCCGTTCACAGGATGTTCTGTTGATGCTCCTTTTGTTCTAACCCCCGTTATGTTTAAACGCATACCTTGTTATATGCGTACCATGTTGCTACACGATTTGATGCTATCTCCACAAAGGTTTCATGCAAGTAAAAAAAGAAATACATAACGGAGCGCGGGTAAAATTAGATATCATTCTTCGCACCAGGGGGCATGTCAAGTTCATGTTAACGGTCGTTTTCCATGTCGTGCTGACATTTCGTTATTCTACCATAATGATCTTTTACATAGCTTGATACTAGACGATGTTACGCAATTTACAAAAAGTAGAAAATGAAAGAGAATTAAGAATATACGAACAGAGTAAAACTAGGGTTAGCAGTCATCCTTGATTTACTCCGGAACTTTTATATGCATTTTGTTATAATATTAAGATAGGCCGTCCTCTGTAAATGTCAAACGATCATTAACTTTAAATTTATCTTTTTTTTTAATGCAATTAGGGGGCAAACGAGCAAACGGGTCACCTGATGGAAAGCAACTTCCGTCGCCCATGGACACTCGCAGCATCAGAAGAGCTGCAGGTGCGTTGCCGGCCTTTTAAGGGGTAATAGGGGAGGGTGGGGAAGGAAATAGGGAAGGGAAAAGGGTAAAGGATTAGGCCTCCGGTAAACTCACTCACTTGGCGAAACACAGCGCAAGCGCTGTTTCACGCCGGTTTTCTGTGAGGACGTGGTATTTCTCCGGTCGAGCCGGCCCATTCGTGCCGAAGCATGGCTCTCCCACGTCTAAAATATTTCGAGATTAAATATTTAAGATTAAAGATTAAATATTTATTAAATTATCTTCGGAGCGCGGACACTGATGAAACAAATATTGCTGAATTACTTGTTCCAGCTACAACAAATAATATAATTAATGTTAGCTGACCAATTTCTGCTATGATAAAATAAAACAAAAGGCTATTCATGTTAACTATTCTACGAAAAATAAATACTAAAACTGTTACATTTTTGTATAAAATATTATAATAAAAATATATTGAATTACAGATAGGTTTGCTGAAATCGATCGTTATTTTTTTAGTGCGTTGTAGATAAAAGCTTTTGCATTTATGGATTTCGTTGGGGACTAGGGTCTCGGTATAACAGAGATATTAATGGGGATTATAGACAGAATAAGATGTGTTATTCATCTTTATTACAAATTAAAAAATAATAATAACCTGATATAAAAGAGTATTCAGACTAATATTTCGTCTAAATCCATAAGAATGGGACTAAATTAAATATGGCCTTAAGATTCTTAAGGCCATCAATTTTTGCCACCATTAAATTGCAAAGCTTTCTATATAGTAGGAGATCCGGCCATAGAATGACCTTCACCCATCGTATTACGGGATGAAAATGATTTTTTTATAAAATTAAACATGTTAAAAAAAATATTTACAGGAGGTTGTCTGAAAAATTTGGTGCAAAGTGTAATTAATTAATAATTAAAAAATGTTTTTTTTTTTAAACATTACATTCATTCCCTTACGCAAAAAAACTGTATACTAATCGAAAGTATGTAGCTCATAGAATATGCAAACGCTGGGTTGACTTTTTTTTTCCGGTGCAATTATCAGGTAGGCAGCTATATACAGGTAAATCGATACTAGTAATTTTCAACGATCCACTTACGCGATAAACCTTATATCAAAATAAAGATAATTTTATTATGAATATAATGACATAAGGTTGAATGAATGTAATGTTTAAAAAAAACATTTTTTAATTATTAATTAATTACACTTTGCACCAAATTTTTCAGACAACCTCCTGTAAATAATTTTTTTAACATATTTAATTTTATAAAAAAATCATTTTCATCCCGTAATACGATGGGTGAAGGTCATTCTATGGCCGGATCTTAGACTAATAGCTGTCCCGATCGCCGACCTTGGGAAATAAGAGACTCATATAACTATAAGTTGAAAACTGGGTAAAGCCGCATAATACTAATATGTATTGCAAAAATGTTGACCATTATTATTTGCTGTAAAAACCGCAATCATATTCAAACTGATAGCGTCTGATCGCACAATTATCCACAAATGAGAATCGGGCGTCATAATATGGTGTAGTTAAAGAGTTTCCCTCCCAGCCTATAATTAAAGTTATTACCGGGTACGAGTATCATGGCTTGTTAAAACTTCCAAGTGTTTGCCCGGCGCCGGCCCCGCTTCTATACTTATTTTGTACTTATTCTGTAAATTACGTTACTGAAACTGAAGTTAAATCGTTACTAAGGGCATATAGTAAATGCTAAGGGTATGATTTTATTTTGATTTTGCAGTGTAACTAGAGGAAGATCCTCCCAAAGAACCTAATCTACAGATTTTATTTAGATACGGTTACTGTTGATGAAAGACATTCGTAGGTTCTTAAGCCAGTGTTTTCCAAACTTGTCGGGACCGCGACCCATCTACAAGAAAGTTTAAAGTTCGCGGCCCACCTTGTGTCATGAAGACAAAAAATCGGCCAAGTGCGAGTTGGACTCGCGCACGAAGGGTGCCGTACCGGTATTGAGCGAAAGTAAACAAAAAATTGTGTTTTTGTATGGGAGCCCCCCTTAAATATTTACTTTATTTTAATTTTATTAATAATTATTAAAGTACAAATATATTTAAGGATTTTCTGAAAATTTCGAGTGCCTAGCTGCTACTATTATTGATTACGAGCAAAAAAGGCCAAAAAAATCACGTTCTTTGTATGAGAGCCCCCCTTAAATATTAACTTTATTTTATTTTTAGTATTTGTTGTTTTATCGGCAACAGATATACACAATCTGTGAAAATTTCAGAAGTCTAGCTATAGCGGTTCTTGAGATACAGCCTGGAGACAGACAGACAGACGGACAGACAGACGGACAAACATCAAAGTCTCAGTAATAGGGTCCCGTTTTTACCCTTTGGGTACGGAACCCTAAAAAGCAGCGGTGTGTTGATGCCGCAGCATTTACCCGTTAATTCTTATCGTAGTTCACTACCATATTATCATCATCGTCAGCCTACTGACGTTCACTGCTGGACTTGGGCCCTTTTCTAACGCTCGTCACCACACCCATTTCAATTAAGAAACGTACATAAGTACGACAATCGTCCTATAGTTTCAGGGCCCACCCAAAATCTACCCGCGACCCACCAGTGGGTCGCGACCCACACTTTGGGAAATACTGTCTTAAGCACTTAAGCAGTGGCGTAACTGTAACATCCGGAGCCCGTTGTTTGTTTGAACACGTTATTATCTCAGGAACTACTGGTCCGATTTGAAAAAATCTTTCAGTGTTAGGATAGCCCATTTATCGAGGAAGGTTATAATAGGCTATATTTTATCACGCTAATACTAATAGGAGCGAAGAAATAGAGGAAAGTGTGGAAAAATGGGAGAAATTATTTGAAAGGGCTTATTTGAACGCGCTAATCTCAGGAACTACTGGTCCGATTTGAAAAATTATTTCAGTGTTACGAGGGCGCGTTTTTAAGTTCGCGGAATGGGGGATATGGAGTGAAAATAAAAAACCCAAATTATTTTTCCTTTTCAATATAGTTCTCTGCAAGACGGATACATTACTCAGATCATTCAATCAAATTATTTATACCTTCATAAAAAATGTTTTGTCCAAACCCTGAAAATACGCCGAAACTGCCTCATTAACTTCATGATCAGTGGATTTTTTTTACCCCGCAGCTCTTTTTTTATTTCTGGGAACAAATAATAATCACTGGGGGGCAGGTCTGGACTGTAGGGGGGTGATTTAAAATATCGAAGCCCACCTTATGCAGGGCAGCCAACGCAACGCGGCTCTTGTGGACGGGCGCGTTTTCGTGCAAAAGCAGCACACCTTTCGTCAATTTTACCCGTCTTTTCTCTTTAACGGATTCTTTTAGTCGCGCTAATATTGATGCGTAGTATTCTCCGGTTATAGAAACACCTTTGCCTTTGTAATCAATTAATAATATTTCTTCTGAATCCCAAAAGACCGTTGCCATGAGTTTCCCAGCTTCTAAGCGTCTTCAAGGGACTCTCTTCCTTGTTTAAATAAACTATGCCACTTGTAAACTATGGTTTTTCATAGACAAGAGTCGCCGTAAACCGATGACATCTCATTCATTATGGTCGCAACTGATTTTCTTTGCTTGGAAAGGAACTTTCTAACGGCACGAAATTCGATTTTTTTTCATATTTCACTTTTATCTCCCGATTATGTTGCTTGATTGACGATAAGTCATCGACTAATTACCGAATAATAATGAAACCTCGTATTTATACTAATAATGAGTCCCTTAACCCTTACGGGTCTAATGAGCCTTATCGCCCCCCTCCAACCCTCTCATTCCGCGAACTTAAAAACGCGCCCTCGTAGATAGCCCATTTATCGAGGAAGGCTATATGCTATATTTTATTACGCTAAGACTAATAGGAGCGAAATAAATAGAGGAAAACGTGGAAAAACGGGAAAATATTTGAAAGGGCTTATCTTACGAACTAATGGAACAATTTTTCTGTTATTTGGCTCAAATAAGAAGTAGACCACGTGAAGGATCATAGGCTATTTTTGTAGACTAATTTGTCTTTGAAATATGTAATTTAGGCGGGCGAAGCCGCGCGGATCATCTAGTAAATTAATATAAATCCTTGAATTATAATAAACTTTAGAATTCTTTATTTAAATCAATGCTTAACATTTTTGGCTCCCGTGGGCCGGATCGTCATTGAAGGTCGAAGACGCGGACACAGCAGCTATATTTTAAAACAGCCTTAACTACAGGGTCTAGACTCTGGAGACTCAAGTTTTACAAAAGAATTCCTTTTACAAAGAGAGCTTTTGAGACTATAATGAGCGCTAGCAAAGGATTTTTTAGGATTCTATCACATTCACTGGAGAGGTCAAAACGACTTCAAATGTTTTCTAGCTTAAGCTTTAGGGTTCCGTGCCTACCTACCCAAAGGTTAAAAAGAAAAAACCTATTGCAAAGACGCATCTGTTTGTCCGTCCGTGTATGTGTGACACCAGGAATCAGGATGTATCTTAAAAACTGCTACAGCTAAACAGTTCAAATTAAAAAAATGTGTCTCAATAGAGACACATTTTGTACTTACTCGTAGTATAGCCGCGGCAACAGCCGCTATACTAACTACAAAAAGTAATACAAACAAAACAAATTACGGTATACATTGAATCAATAGTTTGGACTTTTGACTCGCACTTGGCCGGTTTTTATTATAAACTCGTACTCGCTCAGTAAACCGAATGTACCGCAAACACGATAACTCAGCTTAATTAAAGAGCGTTAGGTTGCTAATGAAAGGGCAACCGAACACTGGTAGAAACAAGTGTAACCAGCAACCGTTGTAAAGTGCAATTTTAACTGCAATATTACTGGTATCGTTAGTCTTTTGATGTTTCTCTTTGACCACGTATTTTTTGTTCCATTTTTGAATATTTTTGATATTGCGATAGCTCTATATATCTCCGATATTTCTAATATTTCGTTTTTTAGTCCCATATTTCGCGTATATGGGTAAGGCCGAGAATTTTTACACTTAGTAACATAGAGTAACATAGAAACTTCTATGTTACAGTAACGTAAAAGTAACGCGAAAGTAACGAGTAAAGTATGTAAGGCCGATTTTATAGTGCACGTTTTATGTAAAACTTTATGCCTTATACGGGGTGTAAGGGACAGCGTCCCGCAAACAACAAATGAACGTTACCGGTAACATAGAAGTAACATAAAAGCGAGATTTTTTAGGCTCTAATTGACCATTAATCGATAATTTGAGCTCAATTTGGACCAAAAACACACGCCACGCATTGCTTTTCCGCTTATTCATATTTCTATTCAAAACAGGTGTAATAAAAACTGTTATTTGCCTTTGAAATCGTCTAAATTCATTAAAAAAAACTCCGACCAAACACATGCGTGCACTTTTGCTTGACTCTACAGACAACAAACAAGCGTCTTTTTTAAATTTTATTATTCGCATAGATACTTAGTATTGCCAGTGTCAATACAAAATAGTGCCACAAAAGATTAAAATTGTTTAGAGGTGAAATTACGGTAACATACAAAATAGTAAAATAGAAGCGAAAATACGGGGACAAACATTAAAGTCATGAAATCTGCTTATTTAAAAAGATCAACCACTACGATTAAATTGCTAAGTATCTGAGTATTTAAGTCAGTTCTTGAGAATTTGTCTTTCCATCAATGATATAATAAATAATAACTCAGTAGAATATCATTGCTTTCCATGGAAAAAAATAAAACATTTTAGTTCCAAGTTCCAAGTATATGGATACATGAAAAAGACAGCGAGTTTTATGCAATATTTGGGGTAACGGACGAATTTAACTCACTGTAGTTATTAAACCATAAAGAGTATTTTAACTTTGAAATGAAATTGTATGATTTAGATCCCTACAAAATACAATAAAAGTTATTGAATTAAAAATTACTGGTTAGTTTTTTTATAATATGCAGACAAAAATTGGGACACTTTTTACTTTCGCAAAGTGTAAAAATTCTCGGCCTTACCCATACAATATTATATCGTATCGTATCGATACAAAACTCTGTAGTTTTATTATAAATTTTAATTTTTATCACAAAGCAACTATAGTTTATACATTCGTCCTTTATCAAATAAAATATAATACTTATATGTCATAATCCGTTAAGTACGTGATTTCCAAATTTTAACTATTTAAAGATAGAGAAAGAAAACCAAATTCCGTTGTCTAAAACTAGGTCAAACACGGATAATTTTAGAAAATTGTTCGGAAGGACAGGAAAAATAATGTTTCGCAGACAGGTCACGGTTCGCTTTGAAAAATGTTGTGCTCCGTTTTTAATAAGAAATTATGTTGAAAATTTATTAAATATTCTGTCTAAGGTATTTAATCCTTCAGTTCTTTTACACCCTTTCTTATACGCTCATTATCGTTATTTACAAAACAAATTATAAATACGCATTGAAGGTGAACCTTAAACATAATATAACGATATGTATTTTATTACAATTTTATTTTATGTATAAAAGGTAGAACATTGAACTTAAATAATATTATAATTGTGGACTGACATAAAATTCGATACAAACCCTCGTTCAGCGCCATCTGTATTGCGCAATTGCAAACTGTTTTTTCCATGGACGCTGTATCTGTGTGTGTTTGGAGTAATTGTGTGTGTGACACTCGTCTCGTTGGTTCGTTCCGATAGCAGTCGACACTTACACACTGATAGGCGTACGCCTCCATAGCTCAGGGGTTAGAGCACTGGTCTTGTAAACCAGGGGTCGAGAGTTCAAATCTCTCTGGGGGCATTGATCGTAACAATTGCTTTTTGTCGTATATTATTACTAGTTGATGAAGTTTTAAATTGTTTCAACATAATCTGGAAGTTGACAAATTCAAGAAAGCAATAACAGTTCCTTTTCGTTCGTTTACTTATCATAAAAATGTATCCTACGTAAAATTGCGCAATAAAAAGCACTTTTAATAATAATTATTTGTATAAAACTATGCGTTACTTAAATTTATTGAAACGTTTAATTACTTCCACAAACGTAGAAAATAAATAGGTACAGAGAAAAATATAACAGCAGAGATAATCCTTTTTCAAACGAAATAAAAATATAATATATTACATAAATTAATAATTTTTTTAACCTACTCGTTATTATTATCATCACCATAGCCGTTTGTGCATGTCGTAGGATTATTTGATAAATCTAATTATCGCGAAATTCCTAGGGACATCGCGAAAACACGGATAATTAGACGACTCGTGTTTTCGCGAAAACACTACGTTTTGTCAGTAAGTTTGAAAAATGTAATCACCATTGTCTAATTGTCCGTGTTTTCGCGAAGTCCCTAGAATCATCCTACGACATGCACAAAAAGCTTGACATTATATTTTTTAGTCAACTACCTTTTAAATTTTAATTCACTTTTGTACCGTTACATTCCAGCGGACTGGGCGACGGAGCTGGTGTCCCGCGCGGAGATCCTGCGGCTGATCTACCAGGGGCGGTTCCTGCACAGCTCGGTGACGCTCGGCGCGCTCGGCCTTCCGCTCGGCCGCACCACCGTCATGCACCTCGTGCCGCGCGAGCACCTGCCCGAGCCCAACTCGCACGGTAATCCGCCACTGACTAATGACGACCTATATATCAGTGTTTCCCAACCTGTGGTCCGCGCAGCCCTCGTCCGCGAATATACGTATGGGTTCGTACAGGCTTCAAGCCTGTGCCATGTCGTCTCTGGACCATACATTATGCCATAAAACTGTACCTGATTTCCTAGGGGTCCGTGGCGGAAAAAGGTTGGGAAATATGAGTGACTATAAACCACTGACCTCCATTATACAAGTGCGCTGGACTGATTTTTGTGTGAATCAGCGCCCCCAATGCGGGGGAAGAGAACTAAATCTGACGTAACTTGCAAATGGACGCTTAATCGCTATTGGTTGTAGACACTAATATTAGTTCCAACTACTGCCACTACTGCTATCAGCGCCAATATGGCGACTTTAAAGTAGCCCGCAAACATCAAACACGTCAAACATCAAACGCGTCAAACACGTATTATAATCCAAATTTTCTTCAAACACGTCAAACACGTAGTTTGTACGTGTTTGACGTGTTTGATGTTTGATCGTTTGCGGGATACTTTATTTCTACGTCAGATTTAGTTCTCTTCCCCCGCATTGGGGGAGCTGATTCCGCTTCAAATAGGCACAAAAATAGCTGTCATTTCAATTTTCAAAGGGTATCATAAGTCCAGCGTATTTGTATAATGGAGGTCAGTGCTATAGACACACTATTATCTGTCTCTCTGAAATGTCTCCGTCCTCTTTGCATTCTGATTATCTCATCTCTAGTATACTTAATACTTACCTATGCAAGATACGAGTAAAGTCAGCTTGTTCACAAAACGTGACTGTTTAACTATAAACAGTCAAGTTTTTTAGAAAGTAAACTTTCTTGTGCTAGAACAATAAACGAACCATTTAAAGTGCGAAACAGAGATATTTGTAGCGACCACGCACTCGGAGCCTCATTGAATTTCCTCCTTTTTTTATTCAGAGAATCAAATAAGAGCATGCGACATTACTGTGTAATGAGTAATGACTATAATGTGTATTATTCTTTGAGTAAATAATATTAAGTAATAACTAATAACTTTTACACTTTACTATTATTAGAGTCCACCTGTTACAGAAAAAATATTACAATAATATTTACTACTACCCAATATTACGAAATCCATGTTGGCTACGTTTTTTTTTTTTTAAATAGGTATTTCATTTTATATTTGAACCTTAAAATATATATTATTAATCCTATAAATATTTCAGAAGTACGGTGGATGTAGCCTTTCCCTTCCTGATTCCTATTTCCCTCAATATTCCTGAAATTCC
The DNA here is from genome assembly GCA_937595015.1 of Polyommatus icarus. Lineage (NCBI taxonomy): Eukaryota > Metazoa > Arthropoda > Insecta > Lepidoptera > Lycaenidae > Polyommatus > Polyommatus icarus. The sequence goes on along the minus strand of OW569323.1, from coordinate 17,753,390 downwards.
TTCAGTAAGTAATTTTTACTTTGAACATAGACTAAGGAACATTTTCTATGCTTTGAAGTATAAAAATCAATTGCAACACTATCTGTTGGGAAAATAATGTTTCATGTCAATCTCATGGTTCACATATTTTATTAACCTTTTTAAATATACTTTGAATGGCTCTTTTTTTTTTGGCCACAATAAAAAATATCAGCTAAGTATAGGAATCAGAAACCAAAACCTAACAGATTACAAAAAAAAATAGTATAATAGAATACTTATTTTCGTTTTCAAAGAATTACTGGTAAAGTTTTTTGTTTTATGTTTTCAGATCAACGACAGAAAAGTAAAGGCGGCTCGAGCAGTTGTTGTTCGGCGTCGTGCTGCATATTGTAATGGGTGCGAGCGGGAGGGCCGAGGTGCGAGAGAGACGGGTTGTACGCAGGACTCATGTGTTCAGTGCTAAAGTCAGGATTCCATTCGCCCTTATTATGTAGTTAAAAACTTGTGATGTTTTTTAAAGACTCGCTTCTAGGAAAATGGCGACACGTAGCTCACGTTCGTTTCGTTTTAATTTCTCGATTCGCTAGCACGTTCATTTTCGACGCTACTCTATTTATGCACAAGTTAAAAAATTAACGAAATTTATCAACGCACATCTCGAAGCGACTCTTGAAAATATCGCAAGCCGATGTCGCTGCGACTCGCTGTGGTTATAAATCGAGGGTAGCTTTTAAGCGAATTGTATATCTCACCGCATAATATAGATCATCATAGTTTACCGTTCGGATGGAAATTGGTATGAAAATCGAGCGTCGAGATGGTTCGGATCTGTGACCATAAGGGCTCTATTCCACCGCGGCGCACGGAGAGGCTACGCACGTGCGTCAAGCTTCGCTTTGTAAGAAAATATATGTGACTGTGTCCACTGCAACCCACGGACACGCTACGCTAATTGACTCAAGTCAAATAAATAAATCCGTGCACGTCCACGCGTGTGCGTGGCCGTGCACAGCGTGCGCCGCGGTGAAACGGAGCCTTAAGAGTGTATAATATTATGGAGGCTCGTGACGTCATCCCTGCAATAAATACAAAGTTTTAGTATTATGTCAAGGCCATTATGAATTTATATAAAGTTAACGGAGATATTTATAAAAAATTAAAATGACAAATTATTTAGTGAAAAACCGGTACGGAGTATAAATTATTCTCGTTTGCGATGTAAATAGTGTACTCGTATATTCGTTAAGTGAACGTAACGGCTATATATTTCTTTTGTGATAGGTTTACGCGGCGGTTTGGCAAAAAAGTGTAGAATGTTAGAGTCCAGATGCAACGGGGCCCGCATAGATGGCGCCACATTCTGCTATTTTCTGTCGAGCTGCTCTAGAATTGTTTTTATATTTTACGGCGCTAGGTGTAGTTCTGTCGGCTCCCGCGGCGGCGGTGCTGTTCGCGAACCGGGTACATGTAAGGAACCTCCTCAGTCCCCACCCCGACTGTCATACATGAAACAAGCATTCGCCTCTAATACATTTCCTAGCTGTATCTATCATCCGATTTGTTGAAAAATAATGAAATTGTATGCTGGTATTAGTGATTTTTTCCAATTTTCGCTACTTTATAAATTACTAATCTTTATTTTTATCACCGATGCTCGAATTTTGTATATGACAGTCCACTATGTTAATTTTGCATATTGTTTTCGGTCTTTATTATATTTCTTTATTTATTGTTGTCCTTTACAGGTTTTATAATGCCTCCTAGCGTTACCACCTCCCAAAATGCTTTGTAAATAATGGACGGAGCTTTTTATATTATTTTTATTTACATCACATGTACTGGCCATTTATTTACCGAGTTTTTGCTTAGTTGTTTAAGAACGTTAATCGGTTTAAGTTTGAGCTATCGACTAAATTTATTCGGCTTAGCCCCTACTTTTTGTTAAATTTTCGAGTTCGTAGCTGTCCACGATCTGAGTTTTGTGATATAGTACAAATACAAATGCATACTTGTCAGAGAATTATTCTCAGCAGTATTATAAGACTAAAGTAGCCGACGTGTTCATATGTTTTAGGTTGGCGCCTAAAAATTGACTAAAATATATTCTATTTTTATCCTTAGTTTAAAATTTAAAATAGGTTTCTACCTATGAGATATAAATTAAAAAAGAAAACACTGCATGAAGTAACCCATAACGATTTTGGCACGTGCAATAAATAAATTTATAAAAAGGAGCGCCAATAGGTTTTTATCGAATGAAAACTGTTGCTACACCGGTTCCGAACGTGTTACCAATCTTGCCAACTTGTATTACGATTCGAAAGGAAATCCGTTCATAGCGAGTAGGTGTAGCAACGTTTTACAAAATCTCCAACAGATGTATGAATGAGTTTTTTATTATTTTGGTTACTGTTTAGTTGCTGTAATCTGTATGTATGTATTTTGTTAAGTTGTGTAAAATACCTAGTTATAATTAAAATTTAATTTCAAACTGATTTTGCATGTTTTATTTTTTTTAGCTACCGTTTCTCGTCCTTGTATATAGATGTAGCTTCTCCTGTTTTATATATACCCGCTTTGCTGACTTCTCGATCCTAAATGTATAGACGGATTTTAACGTAGGCGAATTCGAAGTTAAAGTGATATTGTAGGCCAGATAGTCGATGTCTTCATTGTATTTGAAATATTTTCATAGACTAGGACTTACACGTAATCGATCTATAATAAGTGACTATAGTTACTGTAATAACACTGTTATATTAAACTGGTAGAAGAGTACGCAAGAAGTATTTGCGCACGAGATACTTATATTTTGAGACATATCTCTTTATTGTGTTACTTTAACAGAGCGATCTATTCATTTACATCTTACCTTTACGATCCTTCGTTTGTGTGCAATTCTTAATAATAATAATGTAAGGCAAGGGCTTGGGCCGCGAACGAAATGTAAATATTGATATTCTTTTTTTAGGTAATTCTAGTGTCCTAATCATAGCTTGAGTATCTTAACTCCGTTGTATGTGGGTGAATGTGCTGTTTCATTGTGCATCATAAAGAAATTCCATACTTCCGTTTCTTCATATTATGCTTTTCAGATATACTATGTTACAATATTAATTGTTTTCTTCTTCAAGACCAATCTTGACTTTGGTAACACCTACAGCTACAATATTATTCTTTTTTAATTTCTAAGTTATGGTAGCAAATAAAAGTATTTTCTCAAAGCTTAGTTAACGTAAGTACAAGTTTATTTATTTATCGTCGACGAAGACACATACAACGGCGGGTTCTGTAAAACAAATAGGTGTCGCTGTATAACAGGTGTTTACTACGTACATAATTATATAATTGTTAATATTAAATCAATTATAATAATGTTGATTATTTGAGTTTGGTCGGTAACAAAATTGGTCAGACGGTGTGGTGTGCGGAGCCGCTGTAGATAGATATGTTTTGTAATTATTGACAGAATAGGTTGTATATTGTTTGAGCGATTGAGTTTCGATGGGGTCAAATAAAATTTTAAGAATGAAAACGTCTTTTATTGCAATGTATCAAACTAGGGCGACCAAATAATGAATGTATTTAATCTGTGTATTATTATTTCATCTTCTTTTTTGTTTAATTTTTGTATTTAATAACTGTTACTTTAAATATGTAGAAGATTCTATAAAGTTGTCATGCCTATTGAACAAATATATAGTATGTATTTAATAACAAACATATAGTAAGTATGTATTTAACACGTGTGACACCCTAATGTATTTTTTTTTTTTTAAGAGTGACTTGTGAATTATTACTTAGTTATTACTATTCTCAAGCTGTGTGTAGGAAAAACTGCCAATTAATATGAGCACAAACAATTATTATTCTGCCGGGCTAGCACGGCCACCCCTAGAAATGCGAAAATATGGACAAACTGTGGACATAAACTTAGGGCGCCGTTCCGATCTTTACCGCGGCTAATCGGGACCGACAAAAATTCAATTTAAATGCCACTTTATGACAGACTATAGTCTATGTCATAATGTAGGATATTATTTTAATTTTTAGGACTATAGTCTGTCATAAAGTGGGATTTTAATTGAATTTTTCGGAACGAAAAAAGAACGGAACGGCACAGGTTAAGTTTATCTCCACAGTTTGTCCATACTTTCGTATTTCTATTGGTCCGTATGCTAGCCCGGCTGGTAATGTAGTGTAGTGTGATGGCGCGCGCCATGCAGATTGTATGTAAGCCGCAGACTCGATCACACAAAAAGTGTGACGTGTGCGATCTCCCTACTGTTATACAAAATACTAGTATGACTAATTCTGCTTACAGGGTCTACTTATACTATATATAAAAGAAATTACAATACGATAAATAACAAAATACATACTTTATTGTTCACTCTGGATACATAAAGTACCAATTAATAATAAACAGTGATTTGTCAAGTTCTAGTTCCGCTACGCTGAGCTTTTTCAGTTGTTTCTCAATGCCCTGTAGTAGCGCCATTTCAGGAGGAGTTAGAGTTTCTAGCACCTGAAAACAACGCAAACAACAAAATTAAATGGTTTACTTATAGTTTTGCTCATAAAAAATATTATGAAGAGTAATTTCTTATATTAATAAAAATATTACACTGTCTACAGTGGACTTTCTAGATATTATCTTGAAAATATATTTTCACTATTGCTATAGTGCATAGATAGTTGAATAAGCCACTATGTATAATAATATAAATGTATAATAAATATTGTACACATATGACATAGGTTGGTTTAAAAGACGAAGTGCTCAATTTTCATGGTCTTTTTGAAAATATATTAAGACCATTGCCGAACACTATTAGCGGGAACATCGCGCAGTATAATATATTTTAATTGTTAATATTATAAGTCAGGAACAGACTCTTACATTTAAAATAGCTGTGGGAATGTGTTTGATTTGAGCACTTCGATTGCGCGAATCACGATTGTGGCGCTAGTCGGTCCACTGCATAGCCATAATAATTCTTATCCTCCTTCCTTTTATTGATTTATTCATATTTGTGTGCATTATTACTACGGTGTGTATTTATTATTATCGTCACTAAGCCACTAGACAACTAATTTTATTGTGCAATATCACGTATTGCGTGATATTATTGACGCGCGGCTTCAATCTAATTGTCAAATAAACTGTTAAATAAAATTGAAGCATGATAATATTGAGAATGCGGCCGGCTTAGTTACTCTTTTGTTTTCCGGAAATACATATAAAATATGATACTCACATCGTCGATATTCTGCTGCGGCTCCCCGCGCACCTGCATGCCGTGCACGATGGAGCGCACTCGCCGCTGCTTGTCGAGCAGGCGCGCGTGCGACCGCCGCAGCTGGCCCGCCGACCGCGACGTGTTGTGAAGCGCCTTTAGACACATGTCGCGCGCCACGTGCGCCACCTGTGGAAAAAAAATGTATTCCAATTTTAAATATTGTTTTAGAATTTAGTGTGTACATACTAACATTTTTGCAAACTTGCACATTGGGAATAGGACAAACAATATCCTCTGTCCATTATCGGGGCTCCGAAAATTTCGGTACCAATAAATTGGGTGGTTTGAACTTAACGAGGTAGAGTATGTATGTAGATACCTATATAAATAAATTCTAAATGGAAATAAATAAATTCAATTATATTCTAAATATAAATAGCATCTTTCTAATCTGTGCACTTCAATTTGCAGATGCTAATCTTGTTGTATATAAGCATGGCGTACATATTTATTCTTTTCAGTTACATACACGGCAATAAAGAGGTTTTTAAACCTCAAAAAATATACTCACCTCATTTAACTTGACGTGATATAAATATATCGCTTTGGCCATGCCTCCCGCCGACGCCGCTTTCCGCATCGGCTGGATGCTGATGAAATGTTGCTCGAGTAACTTGTATGTCAACTCCTTACACTCCTTGTTCGGCAACATCGCATGTTTCTGTATGTCCTCCTCCTCAACGTATTTCCTTGTGAGAATCAACCTAAAAATGATAGTCGTGTAAATCAAATATTTATAAGAGTTGAAACTCAATCTGACACTAAAATTATGCAGTTGCTACCCCGGGATGTTTTAATAAAATCTTTTAACACCTAAGTTCTTATAATCAAATATATTATGTAGGATAGGCACAATGATAACAAAATTATAGAATAGAAAACAGAAGTGCACAAAGTAAATTTCAATATGAGCTCAATATCCTGCTATAATTGCTAACCAATAGGAGATATTTGAGTTTGTTAATACCATTAAAGTGGTGGGAAACCTACCATTAGCTTCATTTTAAAAACGTTCTTATCTACTCAAGTATTTCGCTGTTGGTCTCCGGTCTCCCTAATGGTCGATTTACACGGGTGACTAACGCGTCAATTTTAGTCACCCGGCAAGTCACCAGTCGAATCGCCTGTCCAAGTCGAATCGCCATCCCATTTTCAAAAATCGCCTGTGACTAGTTCATTCTGCGTGAAAATGTCGCGTCTGCGCTCGCTACAGTAGTATTCGCACCAAACGATCGCTAGCGACTGAGCGTTTACACGGTCGATTTTAGTCACCAGCCGCATGCGGCCAGTGGCCGCACGACTTTGGGGCTTGCGACTTTAGCCGCATGCGGCGTAGTGGAATTGCCATTTACACGGTCGATTTTCGCCGTGCGGCGTAAATTGTGCGGCTTTAGTCTCCCGTGTAAATCGGCCATAGCGAAATAATAAAGAAATATATTACCGGAATATCCTAGCGGCGTTAGATCCGAGGCGTTCTGTGACGAGATGGTCTAGCAGCGCCCGCAGCAGCGCGGCGGCGGCGGCGCGTCCCCGCACGCTCACCCGCCCGCCCCCCGCCTCACCCGCACGCACCACAAACCCCGCGCCATTCTCCTCTGTAACATGGAGAATTTGGTCAGAGATTGGAGGTTGGCCCTAATGTGCCAATGAATCCATTTCTTTATTGGTACTATCAAAAAGGCAGATGACGTGTTTGATTGCGTTATCGTCTATGTGTATCGCGCATTGTATCAGCCACTCAATACACGTATCGCGTAGAAAAAACTACTAAAAAAATAATTAAATAGTAAACCTTTTTATGGTATCCATATAAAATTAAGTTATTTAATTAAAAATAATTATGCATTTGTTTTCTCTCTCCTGAAAAGTTGCTATTTTTGTAATACGCGGTGTTAGAACTTTAAGGGCGTTATGTCAAACTCAACCAACAGATCAAGATTTAAATTGGGTTGACATAATCCCACCAAATAATTTAGGTCCTCACTCCCCCATCTGCCTGTGAATATATTTCTTTATTATTACATAGCGGTTTAAAGGCACAGAGTACAGACAACAATACCTATAACTTTAAGATACTGGTCAAGGTACTGCTGCAGCAGCGGTCTGTCGGGCACCGTCCGCGCCCGGTCCCGCAGGTCCACCACCGGCGTGGGGGTCGACTCGGGCGCCCACGGGGACGACGACAGGTACATCTGTTCCAACAGCAACCGCATCACCTCGCCCGCTGGAAAGTACACATGAACCTTAACGTAAAAGCGCCATCTATTGGTGAGCGGCGAAACTTTGTATGTGGTGCAAACTGCAAAGAGGAGATACCCAAATAATGCAAAGGTATTGTAATTTGTAAATCACACCTAAATCCTAGGAGTAGAAAGTATAGTTCTCCAAAATTGTAACTTCTATTTTTAAAATATTATGTTGTAATTGCTTTTTAATTTATAATAAAATATGTAATGTTAGCAATGTTCAACTTACCATTTTCATCTATTCTTCTTGTAATTGCTTTTATCATGATGTCATCTCGAAAATCCAAGTCAAACCTATCAAAGTTCACTCTCCAGTATATATCTGTAAAAAATGTTTATTTAGATATAGCATTGTAAAGCCACAGGTCACTTTAAAACCTTCCCTGGACTTCTAAGAATATTTTAAGACTAAAATCAGCCCAATCCATTCAGCCGTTTTCGAGTTTTAGCGCGACTAACACATTTTAATATCCATTTTAATATATAAGAGATAAGAGAAACTTTAGAAGCTTACCAAGGACTGTTAAAATTGAATACATATTATATAAAAGAAAGAATATGCATTATATTTATTAGTGAAACTTGGTCCAAACCTAGTTTTTGAAATATTGTAACTGGACTGATCTTATAATATTAATATCTCTCTATTACATACTCACTATCCTTTGACTCTGCTAAGTTGTTCATGGCTTGTATAAGGTCTCTAACATCTATATCTGGTACAATTGTGGCTACGGGTACTAATGTTGGGATGTCACTGCCCTCCTTTAATTCCGCTACTGGAGCCTGCTGTATGTACGCTGCAGTAGCAAGACTAATAAATGTGTCCTTAAGTTTAACTAATGATATATTTTTCTCCTAAAATAAAATAAAAAATGCTTATGAAAAACCAAAACACTTCACTATAATAAAATTGTGACTTCAGCAATCTCTAATCAGCCTTTACTTTTGAAATTTTTTGTGGTACAAAATAAATAGTGTAAGATGTTATATATTGTGACTAGCTGTGCCCCACTGTGTCACCCGCGGTTTAAGTGATATAATTATAGTAAAAGACTATGAAAAGTGCCAATAATAGAGTCAAAACAGGATGATATGTGGTTCTATAATAGTTTATGGTAGTGATGATGATTAGGCGCAGATTACTTAGTTATTATCCTTGTGCTTGTGCACGCTGTGGTTTAATTATCACATGATTGTTGGTTCTTTTGGTTATATTAATATTAACTATAACTTACTTTGTCTTCTTTGTATTTGTTTGCTATGGTAACTAACAGCACTGTTGCTGTGCATGAGGCTTGCTGCAGTAACTCCTCAACAATAATTTCTGCATCACTGCCATATTTGCCTTTGATTTGTAGAAGATATCTACAACATGTAAATTGTAAAAATAATGCAAGTGCGCTCAACTGACAGATAAAGAAAGAAGTAGAAAATAACTCAAAAAACTTTTATCTGATTTGTTCAACACACTTTTCTCAGGAATATTTTATCGTCTGGTAATAATTATGAAATAAACAATTATATAATTACCTAGGATATCTGATTAGAAGCATAACATTGTCTGGCAGTAATTTGTAATTTACACCACGGTCTGACACTTCAAATGTTGCGAAGTCAAATTTCAAAAGCGACCTTAAGCTTTCTATAACCTAGAAATGTAAAGTTTTAAAATGTTTATAAACAATTCTTCTAGTATGTTGTGACTAGGGAATGCAATCCCGCAAGAGAATTTCAATCCCGGTATTTGCGGGATTGAACCATCACAATCTCGCTGGATCCCAGTATTTGCGGGATCCCGCTGGGTGGATTTAAACTTTTTAAAAAATAAATCGTTATAATGACTTTACTTGATAGACCCCGTTTTATTCATAGAATCTCAAATAAAACAAACTTTGTCGGACACTTTTTTCAAGGGTTTAATTATTAACACCTCCATACTTCAGACTTTACAAAAAAATGAAAGAAAAACTTAAAAAAAAAAATTACCGGGATTAGTCCCGCATAATGCATGCAGGATCCCGGTATTGCATTCCCTAGTTGTGACTAAGTGTAAATTATTAGTTACCTGAGTTCGAGGTAATTTAGTATTTCTAACAATCATTCCAATCGGTTGAGCTCCATACTTGAACAAATAGTCACCCACTTTCTGTACAACTTCACCGAGGTATCTTTCCAGAATTTGTGAAACCGCACGACCGAGTTGATGGCTCATTTTTAGTCTCAGTTCAAAAACTTTTTGTACACTGTACAGTAGGTATTTTATTTTATTTAATACTATTAAACGTAAACATACAATTTAGGTTATTTCATAGTTGGGAAATTATAACCTCAAACATACTTTTAAAGCAATTTAAAATTTAGACATTATTTTAAATTTTACACGTACAATTTAAACAATAATATTACTAAGTTAATATTTATGAAAACCAAAGAAAACTAAAAGTGACCAAAGTAAAGTTAAAATTTTAGCAATGTTGTTTTGTTTTTAGATGTCAAACTTCTTTTTTTTTTGTTCTCGTTATGGCGCTCGGCTTTACCATGGCCAGTGCATAAAGTTAATATGTGTCAAGTAAAGTATTGGCGGGAAAAAATATTTTTTCGTAAAAAATTTACAAAATTTTCAAGTCATTTTTCCAGAATATCGTTAAGTCGAAAGTCTAGTCAAAGTCTAAAAAGCAGTCGGTAAGGTCAACGAGTCAAGTCAGTTGTTTTAGTAAAGTGGTAGACCCTTTACTAAAACTTTCGATGGAGTTTTGGAGGGAACACAAAATGGCACGTTTCTTGAAGTTGTATCACTTGCCCACATTTGTGCACGACAACGAATATTTAATGGTTAATATTCTACAAACATTACACATTAAAAACCGAAATAACACAATTTTAGGAAATTAAATACAAAAACACAACGTCACTCTTTCGTATTCCCGGCAAAACTCCGTCAAACTAATTTTTTTTTTAATGGCGACTAGCATAAAAACTATTGCCAGTGTCGAGTGTTATGACCGCTGTACACTCTCGCCGAGAGCTCTCGGGCGAGAGTCTCGTGCGAGAGCCCCTTGCCCGAGTGCGATCATGTACATTCTCGCTTAGTTCAATCGCAGTTAAGAACTCAGACAAGATGGACGAAAACGACCATTCACCATTCACCATGCATCGAAAGATATCATTGTAATCCAAAGATTTATTATCATAATTAATTTTATTTCTCACAGATAATGACTGATAATGTCGTTTATTATTGTTATTTTTCTGTTCTACACTGTCCAACGGCGGAACTAGTACTGAAAGACGCGAGAGTGTACAGTGGTGCGCTCGTTTTCCTCGCGAGACCCTTTGTCTCGGGCGCAAAATACCGACAGCGGACCGAGAGGGTCCGAGACAGGCGAGACGAGGCGAGCGCACCCATGTACACTCTCGCACTCGGGCCGCCTCGCTGTGTCTCGGCGAGAGTGTACAGCCGGCTCTAAAGGTTGGGAAACTTATGACGCGGTAAAAAGGTAGGGATATCAGGGACGGAATTTTGGATAGGATCAGGAAAATTTTAGTAGACAAATAAAATATGCTTTTAAATAAATAAAATATTAAACATCAGTAATTACATATTTTAAAAACTTAAATTATTACTTAATATACATTCAGATAAAATACTTAAATATTTTATAGGGTCACCTAATATACACATCATACAAGTAGGAAAAGGAACATGAAGGGAGTGTAAAGAGGATAAAAACGATGTATGATCAAGCAAAGGACACGAGAAAAATATGTGATCTAAAGTTCCCGTGTCCTCCCCACAATCACACATATCATTATTGAATACGCCAATTCTATTTAGATGGCTAGGAATACACGCATGTCCTAATCGCATTCTGATTATAGATGAAATCACTCGTTTTGAACTATTGACTCTATTAAACCAAGACTTTTTTGATACTAGAGGCTGCAGTTTCTTTCTTTCTTTCTTTTTCTTCTTTTTTGGCAACTTGACACAAAGGATGTGTATGTTGTGCCACAGACAAGGTAAAAAGGTAAGGAATATGGCGGGAAAACCATATTCCTCCTATTATAATTTTCATCATCGTTTTCATGTATCGTCAGGTCTAAAGTCTAGTCAAAGTAAAAGTCAATACAGTCAAGGAGTCAAGTCGGTCGATTCAGTAAAGTGGTAGACGCTTTACTGAAACTTTCGATGGAGTTTTGGAGGGAACACAAAATAGCACGTTTCTGGATATTACATCACTTTCCTACACTTGTGCATGAACACGAATATCTAATGGTTAATATTCTACCAATATTACACATTAAAAACCCAGCTAACACAATTTTAGGAAAATAATATAAAAACACAACAGCACCTTTTCACATGCCCGCCAAAACTCCAAAACTTTTTTTTTTTATTATGGCGCTTGGCTTTTTAACCGCGGCCAGTGTCAACTGTCAAGTAATACCGTAAAGTGTAAACTATCAGTCATTGGACAACTAAGGATTTTTCATAAAGTTAATATACCTAGCGGAATAGAGAAACAAAGGCCTGAGCAAGCGAGATGCCACTATCAGTAACACCGCGTGGTAAAAAGAGACGTGTGATACATGACAGCAGCACTCTTTTTTTGAGTCGGCACGTGCCGCACGTTGTCAATATAATCTCATAGAATTCATGTTCAATCATGCTTGTGTAAGTGTATACGTACACATATTTTTCACACAGATGAAAACCAATTTTGGTTACGTTTGACAGCTCGAGATTGTTGCTCTATTCCGATAGGTATATTAACTTTATGGGATTTTTTTAACGAAAAAAAAAAAATTTAAAACATTAAATACATATAGAAATAGATATCAATTATCATATTTGTGTTCATAAATTATCTAACTTAAGATATGCAAACATAAAAATGCGATGGTTTTTCAGTTTATATTGATTTTTTGATAAAAACTGAATGGTAGGTAAAACACAGTCATGTGACGGAATTACAGTAGTTGGGACACACAAAACCAGTAGTTGGACAGGCGAAGTTTGATTGAAATTTGTTTAAAATTGGTATTGTAAGTAGGAAACAAAATAATAACAACAATTATTGTTGTTTTCACATATATTTTCATTATTTATTGTAAAATAAGGTATTTTAATTTAATGTTTAACAAAAAATGGCTTCGAAAATTTAAATTCTTACCAATATTACATAGTACTATTGTAACAACTAATATTATAACTTTATAAGTATGAAAGTCTGTTCGTCTGTCTATCTGTCAATTACTTCTTCATGCTCAAACCACTGAACGGATTTTGCAAAAATTTGGTATGGAGACAGTGAGTCCCGGGAACGGTAAAATAGTACTTTTGGTCCCGGGAAAATGTACGGTATCCATCCGATAAACGGACTTCGGAAACGGACGCAATGGATGTTCGTCTCTTTATCTGTACGTCGGTATATTACATTGTTCAGGTAAAACGTAACTCAAATAGTTAGAGATTTCAGATTGTCCTCATCGAGCCAATCGGCATACTCAAACAATATTTCAATATGGAGCACAATGCACAAGCAGTTCATTTGCCTGTCGCTGTGGCCGTACTCTACTTTCAGGAGGAAGTTGGACTTGTCTAATAGATCCCACAGGTTGCTCATGTTCTTGAGTCTGGATTATACTGATGGGTAGCAAAAATTGTATAGCATTTGTTTAATTCAATTCATTATACACAAAGTCGAGGGATTTCATGAAAATATATAAACTAAAGGCTTGCCATTTGCCTACTTCAGCGACAAAAATAATAGGAAAGTACTACACAATCCAGGGATTTCCTAATAAAACATAAAGAAAAAGGGTAGCTGATTTTGAAAATTCTTATTCCTCTATAAAACCGAAAAAAAATAACGGGTTGTTTAAATATCAGCCCTTGTGCAACGCACCGTAGCATTTTACGAGGCACCCAAATTGCGTTACGTTCCCTTATTCATTCCATACAATACAACTAACGGCAACAAGTAGGTTTTTGAAGTAGCCACAAGTCACACTTCATTAAAGTATTCAGAAGACACAAGTCAGCTGCAAATTAATTTTCGTATTGAATAATACTCTCATCTTTCGAATATTATATATCAAGATCTTCTTGATATATAATATTCGAAAGATTATTTCATCTAATAACTGTTTTTCAGCACTTTTACAATACCAGTAGTAGGACAGGCCAAAAAACCTTTAAATGAGATCAAAGGTTATTAATAATGTACAAAAATACTTAAAAGATTGTTATTTATACAATAACACATCTTATAATAACATACACAATGTCTATCATAAAAAATATAATTAAAAACTTTAGCAAGTTTCTAATTTTTTTCTTTTCATTTGCAAAACCAAGGCGCACGTGATGACTATGGCGACAAAAAGATGTTTTATTTTGGTTATATCGCAACCTGATAAAAACACTATTTTTATTGAACCGTGGATGCCCGTCAATATTAATTCCATTATTATTTACATCGTATAAAAATCACAAACTTTTATTTTTACGATCAAAGTGTAAAGTGTCCATCTACTGAAAAATTCTACTGACTCGTAATTTACCCTATCCTTGAAGTGTCAAGTGTGTTCTTATTATGGCACTCGGCTTTATAACCATGGACAGTGGTCCATGGTTATAAAGCCGAGCGCCATAATAAGAAAAAAAATAACTCCGAAGTCAGACGTCATTTGTCATTTGTCTGATTATTGATTTGTCAAAAAAAGTTTAGCACTTGCTCTTTTCATTTTGTGGATAAATAAATCAAAATACAATTTAAAAATAATGCATTAATGAAACTATTAATGTCGATTACATTTTACCATTTTTCATACTTGTTTGAGACAAAATGAATATAGAAAATGCCGCAGTAAATATACTTAAACGGGGCGTCGAACTAGACACAAACAAAAGGTATACAGAAGCACTTGTTTGTTATCAAGAAGGGCTGCAAATACTTGTGGACAAGATAAAAGGTAAGGAACTAAATTATTGCATTACATATATTGCGTTTCCTTTATTACAATATTTACTGCCAGGTTAACAAAAACAGACATGAACATAGTAAGAACTATAATATTATAATTAAATATTCATTATGAAATTTTTAGGAGAGCCAGATGATTCAGTCAAGTCATATTTACGTAAAAAAGTTGAGGAATATATGAAGAGGGCTGAGACGATAAAAAAAATTGTCGTTCAACAGAAAGAGACTGGTCAGTTTCATGAGCAGGTGCACATAGAGAACAACTCCACAGGGCACAGTTATAAGACTTTATTTGGGAGGTTTTTAGATGAGGAGGTCCAGTATGTAATTGTGGAGGACCCGTATATAAGAAGTTTTCATCAGGTAATGTTCATGGATTTATTGTAGTGTTCTTATATTTTAATTTATTTTGATTGAAATATAAACAAAGTCTTTGAATTTTGATGATGGCCTCATGCTACCAATGTAAATGTCACATATTTAATTTCCACAATGAAAAAATACTAGTGCATGTTAGTTTGGTAAAATTCTAATTTTTTGAATTGAAACACAGTTGGTTTTTCAAAGATATAATAACATAATATTTTATTCTTTTGCAGTGTCAGAACTTTCTACGCCTTTGTGAATTGCTTGTAAGGACTTGTAGTAATTTAAGACATATAGAACTAACAACAGCAAGAGATGGAAAATCTGAAAGAGACCAGAGAGAGTGGTTCCAGAATCTTTGTAGTGATTTGCGTAAATATAGAATACAACTCATTGTCAAGTATTCTGAGACTTTACACGACAGACAGATAACGTAAGATTTTAATTACACATAATTGTTATAAATTACCCAAATGTATGAACTTGTGCCAACAATATTATGAAGACGACCTCTGTGGCTCAGTGGTGAGCGTGTTGGTAGCTCAAGCCGGGAGTCACGGGTTCGAATCCCACCGACAGAACAAAAGTTTTTCAATGTTCCCAGTACTGGATGTGTATGATATAATATAAATCTTATATATAATATGTCTATACATATACACATATTAAAATATATTTCAGTTGTCTGGTACCTGTAACACAAGTCCTTTAGGTACTTATCATGGGGCCAGACTAACGTGGTGTGAAGCATCCATAGATATTATTATTATTATTATAAAGAGAAGATTGCTTGTTTATATTAAATAATTTATCTCACAAAACATCAGACAAATTTTGATGAACTTTGTCTTAGCAGAACATAGATAATAGAAAGACATACATATTTTGTTTTTTATTTCTTCATAAAATATTTACATCAGGTTATTCCTTTTGCATGCATGATGTTGGTACATTATGAGAATACCATAAATCAATTATTGTTTTGTATTCCAGATTAAGTTCCGGCTGGATAATTAAAATTGGCAGAGGACTGGACTTTTATAAGGCACCAGAAAACATATTCTGCCTGGGAGTTTATGACTTGGATTTGAGACAGTGTCATGAAACTACCGTGGATATTGTACATTCAAAGAATGTCAAACAATCATATGGGTGACGTCATCTGTGATAAAATATAATCTGACTTTTATTATTTAACAATAGTGTTTTGTAAACTATTAGTGACTAAGGAAAGGATATCAAATCTATTTTAACTATAACAGTATTACTACAAATTGCTGTGCTTTTTAATGCAAAATTAAATGTAAAAAATATGTTTTTTCAAATTATTTGTTTGTACTGGGTTTAACAAACATGATAAAATATAGCACTAGATTTTAGAGTGTGTATTTTAGACTTCACTGAGAAAGATAGCACTGAAAGAGTATTATTTTTTTACTTTTGTATGGGCAAGTGCCCTGCATCATGCCCATACATAAATATTGCTATGTATTCGCATAGTAATAAGAAGCATACAAGATATGTAAGAACTCAAATGAAATACAAGTACTGAGTAATATAATTTATTTCATAAACAACGAGTGGAGTTACCACATATTTCATTATAAAATTTTATTCATATACATTCATCGCAGAGGTATACAGTAGTAGCATTACAGAGATGGTATCAACTAATACATACTTATGATAATACTAATTCTGATGAATGTACTTAAAATATAAAATATGTTGGTGCAGTTTAAAATGACTTTTATTAATATCAGAATATAACTGACACGTGTTTGATAAACAAATTAAGATTATATTGTTATTGCTTTAAATATCAAACTAGCCTGAGTCAAAATGGCTTGAAAAAGAAGTAAAGTTAAATGTAATATATAAACGCCATCTAGCGACGGGTAGCAGTAGCATTCCTATGTGTTGTTTTTTTGTTTTAGACTTTACTTATACTTAAAGTCGTTGGGCTAACATAATTTTGTAATTGATAAAGTTGTTTTGTATACATATAGCAAACGATTCCTCTAAAGACTAAAAATATATCAAGTATGGCATCTAGTTTACTTAATAAATAGAGCCTAAGCTTAGCATATTTACACATTTTCACAAAAGTGTATACCTACTAAGATTTACTTAATCGTAGGAGCAAGTGGAATGTATGACACTTGTTTAGCATAAATATATTTTATTTGTCAATATAATATGAGTAGGTAACAAAAAAATTCAAATAGAATTGAGTCACTTCAATTTACACAAGTAGGTAGTTTACACTATCTAGAATAAAGAAAATCAGTTCATCCAAAGTTTTCTTTAAAAAATCCAATTTCTAGACATCAGTTTAAAGAATAAACTGAAACAAGAACTAGACATAGAAAAACATAGTGAAACATTAAATCCTATCTTCTTAATCATGAGAACTGTGCATTTCTACCGTAACTAGACGTAACTTTCCTGCTTTGCCGAAAACAGCATGAGGGATTCCATCAGATGCGGTCTGATCATGTCATTTACGTCCTTTGGATCTGTAAACGCTTCAGGGTGATGCCTGTATATAGTGCGCAGGGCCTTAAGCGCGTGGATTAGTGTTTGGTCCGGATTGTCGTCGGCTTGCGGGCGTTTTCTCTGCATCCTAACCAATCGGATAAGATGAGGAACGCCCTCTAGTTGGACGATCTGGTGTGCCACGTCCGGTACTACTGCCAGTCTGGGAAAAAGGTAGTTTAAAGATATTTATATTAATATGTATTTTCAAAAATTAAACTCGTAAATATTGTGAGACATATGATTTTGCAACATATATTTAATAGCGAAGATTGCTTATATCGAAAGCTGTTGAAGACTAATTAATAATTATTATCTATAATCTCATAATAATCATCAGTCAGTCAGTAAATAAAATACCTAGAGATAGCTTCAGCGGCGTAGCAGTGTAATCTGGAGTGTGCGCGCAGCTCGGCGGGGCGGGGCGGCGCGTGCGGTGCGTGCGGCGCGGCGGCGCGCGTGAAGCACACTAGCGCCACGCTTGCTGCGCACACGCTGCTTAGAGTTAGCACGCCGCGTGATGCCCGAGACAGTGTCATCAGCAGGCATGCTGTCTGTTCCTGGTAATGAGTTGGTCAATCGTTAGAAAATATATTAAAATTAAGAAAGAAAGTATATGTCTACTAGAATCTGATGGCGATTTTTGACAGCAGATTTTCAAAAAATATTCTTGATCTTTGGATTAATTTTAATAGTTGCATGTTTATCACACAGAATCAGCCGCTATATGAAAAAAAAGGATCAAAATGTTTTATTCCGACTCGGTATTGCTAGAGTCAATTTATTTTCTCACTTTTTGCCATCAGATTCTGGTAGAGTAGACCTATAAAACATGTTATTACACACTACAAATAAAAACATTGAACACGACCATAAGATTATTTTACTCATTTATACAATATACATATGTAATTTATAATGTTAGTTTAAACTTACTTGTAAAAAGACTGATATATTTGGCCCTCTTCTCTTGACGGCTTCTAGTAACTTGTCTATAGTACGGTGTTGTGTAATTAAATCGACGATTTCCGATTTCCTCTCGTTATCTTTTCTTTCCAACTCAAGTTCACGTACTAAGTTCACCAAGCAGGCAGTACATAGTAGGAGGAGCTGACAGCATTCAGTCCGGGTTAATATTCCTAAAACAACGAATTCGAGCATTGAAATTTAATATAAAAAAAAAAATGAAACGTCAATGTGTGCTCTATGATTCATGGGGTGGCAGTGTCATTCATGTTCAAAAGTTATTTCTACTCCACAACAGATGGCGATTACGATAAGTTGCATCAATATTGGAACAGATGTCGCTACTGTATTTAAAGTGAAACCTATTTTCCCAAGTTCTCCGAATGTTAGGCCTCACGATTTCATGGTTAGCCGATGGTATGCTGCATAGTTTATCCATATTTATAGATTCAATGCATACTTAATATAATTTACTTTGAAATCCTTAGCTCTAGGCATTTTACAGTTCTGAATAATTCAACTAAAAAGCAGATCTACAGTTAACTACGTAAGTTAATTAAAAATTAATTAAAACTTTACAATACTACATTTTATGTTCAACAGAAACAACCATAAATGCAATTATTACTTATTTCTTTCGTAAATAAATAATATTATATCCTCAATTCAGTATTTTTTAATTTTGAGTACAAGTGTCCGTCAACAACAAATTACCGATAGTACTTATCTTGCGGATATTTTCGACAGATTCCAATCTGTCAGAAATATCAGCAGAGCCAGAAAATGAGTATCAATAATATTGTCAGATTATGTTGTCCATCTGCATTCCGAATTAGATTACTTTTGTAGTTTAATTAGGCCCAATTTCACCAACGTCTGTTAGTGAACTTAGTGATAACAGCTTGTTAAAATGTCATGTTTTCCCTTTTATTCGTATGAAAAATGAAAGAGGCAACGTGATAATAATTCGAGCATTACCTGTTATTTAGGTAATAGTTGAAATTGGATCAAAATTTTTTTTGTTCGTATTTTTTTCTTACCTGTAACATGTTCGACGATGGTGTTGAGGTAGAGGTGCAGCTGTGTGAGGTCGCAGTGACCCCGCAGCCAGGGTGCGGTGATCTGAGTCAGCACCGTGATGGCTTCTCTCATCTGAGGCTCGGGGTTCGACCGGTCGGACAGGATGTCTGAGAGGATTTCTATACCGCCTCCCTGTTACAATAATTTAATTATTAGGTATAGTCCGAACCGAATGTACTATCAGAGAAGTTAATTCCTAGGCAGATTCGGGACCTAAACGGGACCTACGTAGTTTGGTCGCGTTATAACGTCAAACCCAGCCGACAGCATTAAAATGACATGATCCGACCGAATGACGTTGGTCTGTCACTTTCTAGGCATCAATTTCCTCAATTACGGTGAAAATAAGGAGTTTTAAAAACAGAATTTACTGTACTTTAGATTATTATTTCATAGGCATCGCAACGCGTTTTTGCTCCGTATTAGGCATAACATCATATACCTATTATATTAAGCGCGTACGTAGGTACTAGGTAATAGGCATAGCAATAGGTACCTATCGAAAATACTATGCGATTCCCATAAAATTATCAAGAGGAAAGAGTACAAAGTATACAAGTATGAGAGGACGTTGTTTACACAATTGTGCGTGAAGTATTTTGGGGATCATTAACCTTAACAGCTATGGTTCAACGCATATTTTTCGTCGTCTTCCTAAATCCCATCATTTATAGGCGCTTTTAGGCCAGATGAAGTAATTTTGTGCAATAATTTATAGCCTATAGGCGCTTTTAGGCCAGTTTAGGTAATTTTGTGCAATAATTTATAGGCGTTTTTTCAGCATAATCCACGAGACTGTTGTAAGAAAGTATAATTGTTCTCAAGATTGTGTGAAAGAATCGATTCAGATCGTCATTAGAGCTGATGGAAAATGAAAGGTTCACTGCATAATAACTGTCTACGTGAGTGCGTTAATACCAACGGGAAAACTGTTTATGCCTCATTCCACTGACCTAAACTTATGATGTCATATTTTACTTGTTTACTACCTACTATTCTATAGATTTATTGCATATTCATTATCCTCACAATAAATTATTGTTACAGTTAGTTATTTCTGGTGGCAATTGTTTAAAATTATAGCTTAAGCTTCAATAATAAAAATTTGGTAAATATTGGCATTTCAGAAAAACATTAGGTAACTCAACAAATGAAATTAATTTTGTTTACCTCTTCAAATTGTTTGACGGCCTCCCCGGTGACGCAGACAGTAGCCAACGCCCTCAAAGACAAAGCTTTTATAGAGCTCTTCTTTGTTTCAATAATCGCTGTTAGTAAGGCGCGGGGAACGCCGCATTCAACGAATGGCAGTTCTGTTATGCTCTTGATGATTTTGGCACATTTGTCATGAAGGGAACTTCCTGTATCTTCGCTCAACATCGCTAGATGGCCGATGGAAGTCAGTGTGCTCTTGAGAATCATATCCGAAGGCGGCTCCTCGATTATTGAGACTAGAGTCTGAAAAGTTATCAAAGGAATCAAATATTTCACAAGCGAGAACGCATGCATGAAACAAAAGTATGCGGCGATGCATCGCTTGTTGTATGCATACAAGTTAATATAGAAGTGAGCCATTATAATACCTTCATCTGTTGAACAAGAACAGCCTTCGTTGTCTCAAGGAAGATTTCAATCAGCGTGTCCAAATGTTTCTGTACCAAATACCACTCGGGTTTGCTCTCGTTCATTTCGAGTTTGACGTCTTCGCCGATGTCAATGAGTTTCTGGAGATACATCTGAAGGGATATTTTGATCTTGTCCCATCTTTCTGGTGTTTCTCCCGGTGGTTTAGTGTTAAGCGTGATGCTATGTGCTAGTACAAATTCGTTGATGTTCGCTACTAGCAGACATATTTGATCTTCTCCAACGTTCTCCGCTTCTATTTGTCTAAAAGATAAAAACATTAATTCATTACAAGTAGGTATTTTTAGGACAGGTCCAGAAAATTTTTAGATCAAATTATTTTTAAAAACCCTGATATTAAAGTATGACTTCTTACCTGATCACGTCGCTGTACTGATGCACTATAATTTGGCCGTGTGTCTGTACCTTCTTAATATTTCCAGTTATTGTAGCTGAGCTGGCCGATACCATAGCTTTCATTTCAGTACCAAGAGGCTTGCTTTGGAAAGTAGTCATACATTCATTCTCACACGAACCGACCAAATTGCACAGCCAATATTGCACTGGTTCGGGTTTTCTTTCGCACAAGCGCTCTAATGTTGTATGATCTATACTTCTTTCCCTGTATAGTATTTCGTCTCGATGATTCAAAACTAATCTAAAAGTAAAAAAATATAATTAAGAATAGGCGATTAAACTTATTTGTGTTGAAGTCAACGATACAAAAAGTACTTGAAGTTACTAAGCAATGTTTGAAAAATGAATACATACCCGCTATTAAAGTTTTCTAAGAGATTTACTCTTCGTACTGTTTTCTTACTGGTAGTTTGTTTGTCTTTCATAAACTCATGAGGAGCAAGCATTTTTGGTGTTGACATACAACCTAAATCTAACTGTACGTCCATGAAATTCATATCATCATCTTTTAATTTTTCCCTCTTTGTGTCGTGGGTAAGATTATCCTTTCCGGAATCTGCATTACGTGGACTTACTTCTTTATCTTGGAACTGTGGAGGTGGTGTAAGCCTGGTGATTTTATCGTCTGTAGTATTTCGTTCAGCAGCATCTTTGTTTTTCAAATTAGCGTCACTTTCTGATTCAACCAGCCTCTCGTTGTAGCTTGGTATCAATAGTTCTTGACCAGCCGGGTATCCAACAATCACCCACGAGTCTTGTTCGGTTGTTCTAGGCAGTCCCAGTGATGGAACACGGCTACCGTCTAAAAAGCCTCCAGCTTTGTTTACGACCGGGGAGGGTTTTTCTTTTTTTGCAAATAATCTAAAAGTGTCTTTAGTTTTGTCTTTTGTAGCCATTCGTTGCTTAGCTTTAGGGCCTACCTTTTTAGAAGGTTTTAAGTGAAGACTATCCATTATGTTTTTACCAAGTATAGCTTTGGTGGGTTTGTGAACTTCCTCTGTAAAATTGACCGAATCATCTTTTTTCAAATCATCTTCATCAATATATCCAAGTGAGTGATATCCATCGTGTATATCCAATATTTGTTGATCCAATTTCTGTGCCTCGAAATTCAAAGATTGATTTAGCCGGTTACGTTGAAATTTTGGTGTCGTGGTTACTGGGATATTTTCGTCATTAGACATACTTCGTTTGTATTGCATTTTTAACTTCGATATTCGCTCCGTTGGAACGTACGATACATTGGAAATAGGAGTTCGAACTCGTGGTTGGTTGTTCACTGCTATTTCATTATCATTTGATAATCTAATGTATTCAATGCTATCGTCCGAAACAAGTTTACTAGTTTCTAAGTCTTTAACTTTAGCAACTTTACTTATTTTCGTGCTATCACTTTCGTCACTGGAAACGAAAGACTTTTTAGCGGGATATTTCTTAGATGGACTTAAAATATTAGCATTCTTAGGCGATATATCTTTGGCATCTGTTTGTATTGCACTTGAGTTTGGAGGGGTTACCGTAATAATTATACTATTTACACTAGATATATTAGAACTATTATTCGTCACTTTTGGACTGAAATCTGATTTAAAACTTCTGGACAATTTGTTATTGCTAGTTTCATGGTTTATATTCTTCGGGGAGTGATATTTAGATTGAAAAGATTCATCCATCTCTTCTTTCTCTTTAAGCAATTCCAAATGCTCCTCGTCTTGATGGACTTCACAATACTTTTGTAAATCATAAGGTGTTTGAATCACGCTGCTGCTACGCAATCGGGGTTTTGGCACGGGGGTAACGCAATTGGAATTAACAGATATTTTCGAAGTATCAACCTCATCTATATTGTTTCTAGTCGCTTGAAAATCAATAGCTTGTTTAACAGTGATATTGTCATTGTTATTCGAGTCACTGCTACTAGAAGATTTATTTTTATCTGACTCAGGTGACGGGTAGTACTGAGATACCGGCGGTGAGCTGTCCGAATCAGAGAAGCCGGAGTCCTGGCTTTTGTGACTGCCTGGACTCCCGTGTCGGAGCGGCCACTGATTTTGTACATTCTGCTGAACGATATTATCGACGCTGTTGTTCCTCTGCTCGGGTTGATTGGCTATCCAATGAGGCAGCTGGGGTTCCCAGTCGCGCTCGTCTCGGCGATTGTTCCCGTTCCAGTCGGCTTGAGCGACGGGGCTGCCGACATTCGGCGGGGCGTCGCCCCACCAAACCTTGCTTCTCGTTCGTTGAAAGTTTGACATCCTGCGAACAAAACGCGATTTAAATGACGTGGGAAAACTGAAGGTGTCGCGCCTAATGATGTAATGACGTAATGATCGTTACAGGGTTATCATTGAGAGGTGTGGCGCGTGATGCGTGACGGATAGGTGAGGTTAAAGAAGCCGAACACGATTATTTTTATTTTTACCTATACTTAGTTCACACCTAGTAAACGTAGAATGTCGTAGACGTAACCCTTCAAAATGAACGCTTCAAAAACGTATGAAACTTTCATGACTTAAATTTTTACCGTACAATTCTAAGAATAGCCAAAATATACGGGCTTAAGATTGTGTTGACATTATTCTGCGACAAATTGTAAAAAAAATTGACGCATCAAACGGCAGCTGCACAAAACCGTTGCAGATCCTATTGTGCACAGCTACAAGGGTACATATTATCTGGGGGTCACCATTCAAGAGCGTGACCTCTGATTGAGTTCGTGCGTGGACCTTAAAAACCTTGGCAATGAAAAAAACCTGATTTAAGATCCACGAGATAGCGACCAAAATGTTGGAGATGTTGTAGCGGCCCTCGTAGGTAATTATACGCTTTCATTGCTCATCGGTGTAGCAACATTATAATTTTTGATTAATTTAAGATAAAGTTGCTTCGACATTCTTTATTCGACACTTCAACAATGTTGAACTGTATTTTCAATCAGAATTGGATAATCCTAAGACCTTACAGACCTAATAATATTAATTATTAGCCTAAAGCTTTAGTTTTTTTTTAAATATGCTCAATGCCTGGAATAATAAACTCAATGCTCATAGAAAATTACATTTCACCTAAAAATATTTTTTTTCTAAATACATGATACTTGTACCTACTATACTTAATGAGAAATCGATTTGTAGTAGACAGTACCATACAAAATTCTAACTCTGCTCAAATGGTTAGTATGGGTACTTACTAGTATAGTAGGTATGTCGGTCAACTTACTGTTGTCAGTGACTCAATAAGTGAATCACAATGTGTATGCAGTTAACATAACATTTACATTTGCGCCGATTACAATAATAATTATTATAATATTCAAGTTATGAAGGTTGTAGACATGGATAAACGGTTATTTTAATTTTTAAGTTATAAGAAAAGCAAAGGTAGGTACTTATAATACTACCTACAGGTGTAGCTTCAGCTGCTGTACCTAGTAGTTGGTAGTAGAGACATAATAACTGCTGATTAGAATAGAAATTTTTTATACTTAAAGTTAAGTACGTATTACTTCAGGAACTTGTATACATGTACAATAAAAAGTATTTAGGTGTTCTTTTGTAAAAAAAATATAATACATATTTGGGGGGTATTACATTATCATTTATATTGGATCATTTATAGGATCATATATACCTAGGATCCAATAAAAATGATCATTTGATCATATCTGCATATTACATTATCATTTATCATTGATCCTATTTTACGTCATATTATGTGGTTTCAATAGCCAATGGGAAGCGCTAACGCTGACAGGTATTGACATCAGTGCATGGGCGTCGGCAGAAATAATTTCCAAGGGGTGCAGATTTTACTTTTCTTTCTTTTCTTTTTACTTTTTACGAACAACAGTGACTGTCTATTTAGGTATAATGTCAACAGAATACATTTAGTGCCGAAACATTACGAACTATCTTTGTACGGCATGGTAATGGTTACAAAATGCTTTTTATTTCAATAATTCCTGTTGATCCCAAGATTCCCAAGGGGTGCAAGTGCACCCCCTGGCACCCCCCTGCCGGCGCCCATGCATCAGTGTTACTAGATTTCAAAGAATTCGATTTGTCAAAAGACATCGTCATTTTTCAGCACGATTTTTCAAGTATATAACTAGAAAAATAATTACATTACATTATTTGAAACATATAAAGGAACAAGGAATTAAAAACTCTTTTTTATATTAAATAACTGGCAACACCAATTTCTATGACCGTATTGGATCCAATCTCTCGGCAAATGTCAAAAATCTATGATCAAGGAAGAAATGAATCATTTAACTATATTAAATTATCCAATATAAATGACTCAATGATATATGATCCAATATATAAATGATAATCTAATACCCCCCTTTGGTTTGGTCCATTTTGTAAAATGCACCAAACAATACTTCTTCCTCAGGCTTTCGTTGTAATATTACATTGAGCTAATTAGATATTATGCAACATGTGAATCAAATCCGATGAATATAATTTAAAATTGATGTACCGTAGATATATACTTTCATCATAAATCTTTGAATAATTTAGACGTTATCATGAGCATAATATTTTCTTAGTACTATTGCGTTGTCAACGCGCGACGGTACTTTGTACTGTGTCTCAAATTGAGCAACATTTCCATACTTACTCTAATTGACGCGCAATACAAACTAAATGGTGCTAATGACTAAGAAATATTCAAAGAATGACCGGTCACCGCTCAAAGTAATAACACTTTACCGAGTTATAATTTCTTAAAACTACTAACAGGATATAATGATTAAAATTATAATAAATTATTTGCGAGTACCATTCACTTGTATCACTGAAAAGAACATAAAATTGTGAAAACCGTGGAATCAAACAATAAAACAATGGTGGTAAACGCCGAACTCTACAATGACAAGTTTATATAGGGGATGCGGGATAACGTTTAGCCGTTGATAAAATGTGTTACCTTTACAATTTAATGGCCTGTAGAGGTTGTTACTTTTATATGGAATATATAAAAATTTCAATCGTGCCGAGAAATCGTACAAAAATAAGAATAATACTTACTAATTAGACTGCAGCTCATTCATTTGAAAGCTCGGATAGGGTCTACAATATTGTTTGTAGAATTCAACTTTTTTTGAGTCGGAAAATTTTATTAGTATTTAGGTACTTACGTATTACATGACTAAGTTAGTGTAAGTACAAAGAATTTATCATCAAAATTCAAATGCCAATGACCGCTACTGATATGCCACTTGTAAATTTCCTCCGTTTTCCGATTTGCATGCGTAAACGCGTGACACGCAGCGATGCTTTACTGGGTGGGTGCATATCGATATTAACTTTTCCTTCTCATCAAGTCCATCACAAGCGGTCAATGACTCTAACGTGATCAAAATAATGTAAGATCTAATAAAAGAGTTCGTATATTTCATTAAATATACGCACGATTCCGTCACGTCCATGTCGCAGGCCGCAGCCCACTAGTTAAAATAGACGTTCAATCAAACAGCTAGCCCTTTGACTGAACAACGCCATTCAATCTCACGGCTATACGTCGTTTAGCCGACTTGTTTACTGCAACGTTCAACACTACAGCTAGACGACGCTTAGCCAACTGGTTAAATGGCAAATTAACTAAGGTGACCATTAGTTAATCATGTATTTTAAGAGAATAGGAAAACTTTTTGTAATTTCTTGGGAGATTTACGTATATTTAGTTCTTTCTTTCCGAAAAATATTATCTCGAAACAATCACAAACACCGGCATAGTTGACGCCAACAAAGCACCTAGCGCTGCGGTGGTGAGCGCTGAACTAATTCAATCAAACGGCGGCTTTTAAATCAGCTGTAGTGTTGAACGTTTTGAGCGACTTAAATATTCAATTAAAAAGCTAGACGTGTGATTGAATGGCGTTGTTCAATCAAAGGGCTAGCTGTTTGATTGAATGGCTATTTAAACCAGTTGCCTGCGACATCCATATTCCAATGATACTTAGGTGCAGCGCAGACGACAGACTATCCGTGATGTACTTTTTAGTCTGTGGGAAATAGAACCTATGCAATTATATGCAACGCACACGACGCGCAAAAAGTCAGCATATAATTGCATAGGTTCTATTTCCCCAGACAAAAAGTGCGTCACGGATAGTCTGTCGTCTGCGCTGCGCCTTAATGCTCGGTAGCGTTATTCAGGAATCTCAACATAAAAACATCGGCATTATAAAACGTAATCAATTTTAATTAAAACAATTTTAATGAACGACACACTTCTTGCTACAAAAAGTGGCAAACGGCAGACATCGCGTCGTCGCGCCAACGTACAACTGCCCGTAAACAGCGAAATAATGGAATTATCTTGAAATAACGAAAGCATGACAGAATTGAAGAAATGTTACGTTTGCGCTTCATTAGTGATGAGTCCGTGATCGTTAAGATGCATCATTTATCAATTATCATTAAATTCAACATTATTTTAATGTCGTCATTCGACAAGTCTCAACTCTCATGACGTGTTCTCATAATCTAATCAGGGCCCCCGCTACCATATGTACAATGTGTGCAATGCACACGGGCGCCATCCTCTAGGGGCGCCAAATCGCCATCTTTAGGGGCGCCAAAACCAAGGACCCAAAAATTTGCTTATGGGGGCGCCAAAATCCTTTTTTTGCACACAGGCGCCAGTAGCCCTTACGGGGGCCCTGAATCTAATGATCAAGTTTGTTCGATTTCATTAACTCATTAGATAATAATATCTAATGAGTAAACCCCCTTAATATTATTAAGGGGGTTTGGGTTAAAGAAGTGAATGTTACTGATGTAATACACTCCTTATGTTGGACCATTGGTATGTTCGCAAAAGAACTTTAGTCCATGCACATCTAAGATCCAAGACATCCAATATAACATGGAAAGAGCCAAAACATCATGTAGCAATTAGCATGTCATAAGCCAACTACTCATGAGTCATGCGTAATAATATCATCGCGTCAAGACTCAAGACCTAGGATCCTAATTACGCAAACACCGTGCCAAGCCAAGGGTCAAGACTGCCAGCATTTAAGAATCAAGAAGTCTCAGATAACATGGAAAGAGCCAAAACATCTAAATGTAGAAATTAGCATGTCAAATGTCAACTGCGTAATACTACCTAGGGCCCTAATTAGTAATTACGCACCGTGCCAAGTAGGGATTGCAATCCGGATACTTCGAAATCCGAAAAATCCGGATAATCCGGATTTTTGGGGCCTACGAAAAATCCGGATTTTTATTTTTGAAAATCCGGATTTTCGGTTTTTTCGAATAGTTGGTAAAATTGTGAAAAATAAGCTTTTACGTAGTCTAAAATTAATTTAGATGTATTGTGTAGCATCTGACATACAAATTCACGTTTGTTTAAAGGCGCTTATCACAAATTTGCACGCTCTTTAGGTACCTATCTCAGTACTTCATATGTCCCATTACATTGTTTAGTTATTTGGCGGTTGTAAATTATTGTGTATTTACATTTTCAAATCTTATTTTAATAAATAACGTCATTTTTTAATATCTGTTACCTGTGACCTACAGTTTATTTTACTATAAGTACATTTTACTATTTCATAATATGACTACAATCATGAGAAATATACAATTATTATTTTAGAATATTGTGAGTATTGAGTAAAATGATTTTCTATAAAACTTCTGATTTGTAAGTTTGTCTAATTAAATAAAGGAAAATAATGACTAATAAGGGTTTATAAAATAATAAAATGTTGATTTAAAGTTTAAAGAATTATTTTAAGTTTTTTGATCTATACAATATGCCTATTGGGGCAAATATTTTATGCTGAGCAAAAGGTTCCCCTAGGATATACCATTTATCTCGCTCCAGTGTCACTGCTCATATGCCTCCAAGGAGGAGTTTGCAACCATGTGCTGAACTGAGGTCTTTACAATAATCGTTTGCTCACTAGAGAGCCAAGAGATGATAGTTAATGAAAATATTTTCATCTTCTCTGACAGTCAAGCTGCACTTAAAGTACTGACTGTAGCAGAAATTCCGTCCAAATTGGTTCTAGATTGTGGTAATACGTAAAACGTGCTGGAAGGGAACAGCAACTTCGACTAGTATGGGTCCCGGGTCACAGTAAGGTCGAGCTGTTTAGGCTTGGGGCTGAGAATCTCATATACGGTCCAGAAGCGGTCTGTGGAACATCTCCCGTTACTACAAAGCAAGTGCTCGAAGAATGGGTCGCAAACTAAGAAAACAGCAGTGTAATTAGACCCCTGGCCTTGAACAATCTGAGGCACTAATTCCTTGCTTTTACAAAACTAACTATGTATTAACACTTATTCTGTAAAGGTAAGAATTAAAATCCTTACCTTTACATTAAAACTAGTATTAGTAGCATTACGACTTGCAGATTCTAGAAAAAGGGCCGAGACACAATTTTAACTTGTTTTTTGTTTTTACCTTACTAGGCAGCCGAAACTCACCTTCTCTACTATAGAGGAAATTCGTGGCACCAATTCCATTCACATCGTCCAATTTATGGGGATTAAGTAGTCACAATATATCCTCAAGGGTCGTCGTGACATCAGGGTTCCAGTGACCTGCCTTTAGAGGGAAAAAATGCCTCCAGAGCATCGAGATATCTTTTCCTAGGCCTAGGCTAGGCCTAGGCTGGGTATCTAAATCTGTACCCACTCTGTCGATATCTAGCCTAGATGCATGTGGATAACACGACTGTGGATAATGCTACTTTAGCTTGGCCGTCTTGACTCCCACGTCTTGACTCCCTCGAAGGATTTTTTTGTTTTGTCGAGAAGACTTACTTCCAACTTACTGCACTCCATTGCTTTTTGGCAGGCCCCGAGTTGGATATTTTGTAAATTAGTCAATGGCCGAGTTTGTGCACTGTTGGTTAAGACGAGTGAAATACACATATCGACAAATCTGCGCTTCACTGAGATCGGTATGTCTTCCTTCATCAGCTTCATCATGGACTAGTTTCTCTGTATTTCCTTGCCTGTTATCAAAAGAAACTAACTGGCCCAAGTGCGTCCACCTCGACCCTACAACTCGTGCTGTAGGTCATTGATTGTGCCTAAGGTAATTTTCATTATCTGTTTATTGAAAGTCCTACCTTGCAGTGCTAACATAACTTGATTATGTACGGCTGTAGGAGCAAAAAGTGCTTAGTCATTCATAAAGCGGAGATTGTTTAGGCATTTATTTCGAACTTAAATTTCACTTATTCAAATATCTTAAAAAAATAAAGATTTTTTAAGTTATTAGTAATGTATTAGTTAACATATACTGTTATTTTAATTTCTTACTTCATTACTCCCAGATGAAAATCACTAACATTTTTCTTAAAAATGTTAATTGCTTTAAGACATCTGATATTGTGCTTTTAAAATGAATGTTTAATAAAGAAATAACAAGAAAATAACTCGCATTTAAAGCTATTTATCAAAAATATTAGAAAAATTTCAAAAAATCCGGATTATCCGGATAATCCGGATTTGAGCCTGTCAAAATCCGAAAATCCGGATTTGTTTTTAAATCCCTAGTGCCAAGTATGGCATGTCGTTCAAAACAAGAATTCTAGATGTTTCTACGCTCTCGTATAGTTAACTAGTATGAAATATTATGATGCAGCTGGCGTAACGGTCGCGTGTCATCTGCTCGTCTGCCATAGCCCATACGCCACGGTTGGCTGTACAGCACGCGCCCTTACCCTTGTGCCCTATCGTTCGATTTCGGTGCAATTCGATTACTGCTCTATGGTGTCAGGTAACATTGAAAACGGCAGATTGGTCACCGTTGGAATGTGGTGGAGGATGGAGGATGTGTCACTTTGATAAAATCAATGTAGCTTCATGTAGCTTTACATATTTCAAATGTTCTTAGTCCTCTATAGTCTATATCATATGTGCCATCTTTTTAAAAACTTTGACTTGAAACAACATTTTGTTTTTTTTTTTTCAAAATTATCTCCCGAAATTACGTCACGAAGACCGTTTTCAATCGATGCGTTATCGGCAGAGCAATTATGGGTGTAGTGATTGGATCGCTATGGTTACTGCCAGGTGTGAGCGCCGCGCGGTTCGCTGTGAAGGGTCAACGGTTTGGCGCCCCTTATCGCCCCTACTTTGACCTACAGAGTGATTCTGTTCTGTATCCGTATTATTTTTTATTTATATTTCTGTGTATATTGATTATTATGTTGTTGTGATTGTTTAAAAAATAACTATGTAACAAGATTGGGTAATATTACTATTTACTACTAATAATAAAATATATTTTGTTTCTAAATTGCAACGTTTAGGTGTAGTCTGTAGAATGTAGATTGATATTTCTTTAGGTAAGTTTACCGCTAGTTTCAAAATCATTTTCTTATAAGTAGCTATTATTTTAAAAACTTAAATATGTAAACATTTTAATTACGTCAATTAAAATATTATCATTATAGCACATTTGAATAAATAATAAATATGAATCACAATTTGACCAGGTGTGAATTGGTAAACTTATTATTTAGTTTATGATCCATATCTTTTACTATGTAATGCTAATTATTATGTAAATGTGCAAAAATACTTCATGTAAGTAATAGATTTTTTTTTTCTCATTATAAAATTTAAGTGCACACAAAACACAACATTTTATGCCGCGGCCATACGATTTAAAATATTATGTTTTTTTTTTAAAGTGAGCTATTAGATTAGAAAATGCGGTTTATCTAATTACCATCGTTCTACCACACGGTCATTAATAAAGCGTTACAGTCTTCACGTAGAGCGTTACGCGTTGTAAATATTGAGCAAAAGTGGATCACGCTGTATGTGGAAGACGGGTGTTTCTTTTCCCAAACCCGTAAGTTACCGTTCCCCTAACATCTGCATGTGCATACTTCGAGTGGTAAGTATAAACCAACCGCCGATTTGCGACGTTATGGAATTTTGGTGACCCATTTAAAACTTTCAAGTTAACCAATTAACAGCAGAAAATATGGGGATTGATGATTGAATCTTTTTATATTACATATTATAATTTATGAGTTTTATGACACATAAATAATAATACAGCTAAACATAGTACTTATATCTACTTTATTTTTATCAATTTTATCAGTAACACAGAGGAAGTCATTGAAATGATAAATAAAATATTTGCAATTTGCATCACATGATATACTTAAAATTTTATGATTGTCGCTTTCAATCATATTTTATCAAAACATCTAGAACTACTAGTACGTTTTATACATGGTGTTTACAATCTGATTGCACTATTGTAGAGACTTGTGTCAATTGGACAATGTTCCATTGTAAAAATGTAAATAGATTATGCTGAATATAGAGTCATAGACTATCCAGCTTTACATTTCACCCTCCATAGTTCTTTCTCTATTGTCTATTATAGTAAAATGACAAAGACTAGGACTACGAGTAAAGGGGCACCCAAAAAATATTTTTAATTTATTAATTACTAGTCTGTCTGTCCCGGTTGCTTTGCCATAATAATATAAAGTATTTCGCCCATATTATTTTACTGAAGTGACTAAATAATTATGTCGCCATTGCAACGTCGATCACAAACAATGGCTGCCGTCAGTCTCGAGTTATAATAATTTACTATTATTTATTAAACAAATGCACTTATCACAATATAAAGTACCCAGTAGCCGGTTCTCAGACCTACTGAATATGCATATAAAATTTGGTAAAAATCAGTAAAGCCGTTTCGGAGGAGTTCGTGGACTATCATTGTGACACGAGAATTTTATATAAAGATTACTATTCATAGTCAAATCTATTTTAAAAACATATTTTCATTAAGTCAGTACATAATATTATGTATACAGCGTGCATTTAACATAAAGCAGAATAGTTTTGAATATAGGTGAAGGAAATAATATTTTTGTTTTTGTAGGTAACCAGAAGCTTTTTTATGTTTAAATGCTGAGCAGCTGAAGTAAGATTAAGTTTACCTACGTGTCCACAATATTTATATTGCAACGTTTGGGAAAGTGACAATGTTACATAATGCAAGACGTGATAATTTTAGAATAAATATTAATGTTTGCATTCAATATGTTCCTACGTTAAAGTAGAAAGCTATGCAAATATCAGTCGGGGATTAGCAAGTTATTATATTACGTAACGTATTAGTTAGATTATAGATTAGATTATGCTAATAATATTACAAAATGTATGTCTTAATATCTTCTAAGTGCGAAAAATAAGTGTGTAAAAATAACGCGGAAGTACGCTACGCTTGGTACAATTAATATACGAGTATATTCTGTGGCTACGCTACAAAATATATTAATTCAATATTCATAGTAAGTAATAACTAATAACAATGCCAGATCATTTCTCAAAAAAGCTTCTTTTATAAACTTATTCACACTTCACTCAAAAGCACGAAAAAAACAAAACCTTTTTTAAAATTACTCAAAAGAAAAATGTTGCCCAGACCTAAATATTATGTAATTAGAAAAGTTTAATCACTATTTAGTTTAATTTTCTTGATCAATGCGTAAGGTATAAAAAGGTTGCATACGGTTGGGTGAATACAGGGTGTCATAGGCCACGCGCCAACGCCATATGGCTGATAAGGCGGCAAAAACGTGACAGAAAAAAAGTATGCCACGTGGCACCGTTTCTTGTTTGTTTTAGAAATAACCGTTTATTTTGAAAATAGACAAGAATAATTCTAGGAAGGAAGGAAGCGTAAGTGCTTAGTTATTAAGATATCAATCTGTTATTACCTATTTAATGTCTAACAATGATGATAATAAAGTTAACGTATAAGGACGTGAATATTTTATATGCCATCAGCTGCTGACTGCTGAGTACTGACATTCAAGCGATAGAGCAAGACCTTGCAATATATTTACTACAAGGAGAATTCTTTATCATGTCAATGAAAGTGAGTTTACTTTTAGTTTAGTTTTAGGTAATAATTAATTAAACACATAATATGGCTAAGAAGTGGATTAAGGATTGTCTTTATCCAAGTTTACCTATGTTTTTAATTATATTATAATTGCTACCGTGTATGTAGCTCTGCACTTGTTTAAGTTTAATTGCCTGATAAACTGTATGGATTAGATTTTAGAATTTGATCAACGATAGCTGGTTAAGTTCAACAAATCCAAACTGTACGGTCTACCAGATGACTAATAAGTCAATGAGCTAAGATCGGCGTTCTTCAACTGCATGAGACCACAAAATCGCCTTTGTGCCAATTAATCTTTACCAATTCGGCCTTGTGCGGCTTGGCCGACCAATCTTTAATAGGTTTAGCAATGAGCTTACCAGAGTCCTTAATTCTATTGGGCAATTAGTCGGATTAACACTATTCTTCTGATGGATTCCTAGGTATTATATTCGTAAGTTATGACTACAAACTTGAAACTTATGATTTATGATCTCAGTTATGAATTATGATGGTGATATGGATGGTTAGGTTGATGGTCACAATTCTGATTCATCGAAAATAAATAAGTTCTTAAGTGATTATATTAATAAATATTACAAAAATCGAACGTTTTTAAAATCTGATTAGGTCAATCTACATAAATTAAGTGTTGAAAAGATGACATTAAATCTTGATTCTCTAAAAATTACCTCCTGATTAAAATGTGATTCATATTTCATATTCATTCTCAGCTCAACTACTCAATGATTGCAATTTCAATACGGGATATCTTAGGATCAAATCCCTTTCAATTGTAAAATGAACTTAATATGTAAATTGAGCTACTGATACAATCTCATTGAAAGATGCTCACGGCGCAGTAATTTTGTTACATGTAAGGAGCTCCTCCCATATTCAACACAATCATCCGTATAAAGCAGGAAATTCCGATAAGGGTTACTTTCTAAGACCCTTTACTAAATTCCGGTTCTTGAATATCTCTGGAGGACTTTTTGGAAATAGCAAAAGTCGTGGGTGTATTTAGACGTTGGTTATTATCCATATTAATATTATAAATGCGAAAGTGTGTCTGTCTGTCTGTCCGTCTGTCTGTCTGTCTGTTACCTCTTCCCGCCCAAGCCACTGAACCGATTTTGCTGAAATTTGGTATAGAGATACATTGAGTCTCGGGAAAGCACATAGGATACTTTTTATCCCGGAAAAATGTACGGCTCCCGCGCGATAAACGAGTTGCGGGCGTCATCTAGTAATTTATAACTTTTAGATACGTGTGGAAGGCGTTACGTTTGACATTTAATGTTGCAGCTGCAAGCAATTCTTTCAGCAGCAGATGCGCATTCTATGATGGTAACCGTTTTATTTTTTCATAATAGCCGATGCAATTGGCAGTTACAGGTGGTCGTAACTTAAATGGCAAAAATGCCTATGCATTAGTTAATAAAATAAAAAACGTACAAACAACGCGTCGTGAATGTTCCTGTTTAAGGTAAAATGGAATGAGAGGATTGTTCCTACACGAGGTAAGAGAGAACACAGCTTTGTTAGTGATGTTATTAATGCAAATATATTGGAATAATCTACTACTTTAGAACGGTTGCCCTAGATTTGTTCAAAACTATTGAAGAAAAATTTATCTTGTCAGTTGAAATATATAGCTTTTCGTCCAAATACAAAAAGAAGCATAACTCATAAGTGTGCTAGACAGACTATTATCTATTATAGTAATTTTGATACACGCAATTGAAAGTAGGTTGACATAGATTCCCTTTAATGAAGGCTTGGGTTGCTCTTTTTGCTTTAATCCAAATAAGGCGGCAGATCCAACTTTTTGTTTGGCTTCAACTTTATAACAAGATTGACACATTGACTGTGGGATAATTGTAGAGTTCAAGACACCTTCAAACTGGTTTTAATAATTGGGATCTGTAGCGGGAGTAACGATGGATAAGAGAAGTGAGCCAGTCTATTTGGCTTCGATTATTAATTTTTGTCTGATTATCAGTTGATAATTATCAGACATTATGAGTTCATCAGTATTCGCAGAACAAATCTACCAAATCCATTCCAGACAAATGTTAGCCTTTTGTCATTGCTAAATAAGTAAAGTATTCCTTAACAATGATCATTTCGATGATGTCATATGCGTCACCATTATCAATCAGTCCATTTGTCTCTGTTGCTTGCACCACAAGAATTTGCACGTGCATACGCTCTTATAAGGATGCAACTAATAAGGCAATGGATTAGTAATCCATAAGACGTAATTAGTAAGTAGTTGAATATCGCTGTCCTTTGTGCGCAGTACCCGATTTTCTAATGCATTTTAAACCATCAAGCCCCATAAGCTCACCGGTGAGCGAGATACAATAAAATAACAATAGATTTCCAAGAATCCACGATCGAAGGTTTAAATAATGATACGAGTTTAATGCGGTTTTTGGCTTTATATACTTAATTAAAAAGACTGAGGCGCAGACAAACTCTTGCAGAGGTTCTAAATGATATTGCTTTTCTAGTTACTCCTATAAGTACTTGTGGTGAAAACAACACGATAGTGCCATATTGTCATGTTTTGCAGCGGATGTGAAGCGTCGCCATTGTCCGAAGCGTGATACCATTTACATAATATCATCACGACTTTGGTGAAATTATTATTGAAAACTGTAAGTGTGTCAGATACTTGCATCTTATTGTCTTTGTTTAAAGAATAGTTTACTTCAAGTTTGTCAAAACTTTGTTCTAATTTTCTCGGATTATTTTATAAAAGCCGATTCTTCTAGAACTTTTAGATTCTACTACAAACAAATTGCTCTCACTTCATTGGGAGTTGGGACCGACTTATCACTTAGATTTATCTGTTGTTTTATCTTATCCTAGATGGGACAAGCTGATAGGTGAAGGTTAACATTTAAGATATTCTGAATTTGCTTCTCATAGCAATACTACTATATTGCTACATTTGTTATTGAAGAAGATTAATTCAAAGTCATAGCGATAAAAACTATTTTGTATTATCTAACTTTTAACAAACGACTCTCCCGCCATTAGTCTCTACCACAGCGTAATAAAGATATCAATAGACTGTGTCTTTGCTGTGTCTCTACTCTCTACATCTGACAGGAATGAAAAATATTGTATCATAAAGACATATGTATATTATTATATGTTATACATATAATATAATTATATTCAACGTGGCGATGAACACCTGCCTCGGTGTTCGATGCAATTATGAAAATGACGCATTTCATAACCATTAGAATTTAGAATATACATGTTGCAAAACGCTGAAGATTGCTCTGATGCAAAGATTTATAAGTTGATCGACAGTGTGGCCGTAGATTAATTGATTTTACGTAAGGATGAAGCAAATTACCTTATTGCAGGTAATTTGTTAATGTTTTAATACGACATAACACAAGCTGGTTACTGGTATCGAATTGATGCTAATGTACTATCAGAGAAGTTGATTTATAGTTGGCGGACCTATGTAATTTGGTCGCGTTGTGTCAAACTCAAACCCAGCCGACAGATCACAAGCACAAGTAACATTTAATTTGACATGATCCGACCAAATGACGTGGGTCTGTCAACTGCCTTTTCAGAATCAATTTCCTCGATGGTATGAGGCTGGCATTGTCAGTTTCGACACAAGCCTAATAAATAAGAAAAAAAAAACATAATTCAAAACATTAAACGTACATAATAGCTTATTTATTATTTTGTAAAGGTATTAAGGGCGTTCCTTCCGGAGATACCGTAATTTACCGTATTTCAAGCCCTATAAACTCATAATTTGATAGCTACAAAGTTATAAGTAATAAAAATACAGCAATAATCTTCAGTATATCGACAGTCCTTTCCCCGTTTTAAATTTTCTATTTTTGTTTATTATACTCATGATATTATCAGCTTCCAAAGTAAACCCAATTTATTAAAATTCAAGCATACATTCAGCATCTCCTTAGGATTTACAAATTACTTTTATTTGAAACACACGCTAATAGATCGACAATATCATAAACTACATATTTCCCGTTTAAATTTTTTTTAGGTCAATTTTGAACAAAGATAAGTAAAAAAATAGGGTTTCGGTGCGCTCTCGGCAACGCGGCAAATGTATGGCCAAGGTCGTTTGCTCGGGGGACGGCCTTAAGTGATGACGGCTAGATAACTAATGCAGCATCTTCACTTTAAATACATCCTAAAGGCGGCCAAGCTTTTCCATTGCTACAAGGCAAGAGCTAAACTTCAAGTTACGCAGTAGATCGCAGGTGGTCATGATAAGTACACTTCGGAATGCACAGAGATCACCTGCCAACACACTTGGAATGCTAATTCTTAACCAGTTAGGTCATATTTATCTCGACTATTGTGAGAGACTTACTTGTACAGCATTTAAAAGTACTGAAAACTATCTAATTAGACTGTAGAGTGCGTCTGGATTAAAACTATAGATTAAATATGGCCAAATCTTAGAGATTTACAGTTTGCTAAGATGCTTTAATCCATACTTATATTATAAATGCGAAAGTGTGTCTGTCTGTCTGTCTGTCTATCTGTCTGTCTGTCCGTCTGTCTGTCTGTCTGTCCGTCTGTCTGTCTATTACCTCTTCACGCCTCAACCGCTGAACCGATTTTACTGAAATTTGGCATCGAGTTACTTTGAGTCCCGGGAAAGGACATAGGATACTTTTTGTCCCGGAAAAATGTACGGTTCCCGCGCGATAAACGAGTTTTGGCGCAACGGAGTTGCGGGCGTCATCTAGTAGTATAATATGTTAGATTGAATTGTTAGTTGTTTCAATCAATAATACTGGTTACACAACATTTTGCATGGAAAGCAGGAGGATAAAGTACATAATCCTGAATCTTTACACGCGTCGTAGTTTAGACCTACATCTATACTATAATATTACTAATATTATAAAGCGGAAGAGTTTGTTTGTTTGTTTGAATGCGCTAATCTCCGGAACTACTGATCCGATTTTAAAAAATCTTTCAGTGTTAGATAGCCCCTTTGTAGAGGAAGGCTATAGGCTATATTTTATCACGCTAAAACTAATAGAAGCTAAGAAATAGAGGAAAATATGGAAAAAAACGGAACGGGAATATATTTGAAAGGGCTTATTTGAACGCGCTAATCTCAGGAACTACTGGTCGGATTTGAAAAATTCTTTCAGTGTTAGATAGCTCATTTGTCGACAAAGGCTATAGGCTATATTTTATTACGCCACAACTAATAGAAGCGAAAAAAAAAGAGGAAAATGTGGAAAAAACGGAGATCTTAACAAACTACTGGAGCAATTTTTATGTAATTTGGCGCACATGAAGAATAGACCACGTGAAAGGACCCAGGTTTCTTTTTTTGTGGAAAAATGTACGGTTTTCTTGACATTCCTAAGCCGCGCGGAATATCTATCATATCATAAAAGTATATTGTCCCACACAATATACTTTTATGATTTGCGCGTTAACTATTCAATCGATGTACGGGAAAAACTATAAACTAAAGTCCACGCGGACGAAGTCGCGGGCAACAGCTAGTAATATTATAATTGGGAAGAGTTTGTTTGTTTGAACGCACCAAGACTAATAGGAACGAAGAAATAGAGGAAAGTGTGGAAAAAATGGGGGAAATTATTTGAAAGGGCTTATTTGAACGCGCTAATCTCAGGAACTACTTGTCCGATTTGAAAAATTCTTTCAGTGTTAGATAGCTTATTTATCGAGAAAGGCTATAGGCTATATTTCATATCACGTCAAGAATAATAGGAGCGAAGAAATAGAGGAAAGTGTGGAAAAAACGGGGCAAATCATTTAAAAGGGCTTATTTGAACGTACTGGGAGCAATTTTTATGCTATTTGGCACACATGAAGAATAGACCACGTAAAAGGACATAGGTTTCTATTTTTGCGGAAAAATGTACGGTTTCCGTGACATTCCTAAATTACGCGGGCGAAGCCGCGCGGAACATCAAGTATTCTATAAATACGTAAAGCACTGAGTACTGACGCATAGTGTTTAACCAGGAGGAAAACCCATGCTCAATATAATATTATGCAATCAATACTAATTATAATAATTGTTATACACATACTGTATACAAACGTGTTACTTACAAGATTGCAATTAGCATACCTACGACGTATGTTATACCTCGAATTGGTAGTTTAAAGCTGTGATTTTGAGAGGAATTAAAAAAAATTGCCCGCTCCACCACTATAATCAGCAAAAATTACCCTAAAAGTGTGGGTTCCTGCCTTCCTGCACGGGTGCGGTGGGCGAAAAAATTTACATCCACCCTCACTTTACTTTCATAATAAGATTTGTTCAAACTTCAAACATCAAGAGCTGGCATATAAAACCTTTTTTTTCTGAAGACTCTACCTAACCTGTAGAGCATTTCGCATGTAGGTTGCTTGTCGCGAATAAATTTGTAATTTCCTTGTAAATTCTCTACTTGCTATGTTTTACTTATAAGCCGCGTTTACACAACGCAATAAAATTAATGTCAAAGTGACAGGCGGAGCGTACGCCATTTTAGAATTCCAATGAATCAGTTTGAATTCCGAACACGTAGCCATCGGCGCACGGCTGGCCGCTACCGCACGTTTAGAAACGTTTACCAACATTAGTTACACGGAAGTTAGTTTTTATAACGCATTATTACACTCTACTTAATCCGTCTATCCGAGGCGTGTTCTTTCACGCGATTGCGATGAAGACACTGATAAGTCCAAACCAGTATCCCTAATTTGACAGTGCAAGTTTTGGCTGCTTTGCCTAATGAAATTATGATATCTCTTGCGATATTGTTTAATAACCGCGTAACATCACGAAACGCGTACTTACACTTATTTTTATTACATACAATTTAGTTGCGAAATAATTTAAATTTGCAAATCTATTTTAATTATGCTCTCAATTTATAAGGAAGGAAGGCTTACGTCATAATAGTTGGAAAGGCATCCACAGCTACTACTAATGAATTGTATACTTAATGTTAATATAGTGTACTATTTCACCACTTGAATGATATTCAAAATTTTATTCATAAATATCATGCTCCAAATCCCTAATATTTATTGACGTACGCGTATG
Organism: Polyommatus icarus; assembly: GCA_937595015.1. NCBI lineage: Eukaryota > Metazoa > Arthropoda > Insecta > Lepidoptera > Lycaenidae > Polyommatus > Polyommatus icarus. The sequence continues at coordinate 17,711,860 of OW569323.1, read as the reverse complement.
GACATGGTACGAAGCACGCGATGCATGTAATTGTAACTTGATTTGTGGCTTCAGTTACAATTAGTGCCACGAGTTAAACAGCATAATTGATTATTAATTATTATTATTTAATAATGTTGGCAGTGGCAAATCAAACGCCTTCAAATACTTTCGTATTCACTACAAATTACTTTTACATAATATACGAGTAATATGAAATAGAATGAATGGCACAGTTAGTTGAATTTTAATCATGTTTTTTAGGGTTTTCATTGTTCCATTCCTCCCTGATGGTATTATTATTATTTTATTACAAGTTTCGGTATGATAAAAATAGTTAACTGTTACTTAGTCTTCTACCTTCCTTGTCAAAGGTTACCGGGGTGTCATCAGGGAGTAGGGACATCCCCCGAAGGCAAATTCTTCTTTGATTTTCAAACTGAATGTCTTATTAGATTGGAAGGACAACTTTTGAATTTTAGACAAAAACATCTCCTTAAATACCTAGTCATTTAAAAAAACAGGTAAAGGTCACGTTTAAAAGTGGTTTACCTTCTTCGAAAACCAGTCATAAGAGTTCTCACGAAAATCGATAGAGTATCATTTCCTGTCAATTTAGTCCAAAGAGAACTATCAAAAATCCATTATCTACTTGAAAGTGTCACTTATATTGGCGTTAAGACCTCAACCACATCGATAGTAGTATTAAATACGTACACTTCCCATCATTCGTGTATACAGTATTTTAAAAAGGAAATAATTGATACTGTAAAAACTTATAAAACCTCAATGAAAACGACCTACTTTCTAAGCTAATACTGTTCCATTTATAATTCTTCGTGGGGAATAATTAATGAATAATGAGTAATGACTTATATAAACAATATTAATCTTAACTCTATGTAGAGTAATAGAGTTCTGAGTTTTCTATAAAATGTAATAAAAACATATTTCATTATTTTTTAATATACCTACTTACTTACATATTAATTATTATATTACCGAGAGAAGTGGGAATTACTTAGAATTTTATGCTTTCATAAGCACATTTGGTTTTTGGCTTTTGCTCGTCAAAATTTAGATTCCATAGGTACATGATCTCTATTCTCTAGGCAGATTAGATTTTTATCTCATGGGTTGGCTTTTAGCCTTTTAAGCATACATTATCCTCTTTTGTATCGCAAATCTGAATGAAGCTATTGTTAAACCCATATATTATGATGACCAGATGATTGCGAATCAACCTTGACATGGGCCTACGTCATTGTCATTGTAAAAAAGCTGTAAGTTTGTTTTTTAGATCACATAATATTATTTGAGTGCCAGCAAAAAATTAATGAATCGGCAAATATCAAAAGCTTTTTGTCGCACTCTATAATATCTGGTCAAGTAGCGTACAATTTGATTTTTAAATAAAGCGTAGATATCTTAAAATACTTTTTTTACTTCTAAGGTCTACCATAGAGTAAATATACTTACTTCTAAGTAGGTACTTTAAATTGTAATACTGAATTCTGAATTCTCTCTACTTTTTAGGTCAAAAATCTTTAAGGTTTAGTCATCAAAAAAGTTATAGTAAAAGCAGATGAGTCACTAGTAGTAAGAAATTTTCATTCATAAAGTTGGGCCTTGGAGAATGTCAGAGGTGTTCCGAGAAGTATCTCGGTTCAAATCCGTAATGACTCATACCGTGTCATGCCAGTCTTAAAACAGGTAAAATAGACATACAAAAATGTTTGAAAAGCCTTTTTGGTTTAATCTGCCTAATGGACGATAGATAAATAAATGAATAGCAAGACCGACATAATAATATTATTATGTTGTATGTAAAGCTAATTATATTAAGTTTATTATAATATGTATTATATTTATCCTCGTTTTGATGCATTTATTTATGTTTATAGTTTATACCTTTTTAGTATCCATACTATTACTTTGTTCTTCACTGACAAAGCTAAAAGTTTTTAGTAGGTGCCTAATGTGTTCGAATTTGAGTTTATTACCTAACTTAAGTTTTACGAAACCAGACTTTACTAAAATTTCGGGTCCATTCAACCTTTGAATTGAACTTTTTGCAGCACTAATTAGTCGGCTATTAGGTGATACATTTCCTGTATCTGCAGGTTTTTCAATCGGTAACCTTGGGTGGTTCAATAGCTCGAGCTAATGGGAACCACATAAAACCCAGTTGCCCGTGAAATTCGTTCACAGTTCTTTGCCTTGATTAAATACCTCCCAAAACATCTCAGCTTTAGTCACGCTGGACAAAAAACGCTTAACAAAGCTTCTATTAGTTTTGTTTCTTCTCTTTTTTACTTAATATTGCCAGCGATTTTGATGCTTTTTTTTAAATACAAATACAGTTTCTTGCGCGACTAAAATTAAAATAGGATAAACAAAAATCAAAATATACCATGAAAGATGGCAGAAAATGGGAAAAATACCTGAGAAATAAGATACTGAAACTGGGAAAAGTTGTCACGACTCGGAAACCATAAAAACTAAAGCCGTATTAATATCATTTCCCAGTTCTAACTAGTCAGGTTTCCTAGAATGTACTTTCTAGAATCTAGATGCTTACGTGCGTCGTTAGAGAAAAGTTATTAATTGACATGTCATCAATTAATATAGTTTTAAAGTAGATAAGAAATACACTATGTGATTATGTACACTAATCACAATACATATTATGAAGCTGAAGAGTTGGTTTGTTTGAGCGTGATAATCTCAGGAACTACTGGATAACTGGACCGATTTCAAAAATTATTTCACCAATGTAGAGCTAAGATGTCCCTGCGTGTTATAACTTATAAGCTATGTATGTGTCGCACTTAGGATGATTTGATAAATCGAATTATCGTGAAAATTCTAGGGACTTTGCGAAAACACGGATAATTAGACAATGGTGATTACATTTTTAACCGACTTCCAAAAAACGAGGAGGTTATTATGTTCGGCTGTGCTTTTTTTTTTTTTTTGTATGTTCAATGATTACTCCGCCGTTTGTGAACCGATTTTCGAAATTGTAATTTGTATTAGGTTTCACTCCAATTTGGTCCCATTTTCACAAAAGTGGTGACCTGATGATGGGATCCATGAGTAATCGAGGGAACTCCTCGAAATTTATATGGAAACATATGGTGATTTTGGTTTTATGTGAAGTATACTAAGAATATGCTACCAAAAAGTCAAATATTGGGTCAAGGTATACCATGGTTTCGATGATGCTGAGAGAACTCCTGATTCCTTATAGATACACGTTTGGGAGTTTCGGCGTTGTTTTAAGAACAGAAAGCGTAAACTACTATGCAATTCATATTCATCATCATAATCATCATCATCATCGTCATCATCATCATTACCACGTCGTGTTAAGGCCACCAATGTCTCATGGCACAGAATAGATAATAGTACAAGGCATAGGTATGGATATACTAATAATAATAATTATGTACTGTATAACAACACCTGTTTGTTTTTAATACACGGCGGTCGGCGTCGCCGCCCCGCGCCGCGCGGCGCATGGCGGCAGAAGACAGAATATCGAATACTTTACTAACTACTTTATATACAGATCGAATACTTTACTACTTTATAAAATTTTAATAGACAAATAGAATTAAAATAAAGTTATTTTAAAAAGAGCATTTAAACAAAACAAAGTCATTAAGTGTCTTTTTAATTAGTTATACTTATTAATCGATAGATGGTGCACTAAGTACCTATCGATTTGAATTCTTGATTACAAGAACAGCTGTCAATAATTATGATAATATTAAATACTCGTATTATGCTACGCTACATCCTATGCAAGTTTGTACAATTTTTTATCTGATAGATCCTTCGATCGTGGAAAAACGAGACACAATAGCCTTTCTATTGTTATCGCAATCACCGGTGACCGCTTCGGGCTTGAAGTATTAAAATTGTTAAATTACTTAGCACAATATGTTCACTTCACTGATAATATTATATTATTTTGTGAGTGTGAGTTGTGACTCTTAACAAATTGTAATAAGATACGTAAAATATACGCGAAGATTTACCTACTAGTGTAACTAAAAAGAGTGAAATTATTATTATTTTTAACAAAACATTAAAACCGACTTCCAAGGTAAAAACAATAATAACATTAATATGAACTAAAAAGTATTAAATAATTTTTACTATCTAATAGTGCCTTTTTCCGAATTCGGCTAAACCTCAACTATTTCTGTACTCAATCTTCATAATTTTGAAGTCGGTGCCAGTTCCAAAAATTTTTAAATATTCTGTCAGAGGACTGAAGATTCAGCTATCTGGTACCGACTTCAAAATAATGAAGATTGAGTACAGAAATAGTTGAGGTTTAGCCGAATTCGGAAAAAGGCACTATTAGATAGTAAAAATTATTTAATACTTTTTAGTTCATATTAATGTTATTATTGTTTTTACCTTGAAAGTCGGTTTTAATTTTTTGTTAAAAATAATTCAAACTTACTGACAAAAGGTAGTGTTTTCGCGAAAACACGAGTTGCCTTAGTAACATTGCACATTCTTAACGCTGATTGGCTTGATTTTTACTTACTGGCCAACTCTTATTCTGATTGGTTACTATCTTTCCCTATGTATCTTTGAGGTATTACATACACCATAGACTTATAAGGGGTAAGAAATGACAATGCCAGTTCATAGGAACTTCACTTTTTATTTAACCTTTTATCGGACATAACCTCAGAATTAGTTTCTGGTTCTGTTGAACTTTCAGCACTAATTTCACTTGTATTTACAGACACACTTTTAGATATCTTTTTGCACTATTTTTCAAATCCAACTGCAATTTTAAACACATTAAATATTAAAAACTGCTAGTTCGCTTACAAAAACAACCACAAACAAAACAACGCGTGACAATCGATTGACATTTAAAATGTCAACTCTTCAACCAATCAGAGAAGATGTTGTTGTGGGGCGCTTAAACCGACCAATCAGTGATTTTTTTCGATAATAACTAACGATTCGTTTCGCAATCTTACTGAGGCGACTCGTGTTTTCGCGAAAACACCACCTTTTGTCAGTAAGTTTGAAAAATGTAATCACCATTGTCTAATTATCCGTGTTTTCGCAATGTCCCTAGGATTTTCGCGATAATTCGATTTATCAAATAATCCTACGACATATGTACCACAGACGGAGCCGGGGCGGACCACTAGTTACTATATTATAGTAACTTATAGTGGTCCGCCGCTGATAACTATTGTAACATGGCCTATCACGGGTTTACGGCTTGACGTCGATTTACGGGACACCCTGTATATACTTAACATTAAATTTAATTTTAATGATACAGTTATTTTATAAATGAAGCTAGACTAGTGTGTTTACCCTTTCCGTTAATCATGCATCTGGGTCCGGCTGTGAAATGACTTCGGAGTCCGGACACCGGTAACGCTTCGATTGTATGCAGATTTGTATGAAGTAGATCATACAACTAGTTATACTAATTCAAATTACAAATTATTGTATTTAAATTTTATGTAAAATTTCATTAATTTTAATGTTATTCTAGTTAAAAAAGTTGTACAGTAATTTATTGTGAGACCTGTTGAATATTTACGTAACTTTATTACGGTAACTTAATTTTATTAAGTAAGTTAACAGTTCAAGGCGTTGATGGACTGGTTACTTTTATAAAAATGTAACGTTGTTAAGATTTAATCAGAGTACAGGTAGAACTAAGAACATCAAAGATTTCTCTTTATATCCTAGTGTTTACTTCCATTTATTTTGCATTAAGAAACTTCTCTGCCAACGTAATGTTGTAGAAAGGTGAAAACCACAATTTTCTTGCAGGAATAGAGAGGTAACTTGTGTTTAGTATAATATCTCTATAATAATATGTATATAAAAATGGATTTCCGGTGGGAGGATAAATACCACGGGCTAACAGAAAACCGGCGTGAAACAGCGCTTGCGCTGTGTTTCGCCGAGTGACTGAGTTTACTGGAGGCAAAATGCCTTTTCCCTTCCCTACCTTCCCCTATTACCCTATTTCCTCTTGAAAGGCCGGCAACGCACCTGCAGCTCTTCTGATGCTGCTAGAGCGGTGACCCGTTTGCTCGTTTGCCCCCTTATTTCATTAAAAAAATAGGTAGGCCGTAGGTACTATGAATGAAAGCAGTATCGGCGTGTCGACATAATAATGCAAATATTTTCCCACACTTGGTACCTGGTGGTGATAACGTACCTAAACAAAACTTATGGCCGGATGACAAACCCACAGAATCAGGACCACCGCTGAGAGTGTTTCGTTACAAAACATATCGAATTATAATATTACTAGCTGTTGCCCGCGACTTCGTCCGCGTGGACTTCAGTTTATATAGCGCGTGATGTCAACAAAATTGGTGTAAAAATCTTTTATAAAAAAACCCTTGTACGGTGTACCCCTTAAATCAAAACACCCAAAAACAGCTGTGCAGTGTGCACATAACTTATTTTATTTTTTAAAATTAAACTTTATCTATGCCAAATTTTAAAGTGTATATTTTAGCCCTCCGATTACACAACTTTTGCCATAAACTATTTATCATTGATAGGTTTAAGGTTACGTCACTGCATAGATAAAGTACTGAGTTATTTAATAACGTAAAAGAGTACTGACACAATAACAATCGAAAAAAATCGAAAATCCATTACTTATAAGATGATACCACCTCTTATAGAAAGACGATTGTGTAAGCCAGGGGTTACCAAACTGTGCGCCGCGGCGCCCTGGTGCGCCGCGGAAAGGCAAGAGGGGCGCCGCCGCGCCGTGAGTCGATCCTCCATCATTATCCATAGCCACAAATATTATAAAATAAAATTATAATATGAATTATGCAAAGCAGGCAGAAGAATAATATTTGTTTATTAGGTATTATTTACCTGCTTAACCTAACTATAGTCATTAAAGGTGTTTATTTATGTATCTTTTTGTAATAGCTAGGTAAAGTGGGGCGCCGCCGTGACAAAATGTTGACTTGTAAGTGCGCCGCAGGCTGAAAAAGATTGGGAACCCCTGGTGTAAGCAATAGCGCGATGTAGGAGACGCACAGCGCCATCTATTATGAATTTTTGGAACTAACTTAATTTGAACAAATTTACGCATTTTCAACCCCTTACAACCCCTTTGTCCAGTTAAAAAGTAGCCTATGTTCTTTCTCAGACTTTAGACTATCTGTGTACAAAATTTCATTACAATCGGTTCAGTAGTTTTGGCGTGAAAGCGAGACAGACAGACAGACAGACAGACAGAGATACTTTCGCATTTATAATATTAGTATAGATTAGTATAGATTGTGATGCTAACACTATGAGTAAGTCAGTAAGTCCACTGCGGTTAGTAGCGTCTAAGTACCGTAAGGTACTATTATGTATTCTGTGGTCTAAGTCAGCCTTTCCCAAAGTAGGCGATAACACCCCCATGGGAGGGGGCGCTACTTTACCGAGAAAAAAATAGGGGCGTTGTGTAGAGGCTGGGGGGGGGGGGGTGATTTGTAGGGTTATCTAGCTATCAACCAACATACAAAAAAATATACAGACGAACATAACATAACCTCCTAATTTTTTGGAAGAGTCGGTTAAAAAACCTCAGAAACCGCTCATATTTAAGTGGTTTTGTCGATTTTTCAATCAATTATGGCATTCAGTTTTTCTATGGTCTTGACTCTTGCCTTTGCATTTGTCTATGTCGCAGTCCACTGGTTTAAAAAGCCGTTCAATCAAACAGCTAGCCCTTTGACTGAACAACGCCATTCAATCACACTCCAATACGTCGTTTAGCCGACGTGTTCACTGCAACGTTCAACACTACAGCTAGACGTCGCTTAGCTAACTGATTAAATGGCAAATTAACTAAGGTGACCATTAGTTTAGTGTTATTATTACACAAATGTTATGATAAAAAGTAGAATAAATTATTGCATTCTAACTCATTTTGAACAAAATTGCAATAAATACCTTGGTTTAAATTTTGATTCACTCGTATGTGCTCCCATAATTTCTGTCACTTTAATAACACTAATTGCAACGTATATGAACGAAAACATTAAACAATCACAAAATACCGGTTAGTTGACGCCATATTGTAAACAAAACGCACCTAGCGCCGCGGTGGTGAGCGCTAAACTAATTCAATCAAACGGCTGCTTTTGAATCAGCTGTAGTGTTGAACGTTTTGAGCGACTGAAATATTCAATTAAAAAGCTAGACGTGTGATTGAATGACGTTGTTCAGTCAAAGGGCTAGCTGTTAGATTGAACGGTTATTTAAACCAGTTGGCTGCGACATCTATATAATTTACAATTCGGTGTTCACATTGTTGTGGAACATTTGGTTCTTTCTTTGAGTAACCCGAAATATTAGATTGCAAGATTACGTAAATATCAGATTAAAATTGGAAACCAGTTGGGTTCAGTATTCAAATGTAACTGGTTGTCAAACGTAACTGTCATGTATACTGCAATTAACATATTGCGTCACGCAGTAAGTCACACGTTTTCCTTTCATCGGTTTCATTGATTAGTTAGGCTTTTACAAGGCTTTTACTATCACTTATATTATACTTACTTTTAGAAGTAAAATTGGCTAATAGTTTGATTAACAGAAGTAGTGACTTTCGCACATAGCAATTTAAAAGAAGTTAAATTACAATTTACAAGAAATCACCGTAACCACCAACAGGTTACAGGGCGTAGCATGGTCACAATAGAAAAGGTTTCTTTCTACGGAAGAATAGACAAAATGACAGTTAAACAAGACAAAGTGACAGTTAGGCAATGGAAATCCTGGAAATCATTAAGTTATTGACTCAACGATAATGATTACAAAATATGGTATGAAAACCGTAGGTCACATAAATATTGCTGAAGTTGCCCAACTTATTACTTACCTACTCCAATATCCAAATACAACAACAACTTGAGTATCATCTGCCTTTCTAATTGAACCTATCTCATATGAGGCACTTACGAGGTTAATTTAAGGTGAAGCGCCGAGCCTAGTGCGTGTCTCGTTACATTTTCTCTTCCCTGCCAATGAACTTCCAACGATCTCGTAATGGATAGAGAACGATGTTTGTAATATTTCAAACGACCTTTCCAGCTGAGAATCGGTATGAAAGTCCATTATATGTAGCACACAGACTGGTTCATGTGAGGTGTTAGGTTAATGTGAGAGATGAGTGATGGTACAAGTTATAACACAACTTGTAGTTTGCTTCGACTTCGTTTAACGCGATTATGAGTAGTCATGTCCTTTCCTGGGACACAAAGTATTAATCTCCATGCGGAACTCAATTCAGCGATTGCCTCCGTGGGTTTAACCCATCAAGCCCCGTACGAGCACCAGTGATGGCGACAACAATATAATACAATGGCATAAATCCGAGAATCTCCGATCGAAGGATAAAGATTAGATACACAGATGTACAGATTTGAATTGTTATTAAATAAAAATAAGGTTCCGATATATTATTTAAAATGTGATTTGAGTAACTTTGTAAGAGACAGGGAAGGAGACAGGTTACACTGTTACAGTACTTGTTATAAGTTAGGTAGATAAGCTCATTTTTCGTGGTATTCTTTGTTTGTCTAACACTTATTGAGTTTTTTAACCGACTTCCAAAAAACGAGGAGGTTATATGTTCGGCTGTGAACTTTTTTTTTTGTATGTTCAACGATTACTCCGCCGTTTGTGAACCGATTTTCGAAATTTTTGTTTTGTTGTATTAGGTTTCACTCCAATTTGGTCCCATTTTCACAAAGGTGGTGACCTGATGATGGGATCTATGAGTAATCGAGGGAACTCCTCGAAATTTATATGGAAACATATGGTGATTTTGGTTTTATGTGAAGTATACTAAGAAACCGCTACCAAAAAGTCAAATATTGGGTCAAGGTATACCATGGTTTCGATGATGCTGAGAGAACTCCTGATTCCTTATAGATACACGTTTGGGAGTTTCGGCGTTGTTTTAAGAACAGAAAGCATAAACTACTATGCAATTCATATTCATCATCATAATCATCATCATCATCATCGTCATCATCATCATTACCACGTCGTGTTAAGGCCACCAATGTCTCATGGCACAGAATAGATAATAGTACAAGGCATAGATATGGATATACTAATAATAATAATTATGTACTGTATAACAATTAACAACACCTGTTTGTTTTTAATACACGGCGGTCGGCGTCGCCGCCCAGCGCCGCCGCGCGGCGCGCGGCGGCAGAAGACAGAATATCGAATACTTTACTAACTACTTTATATACAGATCGAATACTTTACTACTTTATAAAATTTTAATAGACAAATAGAATTAAAATAAAGTTATTTTAAAAAGAGCATTTAAACAAAACAAAGTCATTAAGTGTCTTTTTAATTAGTTATACTTATTAATGGATAGATGGTGCACTAAGTACCTATCGATTTGAATTCTTGATAACAAGAACAGCTGTCAATAATTATGATAATATTAAATATTATGCTACGCTACATCCTATGCAAGTTTGTACAATTTTTTATCTGATAGATCCTTCGATCGTGGAAAAACGAGACACAATAGCCTTTCTATTGTTATCGCAATCGCCGGTGACCGCTTCGGGCTTGAAGTATTAAAATTGTTAAATTACTTAGCACAATATGTTCACTTCACTGATAATATTATATTATTTTGTGAGTGTGAGTTGTGACTCTTAACAAATTGTAATAAGATACGTAAAATATACGCGAAGATTTATCTACTAGTGTAACTAAAAAGAGTGAAATTATTATTATTTTTAACAAAAAATTAAAACCGACTTCCAAGGTAAAAACAATAATAACATTAAAATGAACTAAAAAGTATTAAATAATTTTTACTATCTAATAGTGCCTTTTTCCGAATTCGGCTAAACCTCAACTATTTCTGTACTCAATCTTCATAATTTTGAAGTCGGTGCCAGTTCCAAAAATTTTAAATATTCTGTCAGAGGACTGAAGATTCAGCTATCTGGTACCGACTTCAAAATAATGAAGATTGAGTACAGAAATAGTTGAGGTTTAGCCGAATTCGGAAAAAGGCACTATTAGATAGTAAAAATTATTTAATACTTTTTAGTTCATTTTAATGTTATTATTGTTTTTACCTTGGAAGTCGGTTTTAATTTTTTGTTAAAAATAATAATATCAAAGTAGGTTAAGCATTTTTCATCTATAATAGCTCAGTTTCTAAGTTTGTAAGTATGATTTAGTTTTTATATCATTAACGTGATGGGTAAATTTTTTTACCGTAAATCGACCGACGGGTAGACCGTACCTACATATAAAACCACTTTGAAATCATTGGTGGCCAAGACAAGCTACATTCTTTTCAGAGAAACCTGCCAAATCAACAATGCTACAAGTTACAACTGCTAGTTACTACAATTACTAGTCTGCCTGTTACTTCTTCACGCTAAAACCGCTAAGCCGATTTTAAAGAAAATTTTCGTGTTGACAATTATTGTACTCTAGGCTAGGCTACCAAAAATAATCGATTTTCGCGCGATAAACAAATTCGGCGTAAGGGAGTTGCCAGTGTATCAAGTTGCCAGCTACATCTAGATAGGTCTGCAGATAGCAGCTGCGCATGCGGCACTAAAATCTAAATCAATCATGCAGTAGTCTAAAACCTAATGAATGTATCACTCTAATAACTTCTTTAGGTATACTACTAACAAGTCCATAACGACCCAATTACGTGTGTCTTAAACGGATTAGTTTGGCCTCATTGGACATTGCACAGGAAGCCATAGTGTGGGTCAGACAACGGTGAGGCCGACTGTCATAGAGACCCTTATGTAAAAAGTGTACCAGCTACAGTAAAAGTAGACCTAGGTAATTGTTTTAATCAGGGCAAACAAAGAGACAAAACGGTGAGCTGGTGTCATAGTATTAAAGGAGTTCAAGTACTACGTACTTTGTCTCAATGTAGTACTTAGGTATATCTCAATGGTTATCATCTTATTTCTTGTATATGACTTAAAATAAATAAAATCATAAATTTTCCGAACCAAGGCCTAGATTAATGCAACTATCCTTTGTCCTTTCCTGGGACATCAAATGTCTTCAGTTATACCATTTTTTTTCATTTCAGAGGCGTAAAGAGGTTACAGCAGCCTTTCCCAAAGTGGGCGATAACGCCCCCTTGTGGGCGCTGAAGGTTTAAAGCCGCCCCCGGTGTGGGACCCAGAAAAAAATGGGGGCGTTGTAATAGAGGCTTGGGGGGTGATTTATTTCAACAATGGGGGCGCTAAAACATAATTACTTCTCAAAGTGGGCAGTAGAATGTAGATAAAATAAGTTTTGGAACCCCTGGGTTACCGAAAGCTGATGGAGAGACATACTTTCGTATTTATAATATCAGTACGAATTCACAAAGATGTGCTCTATGAACAATTAATGCTTTCTCCTGTGCCATTAGTGACATAACGATCGAGCAGAGTGATATAATTTTACGAGAATTTACATCATAGGAAGTGTAAAACTTGTAACAGTTGTAAATATTATGCACCTGATTAAAATATTCTGGAATAGGAAGATCGCCTTACGTAACTAATTAAGATAATTAAAGAAGCGAATCGATTTTATGAATCAAAGTTCTGACTTTCACCAAATCTTTGTCGCATACATAATAATATAATATAACTAGATGACGCCCGCAACTGCGTTGCGCCAAAACTCGTTTATCGCACGGAAACCGTACATTTTTTCGAGATAAAAAGTATCCTATGTCCTTTCTCAGGACTCAAAGTACCACCATACCAAATTTCAGCAAAATCGGTTCAGCGGTTTGGGCGTGAAGAGCTAACAGACAGACAGACAGACAGACACACTTTCGCATTTATAATATTAGTAATTAATAATATAATAGGTACCTATCTGATAAGTGATAACTGATAATGAATGATGATAAAAATCTTTCTAGTGTTTTTTTAATTCAAACGAACAAAAGGTCAAGAAAGCAATTAATCGTCTATTTAGGGTGTGTAAAAGTCGCCTATATGGAATTCACTGTGGAAGTTGCAGCGCTGAAAGAGATTTTTTTTTACTTTTATTGGGAAAATTTATCGCCCTGGGTATAACACGCGGGCCGCAAATAAAGTCCCGGCGGGCCGCGGGTTGGGGATAGCAGCCTAAAGTGCATCACACACGGTGAAGATAATATAATATTTTATCTTAGGTAAGATGCCCAAATATAAAATATTATAGTATCTTAAGCTATCACACACGGCTAAGATACGATAATATTAAAAATATGTTCATTTCCTTACGAGTCTGCGTTGGTGCCACACGTATTCCTTGTTAGAGTTCTATATACAGGGTGATTGACTATGAGTGATAACTAATAACTGATACTGTCTTACTTCTTGATTTGTTAGACAGCTTCTCAGACGATGATTCTGATATAGAATGTGAAATGCAGATTGCAGTAGGAGAAACATTTGGATAGAGCCTCACATAAAAAAGAGAAAAACCTGCGGCGAATTTAACCTTTAGGGTCTACACAGACGGACTGCATTTCAACTGCAATCCAACTGCAAATTGCAGTTTGAATGCAGTTGACACGACTGCAATGCGACTGCAATAGAACTGCAAACCAATCACGCAGTCGGATTGCAGTTCAGTTGCTGTCGGCGTGCAGTCGTGTGAACTGTTTGGTTTGCAGTTCTATTGTAATCGCATTGCAGTCGTGTCAACTGCATTCAAACTGCACTTGAACTGCAATTTACAGTTGGATTGCAGTTGAAATGCAGTCCGTCTGTGTAGACCCTTATCAATATCTGTCAACGAAGAAATTTCAGGAGTATTTTAGAAATTCAAGAGAAACATTCATTTCGATTCATGAGCTTTTTAAGCAATAATAATAATAAAGCAATAAATTATATTTCGGATAATTTTATTTAAAATTATCCGAAATGTTACTTTTTCCATCAAAATGTTACTTTTCGAATGAGAGTAGGTATGTAACTTTCTAACATACAGCACTGGCAACACTGCATCTACTAGTGCGTCCGATCACCGATGATCCCGCTTCTCGACACAAAAACACCCTGTACCTATTCATTAAGATATATTTCGCATCTTAAGATAACATATTAAGATACGAAATATATATTTCGTATCTTAAGATAAAATATTAAGGTACGAAATATATATTTCCATATCTTAAGATACAAAATATAAAATATAAATTAACTTCGTCGTGTGTGATGTTTCATAGGATTTGTATGGTGAGCGATATTCTAAAATATGCTCTAAGATAATATATATTTTATATTATTATCTTCACCGTCTGTGATGCGCTTTTACCGAGCGATATGGAAATATATATTTCGTACCTTAATATTTTATCTTAAGATACGAAATATATATTTCGTATATTAATATGTTATCTTAAGATGCGAAATATATCTGTATGAATAGGTACAGGTTGTTTTTGTGTCGAGCAGCGGGCTCATCGGTGATCGGACGCACTAGTGGATGCAGTGTTGCCAGTGCTGTATGTTAGAAAGTTACATACCTACTCTCATTCGAAAAGTAAAATTTTGAGGGAAAAAGTAACATTTCGGATAATTTTAAATAAAATTGACTTATAATTTATTGCTTTATTATTATTATTGCTTGAAAAGCTCATGAATCGAAATGAATGTCTCTTGAATTTCTGAAATACTCCTGAAACTTCTTCGTTGACATATATTGATAAGGGTCTACACAGACGGACTGCATTTCAACTGCAATCCAACTGTAAATGCAGTTCAAGTGCAGTTTGAATACAGTTGACACGAGTGCAATGCGACTGCAATAGAACTGCAAACCAAACAGGTCACACGACTGCATGCCGACTGCAACTGAACTGCAATCCGACTGCGTGTTTGGTTTGCAGTTCTATTGCAGTCGCATTGCAGTCGTGTCAACTGCATTCAAACTGCAATTTGCAGTTGGATTGCAGTTGAAATGCAGTCCGTCTGTGTACACCCTAAAGGTTAAATTCGCCGCAGGTTTTTCTCTTTTTTTATGTGAGGCTCTATCCAAATGTTTCTCCTTTTGGAATGTGCTACTGCAATCTGCATTTCACATTCTATATCAGAATCATCGTCTGAGGAGCTGTCTAACAAATCAAGAACAAAGTAAGGCAGTATCAGTTATTAGTTATCACTCATAGTCAATCACCCTGTATATAGAACTCTAACAAGGAATACGTGTGGCACCAACGCAGACTCGTAAGGAAATGAACATATTTTTAATATTATCGTATCTTAGCCGTGTGTGATAGCTTAAGATACTATAATATTTTATATTTGGGCATCTTAAGATAAAATATTATATTATCTTCACCGTGTGTGATGCGCTTAAAGTATTATCATTTATCACTTAGGTTTGTTACACTCTGTATATGGACAAGACAATGTGACAGTTATTGGGTAGCTGACTCCAGAAACTCATGCTGAAGCTCACCCTGTTGTTAAATTATTGTAAACTTCATCTCACAATATCTTGCAAGCTTTCGAGGGTGACCTTATTTCTACCCCTTACGTCTTCTACCCCTTTACTTTAGACTTTGGAGCTGTATGAATTATTGCTAGGGAGAATTTCTTTGCAAATTCTTAAGCCTACCATAAAAATTATTTTCATAGGGTTTTATTAAGCTGCAGTGTAATTAGTAATTACCACATATTCAGGCGAGAATACAATAACCCTACCTACCTAATACCTATTATAATTTTAGTCATAAAGAGGTGGTCTAATTAGTAATTACTTTGGAACGTTTATAGTTCGCACCATAATATAAGCAATTAACCCTAGTCGGGCTGAGGACTAGGCGACTTGGCAGTAAAGGACGAATAGTTTTGTTAAGTGGTTGGTGTCACCAAGTCACCACTCACCTAGCGGCTCGCATACCTCGGTGAATCATTGTTTTTTTTGTGACGCATCTTCATATAGGTACTTGCAAACTTGTCATCTCTTATCAAAATATTAGAAAGAGAATGTACCTAATTAAAAATATTTAAAATGCCGCACTCAGAGTAGTTAAAGTTAAATGTAATTAATTCAAAATTTTGAGATAAGCCCCATTAAACAATATTATCTGTCAAACTCTTAAATAAATTGAAGGTTAATCAAAAATAATCATTAATTAATTATAATATGACTCTGAGTACGGCGGTAAATATACTTAAAAATACTTTAGCAAACTTTTTTTTAATGATAAAGTAGATACCGTACTTAATTAAAATAAAAGATGCAAAATGACTTATTTTATATCTTCTTGCGCGAATTTAATAAAAGCTTTAGACCGCAACTTGAATTGTTTAACGTGACACATATTTTAGTCCGAAATCCGAATTTAATAATTTTAGGTACATGATATTATTATTCAATTAAATAAACAAGTTGTACCTAGGTATTTATTACAATTATTATCTTCTCGGAGAAGTGAAATAAAGTTATAAATATTTTCACTTACCTACCTTCTTTTAAAATGTGAGTAGGTAAATCCAGTCAAATAGTAAAATAAAACTTGGGGCACACGTATACGTTCATAATTATTTTTCTTAACGTTTTTCACACTTTTTTCTAAAGTTCTAACTCACTCGCGCAACAATCAAAGTGTTTTCGCGGGACATAGCCTTCACCAGTGTAACACAACTATCGCACGCACCATACGTTTCGTATCTGAGAAATTTGAAATGCCCGGCGAATACAAAACAAAACACCGGGACCGGTTCTACGTGACGTGAGTACGTGACTTGTGAGTCATAACTTAGAGCGCCATCTGTTTTCAAATAGAAGTAGTGTAACTCTGTGACTGAAAATTCTATTCTATTAGTAGAGACATCTATTGTCGAATTATTATACTAAATGACCAACGATGTAGATTGTAGATGAAAGCTTTGTTGTCTATGGAAGTTTCTGATTGACATATTTTTGCTGTCAATTCTACAATTTACGTCAACTTCACATTTGTCTATGAGCATTCTTTCTCTGTCAAAATGGCTGCCGCGCAAGAGGTGCGTGCTAAAATAATTTGTGATATTTAGTTTTAATTACATACAATCGCAATATTCATATTCAATAATCAATGTTTTTTTGGTGATTTCAGGCGAGACGCGAACCTATTCAGGCCGTCCAAGTTTTCGGCCGTAAGGTAAGAAGTTTTTATCATATCCACGTGTTTGGTGAAATTTCACGCTTTTATTCATTGAGTTTTTATTTATGTGTTCATAAATGCTATGCGGGTCAATCTCTTATTATAATTTCTTGCTAATATGTATTTTGTAAGCTATATTTAACTCCCTTTTCTGCCTTTCACCGTTGTAACCTCTTTGGTGCTACGGTCTATTACCGAAAAGGAGATGAAATGTTTTTGTTGTACCAGCCGTTCTAGGAAATGTTTTCTAGACCGTTCTGAACATAATCGACAGTTAAACTAATTACAATCCTGTAAACACAAGATATCTAAAATAGGTAAATAATAAGTATAGCATAACCTCAAAACTAGTAGTTACTTAAAAATATTGTTATTTTTAGAAAACCGCAACAGCAGTAGCGTACTGCAAGCGCGGCAATGGAGTCCTCCGCGTGAACGGTCGTCCCCTCGACCTGGTAGAGCCCCGTCTGCTGCAGTACAAACTGCAAGAACCAATCCTGTTGATTGGCAAGGTAACAGCAACTTCAATGTCAAAGTTATCAGTTTTACAAATTACAGTGTCTAGTTATGGAACTTATACCATAGCTCAGAAGTCAGAACCTAAAAGTTTGTAATCTAGTTATGGAACTTATACCATAGCTCAGAAGTCAGAACTTAAAAGTTTGTTAATCTAGGTTTTATTTAATATTTTTGAAAAGTATCTATCTATGTTACCTGTATCAGTTTGTCTTCATGATGAGTAACTCTTATTCCGAACCTGATCATTTCATGTGAAGTCAAAAAAAATTCTGATTCTTAAATGCGCATTCAGTATCTTTTATATTAGTGGAGCTTGCAGCTAATTGATGTTACTGTTTGCAGGAAAAATTCTCGGGTGTGGACATCAGAGTGACTGTTAAAGGTGGTGGTCATGTGGCACAGGTTTACGCCATCAGACAAGCCATCTCAAAGGCCTTGATCGCCTTCTACCAGAAATGTAAGTTCTCTGCACTGATTTTCTATATTCACTTATTCACCTTACGTTTTCGTTCTTTCCAATTTTTGGTCTGCATTTAGCTTCCAATTATAATAAAATAATTCAATACGTGAGTGGAGAAGGTAAGTAACACGAAAAAACTTTCCGTTTTTTTTTTTTGCTTAAATGCATGAGTTAAGATTATTTATTTATGAGAATAATAATTCTAATAGGCTACTTGACCTATTTTTTTTCTTCATCGTAATCGCTTCATAATCATTTATTTTCACCAAAAAAACTAATATTTTAATAATTTAAACAGTAGAAACTTATAAAAATGTTGATTGAAAAATAATACTTTTATATGGCGCCAAAAACACTGTCCGCCATTGTACCGCCATAGTGTGACGTCATGTTTTTTGTATTTTATACTTTCTTTATTAAAAAAAAGCTTTAATTGCTAAGCACGAGTCTAACAGTGCCAAAAAATTAGAAAAGAATTTAGAAATCATTTGTAATATTGAACACTTTTGTAGAAAAGTTTTGGCCATTTCATTTCCCAACTACAATAAATGGAGATAATTTATAAAACTGATGTTTTATTTGAATTATTCAAGAAAATATATTTATAAATCTTTCTAGGCATATTCATATTATTTATGTACAAATAAACTTACATATAACTAGCGCGATGAATAAAATATATTAAATTACAAATGGGATGATGTTACGTCCAAATCGGAAGTACCGCCAAAGCGTTTTCGTCAGTACAATTCCTATTTTCATAAAATCATATTTTCAAATCGACTTTATTTATCAATCATAAGCTTTTATTTGATGATAAGGGTGAAATACGGTTTCCTAGGCCAAGTTCTACTAGAAATATGCATTTTATCAATGAAATTAAATATATGTCAAGTAGCCTATTATTAATAATTGCAATTTAGCAGCGATTCAGTAGGGTATACAAATACTTTTATTTATAAAGAATCTCTTTATTTTCTAAGCTTACCTTGAACATGATGCTAGATCCCCTTCTTTCCAAAGCTGTCTTACATATTGTATGATAGTCATTTCAGGGAAGGGAGAAAAATTTGTGTCATTTACCAAGCAGTCAGTGTTTTTATTACCTGCCTAGTTTGAAATGAACACTACAAAAAATCCTGAATCTGTTTAACTAGTTATTAAATTTAAAAGTTAGTAGTAATAATTTGAATTTAGTAGCCAATAAGTTTTATAATGATAAATGAAAATTGTTTCCTGCATTGTTAATACATTCAACATCCTAATTCTTTTTTTATTTTATTACAGTCGTAGATGAAGCATCAAAGAAGGAAATTAAAGACATTCTTGTCCAATACGACAGAAGTTTGCTAGTAGCAGACCCCAGGCGCTGCGAGCCCAAGAAGTTTGGTGGTCCGGGAGCCCGTGCCAGATACCAGAAATCTTACCGTTAACACATTTTTTCCATTACGTCTTCTGGTATTGCACTGGTATGTTACTGTCAGTGCAATATCACAGGGTGAATAAAAATTAAAAAACAGTATCCTCTTTTATTTTACCAGTCAAAGCATTAATTCATAATAGTAAAATAAATAAGTATATAAAATATTTAAAAAACTTTTGTACTTATTTGGAAAGAAATAATTGCAAGACAAGACTTTCAGATAATAATTTTTATTCAAATAAAAATAATCAAAATAATAAATACAGTTAATACTTCAAACAATGTCTTTGTTAACAATAGATTAAATGCAACTTATACCTAGGTGTATAATGTATAAAGAATGTATTCAATTTTACTATAAGTAATGGATATGTTAAGTTTACTATTAGTAGGAAAAGAATTGTCTAATAACTAATTAAGTGGAAGGTCCTAGGCTCAAGTCAACTTACACAGGGGCAGAGTCGAAGCGCCGCGGCGCGTCATGTTTTTTGCCTAGTCTCGAGCGTCAAAGCGCATACGCACGCATCCGTATTTTCTGCGAAAAAAATTTACGCGTCGCTAGACGTGACGTTTCGTCTCTGCCAAAGTATATAATATAATATGTACTACGACTCTGCGGCAGACGGCAGTGGAAGTATACAGCACGGTCAAATTAACTTGACTCATCGAAATGTCAAATTAACATGGGAGCTCCGTAATGACGTCATCAAACCGTGCGTCTAGTTAATTTGACCGTGTTGTAGTTTCACCATTTTTATTCGATTATGGAATCTAGGACCCCAGTACTACATTAGGTTTACAAAACGTATGAGATTCGTAATCCAAGAAACATTTTATTAGGTTCACACATTGGAATTTTGTTATTTTATTTGCAGGCATTAAGATGTTTGCAGGTGTATCAAAATGTTAACAGACAAACTGTTATTGTGGAAGAAACTCAAGGATTTGAAATGATGCATAATATTTTCGTACAAAAATACTTTAAGCTGTGCGTCCACTGGATCGGAATCGGAGCGTACGGAGCGGTCGGAGCGTCGTCATTTACGAAATGCCGATGGTGAGCGTCCACTGCATTCGGATTCCGCATCGGCAATTTAGTTATTAATGTATATATGAAATGTGTGCGTTAACGCTTTGGAGTTAAGGTTGGATTTGCTATGTTCAGTTTTGATACTTTGTTTCGATGCGCTTTGACTCTGCACTAGATATATAAATTAACCCATAGATGCGGCTGCGGATGACGTCATCGGCATAAATTCCGGTCTCAGGTGCAGAAATGCCGATCCAGTGCACGCAGTACCATACAAATCAATACAAAGCAACAAATCCGTACGCTCAGATTCCGATCCAGTGCACGCGCAGCTTTAGTTTGTAGTTTGTACTAATGTTTTTTTTTACAAAACTTTCTTTTCCTCTGGAATATCGTCAAACTTGGCCCCCATTCTTTTTAAAGCTATGACAGCAGCGACCGCTTTGGCCCACCTTTTCTTGATGACGTATCTTTTGAGTTTAGTCTTGGTCACTCGCAGTTCAGTACACAGCGCCGACTGGATCAGCCAGGGATGAGTAAGGGTTGAAGATGCTGGCAGACGATCTCTATAATAATTTATACTTTAATTAAATTTTCCTTTTCATAAATCATAATAAAAAATAACAATGAAGATTTTAGGCAGCGCCATCTATCGGATTTATCTTTCTTTAGTTGTTTCATTTTGTCTCATAGATGTCGCCTGTAACTTGTGAGCTAAGTTTCAAGTATTTTATAGAGCAGATTTTGGATAAAAAAATTATTAAAATAATATTTTTCCATTTTCAATGAAATCAAAATTATCATATTACATGCTCGTCTCATCTAGTTTGTTAGATTTAATTTTTGTTCAATTAATGTTTATGAAGGGTATAAGTTTTTGAAAGTACAAGTAAATAAAACAAATGATATTATAAAGCCTTATATTTTAACAACGTACGCATAAAGTAACAATAAATTATTAATATTCAATACGATACACTTAAGTACATACAAGGAACAAAATTAGAGTAAAAGTGTTATGTTAAAAATCCACGATATTTACAAAAAAAGTACAAAAAGAAATTATGCGCTATTGTCAATGTTAAATCGAATTGCCTCAGTCTTGTGCTGCGTCCTGTAGCTTTGAGTATGCAGACTAGATTCGTAGATAATTGTCATTTATAGTTATCTTAATCATGCCCTACTTTGGTAACCTGGAGCTATTCAGAAAGATTACATCCTATCCTATCCCAATGCTGTTACTCCCAGTAACATGGTATGATTTGTGATGAATTACATGCGGTTTGTAACCAAACAATATTTTATATTAATTTTACTTTTTAGCATGAGATCAAAATATTCTTTAATTTTAATAACATTAAAAGATCCAATGAAATAGATATTTTAGTGTAAGTATAAGTTTATCATTTTACAAAAGTAATTTAAATCTTTAAATATAATAATATATAAAAAATCTTCGGAGTAAGAGAGCTGGACGGTCAAGTAATCACCAGATCGACCTTTCTGAACAACACAATGTCATGGCACATAGTCTTTATCTCACTAAAAATCATTTAGAATTCGACACTTCCCTGCTTATACTCTTCCTCTGGATCTTCTCCTGCGACGACTGTCTCTTGAAGAAGGCGTGAAGGCTTGATATGGAGTTCTGCGCGAGCCGGTCGGCCGGCGACCACTCCAGGGAGATGGACTGGTGCCGGCCGCCGTTGGAGGTGCCGCCGGCCGCCCGCTCCGCCTCCACGTCCTCGTTCTCCCCCCACTTCTCCAGGAGGTGGAGGAGCAGATCCTTGGTTCTGTGGGCGCTGTCGTCCCCGCGCCGGTACGCGAGCTGCCGGCCGTTCTCGGCGCCGCTCGCGATCTTCCGGATCTCGTCGCGCCGGCGGTCGAACTCCTCGAAGAAGGTCCGCCGGCGGTCGACGGGCTGGTCGGGCACGTCGCGGCTGGTGGTCGTGACGCGCTTCGACCGCGGCGCCTTCGCCCACGGCATCCGGCTCGTCATCGGCTTCTCCCGCTCCCTCTCCGTCAGGAACGACGAGCTGACCCGGCGAGGGGACTTCGACGCGAACGCGTTCCTCTCGTCGGCCGTTGCGCTGCCGTTGGTCGTGGACCTCGTGGTCGTCGTCCTCGTCTCGGTCCTGAAGCCGTTCGGCACCCTCCTGGTCTCCCTCGTCGTCGTGGTCGTCGTAGACTCAGCGACGTTCTTGTTGGACTCTGCGGCGCTGTTGTTGTTGGTGAGGTCGGTGTTCATAGTGGACAGCATGAGCAGGTGGTCCGACAGCTTCTTGATCTCCTCGGCGAGGTTCTTCCGGACGAAGACGTCGTGCCTCTTGTGGAGGAAGCAGCTGCTGTCGGAGGCGCGGCGCTCGACGGGGTTGTATCTCGTCTTGTCGGGTGCGGGCTCGCGGAGGTCGCGGAGCGGCGGGGGCTCGAGGTCGTCCTCGTCGAACACGAGGTCGGGCGAGCTGCTGAGCGAGCTGCGCGGGGAGGGGGAGCACCCGCCGACGGAGGAGCGCTCGCCGCCGGCCAGCGAGACGATCTCCTGGGCCTCGTTGTCGAACACGTAGGGGGAGTCGGGGTGCTCGCTCCACCGCTCGACGAACAGGCGCAGGTTGTCTTTGGTGACGTCGAGCTCGTGCTTGGGCGCGGGCGGCGGCCGCGATTTGAGAACCGGCGGCCGCTTCGCCAGCCACCGGTGACGCAGACACTCCGCCGCGCTCGGCCGACACCTGCGACAGAGACCCCTGTTACTAACCCAACACCACTACACGATCATCAACGACTCCGTCATTGAATGATACTATATAATATTTCCATCAATAAGCTCTACAATACTGAGTGAAAGTAACACAATATACTACTACAACAAACGACTAGGACAACAGAGGTTCGGCCACAGCGATCGATTCCTTGATTTGTATCTGTGGTTCGGTTCAGAGATTGGTCTCTGTGTTGGTAAAGTAACAGAGGGCCTTTATCGACAAGCTGGCTACAACAGCTTCTATGCTGTCTATGGATTTAAAGGAGACCGGAGAGCGGTAAAAGTTGTGGGCATACATTGTAATGGTTTTTTGTACAACAACAACAACAACGATATTATTAATATTATTTTAAAACGAGGGTATTTAAATATGTTTTTCAACTCTATCTTTACGCCATTAAAAAGGTAGAGTCGGCAGTATTAAAAATCAAAAATAGAACAAAGGTAAGAAACTACACTCAGCGAGTTATTTTATTATTAGGCTGAAGTATTAGGCCAATAATCCTATTATGTCTTTGGAATAAGGATCTGAAATAAAATAACTCACACACGCACAACACAGTCACAGAAGGAAGGGTGTCTTACTCTTTGTCTTTGACGAGTAGTTTCCTTATAAAATCTTTGGCGTCGTCGGATATTTCATTGAAGGCCTCATCGTCGAAGTCGTACTTGGCGACGGTCACGTTGGCCATTGTCTCTATATCCGTCTCTCCCATGAACGGCGACAGTCCCGATAGGCTGAAAAAAGAACATTTAAATTGCTAGGCTAGAATATAGATATCTGAATTCCGAACTATTAATCTAATAAACTAGGAGTACAAAGGCAAAACTTAAATATAATAAGTAAGAAGCCAGTGTTCACCAGATATGGAAGTAAGTACTTACAGCACGTAGCATATAACACCTATGGACCACATGTCGGTGCCGTATCCGATCTGGTCGAAGTTGACGACCTCTGGGGCGACGAACTCCGGAGTGCCGAAGAGGACCTGCAGCTTCTTGTCCGGGTCGTAGAACCGGGCCAGGCCGAAGTCGATGATCTTTATCCGGTTGCCGGTTTTCGTGAGGCATAAGATGTTCTCGGGCTGTAAAGATGAAAGAGTTTGTGTGAAAGAATTTCAATACATTTTGATCTAAAGCTAGCACTGACCTCTATATTATAGAGGTCAGTGAAAGCTAGGTAAAGGTAAAGTATAGGCAGAGACTAGACAGTATATTTTCCTAGTCTATGGTATAGGATATACTTAATAGGGAAGATGCGATATTTTTATTTTTGTGTTTATTTTAAAGAACCCCATGTAGAATAGACTACAAGTGTATTTAAAAAATTTAAACACTGAAATTTACTGCAAAAATGCGGTTTAAAATTGTCAATTTAAATTTTGGCGCCAAAACGGATCTATAGTCTGTATGACGTCACTACTGTTTGACAATTATTGACAATGACCCCACCTGATCAATATATTATAATACCATAATCTGTGCACCAAAGAGAATATAATCAAGTTACGTGCTGTGCGGCCTGATCGTACTTGTCCTCAGAGGCTTTCCCAAAGGATTTCCTAATTTTGCATTATTTTTCGGCTAAGAAAAGTTCAAGAGATGATGTACTCTTCGAATTCACATTGATCAGAAAACTACACGAATTTGCTTTTCTGAATAATTTGCTGTGCAGTAATTGTCAATTTACAACCACCTTTAATTAAAATGGAATAAAAAACTCTATTTACAAAACGACATAGTTTAATTATCTCAAACATTTTAGAAAATAATGTACATAAACCATGTCTAATGTCTATATCACTTACGGGATAGACAGTACCTAAGTTTATAAGACCCAAAGGCCACATTTAGCATTTTGTGGTGTACATAAATGGAAAATTATACCAGTATAGTGATGGGTTGCTAGCCGCATCGTCTATTAACACATTCATTACCACCACTATTTTCTAATAATTCCCAGCGATGCCGCCCTATAAAAAACGCAAAACATATGCTAGGTGTACTCTCGGCACTGCAGGATGAAATTACGTAGCACGCTAGGCGTGTTCACTGGCACTGTAAAGAGTTAAGTAAAATCATAATTTAGACTGAATCATAATTTAGAATGTTATTCTTCCAATAACATTTGACGGAAGTAATCGGAGGCTCCTTTTGCAGGCCTGAACCGAGCCTTGCGTTTCATTAATAATAGCAATATAACACGATACTGTAACCTCCTTTACGTACTTTGTGTTCTGGAGTAATTCGAATGGTAACTCGACTTTTTATTGTATAGTAAATTGTATAGTAAGTACATGTTTCTCCTTCTGAGTTAAACATTCAGATGACATTGTGCTATAAGATTCTCTTGTTGAGCTTAAATAAAAAAACTGCTATATGTATATAGAAGCCGCTGAATGAAGGTAAATAAATAACATTACATAGTTTAGTCCCTCTCATTTCTACACTGGAATACTTACTCTGCACTTTCGACAAAAAATGTTAAGTACTACAAAGTTAATAGTGACTTTGGAAGATTTCTATAAAACGTACCTAGTAATTACATTCTCTTTGGATTTGTAGAGTCTGCTTTGATAAACCCAGCTTCGATGTGCATAAGTGCGAGAGAGCAAGCTTTGACATTCGTCTAGTTGGCTTGGTCGAGTAACATAATATGTATTATATTTACCTATATTTATCTATGGTTGACAGGGTTGTCAAAAGCACGTGTGACGTCACTGAACGCTGATTGGTGTTTTGAAATACGTTCCGTTTCAAGCTACTTTTAATTCATATTTTTTGTAAAAAAAACAATATTTTATAGAATAATAACTATTCAGTGGCCTTTCTTTTATATTTTTTTAACATTTTAATAGCAAAATTTTCATAAATATTGTATTTGCATGTTCCCTATTGAGTATATACTTTATATCATGCTAAGTAATTATTCTTAGTTGTAGAGTGTAAAAATACTGCCCAAATAGCTATTAACACAGTGTAAATAGCTATTTGGGCAGTATTTTTTTTTCAGATGATTTAATTTTTTATTGTTGTAGTCATAGAAGACACTCTTTGGTGACGTGGTGAGAAATGAAAATATAATAAGGGAGAAGACCTAATGGCAGACACTTTAAGGAAACATGAAACATTCGAATGTTATAAAATATATAATTTATGAAAATAAAGGATTGATAACTTCTTCCATGTCTTCAGTAACTCTTACAAAACAAAACTATTATAATTATTCTCTGACAAATCAATAAAAAAATATATTATTGGTCTTTTTGTAAACTTAGTCATAAGTACTAATAGATGACATCACAATAAGCGAACAACACTAATATTATACACCAATATGAACTAATAGTTGACATAGAACATTAAATTACATTTTACATTTTTCATATTATTAGGTCTTTATTTGCCGTTTTTCAAAAGATTTCATTTAGGTACTTCATCATAGTAACTACATGCATCAGAAATATTATACACGTTGTCTCCAGATTCTATTCATTCTTCTTCCATGCTGAAACTATCTTTCCTTTTATTTTTATTTTTCATATTTTTTTCCTAGCAAATTTATTTTCAGTCTTTAGTCTCCATGCTTCTTTTGCCTCTTCTTTTTTCTTCTTTTTGTTCTCATCTCTCCTTTTTCTTCTTTTTACTGCTACAAAACTAAAGCATCGATTTTTAGACTAGTACAAGGTCTAATATTAGACACCATGTCCATTTTTAGGTACTTACAGTAGTTCTAAGTTCTTAGTTTGTTAATAGAATTATATTTTTAGAGAATAGTGATGATATTTGCAGTAGAATAAAGTACAAAATAACTTTAGTATGTATTGAAAAACTAAAAGATGAGATCCATGTCATCTATTAGGTTTTTTACATTTTCAAGAACTAATAGTAGACACCCTTTATATTGTTAGGGAAAATGGATAAACGATCATAAATAAACATTAATTAGTGTAAACAACATGAGCATTAATCCAATGAAGTCAATAGAAATTACAAAAAATCTAGTAAATGTATTCAAAACTTACGTGCAAAATTTCGCCTTCCTTAACCTATTTGCTAAGAAATTGCCGGGTGCGTGTTGACGCGGTCACATCATTTACGAAAACTGATCCCATTTTAAAATTTTGTTCCCGAAGGCATCCCTAATATATTTTTTCACATCAACAGATAGCATAAGAAGCTTATAAAATTTACAGTGTTGAGAAATAATTAGAATAATTCTTATTTTTATGGCATTTTTGTCGTAAGTGTCATCTATTAGTTCAGTGTCTACCATTAGCGCCTTTCCCTTAAATATTTACTTAAATATTTATTCTATTTTCATTTCTTCGATGTAACAAAAGTTTAATGCGTCTTTACTCAACTCTTAGGGAGTAGGTATATATCGCAATTGGCCGGTTTTTGATATTTAAAATTAAATAGCACAGCGACAAAGAATGAAATTCTCGTGCCTAATTTATGTTTTTTATTTTGTTTTTCAAAAAATACGCAAACAATGACCTGTTTCATTTATTAAAATTGTTTATACGTGGGTTGGTAGTGACGTCGGAAAACAATGGTGGAAATTGTTCGTAAAATTTAGAATGAGGTCTTTATAATGATTTCTGGCGTCTCACCAATTCTACATAAGTGGATCATTTGTCTTCTAATCTGCTCTTATCTAAATCTAACTATCATAATAATATTTTATCATTGTTATTGTTTTAACAAACGCACACTATTAGGGTATATTCTGCAACTCGATTAACAGGGCCTAGATCAGCGCTGTATAAATAATTGATACAGCACGCTTGGATTGAAAAAATATTGCAGATCTAACGGTTTAAATTATGTAGTCTACTGTCCAAAAACTTTTAAATCTAGTCAAATGCACATCACGTATTTTTGGTCAATACTCAAGATGCATCTCGGTCTCAAGACACGCTTCAGGCCCTGGGATTGGTTGGCTGTCAAAATTTGGACCAATCACAGAGCCGAACCGCGTCTTAAGACCGGGTCGCATCTTATGTACTGACCAAAAACACGGGCCTAACTCTTATCTATTTAAGTTTTCAAACAATAAGAATGATACCTTCGGGACTTTAAATGTGTTTTCCGTCTAAATTATACATGATTTCCTTTTAATTTTTTTGGAGATGTTAGTATACACAAACATAGAGCACTTTGTATTCCTTTTGCGCGTCAATACAACGATTTTCTGGTCATAAACAAAGATATTTAAATGTTAAACGGTCATTTTTATAGATATACCACGTATAGATAAACGAAACTCATGCCAAAACAATAAATTCATAGTGTCATATCCTACATGCTGTTTGTATGTAGACTCGTGTTGTATTGTTTAAGTATTTTAATATTGAGACTGAGTCATCGAAGTATTTTTGTAACAGTAGTTGTGCAATTCATGAACTTCGATATATTCATTACAAACGTAAAGTGTCTCTACATGTAGAGAGTGCGTTAAAGGTATGGTAAAATGTTTAAATCCTAGAAATAAGAATTCGCGACGGACTAATCAATCAAGCGCATGATTAATGAAGACTTTTGCCATTAAAACTTCCATGTTTAAAAAATATAAACATAAAATTTTCGCGCGCTTTTCTGCCATTGTGATTAACGATTTGGAAAAGAATCAAAAGATTTCGAGGTGAAGATGCCGGCATGTTTGTAACATTTTTATATAACCGACTAGTATTATATCATTAGCTTGTATAAATTTATTTCGTACTTCATAAATTCATATTTCAAAGAGAAGAATCAAAAGATCTCGAGGTGAAGATGCCGGCGTTTGTAACATTTTTATATAACCGATTAGTATTATAATATCATTGTATAATTTTACTTCGTACTTCATAAATTCATATTTAAAAAATATTGGTTGCAAGTCTGGGAATGCCGTGCCGATTTTTTCACGCACATTCTAAGCTAGGCTCTTTTTATATAACGGCAAAAACGCAATCGCTATTATATTTTATGCCAATTTCATATAAAACCTAGGTTATAATGGCTTCCAAACGTACCATCTTGAGCGTATTTTAAACTATCTGTGGTAGCGACATTTCGGAATAATCAATTAATTATTACCTATTGTTCACATTAACGAAAGTGGGGTTACTCTCCGTAAAGGCCTGTATTTACTTTGATTAGTGATAAGTGCAGGTGATTATTCCAGGTGACTACTAATCAGGTAAAAGTAAGTGTGGACAGCGACCGATTAGTGTTAGTCCTTTATTTTCTCACCTGCATTTATCACTAATCAAAGTGAATTCAGGCCATAACTCATTCTAAAGCGCCAGACCTTCTAAAAGACTCGGGTGTTGCGGGTGTTTGAAGGACAGGGGTAGAATTTTTAGGGCATTTCAGAGTTTTCATCGGACACCAACTTTAATAAAAAAAAAACCGGCCAAGTGCGTGTGGGGCCACGCGCAATATAGGGTTCCGTAGTACCGCAAGTTTTTGATAATTTTTATGGTCAATGAACGTACATTTAAAGCGTGTTTTACACTACTTACAACATCATCTCAGTTACTTTCAAAGGAATTTGAATGAAAAGTTCCTTTATACTTCGCCGAATACATTTTTTTTTGTTAATCGACTATTACTCAATAACTTATGAAGTCTTCTTAGCCGTGATAGTTTTCCTTTTAAATTCAGCATATTTCCTACTCCCGTGAATTTTTTTACATTTCCAGAACCAACCGTTTAGCTGGTAGAAGGGGGGACACTGGACTCTAGCGATTTTTTCCACTTTAAAACTTAATATTTCACAAACGGATCCCTAAATCGGAAAATAATCTATGAATACTCGCAATATTTTTAAAAAACCTATTCAACGACACCCCACACGATGGGGTGGGCGCGAAAAAAAATATTCATCCCCGCTTGATGTGTAGGGGGAGGTACCATAAAAAAATATTTTTTTACGATTTCATGTACCATTTTGTTGCCATCATTAATACGAGTATTCATGCCAAATTACAGCTTTGTAGGTCCTATAGTCTCTGAGTAAAACCGCAGACAGACAGACAGACAGACGGACAGACGGACGGACAGACCGAAACTATAAGGGTTCCTTGTTTACTACGGAACCCTAAAAACGAACCTTCATATCAAGATGCAGTATGTTCTGTCTGTGCACGAAGTCGATGCCCTCGCAGATCTGTCTCATGAACACGGTGCAGGCGCGCTCCGTCAGCACGAAGTCCTCGTCTATCACGCGCTCGAACAGCTCTCCACCGGTTATCCTGGAATTAGACATTCATATTCAGCGCATGGCAAAATACAGGGTGAAATTTTAAAGAGGATTTAGCACATTAAGGACCTGTTTCACCAATTTGCATTGTCCAAAAAAAATCACATGTACTTTTTATATTTTTTTTCGTTAAAATAGGGTATTTTAAGAATATAAATTAAATAATTTTGAAATTCATTGGCTAGTTTTTTCTCAATAAATTTTTAAAGTTTCGCTCTGACGTCATCATCGGCGGCCAATTGACCTCTGCAGTATGTTTAAATTTCCTTTCAATCTTATTATAATGGCTGGTTCGTCAAATGCAAGTTCTCATTATGGGAAAACTGATACGAGAAGCTTACCAAAAGTTCGAAACGTAATGTTGGTCGAATTTATTGCTAATTTAACGCCATTGAAGGTCAAACTAAGGTTAAACATATTTGTTCAAAAATATAAGTAACTAATGGGTATTTTTTTGATTTATATACAGAAAAACGATCACTGACCTTATTCCTCGAAATGTTTTTGTAATGAGCAAAATTAAAAAAAAATGGACAATCCCCATTCCTTATAAGTGCCGGATAGGCTATCCACCACTTAACTTTACAGATAAACTATGAAGAATCTGTCAAAAAAGTTGTGGATAGCGTATCCGTCACTTTATTAGGAAGTGGTGAAACAGGCCCTTAATAGCGTACAATCGTTAATCGTCAAAGTTTCTGAATTTCTGAAATTTCTGACTTATGTTCAGGGACCATGGTGATCTTAGACTTTGTTGAGTCAAAATATCATGTGTTTTTTTTCTTATACATATACGTGTACGAAGAGTAACAGAGGTGTCTCTTCTAGCATGATTTTATTATTTAACTATATTCACGTCATTTTTATTAGGGTTCCGTAGCCAAATACAAAAAACGGAACCTTTATAGATTCGTCATATTGATGTCTGTCTATCTGTCTGTGTGTCCGTCCGTATGTCACAGCCACTTTTCTCCGAAACTATAAAAGCTATACTATTGAAACCTGTGATTGAAACTTGGTAAGTTAATGTAGCCTGTGACCGGCATTAAGATTTTGATACAAACATGGAAAAATTATTAAAAATTTTAGGGGTCCCCGTAGGTACAACTGAAACAAAAAAAAGTTTCATCTAACCTATGCGTGTGGGGTATCTATGGATAGGTGTTTAAAAATCATATTGAGGTTCCTATAATAAATTTTTTTCTAACCTGAATAGTTTGCGAGAGAGACTCTCCCAAAGTATAGAAATATGTGTCCCCTCTTAGAGCGCCGCAATGCTTGCGACGTAATGTGAAGACGTTCTACTTCTAAAGTAGGCATGATAAGTCTTTACTATAAAAATTACCAACGAAAATTGGTTTGAACGAAATAGCAAGAATGTTTTTGTACAAGTACCTACGTCATAAATGGTAAACCTTAATTGAACTTTCATTAAATCAACTGAAATATAATTTCATAAAAATAACCTTTATTGCTGCTGCGGAACCCTGCATGGGCGAGTCCAACTCGCACTTGGCCGATTTTTAAACCTTGACCAAAGTTTATACCTCGTAAAGCAAGAGAAAAAGTACGCGTTTAAATGTAGTTTCAAATAAGAGTTTGGAACTCAACATTTTAACGGGTACTATTTTTCGTCTTTTTTTAAATTATTTTTATCTCAAATACCAGGACCATTCTTACAATTTTGCAAATCAGTGAAAGCAAAGTTATTTTCAAAAAATAGAAGCTTATAGTGGCTACTGGCTAGTAATAATAATAATAATATTAATTTGTGGGTGCCAGGAAATTCTAAAATTGCTCATTTTAATAGACATGTAATATCAAGTATGATGTGTTTGGCAAGTGTGATTGGCTTTGATAGTTTACAACGTTTTTCACTTTGGATCAATTGGATGTAATCCAAAAAAAATGTATTGTTATATCATTACTGTTTTATACTTCCTATACCTACCTATCAAAATAAATCATTAGCCGTAATTATAACAAGCGTCTGAAAAGGAAGGACAACTTTTAAAATATGAAAGAACTATACCAGAAAGCAATAAAAGAAACGCAAACAGAAAACTGAGGAAGATATTAAGTATGAGAACATTGATAAAAATACACGCAAGCGAGATGTGGAAGGGAGATATAATTTATATAAAGAAAGTTGCAAATAAATGCAAACACATGTAACAGAGACACGTTTAGTAATATGGCTAGAAAACAGAAAATCTAAGTACAGAAAAAAGATGATTGAAAGAAGAATATTATAGTAGAAGAGTAATAATAGAAAAATAATATATAGAAATGAGCCATATGAAAGACATCAAAAGTTTTATAACATTTTACAAATACCAATTGCCAAAACGTACTCCCTTCCAACAGGATGATAGTTATTTATTAGTTACTTTTGCTTGTTTGTAGTCAGTTTACTTTTACTATTGGAATTGTATTTTGTTAGCATACTCAGTTACTTTTTAGAACGTTATTATTATTATTAACTTATAGATTTCTAGTAAAGGACATTACTAGATGTCCTTGGTGGGCGGCATGTTCGGTCGAATTTTAATACCCAGGGCCCGATCCAGGGGAGGGGGGCAAACCGGGCTATTGCCCGGGGCGGCAAAAATGAGGGGCGGCAAATTTAAAGCGGCGCGGCGTCGCGTCGCGTCGTCGCGTCGGTGGCCTTCGTACGCTAGTCCAACTCGCACTTGGCCGGTTTTTGGGGCGGCAATTATTATTTTGCCCGGAGCGGCGAAAAACCTGGATCGGGTGCTGATCCTCCTTTGTAATGAAAAAACCTACCGAATGCCGATGTCATGTAAAAGAATATATCAGTATATTTAGTCTAGGAAAATGGCTTGTAACAGCAACTTGTGAAAATGAATAAATTATATTTGTAACGCTTGACAGCCTTTCAGTATTAAGAAATACCTTTTGGTATTTTAAACAATATTATTATAGTAAACCATGAGTAACAGTGGTAGAAGCTCTACCTGCATGGGCACATCGATAACGGGTGAGAATCTGCCATCCATCCTGGGGGGAAAAAAGCGGGACATATTCCTGGCCTTTTGCAGGAAGATTGTGGGTGCAGTATGTAAGAAAAACTGTGATATTCTGTGTAATAATAGTTAGGTTCTAGATTGGTTAGCTGTGATATTAGGTTATTTTTACATTCATTGTGCCGTTGTTTTATCTTTGACATTGTTGCTGTATAATATTGAAAAATGTAAATTTATTTTGAAAGTAATTATCAGACTGGAATTTTTATTAATCAGAAATTTATTAAATGGAAAATACAAAATTGTTATACCACAAAATATGGAAAATTGTATAAGAATCAAGAAAATATTATGTAATAGGTATGTAATAGAAGGAAAGAAAGAAGAAATAAATAAAAGTTAAATAACTAGCCCTAATAATGTTAGGGGGGTGGATTTATAAAAAAAAAAAAAAAAGCTCTACCTGCCATGCGTAGTACATCTCACCTGCTTATAGTTAAATAAGTTGATTGCTGATTAGAGGAAAGGAAAAAAAAAAACAAAATAAATTATGTAATGTAATGGTAGCTGTAAATACTGTTATATATATTTTTTAAAAGTAAAATTGAATATAAAATCTGCGGCACGGTGAAAAAAAAACTCAACTTTATCAATCAATAACCCGTTAATATTATAGCAATAAATAACAAACTATAGCGAACGTGAACAAATCATAACAATGTGAGTTCACGAAATCATAAAACTTTGACCTAATCTTGAAATTGTGCCAAAACTATCACATGGTTAAAAAACCCGTAGTTTCGTTAAAAATAAACATCTAGGTTAAGATACAAGGTTGTATATGAGATTATTGCCTTGTTAATATTCAGATATACTATGTCGATACTAATCTGATGATCATTGATACTTTATGACTATATAGGCGTCTGTGGTTAGCATAAATAAATAATTTAAAAGGTTAATTTAGTAACAATGCGCTATAGATAATTATCTATATTATACTTACTATATAGTAGGCACTATAGGCACAATAATTGTTAACAATAATTCACTAAGACTATCATAATTCTATACCTAATAAGTATCTACCAATGCATGGTCGCGCTACCTTTTTAACCTTCTATTGATTAGGCATCAAAGTTTAAACAAAAATAACTTAAAATCGAAAATATCTAAGTTAAGATTACTTACAAGTAATATTCGTGTGTCTTTCGTAAGTAATGAGTTATTTTATCACTTCTTAGTAAAAAAGTATAAATTCCAAAAACGTCAATGCGGATTCTTGGAAATCTATTGTTTTCTATTGATGTCGCGGTCGCCCGTGTCCTTATGGAGGTTGATAGGTTAATAAGTCTTCCTACCTTTAACATCTCATAAGATTAGCGTATAACGCAATATAATGATGATACCTCTGACTTCTGAGATAATCCCGAATTATGAACCTTGACATAAATCATTGTTCGGAGACGGATCAACGCTGGAGAAATTATGTTCGGCCCCGCTCCTAATAGTGTCCCGCGGGAATAAATTAAGTGTAAGTTAGGTACGTGGGTTATTAGTTATAATACCTATATAATGCAAATAATATTTATTACAAGTTTATCCTATTAATTATATTTTTATTATTTATTAAGTCGCACAATTCAATGTCACTTGTCGACTCTACAATAATTATTTTATTTCAACTCTACTTCAACCCATTGCCGTACTGTTGGCTTAGTCCTGCAGGACTAGCCCGTTACTTCCATTTCGAAATACACACTTAGTTATTTATGTATTATAATACGTATTATAATATAATTTATAATTGTGCATAATTTATAATAATAATAAGTATATAATTGTCAGAAATCGTAAATACATTCCTAATCACATGCGGCGTCTAGTGTCGTGTGCAATATTTATTTTGATATACAAAAACCTTATTTAGTGGGACTTAATTTAAAATAGATTGTTTTTTTTTTAAATGGCGCCACTCCCACAGGACACGCGTCATGTAAACGTCTCTTTGCGTCATGTGGCGACTAATATGTTAAGGTCGCGCACACGCAGAGCTGTGTCATACTAGCTTTGGATTACAGTCTACTTGAATGAGTAGGTGGCTACAGACCTTAGACTTTGTGTTTACCAGGCAAATATAGAGGTTAATAAACTAAACTAGTCTCTAAAGCCTTTTTCAAGAAAAAATAGAGAACGTCATGTTTCATATATTTTCGTCTGCCAATCGCCTCGTAAAAAGGAAGTCTGATATGTTTTCAAAATTTATGGATGCTCGGTGTGCCAAATGAAAATTATTCGAACACAGCCCTAAACAAGTCCGTCTCGATTGTTACGAAACGTATAATTTGCGATATAGCCTGTCAGTGTGCAGTCGGCTTTAAATATATGACGTCTGCTTTCCATCCTCAGCTGTGTAAATTCATGCGATCAATTCAACGGGCAGATATTAATCGAGACTTCGCTTAAAACAATATTTAAAACATATCGCGTATTACGACAAGACAATTTAATTTTATTTACACAGGGAAAACATTCTTGCGACGGTATGTTAACGTGAATTTTCACGGTTTATGATGTTAATATTTATTTATAGAGCTGCATATGATTGTATTCATTGTGTAAACCGAATGCATTTTCTGGAGCTGATTCAATTCTCTAAATAGTCGTCCGACTTATCCATTCACGAAACGTATCTCATAAATGAATGAATACTTCATATGGTGTTCGCACGGGCGAGTTTCGTGATGGGCCATAAGTCGATCAGTCCTGGCACAAATATCCCGGAGCTGTCCAATTATTGCTGGCATGGCGGCGCGCCAACTATGCGCAGTAATATCTGACCGACCAGTTGACGCCACTCGCCACTCCACTGCTAAATATCAGGATATAGAGTTATGAAGCCTTCTCACGGGTGTGAAGTAAAATTTAATGTAATGAATGGTCATCAAATTCTGTCTTAATTTTAAGATAATTATACAGCTTTGCTCACTACTCCATACTCTACATTTTACTATATTTTTTTTTCTTTCGGACATTTATCTGAAAAGTTTAAAATCAAAAGAGGTTGTCTTTCTCATGTCATTTCACAAACATGAAAACAGAAGAACGATCGCTTAATTTCTTTTGATGTAGATGAGAAAGTCGATTCTCTATTCTACGTGAAGATTGTATAGTAAACTTAAGTTTACGTGAATATTGCCCAACGAAACGTCCACTCTCTATGTCTTTGGTACATAACGAATAACGATGTTTTGATCTAGTTCAACAAAGCACTAGCTACTACGCCTCAAAAACAGTTGACGGCACGGAAACCACGTGTGCTCGTATGTTTATCTAACTGTGATGGTTCATACTTTCGACATTTTACATCGATGACTCAGCATGTGAGAACACTTAAGCCCAATTTCTTCGCTCTCGATATTTTGTGCCACTGAGCCGTTTTTGAAGTGCACATCGAATAAGTCACACAAGTTTTCCTTATAATTTACCACTAAGATAGGTACTTTGTTTGATTACGACTTAAATCTCTTGATTTTTCCCGCTTTTCCTTTCTATCCATTCTGTTATACCATATTTCTGTTTAAAGGTTCGAGCTAGTTTTCTGTTTGATGGAAAACACTGAAGTGTCTAAACACACAGAAGTTTCGCGGCGGAAGTTCGGTATGATTACGTCAGCAATGTCAAACGCATACAATATACCTAACGCGACGTAATTTCGGCATGGTGTGTCATCGGTAAATTAAAAAGCATTGCAGGCGGAATCATGCCGAACTTCCGCCGCGGAACTTCGGCATGGTGTTTTTAGACACTTAGGCTCAGCTACGAAGAAAGAAAATCGTACGCAAACGTACTCTATCACACATGTTTTTAAAATTTATTTTTTTTTCGCCAGAGCATTTACAACAGTTCTTAGGTTACAATCTGGTATCTGTCACTTTAGAATGTGACCATTGACCTTCTAAATAAAAGTGAGTATTCTATATTTACATACATTAGGCCTTAGGGCGTAGGTACCAGCTGTTGTGAGTGTCTGTCTGTCCCTGTCAACGCCCGACCTAATTATCACACCTGTGTTACTCACGCTTTATCTATATTTACTAAACGTATTTGGGAATTCCGCAACGGAAGCTCTTCGCCCTTCGAGTTGGATAATTACGAAAGATAAATACAAAAAAAAATCGAGAAATGATTTATTGATTGGTCATATTAATATGATTATTATTTTTATACTTAAAGAGTCTGTTTTCTATTCAAAAAGACGGTGCATTCTGTGTACCCAGTACGCCGTACTAACCACTGGGCTTGGACTTGGCTACCATACCGGAGGGTAAACTATCATCAGATGCCCTCTACGAGTATGACCAAATCACAATACAAGATTTACAACACATTCGCAAATCACACTTGAACTCGACAAAGGTAGCAACACGAATAATATTGCTGCCTTTGTGTTGGAAGAGCTATTTGATAAACTATGAGAGCTATGTGGGATGAGCTAAAACGTGTTATTAAAAAGTTTTTAATAAAAGCAATACAAAGTGGAATGATAATAAATGCTGACGTTACGTCAATAAGTAGCAGGCGCCAGTAGGATTCCGGTGCTGGATCAGCTGTGCAACAACGTAAATCAGCACTTATATGCAGTTGGTAGCTAAAGAGTTAATAAAATCGCACTTATAAGGGGCAGGCTCGCTTGTTTACAAGTCATATCTTAAAAAAAATCTGTTCAAGTTTAAATGAATGCCAACTGCGTTTCCGCGTTCATTAATTATGTGAAGTGTGACATTTTGCATAGATTCGATCGATTCGAATGCGGATATTGGAATTCGAATCGAACGCGGATATAATTGAGGTGTAAATTTTCGAACGGAAAACGTTATTGACTATTGTGTCGGAATTATCGGATACTAGCTGTCCCGGCAAACGTTGTTTTGCCACTCAAAGTATTTCTACTTTATCAGTTGATACAAAATCTTAGAAGGGGGGGGGGGGGGTTATTTTTATACACCAGATTTTGAGTTGGAAGAAGACAATATCTGCGAAAACCGTATGCAAATCGGTTCAGTCTTATACAAAATCTGACCCCCTCTTTCGTCCGTTTAGAGGGGTGGGGGGATTTTTTTTTATAGACCAGATGTTAAGTTGGAAGAAGTGAAATATATCTGCGAAAACCGCATTCAAATCGGATCAGTACTTTTCGTGTGATAGTGGAACAAACATACAGTCAGACAGACAAAAAAACTAACCACATTTTTGGCTTCTATAGCGATGTAGTAACACCCCTCGCTTATTATATTTTGAATATCTTTATTGTACATAATTTTCATTTCTACATTTTTATTATATGTATAGATAATAGGTATGCTAAATTGCGCTCTCATAACCTGTAAGGTGTTCGTTTCGATGACACATGCATCGGTTTAGGTAACTTTGGTATTTCCAAGAGCTTTGCTTACAAATACATAACGAGGTGAAAGTCTGACTCAAACTTATTAGATTCGATCAGATAAAACGCATTTTCTCGCGAACATTTTAAGAATTTTCTTTTTTTTTATTGTTATTGAACAATTTTATCACTATTCCAAAAGGAATAATATATAGGTAATGTATTGTACCATCGAGGAAATTGATTCCTATGCATTTGAGAGACCAACGTGAAACGTCATTTGGTCGATCATGTCAATTCAATGTTAATTGTGATCTGTCGGCTGAGTTTGACGTAATGCGCCCAAACTACGTAG
Organism: Polyommatus icarus; assembly: GCA_937595015.1. Taxonomy (NCBI): domain Eukaryota; kingdom Metazoa; phylum Arthropoda; class Insecta; order Lepidoptera; family Lycaenidae; genus Polyommatus; species Polyommatus icarus. Next base: position 17,672,514 of record OW569323.1, on the reverse strand, counting down.
GTCCCCCATCTGCATAGGAATCAACTTCTCTGATAGTACATACCTACAGTTGATTACGTATAAGTTTGGAAAGGGTGAGGGGGAACAAAATATACTCTACCATGATATTGTTATTTGTTATGATGACGTATCCTGTTTTTCTCGTAAACATAACGAACGTAAAGCAAAATGCGTAGAAAAACATATCTGGAGAACATGAATGAAATAACAAACTAATTTTACATGAGTTGCCCGTGAGTTTCCACGTAAATTGGAGCGACTTTTCCATTGTTTTACGTCACACGTGCTCTACGTAAAGCATCCGTAGTGGAAGATCGTGTGATTTGCATACAAAACGTCGCCGAACCCGGGTACCAATTCGATCTTATTACCATCAGCATAAGGTCTAAAAGGCGAATAAACCGATACTGATCTGTAGTGATCGCCTCTTAATATGACAGGCGCGTTTTCTTCCACGAAACCTTTAGCGTACGTTGAGAATGCACCTGTGCACATTTACCTACTTTTCATGTTGAAATGTGACTAACATTTTTAATGCGAATGAGTCGATTGCAATGTTATCAAAGATGGACTTGGCAGATACGATGATAAACTCATCTACTACAGTAGATGAAACATTAATTAGAAGAACCTTGAGAGTTAAGGAAGATACGTAAACGGTATGTAGAATGTGTACCTATATTTTAGCCATGAAATATACTTTTTGTTTATTTAGAATCTAGCTGGAGCTGGCAATTTGTTTAATCACATCAATAATTTCACAAAACTATTGAGAACATTAAAAAAAATTGAAGTCAGCCACAACAGGAAAAGAGCATTGTCATTAATTATTGTTTCTATTGTAATTACTATTATTGGTATCAGTTGCATATATTTTAGCTACTATGTATGTGTTAAGCCTCACACATTATGGATTAACATCGAATGGCCTTAGGGCTTAGAATGATCAGGGTCTAAATTGGTCACTTTGAGTGAATCACACACTCTGTTACATTTCAGCAGAATGCATAGAGAGCTGTCAAATTAATCTCTCATATTACAGACATTCTGAGATGTTGTTCCATTTTAAGAAATCTGAAATGAGTGACCATTTTCGACCTGCAGTTCTGATGAACACATAAATATGAGATTTAACCAATAATATTTACGAGAATTGCCCCTTGATCGGAGTCCAAGTGAGTCACAGTTCAAGATCGCGATTGGCGGGTTTGAATGAACGGAATTAGAATGCACAAAATCCGTCGCCGGGATGCGTCGGCGCACCTCCCACACTCGCGACAATGGTCATAGGAGGCCTTGGGTATGCAAATACCGACAGAGCTACCAATGAATAGCACATTAATACATAAAAAGTTACTGAACTCCTAAAATGCCATTATAAAAAGTATTTTTGGGGAATCAGCAAATTGTAGACCTATAATAACGTTTTACGTGAAAGCTGCTGTTTAAAGATTTTCTAAAAATTAGACTATCTCTTAATCGGTTCGCTTCCTGCCTTCTTTATTATGTCTTCAGACAGATTTAGCTTATCCCTCCTTGTCGGCCCCTTTAATATCATATTGTAAGGTTTTAGTGGTCGGTCTTGGCCACACAAGAATTGCAGCGGTGTAAATATGTAATATGAAATCTTTTAATTCAGTGCCTAAGTCTAACCAAAATAGTTTAAAGGCGTTAACATATTTGAGATATCTTACGACTAACGTGAATAGTTTAAGATACTAATATAGTAATCACTAATTAATAATTAGTAATTACAATCAAGAATATAATATTATTTATTATCCATTTATAGTAGAGTCTGTAAAGGCACATGCTAACATTTCATTACGCTTATAGTTCAGGTATGTCTGTTATTTATTAATTGCGAATGTATTTATACACGAATGTATCATTCGCCAAGAATGTGCATAATATTTCCGTTCCATAGACAATCATTCGCATCACGAGACTGAACTGCTAAGCCAAATTATATTTGACAATTCTTAGGAAACGATTACTGCCAGAATGCTTCACTTCTATTAAGAGTTGTAATGGGAATTTCTAGAAAAGGTTAGTAATTCTGTCCTTGGAGTTATTTAATCATTCGTTCGCGGATTCTTGAAAATCTATTGTTATTCTTTTGTCGCGATCACCGGTGCTCTTATGGGGCATGATAGGTTAATAAATAAAAGAAAAAATCAGATTAGTAAGAAGTAAACTCTAAATTGACTGGCTATGATTATTTTAGATTTTGCCCGCTTCTTCGTTCTTGTAAAATTTGTTTGTCTTGCGTTAACCGTAAATTTTGCCCCAATGAAAACTACGGATATGTTTTTTCCTGGGACTCAAAGTATCTCCATACCCATCCAGATTTTACGTGGGCAGATAACGAACAGATACACCATCTAATTTGTAATTTTATTAAATATGAAATACTTACTATGCAGTAACGTTCCTAAAACTAATTTCATAAAATTATTATACATGAACCGCCTAGAATACAACAATTTATCGTAATGCGTCTAGGCTGCTTCCTCTAGACGCGACGCGAGGCGACCCTGGTATTCACACGACGTATTACATACTATTACATAAGTGATTCATTATTTAATTGTACATGTAATGTGTTACGGCTATTAGATTGGCCTTTTGATATAGTACAATGTGTGAGGTAATTAATGTATTACCTATAGGTAATAAGAGTGGCTGAAGTATACTTCAGCCACTCTTTTTAGTTCAACGTCGTAATAATTGCTGTTGTACTGGTAATAAAAGTGAGTCGGTCTGTCTGTCTGTCTGACCTTTTCACGTTTAAGCGGCTGAAGCGAGTTACATTAAAGGTAATCGACATAAAGAGATAAAAACAAACAAAAGATTTTATTATAACATTAATATGAACTAAAAAGTATTAAATAATTTTTACAATCTAATTGTGCCTTTTTCCGAATTCGGCTAAACCTCAACTATTTCTGTACTCAATCTTCATTATTTTGAAGTCGGTACCAGATAGCTGAATCTTCAGTCCTCTGACAGAATATTTAAAATTTTTTGAACTGGCACCGACTTCAAAATAATGAAGATTGAGTACAGAAATAGTTGAGGTTTAGCCGAATTCGGAAAAAGGCACAATTAGATTGTAAAAATTATTTAATACTTTTTAGTTCATATTAATGTTATTATTGTTTTTACCTTGGAAGTCGGTTTTAATTTTTTGTTAAAAATAATAATAATTTCACTCTTTTTAGTTACACTAGTACGTAAACCTTCGCGTATATTTTACGTATTTTATTACAATTTGTTAAGTGTTGAGATTTGTAAACTTTATATTTTCTAAGAAAATTTAGTTCCGCAATTCAACAACAGATGTCGTTGTTAAGCGTCTGCATCGCGGTATCGCTTACTCGACGGCATTTGATATAACTAATTCGCTACAATAATTTTTCTTCACGCTCACACTCACTGGTTGTCTTAATTGATATTACGCCAGAGGGATTAACGTCCCAGGGTAACCCTACAGAACCATAAGACCAGTTTTAGGCGTAAGACGTAGATGTCTTTTCTTTACATTATGAGTCACAACTCACACTCACAAAATAATATATTATCAGTGAAGTGAATAGTAGTTAGTAAATTCGATCTGTATAATATAAAGTAGTAAAATATTCGATCTGTCGTTTGCCGCCACGCGCCGCCCGCGCGACACCGTCGCCTCTGTAGCGCCGACCGCCGTGTATTAAACAAACAGGTGTTGTTATGTAACAATACATAATTATTATTACGAGTTAGTATATCCATACCTATGCCTTGCAGTACTACTATCTATTCTGTGCCATGAGACATTGGTGATCTTAACACGATGTGGTAATGATGATGATGACGATGATGATGATGATGATTATGATGATGAATATGAATTGCATAGTAGTTTATGCTTTCTGTTCTTAAAACAACGCCGAAACTCCCAAACGTGTATCTATAAGGAATCAGGAGTTCTCTCAGCATCATCGAAACCATGGTATACCTTGACCCAATATTTGACTTTTTGGTAGCGTATTCTTAGTACACTTTACATAAAACCAAAATCACCATATGTTTCCATATAAATTTCGAGGAGTTCCCTCGATTACTCATGGATCCCATCATCAGGTCACCACCTTTGTGAAAATGGGACCAAATTGGAGTGAAACCTAATACAACAAAACAAAAATTTCGAAAATCGGTTCACAAACGGCGGAGTAATCGTTGAACATACAAAAATAAAAAAAAAAAAAAAAAAATATCCACAGCCGAACATATAACCTCCTCGTTTTTTGGAAGTCGGTTAAAAATGTAAGGTTTCCGCGCAGACTTTCGGTGATACAAAGTTGCGGACAATATCCAGTACTTATAACAAAGTATTGAAAACCTAATCATCGTTCGTCGCGTTTACCTATAAAATGTACAGGTTTACGTCAACAAATGCATCATTCAATAAACGGCAATGTAAATATTTACCTAATATTGGGTTATCTGTTAGCTACAACAGCTATTAATAATTTTCCTATCGCGATAATTAATTAGACATCAGGTACGTCACGGTTTTTATTAAACTGGTTCTTATCTTCAACATTCAATTAAAAAAGTAGAGTTAGCTAACGACGAAATTAGGAAATATGGTGAAATACGACTCTCTAGCTAACGGCCTTATCTTCTAGCAATAACGGCACTATACCTTCTCCAGTAAGCTACCTCATGTCATAATATTATGCTTAAATTTTTACCATCAAAGAAATTTAGAGGAGGATGGCGGATATACGTTATTTGGTCGGGTTATAACTTATACTTTGACTTAAGTCAATGTTAGATTAACGTAAAATGCAATCGTGCAGCCGCCCGACTGAAATGCTTATGTCCGCTGGTATATCAGTCAATTTCTCTGTTATGTCCGCTGGTATATCAGTCAATTTCTCTGTTATGTCCGCTGGTATATCAGTCAATTTCTATAATAATAATAATAATAATAATAATAGTTTATTCAAGCGTTAAGACAATACACAATATTAAAAACTAACAATACAAAATTTTTGACACCACTACCTACATAATATTATAGAAAAAATATCACAAATAGGTATATATAAAGATTACAGATAAAGACTATGTAATAAACTGTAATAACTAATAACCAACACAATTTTAACATTTACATTTTTACAATAACTAAACAATTAAAAAATAAAACGACGAATACAAAAACTAAAAGTAAAAAACAAGAATGGCATGAATTTCTCTGTTATGTCCGCTGGTATATCAGTCAATTTCTCTGTTATGTCCGCTGGTATATCAGTCAATTTCTCTGTTATGTCCGCTGGTATATCGGCCAATTTCTCTGTTATGTCCGCTGGTATATCAGTCAATTTCTCTGTTATGTCCGCTGGTATATCACTCAATTTCTCTGTTATGTCCGCTGGTATATCAGTCAATTTCTCTGTTATGTCCGCTGGTATATGGGCCAATTTCTCTGTTATGTCCGCTGGTATATCAGTCAATTTCTCTGTTATGTCCGCTGGTATATCGGCCAATTTCTCTGTTATGTCCGCTGGTATATCACTCAATTTCTCTGTTATGTCCGCTGGTATATCAGTCAATTTCTATGTTATGTCCGCTGGTATATCGGTCAATTTCTCTGTTATGTCCGCTGGTATATCAGTCAATTTCTCTGTTATGTCCGCTGGTATATCGGTCAATTTCTCTGATACTGCATTAATATGAGTATTAATTAAGAAGTAGTATTGTAGTCGGTGGTATTCAAGATAAGGTAAGAACTAAGAAGTGATAGGCTAGAGACCTTAGCTCTACAATAATTTAAATTCTCTTCGCACTAGAACGATTGACGTGACAGCCACGTGACTGCCATATTGGAAAAAACAGATATACAGGTCTATGGACAAAGGACAGCTCATATACAGCCAGATAGATAAAGATGAGAGCTACTCACAGTTCCAGCACGACGCACATACACTTGCCCCACTCGTACGCGTCGTAGAGCTGTATAAGGCGCGGGTGTCGCAACCGCCGCATCACCTCCACCTCTCTCTCGACATTCCGTCTCTCGTCCCGCCGGTTCACCGACACCAGCTTCGCGGCTAACTCCAATCCTGTGCTCTTCTCGCGACACAGGTATACCGTGCCGAACTTGCCCCTAGAAGGATAAAATACGTACAGTATTCGGCGTTTCAGAGTTTATTCATAGGCGAAAAGCGGACCTAATCAATTCAGGCTCTATGAAGCCTATCTTGGATGTAAATTGTAATCTGTCAGCTGGGCTTGACATAGCCGACCAAATGATGTAGGTGCTCTACCTGCGTATGAATCAATTTGTCCAAATGTACAACATGTTAAAGACTATTCAGAAATGGCTAGATATAATATATTATGAGATGTAGAGAATATATTATACTAGCGACCCGCCCCGGCGTCGCACGGGTCTAAAATATATAGCCACTGAAAAAATGATTTAAATCGATAGCCTACGATCCTTCACGTGGTCTACTTCTTATCTGTGCCAAATATCATAAAAATTGCTCCAGTAGTTCGCGAGATAAGCCCTTTCAAATTATTTCCTCCGTTTTTTCCCACATTCTCCTTTTAGTCTTAGCGTGATAAAATATAGCATATAGCCTTCCTTAATAAATGGGCTATCTAACACTGAAAGAATTTTTCAAATCGGACCAGTAGTTCCTGAGATTAGCGCGTTCAAGTTAGCCCTTTCAAATAATTTTACCCGTTTTTTTCCACATTTTCCTCTATTTCTTCGCTCCTATTAGTCTTAGCGTGATAAAATATAGTCTTCCTCGATAAATAGGCTATCTAACACTGAAAGAATCATCAAAACCATTGCGTAGTTTTAGAGATTAAAGGGAACAAAGGGACATGAGGGAAAAAAGGGACTTTGTTTTATAATATGTATGGATATAGAAGAAGAAGCTTTTCTTGCAATTTAAGGATTTTTAAATTATGTTTCAAAGGAATACAATAGATAATGATCTTCAATAAATAAGTGTAAAGCATAGTTTGCACTCACCGTCCAATCTCCGAGAGCATCTCGAAGAAGTCGTTGGCGTCAGTGTTTCTCTTGATGGTGACATCGCGGTAAGGGAATGGCGGTTCTATCTCTGTAAACATTAGTTATATTTTATTTAAAAAAATGTACATAACGTTTAGTTAATCTAAAGTCTAAACTAAAGAATCTCCGTCTGGGGGAATTGTAGAAAATATGAAATATAATTTACAAAAATGATTTATGTGAGTATGTGAAAAGTCGTAATCGCAATTAGTACTCATTTATTAATGGCTAGCGTTTTTTGATTCAGCTCTGACATTTACAAGGGGAGTGTACAAGTTGAATCGGAGATATGATAGCGTCTGGTTTTGACTATTTAAAAGTTGACAAGGAACAATGACTGTTGACCGTTTGGCAGATCATCAAGCATGCCCAGAGTGCAATGAAACCTCCGATTGTTTGGTCTGGGCGCGGGCGCCACTCACAACGACGTGTAACGTGTAACATGCACTTTATTAATCTCTTTCATCTTTTACAACTTGTTTATTAATGAAAATTTCATGGACGCTACTCGTTTTCAGCGATGGATGATTTTTTTTAAATAAGGGGGCAAACGAGCAAACGGGTCACCTGATGGTAAGCAACTACCGTCGCCCATGGACACTTGCAACATCAGAAGAGCTGCAGGTGCGTGGTAGAAAGTTACGCGAAAAACGCACTGTGGAAGACTGCCACTCATCAAGGTGATGAGGATGGTATATGTTTTTCGCGTGGGACGATGGCGAAAAGTAAATGCAGTTATGAAAAGATAAATATAACAATGATTTTACAATCTTTCCTATATAGGGAGCCATTGCAAGCTAGCCTTCCAATATCCCAAATTAGGTTATATAGGTAGCGGTATAACTGTCGGCATTTAAAATTATTGGTCAATACAATAAGCATCTTTGCATCTAGATTTGCGCACAGCACACTTATTTTTGTTGGAATAGCGTTAGTAAGTATGTCTTTTTTTGCATGCCGGAGATCAAATAGATATTACCGCAGACGTTGAGTGGCGAGTAAAGAGTATTTATTGCACGTCGGCGTGACACAAACTACGCCAAATGTTAACAGCCGAAAGTAATTCGGGAGCCATGATGCATGCGTGTGTTGACGGTGCTAAAATAGTATCGGTTGTTCTAGCGTCTAAGTGAATCATTATTATTTTTGCACTCCCTAAATAACGAGGAGATCATAATTTAAAAATGTTTCCTCTTTTTTTGCTTGAATTATTCAGATTATTCTGTAACTCGACGTCACTCGATATTTAAACTATCCTGGGTAGTTAGAAATCAATAAGTTATCAGTGTTTTGCTTTTTTTCAGTAATTACAAATAGACACAAATAATAATAATAATAACCGGTTTCGGAGACCGTGGCCGGTTTCATTGAAATCAGGCCAGTAACGCTGGAGTAATTTTATAGTGCCCAATGTGTGTGCGCAGTACACAAGAGCACTTTCTATTCCTTTACTAGCTCTTAACCCAGTGGGATGGAAAACCGATACGACTGGCGAGAGATCACGCGCAGGACCGACTTTTTTACATGCCCATCCGACGCATGGATCATCTTACTTATCAGACAATCAGGTGATCTGCCTGCATTGTCCTGAACAAACTAGGAAATAACATGTTTCCAATGCGGGAGTCGAACCCACGACCATCGAGTCAAGAACCGCGCTCTAAACCACTGGACCACGGAGGCGTTAATAGACACAAAGATAACATAATTTGACGAGAAATAAACTTAAAACTGAGAATTTTTGTTGAAAACTCGGAACTCAAGTAAATGTAGAGCAAGAGCTGTTTGTTTATTTAATTTTATCTTCAATTATTATTGGGCTGAAGATATCATTGGTGGCTTTCTAATTTCTTGCTCGAATGTTACTTCAGAAAATCTTCGTTAGTGTTGTAATGTTGTAAAGCATTTAACGTAGGAGTTTCATAGACGGATACCAAAAGCAGACGTACGCGAAGCTATAAATAGTGTGACGTCACGCGCACGTCACGAATACTCCAAATTCCAAGTCCAAAACGGTTCGGTGTAAATGGGTGTAAACTTGCTAGGATGCGTCATAAGCGATTACCGCGGGATGAATGGCGGCCACCCTTTACATAATAACACCTCGTAAACACAGCCAGCTGACGTAACACTGATCATCATTAAAACAAATGATTCTTTTGGACGGCCCGGCGTTGGACTGCATCCAATATTTCAAGTTTCTACGGTTTCGTATGGAGCTTTGTTTTTGTTTGACGTCTGCGTCGGTTTCAGATGCGTATCAGTTTTGTTACCGATGGCAGTATATACGCTCTTTAGAAAATCATGGATTAACGAAATAGAAAAATACTTCGTCTTAGCTATTTTAAAAACTATAAGGTATGGATGTTAAAAAGTTGCTGGGTAAAAGAATGTTGCTCTATGCAATAACCATGCTCATTATGCTGTTGCCACGCCGAACATAATAGCTAGCTTAGCTATAATGAGTTAGGTACAATAATATTGATCGGTGTAGCATCTTGTAGAGGCTACATAGCGAAGCCATGACGGTGACTGCTTGCATGATCAATTTTTTGCCCCCAAGCGAAATGACTAACGCTCGTGCAGTTATCTCAAACAAGTTTCCTTAAAACCATATCGTCGAGAATTCAAAGTTAAAGCAAAACATTGAGTTATTTAGCAGATACTGAATTGAAATTAAAAAGTTTGCCTTGAAGACAATTCCAATGCTCAAAGGAACGTACAATTTGTTTTTAAAATTTATTGCAGTTGTTCGGTATTGTGACTTAATTTGCTCTTTACAAGTAATCGGATGACAATTTTATTGCATTCACGCGTTCGCTTTGGCATCGCGATTCGCATGCTACAGAGTCACATTTTTTCTAAATCCTTGGTTTTTTTTAAATATGAACTGATAAAGTGTGACAAATGAGTGTCGGGGAGTCTGCTGTCATTGTAAGTAACACGTTCCGTCCGAGATAAGTCCGAGCATTCAACAGCCGAGTCGAAAATAAAGAGGAATTCCATTCTTCTGCCAAAAATCAAATGTTTTGTTTATTTTCTTTGAGCCAATCGTCTGCGGGTGATCATATCCCGTTCCATATTTAAATTGTAGTTTAGTATGATTAGCCTTACGTCAACATTTTAATTGGTCGAGTGCGTTATCCTTTTTTGGGGTTCCGTACCCGAAGGGCAAAACGCCGTTGCTAGTGTCTTGGCCTGTTTGTCTTACTGAAGAATATAATATAATAATTATTAATTACATAGTTGAAATACAACGAACATAATATTTTAGTCTATATCCACAATATCAACAACAACTTCAAACGATCACAAAGAATCTATAATCAATGGACATACCGAGTGTAAGTTCGATTCGTTCTTGGCAGTTTTTTTCCAATTCAAGCCTTAAATTTCACAGCAAGGAGACTACATTACCGAGGTGGTTACACGCGTTCAAGGCCCGTTCGCATTTGGCGTGAGGTCTCATTAATATGTTACGGTCTACGGTCGCCAAAACGATGTAATTCCAAATTAATTACGCAATAAATCTATCTCTTTTCTTAAAGTACACCAAAATTATAGTTTAATTTGTCTGTTAGTCGTCACCCGGATGTGCAACAAGGCATGTAGGTAGTATGAGTATAGAATGTTTTGGCAACGTCGACGGCTACTCACGTGTCATTTAATTGATTGAATGATTGGATTGTTTAAACTTTTACTATCTGATTTTGACTGGTAAATGCAGGGTAATAATTTCAGTTCAGTAAAAATTTCATGTCTTTGTGAATTTTATAGAGTACTAGCTGTTTCCCGCGACTTCGTCTGCGTTAACATAGTATACCTATAATATAGACTTTCAACCCCTATTTCACCCCCTTGGGGGTAGAATTTTCAATAACGCTTGTGATGTCTAGTTAAAATAATAAACCGGTAGCACGGCTCAACTGGCGGGGCGACGCGTCACTTCACTGCTAACTGCCGAGCGGGGCGGACGTTCCAAGTTGGCCTGTGTTTACCTACTTACTGAAAAGTGTTGTTTTATTGTCCATTACCTAGTGAGACGTAACATTGGCGACGAGTAAAAGTGCAGTAAGTAAATTATAAAATATTTAAATGCCTTACAGAAGTTGGTCAAAATAAAAAAATAAAAAAAAGAGGAGAGTAGCGTAATAGTATGTGCATGCGCAATCATTTAAAACACTGTGAAAAGAATTTCGGTTTCTCGTCTATAACACTGTTTAATCATTTGTACAATAGATAATATGTTACTTCCGCGCATACGCATAATATCGCCTAACCTCAAAATGTTTATTGTAAATAAACTTGCAAAGTTTATTTCACATTCAAATCCAATTTATGACCATCACAATATAACTGTCTGTAAAATGCTATTTGCCGTGCCATCGATATATTCGATCATAGTTCCAACTAAATTAATAATTTAGTTAACATGATATGATTATGTACCTACCTACCCTGTGCCATCGATATATTCGATCATAGTTCCAGCTAAAGGAATAATTTTGTTAACATGATATATTATTATGTACCTACCCGTTTAAATAAAGTATTCTTCAAGTAGTTGAAGAAATAATATAATATTTAAAAGTGGGTCAACAAACATCGTAATACCTAATTGTCACAAATGGTTAAGATTGAATACAAGTTACGCTCGGGCTACAACCAGTTTTGCATCTGTTTATCGCAATCGATCGTTATCTAATATAGATAATATGATTCAACTTGCGCTTCACAAATCACAATAATACAAAGTACAGTTTACCAAACATGTTAATTAGTGATAATAATAAAATATTATGTACATGACAATTCATTCAATTATGGATTACTGATAAACAGCTGATATTATGCTATTATATTCATTTAAATAGACACCTTTTGTTACTCATTTAAAACACTAAAAACTTTTATACCTATTAATATAATAAACATTCCTTAATTAATAGCTAATAAATTAATGCTTACATAGAATCATTGTTAATGCTTAATCATTTACATTTAATAGTTAAAAAATTTTTAGAATTTGCCCATTACATTATATTCGTTTTTCCCTTACTTACAGATCGTCCAATATGACGTCACAAATTACAGTTCCGACAATAGAACCATTTGATTGCGAGGGTGAACCTCACTCTATAGGCTTGCGATGGGAAAGATGGAAACGTGCCCTAGAAATATATTTTATAGCGTCCAACATAGATGACCATAAAAAGAAACGTGCTATATTACTACATTCTGGTGGCATGGCTTTACAAGACATACATTTCAATATTCCCGGATCACACGTAACCGATTCCAACGAGTGTGATGTATATGGTGTTGCGATTAAAAAACTTGATGAGTACTTTTCACCAAAGCAGAGTTACTTATTCGAGAGGCACATCTTTCGTTTAATGAAACAAGAACCTGACGAAAAATTTGACAAATTCTTGATCCGGCTCAGACAACAAAGTTCAAAATGTAATTTTGCTCGAGAGGACGAAAGTCTAATTGACCAAATTACTGAGAAATGTAATTCTACTCAATTGAGAAAGAATATTTTAACACTCGGTGATGCAGCTACGATCGAAAAAATTATCGCTGAAGCAAATTCTTTAGAAACTGTTGAAAGACAATTAACCGATTTCCACGATAAACAGAGCAAAAGCGTATTAGGTTCCAATCTTAACAAAATTGACACAAAATATAAAATACAATCTTATAAGCCTAAAAATGATACCTGCTGTCGATGTGGCAGTAAAAATCATAAAAGTGATAGTAGTTCCTGCCCTGCAATAAGTGCTAACTGCATAAAATGTGGATTTAGAGGTCATTTTCAGAAACATTGCAGAACAAGGGCCAATAAAAGAAAAGGAGGTGCAAATTTTTCATTAAACGACAGAAAATCTAAAAAATCTAAACTGGAAACTGACAAAAGTAAAGAACCTACATCGGTGGACTATATTTTCAATATGGATGATGACACTACTGTTGACTGCCAGGTAGGTAGAATTAATATTAAAATGTTAATAGATTCTGGTAGTAAGTCTAATATAATTAACGACAGAACCTGGGAACATATGAAAAAATCTAATGTTACTGTTTTCAACCAACAAAAATCCGTCGACAAAACTTTTGTAGCTTACGGTGCTGAACAACCACTACAAGTATTAGGTTCATTTGATGCAAACATAAAAATTGGTCCAAAGTCCTCAATCGCAAAATTTTATGTTATTAAAAACGGTTCCAGGAATCTTTTAGGCAAAGATACAGCGATTTCCTTAAAAGTTTTAAAATTAGGTTTAGATGTGAATTCCTTGGAACAAAAACCATTTCCAAAGCTCAAAAATGTTCAGCTCGAAATTGCTATTGATAAAACAGTACCTCCTGTTTGTCAACCATACAGACGAGTTCCAATTCCTTTGGAATTAAAAATAAATAATAAAATAGACGAATTAGTAGAAATGGACATAATTGAACCCGTTAATGAGCCAAGTAGTTGGGTTTCTCCGATGGTTCCAGTCCTTAAACCTGATAATGAAGTGCGTATTTGTATTGACATGCGTGCTGCTAATAAAGCCATAATTCGAGAAAATCATCCTTTGCCGACCATGGAACAATTGATTCCCAAATTTGGTAAAGCAACATATTTTTCAAAATTAGACATTAAAAATGCTTTTCATCATATAGAACTCAAAGAATCTAGTAGAAACATTACTACCTTTATTACTAACAAAGGTCTCTATCGGTACAAAAGGTTAATGTTTGGAATATCGTGTGCGCCTGAACATTTTCAGAAAATTATGGAAAAGATGTTACTGCCATGTGAGGGAGTTGTAAATTTTATAGATGACATTGTTGTATTTGGACGTGATAAACAAGAACATGACAAAAGACTTAAGCATGTTCTCGATGTACTCAAAGACAACAATGTTCTCTTAAATAAAAACAAGTGCGTTTTTAACGCAAAGACAATACAATTTCTTGGTCACGAGCTTTCATCATCAGGCATTAAGCCACTAGACAAATATATTAAAGCAATAGAAATATTTAGGCCACCGGAAACTGTCGAAGAAATTCAAAGCTTTTTAGGGTTGATAAATTTTGTCGGAAAATGGATACCAAATTTATCAACTTTGACGGAACCTCTTCGACAGTTACTTCGACAAAAAGTTCATAAAAAAGCTAATATAACTCCTTTTTGGCAAAATGAACAGTCAGAAGCTTTTGAAAAGCTAAAAAATAGTTTATCAAAAATTCCAACACTAGGTTACTATGACCCGAAAGATCGTACCCAAGTAATTGCCGATGCAAGTCCTGTTGGTTTAGGTGGTGTACTGATCCAATATGATAACAAAGGACCTCGAATTATAGCTTTTGGCAATAAAAGTCTGACAGACGTTGAGAAGCGATATTGTCAGACGGAGAAGGAAGCATTAGCTTTGGTCTGGGCAATTGAGCATTTTCATATGTATCTATATGGCAAAAAATTTGAGCTCGTTACAGACCACAAGCCTCTTGAAGTCATATTTGGCACGAGATCGAAACCATGTGCTCGTATCGAAAGATGGGTGCTTCGATTACAAGCATATGACTATAAAGTTATTTACAAACCCGGTAAGTCGAATGTAGCGGATCCATTATCACGTCTTTGCACGGGTCCTATAAATAATGATAATTCGTCAGAAGATGAGTACCATGTAAACCAGATTGTTGAATACGCGCGACCTGTAGCATTGACACTAAAATCAATTATTGAAGCATCAAATGACGATGAAAACTTTAAATTAGTCAAGGATGCTTTAATAAATGATAATTGGGATGCTGCAGTTAGTCACTACAAATTATTTCAGCACGAACTCTGGGTGCACAATGGCATTTTATTAAGAGGTAACAAAATAGTTATTCCCACCAAATTACGTAAAAGCGTTCTCGCAGCTGCTCATGAAGGCCACCCAGGTATCGTCAACATGAAGGCTAGATTGCGAACTAAAGTGTGGTGGCCCAAGATGGACAAAGATGCTGAAAACACAGTTAAAAGCTGCAAGGGCTGCACAATTGTCTCAGCTCCTGATCCACCAGTACCCATGAAAAGACGAGAACTTCCGTTGAAAGCGTGGGTTGATACAGCAGTCGACTTTTTAGGGCCATTACCGAGCGGAGATTATCTGTTTGTTATAATTGATTATTATAGCAGATACAAAGAGATTGAAGTTATGCGATCTATATCTTCGCAAGACACTATAAAAGTATTAAAGAAAATTTTTTCACGGACTGGAAACCCAGTTAGTATAACAGCTGATAATGGCAGGCAGTTTTCGAGTCAGGAATTTAAAACTTTCTGTTCAGATCAAGGAATACTACTTTTTAATACTATACCTTACTGGCCACAGCAAAACGGCGAAGTCGAAAGACAGAACCGAGACATTCTTAAACGGTTGAGAATTAGTCAGTGTCAAAAATCTGATTGGAAAGATGATTTACTTAAATATCTAGTTATGTATAATAGCACTCCGCATCCCTCAACAGGTAAATCACCGTCCGAGTTGTTCTACGGAAGACAATTCCGGGATAAATTACCTTTTTTAGATGACCTGGAAAACAATTATGATGGGGAAATAAGGGATAGAGATAAAGAAAAAAAGGAAAAAAGTAAATTATTAGAAGATAGGAAAAGGAAGGCTGTAGACAGAGAATTGGCAGTTGGAGAAAGAGTGTATGTAAAAAACCTGATAAAAGAAAATAAGCTCACACCCGAATTCAATCCAACACCACATACTGTAGTAAGTGCTGAAGGAAGCGATATAAACGTGAGGAACGAGGATACAGGTCAAGAATATAGAAGGAATATTGTACATTTAAAGAAAGTGGAAGGTCAATGGAAAGTTATTGATGATAATGAAATAGAGTAAATTGACAAAGTTGTTGCTCGACCTGTACACTGCAATAATTATTCTTTTAATCAAATATGCATTTTAAGATGGTTAAATGAAAATGTTTAGTAACTGGTCGAACAAGAACTTAGTCAATATACTGTAAGTACTAACTTAGATGATTATAATGTATCTTATTATGATTTATAATGTGTTCCTTCTTATGATTTATAACTATTTGTTATATTAATGATCTCGTAATATTATAAAATTGTTTCGTTCATATGATTTATTTACACTTAAATTTGTATGTGTGTTATTATCTTAAAGTTATTCTTTAACAATATTAATTTATAAAGAAGTTCTTTAGTTAAGTCACTTAAGAGTTCTTTTGTATCTTTATTGAATAACTAATAATATGTTCTTAAATTATTATGAAAAAGGAGAGATGTGATGTCTAGTTAAAATAATAAACCGGTAGCACGGCTCAACTGGCGGGGCGACGCGTCACTTCACTGCTAACTGCCGAGCGGGGCGGACGTTCCAAGTTGGCCTGTGTTTACCTACTTACTGAAAAGTGTTGTTTTATTGTCCATTACCTAGTGAGACGTAACAACGCTTAAACACGTATCCAATCATTTTTAATCAGTAGCCAAAACATAAAGTTTCGTGCTTCTAACTCAAGAAATAATGGACTTCCATTGAAACTTTCAACACCAATTTCACCCCCTTGGGGGAAGAATTTCCAAAAACGCTTAAATACGTATCCATTCATTTTTAATCAGTAACCCAAAGATAAAGTTTTTATGTTCCTAACTTAAGAAATGACGGACTTTCATTCAGACTTTCAACCCCTATTTCACCCCCTTCGGGGTAAAATTTTCAAGATTGCTTCCTTAGTGGGTGTCTACTAAATAAAACAATCCTACTCACCAAATTTCGTGGCTGTGACTTAAACAGTTTTTGCTCAGCGATGATGAATCAGTCAGTCAGTCAGGACATGTAATTTATAAGTATAGAAGATAGATAAAGTACTGTCTAGCTCTACACTCTGTCTGTAATTCGCAAACTATATAAGGGAGAAGACCTAATGGCAGACACTTTAAGGAAACATGCAACATTTGAATGTTATAAAATATATATTTATGAAAATAAAGGATTGATAACTTCTTCCATGTCTTCAGTAACTCTTACAAAATAAAACTATTATACTTATTCTCTGACAAATCAATTAAAAAATATATTATTGGTCTTTTAGTAAACTTAGTCATAAGTACTAATAGATGACATCACAAAAAACGAACATCACTAATAGTAGACACCAATATGAACTAATAGTTGACATAGAACATTACATTACATTTTACATATTTTTTCCTATTAAAATATTAGGTCTTTATTTGCCATTTTTCAAAAGATTTCATTTACTTCATCATAGTCACTACATGCATCAGAAATATTATCCACGTTGTCTCCAGATTCTATTCATTCTTCTTCCAAGCTGAAACTATCTTTCCTTTTATTTTTATTTTTCATATTTTTGAAGTGAAAACTTCTTTAGCGGCGTTGAGCACTTTTGTGGGATGGGTAAAAACTGTGAAACTCGAGTCAGATTCTCGTGCTGATCGAAAAACCTTGGAAAAACCGTAAGACGGTTGGAGAGTAGTGTTTTGTGTCGAACTCGAATTCGAACTCGAACTCGAATTGATTGTAAGGGTTTCGATTACTTAAAAAATCGATTTTGTAATAATCGATTTTCATAAAAAATGGGTTAAAAATTAAATTGATTGTAAGGGTTTCGATTAATTTAAGAAATCGATTTTTTAATAATCGATTTTCACAAAAAATGGGTTAAAAATTTAATCGATTGTAAGGGTTTCGATTAATTAAAAAATCGATTTTTTAAAAATCGATCTTTTGAAAATCGATTTTATGAAAATCGATTTTTTTAAATCGATTTTCATAAAAAATGGGTTAAAAATGTAATCGGTTGTAAGGGTTTCGATTAATTAAAAAAAACGATTTTTTAAAAATCGATTTTCATAAAAATTGGCTTAAAAATTTAATCGATTGTAAGGGTTTCGATTAATTAAAAAAAATCGATTTTTTAAAAATCGATTTTCATAAAAATTGGGTTAAAAATTTAATCGATTGTAAGGGTTTCGATTAATTAAAAAAATCGATTTTTTAAAAATCGATTTTCATAAAAAATGGGTTAAAAATTTAATCGATTGTAAGGGTTTCGATTAAGAAAAAAACGATTTTTTAATAATCGATTTTCATAAAAAAATGGGTTAAAAATGTACAACGTTAATAATCAAGTTTTCACTTCTGCCGGCACTCCCGGAGTGCAACCCGTCTTTTTTTCCTAGCAAATTTATTTTCAGTCTTTAGTCTCCATGCTTCTTTTGCCTCTTCTTTTTTCTACTTTCTTTTCTCAGCTCTCCTTTTTCTTTTTTTTACTGCTAAAAAACTAAAGCAATCGATTTTTAGATCAGTACAAGGTCTAATATTAGACACGTCCATTTTTAGGTGCAGTAGTTCTAAGTTCTTAGATTGTTAATAGAATTATATTTTCAGAGAATAGTGATGATTTTTGCAGTAGAATAAAGTACAAAATAACTTAAGTATGTATTGCAAAACTCAAACATGAGATCCATGTCATTTATTAGGTTTTTTACATTTTCAAGAACTAATAGTAGACACTCTTTATATTGTTAGGGAAAATGGACGAAAAATCTTAAATAAATATTAATTAGTGTATACAAGATGACCATTAATCCAATGAAATCAATAGAAATTACAAAAAATCAAATAAATGTATTCAAAACTAACGTACAAAATTTCGCCTTCCTTAACCTATTTGCTAAGAAATTGCCGAGCGCGTGTTGACGCGGTCATATTATTTACGAAAACTGATCCCATTTTAAAATTTTGTTCACGAAGGCGTCTCTAATTATTTTTTTCAATTCAACAGATAGCTTGAGAAGCTTATAAAATTTACAGTGGTGAGAAATAATTAGAGTAATTCTTATTTTTATGGTATTTTTGTCATAAGTGTCATCTATTAGTTCAGTGTCTACCATTAGGTCTCTTCCCTTACTTAAAAACCTTTAAATATCTCCAAAAATGTGTAAAATAGACCGAAAATATTTTTCTATATTTGTTGAGAATTTATTTAAGTGAGAGCTAAAACATTAAATGCATCGACAAATTAAACACTTTTTCTAGTCTTTGAAATATATTTAAGCTTCCTAGTTCCTACTTAAAGCCAGAAAAAAAATTGGGTGCTACAAATATCACGTACATACTAAAGACGCATGCTGCGACCTATGTTTGGAAAATGCTTACCTGAATGCAAAAAATATCAGTTCTTAACCTAATTTGTATTTTTTTTTCCTTTAAGTTTGTTTTAGCAATTATAATTAATGAAAAAAAAAACAATTTTATTCTGTAAAAACCTAACCAAAAGAAATAAAATACAGATTTTCTTCGAAATATCCGTGAAAAGTTTTTGCTTCATTTTCAGAAATTTAATAAAGTAAGAGCTAAAAAGTTATACACATTAAGAAATAGAAAGCTTTGTTAAGCCTAAAAAATAATTTTAAACTTCCTATTTAAAATCAAAGAAAAATTGGAACGCCATTTTCCTGGCGAGGCACACAACAAGCACATTTGAAGGTATGCTCATTTACATACAAAAATATTAATTTTAAATATAAATTATATATTTTTTCAACTTCTTTTCTTTCTTTGGAATATAAGCAACGATACAAATAAAAAAAATGAAATATTTTATTATTTTGCTATATATTTAAAAGAAAGAAATATACAAATTTTCTTCAAAATTTTACAGTTTATGAGTTTACTTGAAGTGGAAGAGAATAATTTAAAAATCAAAAGCACAACTTTTCAATAGGTAAACTTTATTATTTATGTTATCAGCTACACATTCCTTTTTTTCTTTTCAATTTTCATCCACTATTGCAAAAATCGGAGGTTTGCACGATTTTTACGCTCTGGGAACTCCACTAATAATCAGAACTATGGTTCAAACCAAAAGGCAAGAGTCGGTCACAGTTCTTTTAGGAATTTATGACAAGCCTAGCTATCATTTAAATTCTTTGGTCAAAAGTCAAACCAGTACGCTACAAAACACTATACAAATTGTAGTTTTGTATCTTGTTTTGCGGTTTGCCGTCTCAACATAAGTGTAATAAACCGGTATGAATGTTCTTTATTGTTTCGAGTAAAAAAAGAAAAAAATAACATCTCACCTCCGACGGGATCTGTTTCATCCACGTGGATCATCTCGGACGATCTGCAACAATAACGTATGTTTACCACAATGTTACTGACAACTGCTGCAAACTAAACATTATCAAAATAAATGTTTTCATTGAGGAATTCTGATATAGGATTCAACACAATAATTAAAGTCAAATGTAGAGCGATTGGGCCACAATACTGCGATGCAGTGTCGGTATCGCAAAAACGACCTTTGATAAGCAATTTAGTTTTTTTGCGATGCGACGCCGCAACACAGTGTTGTGGCCTGGCCCATTCTCTTTAAACCAATATAATATGTATGAGAGGTGAAAAATTAATGGGGATAAAATGTAGAGACATATAGCGGCTTCGGGTTACACATTATGAACTACCTCCTTTTTGTCCGCACATGCAAGTCATGGGAACCGTAAATTAAAAAAAAAAACCGCGGCAGAAAATAGCGTACGGCGTGGTCTTATCTACCAAAATTTAATCGAATCCGGTCTACTAGATTCGGAGCCCATTTGAAGCACTAATAAATCTTTCTTCACTACAATATTGGTTTGAATATTTTAAAACCAAAATATCTATAGAGACATTGATAGCCGCGAGAGAAAATGAAAATATTCAATATTCTCTAAGCAGAAAGAATAAATTATGCAAGAAACAAGTCTAAAGAAAGGTGTTGTATCCGTGTGTAATTCTATAATTACTATCAGTAATTAATATGATCGTGAAAGTCGGGGATAAGTTATGCGTTAAAGATTATACGCATATCGATGTCAGTACGGTTCACTACCTCGTCACACCTTTCCGCTCTACAGGAGAACTTCAAATGAATCCGCATCCGTTATTTGAATCTTTCGAATGTTCAGCATGTTCCAAATATGAAAGCTTATTTTTTTTACTCTTGATTAGGTACGTAACGATATAAAAAAATGGTCGGCTGGTTTTTAACGTGCGACACAGTTAAAATACCTACGTTTCTATATCTATACTTATTATAAAACAAAGTCGCTTTTTTCCATCATGTCCCTTTGTTCCCTTTAATCTTTAAAACTACGTAACGGATTTTGATGATTCTTTCAATAGGCTATAGGCTATATTTTATCACGCTAAGACTGATAGCAGCGAAGAAATAGAGGAAAATGTGGAAAAAACGGGGAAAATTATTTGAAAGGGCTAACTTGAACGCGCTAATCTCAGGAACTACTGGTCCGATTTGAAAAATTCTTTCAGTGTTAGATAGCCCATTTATTGAAGAAGTCTATAGGCTATATTTTATCACGCTAAGACTAATAGGAGAATGTGGAAAAAACGGAGGAAATTATTTGAAAGGGCTTATCTCGCGCACTACCGGAGCAATTTTTATGTTATTTGGCACAGATAAGAAGTAGACCACGTGAATTATCATAGGCTATCGATTTTAATAATTATTTCAGTGGCTATATATTTTATACCCGTGCGACGCCGGGGCGGGTCTAAAATAATTATTTCAATAGTACTAAATTATTATTTCATTAAAGATGATTTTAAAAGATAAAGAAATGTACATAGTTAGCATAGTTGCAAGTTGGCGGTCTTACCGCTTAAGCGGTTTCTTCCAGACAACCATAAAAAAAAGAAACGAAAGGATTATTATAAACGACAGCTCTTAAAGCTAACAAAATATTCTTAAACTACGAGTAGATTTATACATAAAAGTTATAATAATTATAACACATAAATGAAATATTATATAAAATAGACTACATACGTTTTACACAGATAAAAAAAAAAATAATAAAGTATACATAAATATAATACTTACTTAAAATAACTAATATCCACATTTTTATGATAGGACAAAGGCTCAGGAACAACATTCTAGACTAGTTCCAACTTCCAACTTTCAACTTTCGACGTAAAGCAAGAACGCGTTTTGTTTACGAGTAATAGCGTAGTAAATACTAAATATAATATGAAACTTTGTTCTGAACGCTTCAGTTAGCAATGGAGATCCTGCTAAGGTGTGGTCTTTCCTTAACTCCTTAGGAATTGGTAAACCAAAGTCCTCCCCTTCTCCCAATCTTGACCTCGATGCCCTCAATCATCATTTTACCACTACTTGTTCCATCCCAGCCTCTGTTAAACAGCAGTCCATAAATGCCCTTTTGACATCTCCTCTACCTGATCCTCCGTTATCTCCTTTCGTATTTAATGCGGTTTCTTTGCCTGAAATTGAGAAAATAATTGCAACCATTAAGTCTAATGCTCAGGGTGTTGATGGTATAAGCCGGAAAATGATAACATTTACCCTCCCCGTTACACTCCCTATCCTCGGTCACATTTTTAATTTTTCTTTAAGCTCTAGCACATTTCCAAGCTGTTGGCGAAAAGCTGCAGTCATCCCTATACCCAAAGTTCAGTCACCTACGTCTCCTTCTCACTTCCGGCCCATATCCATCCTTCCTTTCTTATCCAAAGTCCTTGAGCGCTTTGTTTATCAACAACTAAGCTCCTTTATCAATAACAATGGTCTGCTCAGTCCTCTGGTTTCAGACCCGGGCACAGTACGGTTACTGCTTTAACTAAAGTATCTGATGACGTGCGCCTGGCCATGTCTAATCAGCAACTGACAGTGCTAGCTCTGCTGGACTTCAGCAATGCTTTTAATACCGTAGACCTTGACATACTTATTGCAATGCTAGGTGCACTTCACTTCTCCGATCCTGTCCTTGAATGGTTCCGTAGCTATTTTTATGGTAGGACTCAATGTATAAGAGTCAATGATCGGATCTCTAGTTACTGCAGTATGTCTGCTGGCGTGCCTCAAGGTGGTATCTTGTCTCCTCTCCTTTTTTCCATATTCATTAATTTCCTCACTCCCCTCCTATCCTGCTTCTACCATCTTTATGCGGATGATCTCCAAATTTACACCCACGCTCCTGCCAATGACCTTAAGTCTGCCATTGAAGCAATCAATAAAAATCTTGCAATAATCCTTCACTGGAGTAAATCACATGGCCTAATTGTCAATCCTACCAAATCACAAATTATAATTATCGGAGGATCGAAGCAACTTAACCGGCCTGATTACAATTCTTTGCCTACCATATCTTTTGATAATGTAACATTGCCTTACAGTGGGGTTGTTAAGAACTTGGGTGTTTATTTTGACTCGGCCCTTAAGTGGTCTCACAACATTTCACAGGTTAGTCGTAAGCTCTTTGCTACGGTGGGGTCACTTAACCGGTGGAAGAATTTACTTCCCGTTAAGACTAAGGTCGAGCTTGCTCAGTCATTACTTCTACCAATTTTAGACTATGCAGACGTTTGTGCTATAGATCTTAATGAGGAATACCTTAATAAACTTGAAAGGTTGCAAAACGTCTGCATTAGGTTCGTATATGGACTGCGCAAGTTTGATCATGTCTCTGAGTACCGTCAGCAACTTGGTTGGCTGCCTTTCAGGCTTCGTAGGGAAGAACATATCCTTGTGTTCCTATACAACATCCTGTTTGACCCACGTACTCCATCTTACCTTAAGGACTGCTTTTGTCTTCGTAGTGCTGAACAAAGTCGTGCGTTAAGATCAGCGTACGATAATAAGCTTGTTGTGCCAATTGCTAAGTCCGGATACATTGCAGACTCCTTTGCTGTGAAAGCTACGCACTTGTGGAATGATCTTCCACGTGACATTCGTAACTCAAGGTCACTTGCCATATTTAAATCAAAATTACATGGTCATCTTCGGAATAAAGTCATAAGCTAGATATTATTTTTATATAATTAGTAGTACTTAAATTATAATTTATAATATATATGTATATATGTGTATATGTGTATGTATGTATGTATATATATATATATACTTTAATGATTAAATTATTATTTTATGTATAAGTATATATGTTATAAGTAATCAGTAATCACTAATAATTCTAAATAAGTAGTCTATGTTTGACTTATAATTACCCTGCTTTCTATTTATTTGTGAACTCTCCTGCCTTGCAGGGTTGCCTGGAAGAGATCGCTTATAGCGATAAGGCCGCCCTTGCCCACATTAATGTATTAGTTTTTAAGTATTTTAAGTCTGTCTGTATACCCATTTAAATGTGAGCAATAAAGTGTTTATCTATCTATCTATCTATCTTTGTATTTGGGTCATCTATTTGGGTAACTCGGAGCGGGACATAGAGCGGCACTCGGGCTGGGGAATGCATGCTGTGCATATGAACTTCATACTATACCTCATTTTAGTTCAGCTACTACTGAGCTCCACTATTACCTATATATTTTACTAGATGACGCCCGCAACTCCGTTGCGCCAAAATTCGTTTATCGCACGGGAACCGTACATTTTCCCGGGATGAAAAGTATCCTATGTCCTTTCCCGGCACTCAAAGTGTCTCCATGCCAAATTTCAGCAAAATCGGTTTAGCAGTTTGGGTGTAAAGAGGTAACAGACAGACAGACAGACATACTTACGTATTTATAATATAAGTACGGATTGCAACATAAATGTATCATTATCTTAGGGTCTACACAGACGGACTGCATTTCAACTGCAATCCAACTGCAAATTGCAGTCGGATTGCAGTTTAAATGCAGTTGATACGACTGCAATAGAACTGCAAACCAAACAGTTTACTCGTACAGGACTGCACGCCGACTGCAACTGAACTGCAGTCCGACTGCGCGTTTGGCTTGCAGTTCTCTTGCAGTCGTATTGCAGTAGTGTCAACTGCATTCAAACTGCAATCCAACTGCAATTTGCAGTTGGATAGCAGTTGAAATGCAGTCCGTCTGTGTAGGCCCTTATTCCGACTCAGTCCGCTTTGATAGGAGAAATAGCATTCTCGTGAAATGTCAATGTCGTTCGTTTTATTAACATTATTGAAACACAAAGTATATAACAATCTAATATAATATTTTAAAGGTTATATTTAATTTTATAGAACCAATAAAAATATTAAAATAAATAAAACAAGTGCTTTGGAACTATGAAATTACTTTGTGCATCTTCTTTCACTTTACTCTACAAATATTAATTATTATAATATTAGTCAATAATTATCAAGGTGTGCCTTAGTTAAGTTATTTAAATACTCATTTTGATTACTCGTTTAACTTTAACTTGAACTAATGATAAGAATACTATGCCCAGCATGACACTAGGGAAATTTATGAAAGGGAATAAATTATATGGTAATTCGGTAAAAACTTGCTCAATTAATAGTATAAGTTTCTAAAACTGAATTATTAAGTACAAATTAAGTACCTCAGTACAAATTAAGTTCCATTCCATACAGATCCATTGCTTAGTAAAAGTTAAAACTCCATAATACTTATATGATCTATAAAGACATCTAATTCCACACTCACAGTGGTACATCACAGAAAGTCATAATATTATGTATACCTAGACATGTCACATAATATTATCAGTGTAGACCAGTGTTTTTAACCTGTGGGTCGCGACCCCCTGGGGTCTTCTGTCGGGGGGATCGCCATAGAAAATTTTCAGTTAAAAAACAATAATGATTAAAAATATTGTTAACAAAATGATATATTCAAAATCATAAAAAAGCAAAAGGAGGTCGCGAAATATTTTTTGTATCAGGGGGTCGCACCATTAAAAGGTTGAAAAATACTGATAGACAATACTTAGACCTAGGTCTCGTATAGAAAGGTCTCGTGACATGTCGGCTCGGTCGACGCGGGTCGACGAACGCGCTTTCCAAACCGGTCCCAGATAACTCCGACTGCCTTTTTTGCGCCCAACAATGAATTTTGACATTTGTCGTTCGAATGTTTCTGCGATGGCGTATTTGCCTTGTTATTCCACGCAATGTAGCTACTAAACTTTTGCCCGGTAGGTGATTTCAATATCAGTTTATTCAGTAGATTTTCATTTGATTGTACGTTTATGTTTATCAATAAAAAGCGCTAGAGAAACTAATATTCAATTGGTTATAAATATTGAGCAAGACAACAGACAGAGAGTTTCTGTACGACCTTAAGTTACCTTACCTTGTAAGGCCTTATAGTAGATAAATAGCTCTTATTGCTCTTAAATATGGATATATGAGAGACTCCTACTATTTTAAAATTGTAATCTTTATAAATGTTTTTGAAGCCCTATATTTTCGACTTTACGTCAATAGAAATGTTCAACAAAGACACTGCGGCTTTATTCATAAATTATTATCATAAAAATATAATAAAATATTATTATACATAATAAGCTGGCACAGCGCCTCATTACGGGCTCAGATCCTGTATTAAAACAATATGTCGGCGCCCGCACAGAATTCTAATAGACAGTTATTATACACATAATCATATGCTAAAACATTTAGTACGTATGTTGCATTGTCTTGACGTGCATTCAAATATATTGACGGCTTGATGCCAATAGAATATAGACGCTACAGTCGCTTCCTTAATTATCTCTGCATATTAAGTCTGCCTCATTATGTATTTTATGCCTCAGGAGAGCATAGAGATGTGCGGTTTGTATATTAATTTTCTTTGTCTCGATTATACCTACAAAAAAAAATGTTTGTACAAATATTATTGAAAAAAAATTGAATTAATAAATTGACTATCTTCACAAAATAAAACTTAAAAACATATCTTTATCGTGAATTATTTCTGCATAATATTGTGTCTGCGGTCTGCCTCACTATGTTGTATATTGCCGCATCAGAGTAAAGATGTTTGAGTATTAATTTCCTTTGTCATCAATTTAATTTATATAAAGTGATACATTGATAAGTTGGTGTCATCAACAAGACTTAAAAATTTGGAACTCAACGATAATTTGCGTTTGGCAACATTTATACTCGAAAAAGTTTTTTTGTAACGATTCCACAAAGTGGTTGACTTTACAGATCATAAAACAACATCAAAAATATAAAGCAAGACTTTTGACTTTAATAGTTAATAATATTTAATTTAATTATAAAATCAATATAAAAAGATTCAATCAATCAATTTACAATCAATGCATCCTTAATTATATTTGGGTTAATAAATAGAGCACGTAGCACGCGCGTAGAGGTGCTACGCGCGTAGCGGTGGCGTAGCATGCCACCCCTTTTTAACCCTCCAAGAAAAAAAAGTATCACTCCCGCACTCAGAGACGATTCATATTAATTAGTAATTAGAATAATTAATTATTTAACTGTAATTAAATGAACTTTTTGAAATAAGTATTTATTAAGAGTTTGACAGATGTATGGGATTATTTGTCATCCTCTTCGTTTAATTGAAGTTTAATCACCATTAAATGTCCCTGAGCGCGGCCGTTATTTCCTATAGTTTATCATATAATAACGAAATGGTACCAAGGTTACAATACATCTAATAATAGCTGATATGTTGTTGCGGTTGGTACAAAGCTGGAATTCCGCAAGATGTGGCGCAGATCGCTTGTTCAGCTATTCGATATCCTGATGTATTATATTTATCTACTTCGTATCTATATTTATCAACTATTGCCATTGTATCAATCTTTATTTGCCTCAAAAGTCCTGGAACATTTTTGTGTTACTTACAGTTATAATCGTTCTTACAATCAACACTTATCACCATAATAGCATGCAACTCGAGCCTAAACGATTTTACTAATATATTCGTAAGTTATTATTTTTTAAAGTAAGTTCTAAACATTTAACGGCGATCAAAATATGTAAAATAACGAATTTGATTATAATAAAGTTTACCAACCTACATGTTAAAGGTATTTCAAAAACTTCTATTATTTCATATTATATTATTATTTCATATTATTCTCTCCTCTTTTACCTTTCTCTAACAGCTAAAATTAACAACCAAATAAAGGAAGAATCATGTAGGAGATACTCAAATCTGCATTATCATAAAAAATATCGTAATTGATCTAAAAGCTGTAACGATTTACATTCTAAGCTGAGCTGACCTTGTGATATTTCTTAATGTTCGTTTTATGAAGCGTTAGATGCCGGAACCGCGCCACCGTGATTATTATCTTGTCTGTTACATTTCATTACATTTTTAGAGTTACTATGTAATTTAATGAGCGGTAATGTAACAACTATCTTACAAGGATTGGATATAACAATAATACCTGGTTTTCAAGATTTTTTGACAGTTTATCTATTGAATTGAGCTTTTCATTGGTGAACGTAAAAGAGTTAGGGCCTGTTTCACCACTTTCTGAAAAATTGCCGAATAGGCTATTCACAACTTTTTTGACTGATTTTCCATACTTGATCTGTCTAGTTAATTTTATCAGGAAATGGTGAAACAGGCCCTTAACCAATTAACTTCGGTCAAAATACCTCAGAAATTGGACATGAGTCGTGTATCATATCGCTCGTATTATTAATTGTTTCGTATAACTTAAAAGTCGTAATTTTATTAATACCTTTCTAAACACAGAAAGGATTTTAAGATTATGCTTGATGTTAAAACCCTGTCTGTGTTTAGAAATCTTAATTCCAATTGTTGGTTTGTTCTTGATAAATGAAAGTATTTAGGTGAACCAATATTTTCATCTACAACAGTACATCAGAAGTGGGCTAGTAGCATGTGTGCGGATGTGTCAAGTGCCCGACACCAGTCGCTGAACTAAAAGTTCACTCGCAAATAGACACAACAACCTTTAGTATAGGAAGTAAGAGTTGAAAAAAATATTGAATCAGAATATTGAAGAAATCAGAACCAATTCTGATTTGAGATGTAGTAATAAACTGAGATATCGGATTTATATTTTGGTTAAATTTCACATTCTTGAAAAGAAGTGTTTAACTTAATAATAACTTTGCTTTTAATGAATTTTGGACATCGATTTTATTATTTGCTTTCGTATTCGAATTCCTTATTCACTAAATGAATTAGCAAATAACGAATTCTACGTATACACAAATGAAACACAATATTACTTGCACTTTTTCCACTATATTCATAAATTACAATTTAAAGTCTTAAAACACGACCGTTTCGACGAATTCTACGTAAACTCTAGCATTATAATATTATGTAGGTTTATTTTCTACTCTGTGCTACATAACTTAAACAACTTCTCCAAGTGTAAGAACCACTCAGAATCAGGTTATTCGTATACTTTTTCAGTTCCTAAAAATACACCCAAAACTTGTTTCCTTTCAACGCATTTCTTATTGAACTATACAGATAGTGAATTAATAAAATGCATGTAACTATTTTAAAATCGAGTGCAACGGCAAAGAACTGCTAAAAGGAAATCATACTGATGAAAAACTGTGTTTGTCTGTTATCAGGTGTAGCACCTCCATCGTGGGTATCGCAGACACAATAGATTTTCAATTGTTATGCGGCAGCCGGCTGCCACTTGGGGATTGATGGGTTAAAACGATTAACTAACTTTAAAATGATTTTGATAAAATTGAGTATATACTGAATAGACGCCTTGCAGAGTGCCGAGTAGAACATGGGATAATTTTTGTGGAAATTAATTAATGTACGATTCTCGTGCGTTAAAAGAATTTGCGGACCTTTTAACATCTAGTCTCTTATTTATTATATTTATAAATTCGTACTTGTTTAAAGACAAAGATAGCTAAGTTGTAGACAGTTCCATAAGGTACAACATTTTGTTTATGAGTTGAGTGATGTGTCATACATACGTACGTGCTCAATCCTGTATTTTATCGATAAACTTAAACAATACTAAGTAATTCATTGAAATTCCTTTAAACTAAACTAATGTATTTAAAAGTTTCGTACATAGCGCACTATAGAGTTAAGTAGAGTTACTAGATAACAGGTAAAGTTAAGAATACAACCACTTGAAAATGTAAAAATGTATCATGTAAATAAATTAAGTTTGAAATATAATTTCTAAAAACCAATATGTATAAACCTATAAACAAACACCTTAATCATCGTTTAACCTGCCTACGTTTACTTTGTTATCAGATTAACGCGTGGTGCATCTAATTGATACCAATCTTTGCCGGGAGCCGAACAACATCATTAACGAAATCACGTGTACTAGAAACACCACGTAAACCTTCCGACATTAGCGATCGAAAAAAGTTGACTTTCGGACCTTATTTGTAAACTCACCTTTGCAACTTTTAGCGCATGGATATCGTAGAGCGTGCACAAATATTTAATTTCTCGAATGCAAACACAAAATATACATGCACAACACGATAACAGCACTGGCACAAAATCGTATTCCTTAGCACTGATGTAAACGTAAAAAAAAACAATATTGCGATTGGATTTATTTGAATTTGGAAGCGCGATCCGCCGTCGCGTCGCGAGCGCTGGATTGCGACTAATGGTTGCGCAGGCGGTTGCCAGCGAATCTAATTTTATCGTGCCAGTAATACGAGATAAAGGCGTTCTTTATTGAGGAATCTTTTATTTTTCTTTCTTATATTTGTGAAATTGAGTGGATAGCCTCTTTGGCTAGACAGGATGATTTCGAATCTAATATTTCTGCGGTTGAATGATTTAGTGTTTATATTTTATTGTTTCTTAAACGGTACCTACTTTGTTGGTTTTATTAAATTTTGCGGAAGTAAAGTAAAAAGCTTTTAAAGTTTTTATGCCATATAACTACGTTGGATTCTTTAAAGGCTGTACACAGAGATATTTAGCATCATGAACCCGTACTACCTACAGCTAAGGTAGTTACATTAATAGAGACTTTGATAAAATATTAATTGTAAAAATTGATAAGCAGTGCTCAATGCTCATTAAACGTGTTATCTTAAGTAAATATAAAAGAAGCATACTTACATTCGAGCATGGATTCGAGCAAACTTTTGTAAGAATGTAGAGCGACGACATGATATTATTATAATTAACATTATTTTATTATATTCCATGAACTTGCTGCTAAGCAGTGATCATTAAAGGAGTTATCTTAAGTGAATATAAAAGTAGCATGCAATTGAGCAAACTTTTGGAAGAATGTAGAGCAACGACTCTACCAATCTACATTATTCAACATTCGCTGTAGCGGCGGCGAGACTTTTATATTTTTTATTCAGTTTTAATGCTGTAATTTTTATTAAATAATTAGGTATGTAGTAAAATATATGTAGGTGACCTACCTTACCTGCAATGATTTGTATTATTCGCATACAAATATTGCATGCAATATTCAATTAAGTAAGTCTCAAATTCAGAGATTTGTAATTAATGTACTTAATTAATAATTAGTAATTATTAATTAAGTACACGTTCATTTTAGGTAACTTTGAATTGCGGTTTAACTTTTAACAATACATTATTATTTATTGTACTGTAATGATAGAGAAACGCAAGCCTTCATATTCGATGTGTAATTTGTAAGAAACTTTGTGATTAGCCTCGTCTGGACCATAGTGTAAACTGTAACAGATATAAATACAATGAGCAATAACACGATAAAATTTTCCTCTGTTTGTGTTAGGAAGCGTTACGTTTCGTGTAAAAATTGAGGCGCTCGTGTCACGCCCGTAACGTTAGTCACACAACCTTCCATTGTGATAACGAGTAACGACTCAATGTTATCCGTGGAATTAATTAATGTATTATCTCAATTATTACTTCACACCTCAAGTAAGCCACGCAATTATTGCCACTTATTTTTTCTTACTAAGCTCTACCAACGATGGCTGTTTAATGTTTTGTCCATTGGTGCTGGTCAACTATGTAGAGTTTGCAAGATAATTTATCAAATGTCGATGTTGTAAAAGCTACGGAGACGTCACACAATTGTATGTGTTTTATTTTTGCATGTCAACGCAATGTATCAAACAAAACGCAGTCATAACTCAAACACTTTTTTAATACTTGGGGGGTTGCCCTAATATCAATTTTTTATACGGTGCAACTATATCTATTAATTTAATGGAAAGATGTGTGATTAACGTTTATTTCCAAAAGACATTAGGATTACCACAGAACCTATTTACAGTACCCAACTATCCAGTAAAGTTTTAAATGTAAAAGGTTCCTTAAGTACTTTTCCTCATTTCGTTTTTCGATAATAAATGCTTTGCCGGATAAAAGAGTTGCATTTCCGCTGTTTCCCGCATAATGACCGGTAAGTAGAATGCTAAACAACCTATAAATTTTCATGTAAACACTGCAGCTTTTACCCGTAATCACAGCTTCAAGGCAAATTAGCTCGCTGTGTCGAGTAAAGTGAATTCGGCCTTATTACATTCTCTTCCTTATGGCGATCGTTTTCGACCTTTACGTCTGTCCGTCGCCGGCTCCACTTTCTTGCCGCTTTGGAAACTTGCCTAAGCTTCAAAAATCTCTGATGAATATCAACGAGCTGCCAAAAATGATAAATGGCGGCTTGCCGAATATGTACAGACGATTCTAGCGTTTTCTATTTGATAGCACATGAACATACCAATGCATAGGTACTATAATATTATGATCTATGTAGATAGTATCGTCAAAAGCTGGTACAATACTACCGATAGAGAGCTATAATGAAAAATTTAATTTTAAAACAATAAAATGTACATTTGCAATAGCGCTACCAAAACTCTATTGTTTTTATTTTATGGCTTTAAATATAATATATAACAATTTATATTTACGAAGTATAATTTAGAAACATAGAATATTATTGCTATAATAACAACAAGTGTTTCAACTTGGTTTCAACACTTGTCCATTGTTTAGCTTTTGCTGTCACCAAAATTCATTGTCATTGTTGTTACTACGGTAACTAATAGCAACCACTACTCGTATCCAGCTCTATGACATCTATGGCTAACCTTTTGACATTTATTCACACTTATTAAATGTTTTAGCTAGTGTTTCTATAATTAAAACTCAATTAGTATAACATAAAGGAAGTAAATTATCTTAGGTAGAAGATAAAAGCTGCACAATGGACCTCAATGTAATGGACAAGCTACGGCTTCTGAAGTTAGACACCGAGCTTCGACCGCAAATAAAAATGAAACCGATGAGTCGCTACTATTTTACCGTCTCGACGAATCCCGCCGAGCAGTTTTTCGTCTTCGCCTCCGTCGCCGCTTGGCTCATCAGGAAAACCGGCAAACAGTTTGACCAGCCAAACGAAGAGGACGACCCCAATTCCATAGTCGCGCTTATAATCGACGCATTACGGGAAAAGGGCATTAACAACGACTTCTCTACGCACAAACTGAAGCAGGGCTACGGGGACCAGGTGTGCTATATTCTTAACAAACTGGCGGACGAAGCTCTGAAGAAAGAGAACTTCGAGTGGCAGCAGCCGATCGTAGACGCTCCCAACCCCGACGAAGCAGCAGAAGACGTGGATCAGATTGAGGACGAAACGGAGATACTTCTAGACAAAGTTGAGGAGGAAATGGAGATATATTCCGATGCGTCAGACGGTGAGCTTAAGGAGGGAGAAGACAAGGAGCCTACGAGTTTATCGAACAAGGTACAAGACTGGGAGTCGTGGAAATTGGAACTGGAGAGAGTGGCACCAGCGTTAAGATTAAAGATCACAGCCGACGGACGAGATTGGAGGGCGAGGCATGCGCAGATGAGGACGTATAAGGACGAGTTATTCGAGAGATTCAAGAGTACTAGCATCCAGTTGAATAAAGTCCATAGCAACATATCATCAGCCATGGACAAGATCGAAGCGAGAGAGAACATATTGAACGAGCAATTCGCGCCCTTAATTCGCGAGTACGGAGCACTTCTGGACGAGATGAAAAAAGTTAATGACGAGTACAAGGAAATCAACGCTGAAGTTGCGGAAAAACAGGAGATGTTGAATGAGTTGACAGCTAAAGTTGAAAATATCAAGCAACGCACCGAATCCCGGGGTTCCTCTATGAACGATAACGCTCCTCTCGTCACAGCCAAAAAGGCCGTGGAGACGCTAAAGAAAGATATCCAGGAACTGGACTTCCAAATTGTTATTCTCCTCTGGCTGCTTATATCTAAGGAAAATCCAAAATCTACTTTATATTTAACGGGCATCGAGTCAAGTGTTGAAAATGATATGTACTAAAGTCCAAACGGCACGGCGTATCGAGGCACAAAACTTCATATAACATGACGCCCGCAACTCCGTTGCGCCAAAATTCGTCTATCATGCGGGAACCGTACATTCTTCCGGGAATAAAAGTATCATATGTCCTTTCCTGGGACTCGAAGTATCCCCATGCCTGCAAATTGTAGCAATACTTTTTCAGCAGTTTGGGTGTGAAGAGGAAACAGACAGACGGACAGACATACTTTCGCATAGTATTAGTATGGATGTTAAAATTTGTATGAAATTATATGCCTCGTTATTTTAATCAAAGTATAATTTTGCGACATTTTATAACTATAATTTAATACAAAACACACGTACTTACATAAAAAGATTTTATTTTTGCAAATAATACATTTAAACATAAAACATGTAAATAGATAACTTAAAATATAATTTTGGTTTCAAGAAGGAACTTAGTTTTTTAATATAAAAGTATTATAAGTTTTGGAAATATAAATTTTTATATCTACCTTTAATCAAAAAATAAATGTATTGACTAAAGAGTATTATATTTAATTAAGATTATAAATCATATTATGGCTTATACTAAAATATATAAATAATTAAAAATATAAAACAACGATTAACGATACTTATCCATATGGAGATGAATACACAATATATTTGAGTGATTGTAACATTACGCGCTTAGCTTTTCTATACATAATATAAAAATATTTTAAACGGTAGTAAAATAACTTTATTGATGTGCTGAACCTGCTCTAGCCTCTATTTGTTACTCGCTCAAATAAAAATATTGAATCTTACTCATCAACTGCTAGTATGAAAGCGAACTCAGCAGTTTTTTTTTAACAAAGAACAACTCATGAAACTCTTTAAACGGCCCATTCACTATCCTGCATAAGCCGGCGGACTGCACGCAGGATAGTGAATGGTGTTGCAGGCCTGCACGGCGGACTGCAGCAGGACTGCAATGCAGGATAGTGAATGGGGTCTTTTAGGGAACATGCACAACTAAGGTGCTGCGAACTGATGATTATATATACTTGACATGTGCTGCCACCTATTCGTGCACATTTCCTAAAGTAGGAAAGGTATCTTACTTAAAAATATGTACGTATTTATTTTCCTTGTACTTTTATAAGAACCTCAAATGGGTAAAAATATTTTTTCTCACCTCCGGGCGGAAAACGTCAACTTTCTTCCCGCTGCGCTTACCGATGTTACCGTTTTCCGCCTCCGTCGATGAGAAAAATAATATACGCACCATGGGCAGTAAATAAGAAAGCCTCAGATCACATGTTTGTTGACTTTGGCTTCGCATCGGCCAACAGTTACATGTGATCTGAGACATTCCTTATTTTCCTGCCCTAGGTGCGTAATGTATGTACTATTTTTTGCTTCCCGGCATGTGAGGAATGCCTACTGAGATGGCAAGGGTTTTATTGATTAGGGAAAAAATCTAACGATTAAAATTAATCTTGTAACTTTACTACTGACCAACCTATGATCTCTGGATCATAGGTTGGGTCAAAGGGGCGCCATAAGAAAGGGCGGGACATCATGATTTTAGCGATTATTTTAAAATTGGAAACAAGTTACAACTAGCGTACTAATTTAATGGCACCTAATACCAATAACAACGCCAATTTAAATATTATGATACGTTATTCTTATACCGAAAACAAAGTCTTTAGAGTGCGAGATCAAATTTCTTTAATTTTGACTTAACCTAAAATTATTGAAATAGATAAAAGGGCCCAATTCTTTGAGAACCAAGTAGGCCGTAGAAATTTAAAGTGTAGTTTTTTCCTAGTTATTTTCCTTGTTCGTTCGGAATGGTAATTTTTATGTCCCTGACACATTTTATGTCAGGGACATAAAAATTACCATTCCGAATTATTTTTTATAAAAAATATGCGAAAAGCTTCCATACGTTGAAAAAGTCGTATTTTTTCTTATAAAATGTTAGGTGCCAGTACAATATTTACGTAAAAACAACAACTTCTCGTCATAGTATAAATATAGTCATGCAACAACAATATTTGATACACTAGACAAAGAATACGTTTGGATACAACAGTCAATGTTTTATCACAAAATAAATGAATCATACATAACTATGTCTTTGGGTGGTCATCCAAAGTCACGTTGTACTTCTTCTTCAAGTCGTCGATGAATTCTTGTTTCAATAACGCCAAGCAACTGCAAAAAATATTGAATGGTTAATTATATGTAGACATAATTAGCTAATTTATTGATTTGGTAGATGGATATATTAAGAGGATGAATTTGAAAATAAAATTTATATCGATACACACGTAATTCGCAGCTTTGGTTTATTATTATTGCGTCCTACCACCTACCACGGCGAGGCTCCTAGGGTGGGTTGCACCACCCACCCTAGGAGCCTCGCATTTATAATACTAGTATGGATATCAGTGATGATGACGATGTAGCCGCATTTCCACTAGGCAACATTTAGCGCGCAACACGTGACGCTTAGAGCCTTATCACACTGGCGATTAGCGAGCGGTTTGAAAGCGACGCGATTGCGCAGCGTGGCGTGGACGCCATTTTGTACACTCGTCTAGGGAATTCTAGACGAGTGTACAAAATTTTGTATGTAACGTCTAGGGAATTCCCTAGACGAGTGTACAAAATGGCGTCCACGCCACGCCGCGACGACGTTGCGCTGTCGCGGCGTGCGCGCTGCGCAATCGCGTTGCTTTCAAATCGCTCGCTGATCGCCAGTGTGATAAGGCACTTAATATGTACGGCAACGCTGCACAACAGCAGACAACAGCGCGCAACGTTTCCAGCTGGCGCGCAATAAGACGCGAGGCTTGCTGTTTGTTTTCAACATGTTGGGAAACTTGTTGTCCAACATGTTTCCCACCAGTCACCAGTCACCATAAATCCGCGTTTCCACTAAGCAATATTTGACGGGAAATATTGCTTAGTGGAAACACGGATTTATGGTGACTGTACTCACATGCGGTATCTGGGGTCGGCACGGAAGGCGGTGATGTCGCGCGAGGGCGCGTGCGGCGTGTGCAGCACGAACGCGCCCGGCAGCACCGCCAGCCGCCAGCCCTGCGCGCGCAGCTCCACGCTGTGTGATACCTGAGACAAAGCATACGGACGATGATAAGTGCGAGCGAGACAGATAGTGTTCAAACGTGGGAGAGCCATGCTTCGGCACGAACGGGCCGGCTCGACCGGAGAAATACCACGTTCTCACAGAAAACCGGCGTGAAAAAGCGCTTGCGCTGTGTTTCGCCGAGTGAGTGAGTTTACCGGAGGCCCAATCCCCTACCCTATTCCCTTCCCTACCCTCCCCTATTCCCTTCCCTTCCCATCCCTACCCTATTCCCTCTTAAAAGGCCGGCAACGCACCTGCAGCTCTTCTGATGCTGCGAGTGTCCATGGGCGTTGCTTTCCATCAGGTGACCCGTTTGCTCGTTTGCCGAATTGTTATTATTTCATAAAAAAAAGTGTGACTAAGTGAGACGGTCAACAAAACAAAGTTTTTTAATGCGAGTATAGCGACCATCCACAGGTGGTCACATTGTAAAAACTCCTCCTCCTATTACCTGGTGTGACGTCAAAAATATGCAATTTTACATCTTACAATTAAAACCACCTCAACAATTTAAATTTCGCTATTCAATTTATTAAATTTAAAATGTGATGTCATAAAAATTAAGAGACACTCCCCCTTCCCTCCCTCTAGGTGTGGCATACTTTATGGATGGTCTCATAGGCATGTGCGCAATTCATGTGCTGTCTGGCGTCGCTGCCGACTGTTGAGGTCTCTCCAAATTAGAACATGATGGACCAGAAATGCGAGCTGTTTTTTACTTTAAACTATTTTTACTTTAAATATAAAAAGACCCTTCTTTAATCTCTACTGAAGACAAAAATGCAATTTTCAAGAGCATTCTCATATTAAAACCATAAAGTTAGAAACAAAGACAAACCTTATTCCAGCCAAATCCGGAAAATCTCTCGTCGTATTTGGGCACGGAGCGGTGCACTACCAAATACGGCTCGTAATCTGACTGCCATTCGACCTGAAACATTAAAATTACAATGACCATCCTTGCACGAAATCTAAGAGAAAGAAAGGAAGTCTTATAATTTATTTGCCAAGTTTGTAAGCGCCCGAGGCGTTGGAGAACGCATCTATCACGAGTTGTAGCTTCGTGCAGTCTTTTAGGGCGGTAAAAAAGAAAGGGAAATATTTCATTATACAGTTAACATCTTTATTCCTTACTATATAGCTAGGAGTGAGCGGGACAGGTGCGCGCACACGGGGACACGCTATTCGTAGTTCAATGATCAGACTGGTCGTTATTGGTAGATTGCGATCAGACGGTGACACGTTATTGGCAGATATTGTCAGTGCGTTTGTTATTAGCATATAGAGTCTGGCTAACGAAAGTGTGTCCTGGAGTTTCCTTATAAGTTTTAATATGGCAATATTATTCTTTTGTCATACACACGTCAAAGTCTATGTTTGTCGTTGTCTTTATTTTGTATATGGAGTGTAGAAGAATTTTGATCCTCGAGCTGATTTTTTAATAATATATTTACTTACGATAATATTATGATGATAACTATTAAATTCAAATTCAAATATAAGCATAATTAAATATCAAGTATAAATACTTAATTTATGTACACAAATTAAGAAATCTGCATACTTTTAACATTGGGTTTAATTTAATATTCAATTATATAAATTTATTCCGAAAGTAAACCGTTTCGAAGTTTCGAGTGAACTAACGTTATTTTTATATACTTAACTTATAAAAATGACGTTAGCTCATTCGAAACTTCAAAACGGTTTTCTTTTGGAACAGACTCCACAAATTAATTGTAAACACAAAAATACACAAGTATCAAAACATTTTTCTCCTACTATAGTGATACCATAAAAAGGTTTTTTTGAATTTCCCGCTTTTTCTCAGGTCACGCTTTCGTTAGCCAGACTCTACGTTGAACACATGTTCCGTTCGTCTCCGCAGGTTTCGACGCACGATATATTTTAAGATTTGCGTGTCAAATAATTTTAAGTGTAACTGTTATCATTATATCTCTGAGTGCAGCGGTAAATCCGTTGCTTAGTTAAATAGTTGATACTGTACTACGAATAATAAAATCTAAGGAAGAGTAACTGTGTCAAACATTTTTTTCGCGAGTCTAAAAATGTGACCCGAATACATGCATACTTTGTGCATGTATTCGGTACACAATTTTGTGTTTTTATACAAGTGACAATTATTTTCAACGGCTTTTTTTTCCTGAATTTGAATGTTAGTGTTTCGTAGCTATTGTCATATTATTTAAGTGAGCGAAAAAGACCCAAAATCAAAACGGTTGAAGTACGGAAGTTACGTTTCCTTAATTTTTATTATTCGTAGATACGTAATACCTATGTATTACGCTTATTTTGATACAGTCTATATCAGACAGATATCAGAAATCTATATTTATGCATGATTAAATCATTATTTTCTAGTAGATAGTACCTCATAAGGTGCAGTAGCGGTAGCCCATCGTGTATAGTTGGTAGGGCGGTGTCCACGCGGCCACTCTCGCGCACGGAACGGGGCGACGTCACTCTTGAGTCGCGCGACTAACTCCGCCTTGATACGTGGCGGCTGCGCGCGGTACCGTTGCGTCTCGAACGCTGCTACCACTAGGCACTGAAAAAAAGTAGATGATAGAGCTATAATGAGGGTTGTCGATATATCATTTGCTAACAGAGGAACGGCTATATGACAGCTATATCGTGACATGTGGAAACTATATCGTGACATATGACAGCTGATTGACACGACTATTGATAGTACGATAGACCGTTCATAGCGGCTAGGCATAGGCTACATAGCGCCAAACATCCCTCATTGATTGTCCCAAAACGTGTCTAATATATCCTCCTCCTTTTTAAAATACATTAAAAATGCTTACTCTCCTCTGATATGTGGTGGGCTGGTGGCAGAATATTTATGAATAAGCCGCGTACAACTTTAAGCGCTCTCAACAAAATGAAAGGGGATGGCGTTTTGTAAAATTGAGGAGTCTGAGTGACACACAGTGACACACTATTGATAAATTAATAATAAGACGATCACACGTCATTAAAAATTATACACAAGCGCCTTTTCTCCCCTTCAGATACGCCGAGTACCTGCTAAACTGTATATCTGTGTATCTGCACTTAAAGTTGTAGATCGTCTATAACAAGGATTTGCTCTAGTCTGTTTTCAGCTCACCCCTAATTTAGTTATAGTTTTAATTCACTCATAAGCTCACCTTCTTCTGCGGGTAAGGGTTAATAAGTTTGATGGCGGTCCGCAGATGCTCATACAACCCGACCATGGGCACAAAGTCTGCGTCCATCAGGAACACGTACGGCGTGTTCACATTCTCCAGCGCCACGTTGCGGAGGTAGTTCACTGGGTAGTGCACCTGTAATTTTTTTTAATTTAGACGTGATACTCGTCTAATAACTCTATACTACGGGCTGCATGCACACAAAAGATGACGTCATTGTCCCGTTACGCTCATGATCGACGAGAGAAGCATGATCGGCTCGAGCGAGTAGCGATTGTAAAGCTGGGAACAAATTATCGGACGAACGTCCACGGACGTTTTCATCGGATGCGGCTTGTAGTATATAAGCTATATATGCTATAAGTATTTTCTATCTGATCAATACAAAATACACTAAACTGTGCATATTGTCTGACATAAGTCGCGGACGCGACCCTGAGCGTTCGGCCGTTCGAACCGAATCTGGCTGGCCGAATGTTTTTGCATCCGCGGACGTCTGCCATTGACATATAGGTTAGGTTTTTGGCGTCCGCGGATGAATCGTGCACATTGTTCGCCGCATCAATCAGCTGCGACTTATGGATGCGTCCGATAATTTGTTTCTAGCCTAATGTTTGACGTTGTCACGACTTTTCAGACGACCAATTTTTTTTTATATTTTTCCTGACTGAGATATTTTATGCGTCTCTTAAATTACCATAAGTATTTTTTATTTAGGTTATAAGTTAGGTCTACATAATATTGTACCGCATTTGTGAAACAACGACGTCTTACAAATGAAGAGATCTAGATGACATTATGGTTATACAATGTTTTGTTCTTGTCTCTCAAGCAACTTTTCTATCGTGTCAGATAAGGATAAACGGGAAAAGCATTACAGCAAAATAAGTGACTGGTATTTACTAATTGCCAACAAACTTACCGCATCATGTTTAAATACTAAATGATATCCAACATTCTTTCTGGCGCTAAGAGTAGTAGACCAATCTTGTATGAAACTTTCCAATTTCGTTACTTCACAGTCTGACAGATATATCGCAGCACTCAATGGACCTAAAATTGATAATAAGTTTTATAACAAAATACAATCGTTCTCACTAACAAAGACAATGCTATACTAGGCTTTGGACACCAAACTAGCATATTTTTTTAAATAAATATTTTATTTCATCAAATCACATACATTAAATAGTAAACAAGGGTTGACCCTCCCTATTAAGGGCTGGAGCACTTGTGTCAGGAAAGGCCACTCTTCCTTAACACACTCTTATAATATAGGCTGATGAAATACAATAATTTAGATTGAAACTAGAGAACGAAAAATTATACTATGAGCAGAGGATGCACGCGTGTTTGTGTGTGTGTGTGTGTGTGTGTGTGTGTGTGTGTGTGTGTTTGTGTATGTAATGTATGTAATGTGCTTTAGGATAAAATACTATCATGAGAAGTAGATAAAATACTGATTGTAAAATAAATTTAAAAAATTTAATGTTATGTATCTAGTGTTAAAATATTGTAAATATATTAAATGTTATGTTGTAAATAGTAAAAATAGTGCAAATACTAAATATGGTGTAAAGTCTATTAAAATTAATGTGGTGTATATAGTAAAATAGTGTAGATATAAAAAATGGTGTGAATATTTTATCATTTATGTGGTGTAAATAGTAAAATAGTGTAGACAAGGGCGTCGCCAGGGGTTCAAGGAGGGGCAGCTGCCCTCCTAGAGATTCTAAAAAAATTGCCAAATATAATGCAACCAAAGTCCTTGAGTTGATTTGCTTGAAGTTCAAGCCTTGAACAATCATTCCCGTACGTCGAAACTCGAATGAATTCACCAATTCCACTCTGAGAAAAGTATGAATTGTAGTAGGTAAAGTCAAGTTGCCCCCCCTGCGCCATCGGCTGGCGACGCCCTTCAGTGTAGATATAAAATATGATGTAAAAAAAATTATGTGGTGTTAATAGTTAAATAGTGTAAATATTAAAATAGTGTTTTTAACACTCTATTTAACTATTTACACCACATAAAAAAATGTATGTGGTGTAAATAGTTAAATAGTGTTTAAATATACTTTTTGGATTTCAAACTTATACTAGAAAATATTCCGATTCTTCATAATTTATGGTCTTAAGCCAGGCTGTAACTTTGAGTTTGCAGTCGCGTTTATTTAAAAGGTAGATTTTTAATATTTTATTACATTTATTATATAAGTACGAAGAAAGGTAATCGAACTGACATTGGGCGAATTTTGTACGTAACTGTGCGACATTTGCTACTTTGTAGTCCCTTCGTTTTTTCAAAATTTTTGGGTCATATTCTAATTTCATATGTTTCTTTACGATGACGTGTAGTATAAATATTCTTCTAATAGACAGAGTGTCAGTAATGCTGTGTAAGGACTGTGTGGAAAATCTTTTCTTTTTAAAATAAGCGACTTTAAGTAGTGCCCTTTGTGCTCTTTCAACATCAATAAACCTTGTTTTGTCAGCACCACCCCAAACTGTAATGCCGTAAATCGCTATCGATTGAGCCAGAGCAATATAGATGCGGTCTATTATTTTTCTGGTGGCAACGTGCCGAAGAAGCTTAAAGAGCCAAATAAGCTTTCGCAACCTGGAGGCGACAAGATCGATTTGAGGATGCCACGAGAGTCTTTGGTCCAGCATAATAGCTAAGTACTTCACAGCGTTTACTTTAGTTAGTGCAGGGCAATTGCAATTTTGGGCGTCTCGTATGTTACTACACTGATGTACTCTGATGTTTAGGTCAACTTCAGGCTGAGTCTTGTTGGTGAGTGAGAAGGTCACGTAATTCGTTTTTGGAGTGTTTAGCGTGAGTAAGTTTTTTCTAAGCCACTTCGCTATTACTTGTAGCCCAAACTCAGCGTCAGTCTTAACCGCTTCCCAAGTAGTGTTTGTGAATATAACTGCAGTATCATCAGCATATGAGAAAATATGAGCATTAGGTATTTTTAAACTACAGAGATCGTTCAGGTAGATCAGAATCAGGGTAGGGCCGAGTACAC
Source organism: Polyommatus icarus (assembly GCA_937595015.1). Taxonomy (NCBI): domain Eukaryota; kingdom Metazoa; phylum Arthropoda; class Insecta; order Lepidoptera; family Lycaenidae; genus Polyommatus; species Polyommatus icarus. The sequence goes on along the minus strand of OW569323.1, from coordinate 17,628,957 downwards.
TTCCCTGGGGAACTCCATAGTCTATTTTTTTCAGTGTTACTCACCTGTTCGCCGATTCTGACCCTCTGAGTCCTGTTACTGAGATAATCTATTAGAAGTTTAAGTGGAACATCCCTAATTCCAATATGTTCCAACTTTTTTACAAGGATGGAAATTGACACTGTGTCAAATTATATATTTAATATGCTATGCAGTATACAAACATGCCTTTAAAACCCTTATGAAACAGTTAATGGAATCAGGCGTTACTTTGCGGAAATCCATAGCTTAAAATTTAGTTTGTTATTATTTTTAGCAATATTCCGCGAAATAATAAATCGCGGAGTATTGCTAAAAATAATAACAAACTAAATTTTTTTTTCCTTATGAAACATGCTTCTTTACTTTCTAAGGCTTGCATAGCACTGACCTTACTTTAATCCTTCGATCGCGGATACTTGGAAATCTATTGTTTACGCGGTCGAATTCGACCACTTGGGAGTTGATAGGTTAATATCAAACTTACCATCCCAATATTTGACTAAACGTTCTAGAAACTGCATTCTGTCCATAGAGAGCTGTAGGACTAGAGTCACATCAAAGCTGTCGATATTGACGTAGTTGTAGTCCATATAGTACAAGTGTGTGCGCAGTTTAACGCGTTGAGCCGCTCTGAAGCTTATGCAGAGGTCTGAATAATTCATCTGGAAATAAAACAATGGATATTTTAAGATAAATTATGTAAGTACCGTCAAAGAAATTGATTCATAGGCATATAGATTAACGGACCTAAATTTGTCAACCATATAATATGTAAGCCGGCCCCTAGACGAGCTTTTACTGTCAATATAACGCTTCCATTTGATTGAACAGTTTATTTGACAATTAGAATTAAGGCGCGATATCAACATCTGCCTATGAATCAACTTCTAACTGGTAGTACCTAAAGACCAATGGGGTTTATTTTTCGGCCTTATTCCACAGAGATAAGTTTTAAAAGTGCTACATAGGATCTGCATTTGATTCGTACTTTGCGAAGTCGCAGTGTAAACGAAATATACAGTTTAGGCAGTTTTTTTCTAAGAGTTTAAACTTTAACTTATGAACAACAAAACATGTCGAGAAATGGTTTTTGCGAGAAAACATCTTTGAACTAACCTTGTAGGTAACAATTTCAGTCTTGGAACACCTATGAAGTTTCTCTCTCAAAAGGTTTCCATCAAAATTAACATAAGACAAGTGTATGTTTTTAAAAAAGTCAGCATCCCTGATTCTTATGTTGTATTTATTTGGCGAGTTCCAATGCACTATCTGAAAAAAAAAAGATTATCTAAATTAGATTATTGTGTTACTAGCGACCCGCCTCGGCGTCGCACGGGTATAAAATATATAGCCACTGAAAAAATGATTAAAATCCTATGATCCTTCACGTGGTCTACTTCTTATATGTGCCAAATAACATAAAAAATGCTCCAATTGTTCGCGAGATAAGCCCTGTCAAATAATTTCCCCCGTTTTTTCCACATTCTCCTATTAGTCTTAGCGTGATAAAATATAACATATAGCCTTCCTCAATAAATGGGCTATCTAACACTGAAAGAATTTTTCAAATCGGACCAGTAGTTCCTGAGATTAGCGCGTTCAAGTTAGCCCTTTCAAATAAATTTTCCCGTTTTTTTCCACATTTTCCTCTATTTCTTCGCTCCTATTAGTCTTAGCGTATTAAAATATAGCCTATAGCCATCCTCGATAAATGGGCTATCTAACACCGAAAGAATCATCAAAATCCGTTGCGTAGTTTAAAAGATTAAAGGGAACAAAGGGACATGAGGGAAAAAAAGCGACTTTATTTTATAATAAGTATAGATGGACACACAATTTCACACGCTCAGCAAAGAATGGAGAGTGGAGACCTAAATACATAATATTGTTAAAGAATTAATTATGTTTTTACCTTAACATTTTTAACATCTTCTCCATAACAATTTTTGGCTAAAGTTAATGTAGACATCTGAACATTATATTGGCAGCTCATGTTATAAACAATTTGTGGATTATTCTTAATAATAGCATTAATAACGTCCTGGTCAGCTAGGGAAGTCTGTTTAAGAGTTCTCAAGTTGTCTTCAACAGTTTCATACCATAATGTTCTCCAGTCAACTTTGCTTCGCATTTTATTCAGATCTAATAACATGACACCTGTGTTATAACCTCGACCCAACGCTGGCCATCTGCCTGTTGAGTAGTACCAGTTACTCATGTTTTCCACTAAACCTAAATACTGAAATAAAGTTTGGTTTAAAGTTAATTGTTTGTTAGAACTAAAATCAAAGTTTTAATAGATATTTGTATGTAATTTTAATAAATGTTTTTGTTGAATAATACATGCTAGAAATGTAGATTTTATTATTATTTTTGATATTTGATCTACAAGGTAAGTTATCTTTGTTTACCTGTTCACTAGACATATTTCTAAACAAATGCCACAGCTCGGCAATATCACAGAGGAATGTCAAATCCGAGTCTAAAACTATGACTTGGCTTAAAGATGGCGGCAAGATTTTCGGAAACAATAACTTAACAAGTCCGTAGACACCAGAATAGTGGCTATTTGGTATCCAGCGCACTTCTGACAAGCTTCTTTGTGCATCATAACAAGTATATTTAACTGAAAAAAATAATAATCATTGATTTAATTTAAACAAAACTGTTGTTAATTTGTAAGGTAAACCCTTGCATCATATTTCATTATTTTGTTCCTTTACAAAAATGTATGTGCACAGTGCGCACAATAGGACAGAAGCATGCTAGAAAAATATATAATTTAATTTGTAATTTGTAGACATAATATCACTTAAGACATAAAAATATAAAATCTTACCATCAGGCAAATCCCATGTATCAAACAGCTTATTTATAGTGTGTTGCGATGGAGCATCCACTATGAAGTGAAAGTGTATGGGGTTTTGTCTGTGGTGCAATATAGACTTTAACATGGGGGTTATTAGTCTCATACATTTGCCCATACACACCAGCGATACATGTACAGTCTCACACAAGGTGCCCACAGCATCAGGTATCTGCAAATTAAGTGTCTTAAGTATAAGAAATTGTCTTTTAATTATTAATTGTATTTTAACGCTTCAACTCCCGTAAGGCCCAAGTGGGCCGCGATAACAATTGAAAGGCTATTGTGTCTCGTTTTGCCGCGAATCGCGATCGAAGGATTAATACACATGATATGAACGTAGAAAAAAAGGCGGACGGAGTCTTGTCATATACAAAACTGTGTCTTCACTTTTCTTCAGAGTCGGCCATGCACACATTCTGACGCCTGTCAAATGGTATGTACTAGCGCAAGAATGTGTGCGTGCGGACCGTGTACATACAGCCAGCTGGCCGACTCTGAGAGACACAGTTTTGTGTATGGTGGGACTCCGTCCGCCTTTTTTTATACGTCCATGACACATGATAACAAAAAAATTATTCAAATGGTTGAGATAATATTTATGTTTTAGGATGGTGTCTAGAAAATTAAACTAAAATTGTATGGCTGTGGTTAAGTCTCCAATATTTTTAAAGTACTTTTTTAACCCATCAAGCCCCAAGCTGCAACATAACAATTGAATATCTATTGTGTCTGTAATTACAGCGATCGAGGTATTAAACTTGGTTGTTGTTTATGGGGAACCTTACCTCTGGTATTTGATAGCCACTTTCAGTAGCTGGAGCCTCATGATGCAAATTGATTGAGAGCTGTTTTTTAAACACTTGATTCTCAGTTTCCAATACATTTATTCTTGATATTAGCCACCAGTAATACACAACGGAGACCGCCACCCATATACCCAGGGGTACCCCTAGCCAGGGTCGAAAAAATAGGCAGTTAAAGACATTTTTGAGTGATATATTCATTGTTAATTCTTCATATCAACATTACATTGCATCTCCTCTTTTAAAGGCTTTATTCTTATACTTAAGTGCCGTTCATTTCTCAAAGTTCCTGTTATATCAAAAATATACATGAGATTATTAAAAATCAAGAAGAAATTAAAAACATTATGATTAAAATAGGAAAGTAAGTTTATGATTTATGATATTATTTAATACTAAAACAATTTAACACTCGGCAATCTCGCAATTAATGGTATTTTAAATTACACAAAGTTACTTACTCTTTTAAAGTGGCATTTTATTAAATAATTAGAATTGTAAATACCGTACTTAAAAATCTGTTTCACAAATCACATTTATTTTGACAGCTGTTTGTTTTTTCATCTCCTTCTTTTATATCACGTTTTTTCACGTGTTTAAACCTACATACGCACAGGATAAGAGTTAAGACGTCACTTGAAACAAAAAAAAAAGACGGGTTGCACTCCGGGAGTGCCGGCAGAAGTGAAAACTTGATTATTAACGTTGTGCATTTTTAAAACCCATTTTTTATAAAAATCGATTATTAAAAAATCGATTTTTTTAATTAATCGAAACCCTTACAGGCTACTTGACCTACTTTTTTTCTTCATGCTAATCGCTAATCGCTTCATGCTATCCGTTCTTTCCGGATATTTTTTCCGGGATAAAAAGTATCATGATATAATTATGTCCTTTCCTGGGAAAGCACATATTATTATAATATTATGATAGTTTTTGTCTCGGAAATCGGATAGGTATATTTTAACCCCAGGGCTCAAAGTACATATTATATCTGTACCAAATTTCAGCAAAATCGGTTAAGCGGTTTGGGCGTGAAGAGGTTACAGACAGACAGACAGACAGACAGACATTTTTACACATTATGAGTGAGTGAGTGAGAGTGAGTATAGCTCCATGTAGAGCTTCACAAATTCGAAGGTATTCTAAGTACATACCTACATAAGGAACTACTGAGAACATAAGGTTTCATCCATATTGTGACAGTAAGTTGTCTTATCGCTCTGGGATCTGGGTCTAACAGGTAGGCACTTGACTAGGTATATGACCAATAAATACTTAATGGTATCCATACTTTAATAATATTCACTACATGTTAGAAAGGGGAGGTACAGTCTGGATATGGACAGACAGACAGACAGACAGGCTCAAATATATTTATTATCGGGTCCCGTTTTTACCCTTTGGGTAAGGAAACAGGGGAAAATTATCCATCTTTGTTATTATACTATGCAGTATGCTGACACGGACAAAGTCGCGGGCAACAGCTAGAAGAAAATAAATTCTTGCAATATCGTATTGTTTTCTAAGGTGTTATATTAATTTATAAAATAAAAATAAACCCTTTCAAAAAAAATTAGCAACAAAGTTATTTTTAAAACGTCTGATAATATTTTTGGTCATTGAAAAGTGTCTTACACTACATGATACTAGTTCAGAACAATAATCTACAAATTATATATAAATATTAGCCATCAGAAAATAAGTAAAGTAAGACTCATTTTTTGTCCACTTTGGTACCTGGTACCTGACCAGGTGTCACACTTAGAGCTACACAAATTCGCAGGTATTCTAAGTACACGAGGCACTATCAATAACCTATGGTTTCATCCATCAGAAAGTAAGTTATGTCTTACGCTTTTGGGATCCAGGTCTAAAACGCGCAGTCGGATTGCAGTTGAGTAGGCTACTTGACCTATTTTTTTTTCTTCATTCTAATCGCTTCTTAATCATTCATTTTCACCAAAAAAAAAACTAATATTTTAAACAGTAGAAACCCATAAAAATGTTGATTGAAAAATATGCCTTTTATATGGCGCCGAAAACACTGTCCGCCAGTGTACCGCCATAGTGTGACGTCATGTTTTTTGTATTTTATACTTTCTGTATTGAAAAAAGTTTTATGTGCTAAGCGTACGAGTCTAACAGTGCCAAAAAATTAGAAAAGAATTTAGAAATCATTTGTAATGTTGAACACTTTTGTAAAAAAGTTTTGGCCATTTCATTTCCCAGCTACAATAAATGGAGATAATATATAAAACTGATGTTTTATTTGAATTATTCAAAAAAATATATTTTATAAATCCTTCTAGGCTTATTCATATTATTTATGTACAAATAAACTTACATATAACGAGCGCGATAAATAAAAGATATTAAATTACAAATGGGATGACGTCACATCCAAATCGGAAGTACCACAAAAGCGTTTTCGTCAGTAAAATTCCTATTTTCATAAAATCATATTTTCAAATCAACTTTATTTATCAATCATAAGCTTTTATTTGATGATAAGGGTGAAATACGTTTCCTAGGCCAAGTTGCATTTTTTTCAATGAAATTAAATATAGGTCAAGTAGCCTGTTGCAGTTGGCTTGCAGTCGTGTGAACTGTTTGGTTTGCAGTTCTATTGCAGTCGCGTCAACTGCATTCAAGCTGCATTTGAACTGCAAGTTGCGGTTGGATTGCAGTTGAAATGCGGTCCGTCTGTGTAGACCCTTAGTTAGGTATATCGGAGAACACGACGTGGGACAGCGAAAATAAAAGGCTGCATATTTTCTATTAATTTATTATATTTCCAGCAAATTCAAATGAACCTACTTACGATGTTAATTGTCATGTATCTTTAAATACAAAAAATATTAGAAAACTAATTTTAATATTAATAAAAAATATAAATTATATCAATTATGTGTAAAATGCTTATCTGGTGGGATAAATTGTATTCAGAAAATATACAAAACATGACAAAACATAATTTTATTTTTGTGAAAGGGCCCAGCCTTTACTTGGGTTTTTAGGGTTCCGTAGTCAACAAGGAACCCTTATAATTTCGGTCTGTCCGTCCGTCTGTCTGTCTGTCCGCGGTTTTACTCAGAGACTATAGGACCTACAAAGCTGTAATTTGGTATGAATACACATATTAATGATGGCAACAAAATGGTCCATGAAATCGTAAAAAAATATTTTTTTTTATGGTATCTCCCCTACACATCAAGCGGGGATGAAAATTTTTTTTCGCGCCCACTCCATCGTGTGGGGTGTCGTTGAATAGGTTTTTTAAAAATATTGCGAGTATTCATAGATCATTTTCCGATTTAGGGATCCGTTTGTGAAATATTAAGTTTTAAAGTGGAAAAAATCGTTAGAGTCCAGTGTCCCCCCCCCCCCCCCTTCTACCAGCTAAACGGTTGGTTCTGGAAATGTGAAAAAATTCACGGGAGTAGGAAATATGCTGAATTTAAAAGAAAAACTATCACGGCTAAGAAGACTTCATAAGTTATTGAGTAATAGTCGATCAACTAAAAAAATGTATTCGGCGAAGTATAAATGGTACTTTTCGTTCAAATTCCTTTGAAAGCAACTGAGATGATGTTGTTAGTATTGTAAAACACGCTATAAATATACGTTCATTGACCATAAAAAAATTGTCAAAAACTAGTGGTACTACGGAACCCTATATTGCGCGTGGCCCGACACGCACTTGTCCGGTTTTATAATTTAAATCAGTACAGTAAGTAAATATATTAAAACTCTTGTTTTTAGAAAATTAGGTACCTACCTACCTGTACACTCTACAGTCTACAGGTAAGTACAACAAGTTTTCACTATTGGTTAAAATTAATTTAACATAGATATTATTCAATATATTCATTAACGCTAACATTACCTAAATTATTATTTTCAAACAAAAAATATATATTTTTTTATTACAAAAATACATCCCTTTAAAATATTATTCTTGTACTAAAGCCACTTACATTTACACGCTAACCTACTTACTATAATATATTACGCTACTAATCTAGAATTAGGTTCAATTAATTTCTGTTTCTCCCGACCACGGTCTGGCTTGGTTCTCCCCCTGTGTGTTTGGGTAGGGCTGGTACGGGTAGTTGTTATCGTCGTTGTTACCCTCAGGTTCGATGTCAACGACTTTGACAGGTTCCGTGGGCTCCGGACTGTCCTCCGTTACGTCCTTCTTGTATGGGATGGACTCGTCGTCTGAATTAATCTTCAGCGATTCATCTGGGTCTATCGGTCGGGTCCTGAAAGCAAGTTTTAGATGCGTCAGTGCTTTTCTGTCCTTTTGTTTCTATGACCTGTCGCATGGGCAAGTTGTTAGTTGCGTAACCACGTTTAAGATTCTGAGGATGTATTAAAATCACGGTTAGGATTGCGATTGTTAAATAGTACTTTCTAAATCAAACAACGATAAGGTCACAAAATATATGACTTTTGTAACAACTGACCCTGGTAGAGAATAGTAATATAGATGTACTTAAGTGGAATATTTAAGTCAATACTGTTCGGTCGAATATGTATCCTCTTTGTATTTTAAGAAACATAGTTAATGACAGGTGAATTGTCAGTATTGTTAGTTGCAGAAAATGGTTGTAATAGCAATATGTAGGAGTCAATAAATATAATTTATAAAGCATTGCAGCCTTTCAATAGTTTATTCATAGTCCTTCGAGCGATGAAAATGTATACAGTCAACTCAAGAAGAAGAAATTAATATGGTCCCGGACCTCTGAGAATTAAATATGGTACCGGGCCTCTGAAACTCAAGCAGAAGAACATGATCCAAAAGGACCTTCTAGAAGGTAACATGGTCCTATAACTTTATAAATCTTCGAGGACTTATGCAGGGCCTCTCGAGAACTTAACATGGTCCTGCAGGGCCTTTGAGAAATTAATATGGTCCCGGACCTCTGAGGAAAGAAATTAACATGGTCCCGGACCTCTGAGAAGTAAACATGGTCCCGGACCTCTGAGTAGAGTAATTAAACATGGTCCCGGACCTCTGAGATGGAAGAAATGGAAGAATGGAACATGGTCTTCTTCTTCAACTCAAAAGGGCCTTCGAGTATTAAACATGATCCTTGCGAGAGAAGGTATAAAAATACAGTAAAATAATATATTGTTCGAGATACAAAGTAAAAAAATGAGAAGCCCAGGAACCTAAGAACAAAGCCAAAGAAAGGTGTCATTGTAGAAAAATTCATAAAATTCAAAGTCAAAGACGTCATATTATAATAGTCAAAGAGTAAACGGTACCTGAAAAGAGCTAACCTGAAAGACTTCTCAAATCGACAATAGTCTCAAGTTATAAAAAAAGTTTGAAGGAATTGAAGGATTAAGTAGTTGATTGAAAACAATTTGTAAATATGGAAGCTATGACTAGATAAAGATAAAATGGAAAGAGTTACTACATAATCAGTTGAAATTTCGAAGCAAATATCCAGGATGATAACTAAATGAGACAGAAAGCAGAATATTAATAAAAACTATAAACAAGCGAGATGTGGAAGGGAGATACATGACGAAAATTGCAAATAAGGACAAGAACAGAGCAGAAGAAAGATTACAGAGATGATGATCATTGAAAATGGCCAGAAATTATTTTAAACGACTAGAGACTAGAGAGTCATAGTAGAGAAAGAGAATTTAAAGCAGAATATTAAGATCTGGGCCATTAGAAATACATTAATAGAAAGAAATTCAATAATATTTGCAAATACCGATTGCTAAAGTGTGCTGCCTTCCAAAGGGATAAACGTTATTTTTAGACAATTTTGCTTGTTTATATTCAGTTTACTTTTACTACTTTTGTATTTTGTTATCATATTGGTTTACTTGTTAGAAATTTATCATTGTTACTTCACTTATTGCTCTCCCGTTAAGGACATTACAAGATGTCCTTGGTGGGCGGCATGTTCGGTCGAATATGTATCCTCTTTGTATTTTAAGAAACATAGTTAATGACAGGTGAATTGTCAGTATTGTTAGTTGCAGAAAATGGTTGTAATAGCAATATGTAGGAGTCAATAAATATAATTTATAAAGCATTGCAGCCTTTCAGTAGTTTATTCAAATACAATGAAAACAAAATTTATAGTCCTAACTAATAATGTACCATCGAAGAAATTAATTCATAGGCAGCCAATGATATTGGCTGACGGGCGGAGTTAGCAGTAAGTTGTGACTGTCAGCTATCGGATGGATTTGAGATAACACAACCAAAATACGTTTTACCTATGAATCAACTTATTTGATAGTACTTAACAAATCAGACTGTCAGTCTCGCTACTGTATCGGTTAAGTTCAATTTTAACTCACTTGATAGTCAAGAAGTCGTTCTCCTCTTTCTCCTCCTCCTTCTTCTTCTTCAGGATCCGCCAGCCGATGCAGATGAGCACGATGACGATGGGCAGCATCACGGCACTTATGATGCCCCATGTCGCGCCGAGAGTACGACTCGAGTACTCTTGTTTCCCTGTAATTTGTTTAAATTTTTATATGATATTTTCCAAAAAACAATTCGATTTTGAAATTTTAATAATTATGTCTGATAATAAAGGATAATAATCTAATAAATGACCTATTTGAAATTAAGAATTTTTTGGAAATTGATAAATATTTCCAACTTGTAAAATATCTAATTAAGATAGATGATATCGTAACAACATTATTTGATGAAAAATCGTGTCACCAAAATTAACGATAAGATTGTAATCTAGCGCTTATCATTCTAGAGCAAATAAAATATTACTAACCTGTTTGGCCATGGTATGACCCAAATTCGTGTGTACATAGGGAGATAAGAAAGCAAGTAATAACAGCATTGAAACATCACATCAACGAGAAAATTTCTATTCCGCGGATCGCGCTAGCTCTATTTCTTGCTTTCCTATTTCCAAACCAGAAACGAGTCACGGGAAGTTATTCTACCATTACGGAACAGAAATTTCCTCTCTTTGTGAATCCATTGAACACATTAATACTTTATTTTTCATAATTTAAGTACATAAACTTCTTAGTATAAACTATATAAACAAAACAACAACGGGAAACGTCTAATAAATACAAAATATTACAAATACACTAAAATGTGCAAAATCTTTTACTGTGCGACACACGAACACGACAGCCCCAGTCTCCTTAAATTGTCATATTTTGGGCAGTGGGAAATCTTACTTCTAATTATGATCAGTGGGATAAGTTAATACTATCGAATAATACAGGCTACACCATCGTAGATTTACTACTGAAGGTCGGCATCTCTGTAGCGGGCGGATCTATGAGAGTTTCTACAGATTTGCCTCTCTGAGGAGGGAGGGTGAAAGTTTTTATCTCCGTCGGCGGAGCACTCTTCGGCGGCTCCGGGAGGCCGGTCGTGTAGGCACTCCTCGGCCCGAGATCGGACGTGGGACTAATGGGAGGAGAATATATCTCGGAGTACGTGGGGGAATACTGGGACGGTATGGGGCTGTACTGGCCTCCGCCGTACCTCTGGGAGTAGGGATCCTCGGATCCGTCTTTGGTGGAGTAGCCGGAGTCGCTGGGCAACGCGTGTCGCCCGGTTTGTCGCGGCCGCCCCATGTACTTGATGTCCTTTGCGGGGCGGGTGAGAGTGGAGTCGCGGTTGGACTCGGTGTCCGAGGGGGACGTGAGGGAGAGGAGGTCCTCCTCGGAGAGGTCCCACGGCTTCTCCGGAAACTCTACATCGGGGGCGTTAGGGAGAGGTTCGTTGGTTCGGTAGGTTTTGTCGTAGGCCCGTTTTTTCTTCGCCTTGTCGGATTTACTCGAGTCGCTCTTGTTGGAATCGGTGTAGCCTATTCCGGAGCTTTCGCCGTCTAGCGGCTCGGCGGGGAGAGGTGGGGCTACGCGTGTCACGGTGGGTTTGATGGGAGTTTCCTCCGTGGGGGTGTCGGGTAGCTTGGGCTTAACGTCCGAGTCTTGACTACGTATGGTGGACGATTTCATGGTGTCCGTTATGTTTCCCATCGATGTGGATCTTAGATTTAACCGCGACGCTGACTTGGACCGGGGCAGGTCCTGAAAACGGAACACCTCCTTGCCCTCCGACTTAGGTTTGTGCCAGCACCAGAACCATAGCAGGCAAATGAGGAGACCTAATGGTAGAATAACCGCCAATATGACGCCCCAAGTTAAGAATAGGGCTCGTTGCGAATACTCCTGGTTACCTGTTTACGAAAAGGGTTCGTTTTAATTTTGGCTCTACATTCAAGACAAATTATCTTCAGCTAAAAATTTTTGTGTCTAGGTAAACTAAGACGGGTGACTCACGTAAACATTCGGTGTATCCGTAGTCGGGCAAGTTCCACCTGCCGTTGTCCTCACACACTCGTCGCTTGTCTCCGATCAGGATGAAATCTTGATTACACTCAAAGTTAACCTACAGGATATAAAAGTTTTAATAAAATTACAAGCTTCTTAAAATTACTCAAGATGTTAGGTTTGGCTTCACTAGTTATAAACTAAACAGAAATTTTTAATTTACTTGGGGAACTTTGGAGAATTTGAATAACTGGCTACCTAAACAAGTAAATCAGAAAGTATGTTAAAATATTTTTATGTAACATTTCTACAAATCACTTTCATCACAATTCACAACACATAGCACTTACCCTGGTTCCAGGAGTGAAGAAGAAGTTACTCTTTCGTCCAAATCGCGGAGTCTCCAAAATGCCACAACTGATGACACGACGCGCGTTCTGCTCTTTGATATTTGTCTAAACAATGAAATAAACTTTCAATAAAATATATTTTTACTCACTACACGTATCCTGTGGTTACGTGACTAATTTAGTTGAAAATAATTCGCGATGACCACAAAAGTACGTTTTCCCATGCAGTTTGTTGGCGTACTGCAGTATGAACGGTTTTAACTAAGAAGCCTTGAATGATTCACTATAGTTATGTAAACAATGGACATAATAACATACTAATGTCCTCTGCGACACGCGAGATATAAAATATTATATTCTTAAGTAAATAAACCAATTATAATTGAAGACGTACAGAAAATTGCAAAGCGGGATAGTCCTTTAGATATTGGTAAATATTATAAAAGCACATAACTTATGTCGAAGAAACTGAGAGAAACAGGAAAATATTTTCATTAGGTACATAAAATATATAATTATAATATGAAGGTAAGGGCTGATGTACGAAGTTCACAAACTTTACTTACCTACCGATTTATTACTTTTCCAAGACACAGTACAGTGCAAAACACACTACAATCTACAATTAATATTATACTACCTAGCAAGAATATAAATTCTATGGGCTCCATAATAGTGAATCATGCGCATAACGAGAACTTAATGAAGTCTTTATTATAAATTAACATACAATAACGTCATTTCCCACGTTTAAGTACTTCTATGTCATCAGATTTCCACTTTACAACATTTAACACAACATCATATTTAATTTGAAGGTCGTGACCTACTCCTTTTTTAATATATTGTAGTAAATCACATCATACTTATGAGTTATGAGTTATTGTATTATTATGTATGCCGTTGTAACAACTACACTATTAGGTAGAGTAAATTTTAAGTAGAGCGCCCTTAATTCGTAGACGCAAAATATTTAAACAAATGAACATACGAGTGAAGGTACAGCTATTTCTGCACCTGATAACTATCGCAAATAATGGCTCCTAAGCAATAAAGCTTTAACTTTATACTTATTATTATAGAGAGCTAAAAAAACCACTTACAATAGACGCCAGATAATTCTTGGTGAACTCCGCCATATCTCGGTTCAGGGTCATTCCATAGTCGTATCGGCACTGGTACGAGTCCTGACAGATCTCTATCGCTCTAGCCACATCTTGAGATCGGTTCGTTGGTAAGAAGTCAGCCGGTTCTCGTATGAAGTTCGGCACGAATTGGTTGTCGTTGTAGTAGGCTGCTGTTCGACCGTACTCTCTTACAAAGAGCGCTACGCCTATGTCCTTTTGCTCCCGATCCGTGAGTTGCCCTGAAAATGTATAGGAAGCATTTCGGAAGACGATGTCTAGATGTTGCCACAACTTTTTTCGAGAAAAATATATTTTTCGCAGAGTAAATTTTGCGGTCATAAAAGCTTCGCTATGTCCTTTCTAGGGACCCGTGATAAGTTAATAGTTCGTAATAAACTCATAAAAATCGGTATTAGTCTGACTAAAGCAGAATTTATCCTAAAGAGAAATGGATAAAGTTAAATTATTTTACTACTTACAATGTTGTGCGAAATCTCTATGTGCAGATTGGAAGTTGTTAAGGTCGACCGGAACCACGATGCCATCAGGTCGAGTGAAGTCGTCGTTGATGTCCAGAGACCAGTTACCGAACAACCCTCGAGTTTGGTTCTAAAAGGCAAGACATAAAATATAGAGCAAGAGTCTACTACACTTTTTATATTCGAAATACATAATTCATAGAAAGAGGGACTCTATATTTTTGTGAGTTAATAGCCCGAATAAAAAAAATCACCAATCTTCAATCTGGGGAGTCCTAAAAAGTAAAAAAACGCTTGGGGCACTAGTAGTCCACTGCCCAGAAAAGTAATAACATATTTGGTACAATGCAGTTAGATAAACGACTATTAAAGAAATATACTCACCATATAGGTCCATGGTAAATAAACTCTAGCAGTCATGAATCCTTTGTTTTCCACCACCTCGACTCCAGCTCCGGATGAGAACATGATCACTATCTCTGACTGGTTCAGGATATACATAGGTTGGTAGACAGTCACACCTACAACAAATATAGCATTTAGTCCACCTATTATAATTACTGTTTATTATATCTTGAGTACAACACGCAGAAATATAAATTGGCCCCTGTTTCTATAGAGATTTCTTAGAACGTGGTGCATAGTTAACTTATGGTGACTGATACAATATGACTTGATAATATGTAGCTCTGTCAATTCAATCCACGTACCTGGGAAGTATTGGACCCTCAGAGCTGATCTGTCGAAGTATACCCTCTTGTTGTCAGCGAATACGTCGAGACGGTACCTCCACTGGGCATGTTGAGGCCTCAGACGAACCTAGTCCAAATAATAAATGAAATTAGGAATACGAGATGAAAAACATTTTTTTCAGTAACAATTTACTGTGTATGAAAGCTTTTACCACGGCTCCTATACAAAACCCCATAAAAATAATTATATTCCAATGAGAGCTTCAAATAATATTGTGGCATGGCCTCAAATGGTTATCTCATTGCAAAGTCACAAGCGCTATTTCACGCTTGTATTCTTTAAGACCCCCAGACCGGATCAGATTCAGATTTGATCCGGTTGAGTCTCCCGATTATAATTACTGTTCCGTTGATTTACCTCGATAGGAACAGAGTTGTTGGATGCGGCAACGATAGAAGTGAGGTGAGTGGCGTTGACGCGGCCGTAGATGTTGTTGGGAAGCTGCTCGAACCGACCCTGCACGTCCAGCTTGAGCTGCGGGTGGTCCACGCGGACCAGCACATACTCGCCTGGAACATTTTGAGGTTAAATCAGCACATAGTATATACCTTTGGAATATTTTGTGGTTAAATCAGCATTATATACCTTATATATTACCTTATGGCATGCATGAGGGACAATGGAGTCACATCTATACATTGGGTATTCTAGGTCTCCGAAAAAAATTGCAATGACAATCATGATTCATGGTAACAATCTTCATTTTAATTAATAGCCTGATAATGTGCATCGTGGATATTTTAGTCGTCTGCGTGGCGTGGAGGTTATAGTAGGCAAAGATTTGAAAGTTAAAACCTACGAACGAACTGTGACTTCTAACCACCAAGAGATTGGAAGCCATGGATATTTTTATGGAATTTCTAAAACAAAATACACATTTGAAATACTAAAATTTAAATTTAGTCATTCTTACCTTTGCCGTTAAATGTATATTGGAGGTCATCGAAGGTAATGATGTGAGGATCACCGAAAATGCCGGCAACGCCAGGGGACTGATACGCCACACAATCTTGGGATGGACGGCGTTCGAATCTGTAAAGTGGACGTGTCATTATAGTTTAGATAGATTTTTATTATCTGTAGAAAAATGTAAGTTTTATTTCTATTTTTATGTTTTTAGAGGGTTTAATTCAACTCTCCAAAAACAAAAACGCTACTACTATTAAGGCCTCTATATCCGCCAACGACCTTGATCATTGTCTGTCAGTGCGAATATCGACGTAAATGACATTAAAATAACATTCATAACAGCGCGCCTTGTACGGTGGCGGTTACGACGCTCGCCGCGTCCATAATAGGGCGAAATAGGAGAAAAAACCTTTTTAAGGCTTAATATAATACATATTTCAAAAAAGTAAAAAAACCAAATTATCAACTTATGTATTGCAAAGCAGTAGATATTTTTTATATATTCTTTTGATAAATAATGAAGGAGAAAAGTGGTTTCATTCAACGATTTGGAGGTGATTTGGTTTTTTATTTCTTTATTATGTGATACCGATAGAAAAAATATGGCAAAACCACGTTACGTATCGTATCATGTAGATTACTAATTATTTTTTTCAGATATAATTTCTCTGTTAATGCCGATGAAAAGTGGTTTCATCTGCACGCTTTTTTCGCGAGAGGAGCCTTAAGTACTGTATTGTGTCATTGTTATTTATTTACCTGAAAGTTTCACAGCCGACCGCTTGCTCCTCTTGCCACATGCAGCACTGATAGAAAGGAATCATATCGTGGAACCAATGGGACAGTGATGGCACCTAAAAAAAGAAGAGAATTTGCATTCATTCAAGTAAAAAATACGAATCAGAGACAAAGTAGCAGAACTTTAATAAATTGCTTTTTAAGACCGTGCAAGGGCTTAAAATGTGTTGAAATATCTACCTTATTAGCCTCGTTATAAGGTGTAAATCCGAAGTCGTGTGATCGGTGTGGTCTTGAGCCCCACATCTGGTCATAGGACAGCATCAGGAAGCCGTTCTTGTCGTAGCAGCATTGCTGGCCGGAACCCTCCGCACTGAAATTAGTGAATGGCAACTTGACTCTCTCAACATGGCCCATTGCTCATGTAGATAAGTTTAATTATTGAGAGTCTGTCTCGCAATAGAATACCTATACGAATAGGACCCATTCTATAATAATATAGAACGCTTAAAACTACATATTATATTCCTAATCCTCGATTACTCTTCAAGGTTCAGTACTTAAAAAAATCCTTTGTTAGACATATTAAATTACAAGGCGCTTTTTAATAGCACAACATAACATACCTTGGTCCTCCACTCTTCACGCAATGCACGCCGCCCCAGTGGTATCTACACGTGGGATTGATGTCCTTGTCACAGTCCAGGTCAGGCATGAACCTGCCTTTGTCCAACAACGCGTGTTCCAGGGTACAAGGGCACACGGGGACCTGCGCTGCGAAGTTCTTGAGGAAACGGTCGGTACGGAGCCAGTTGTTGCACATGGAGTTAGGCCATCTCTGCCCATGCAGCCTCTCCCATTGTGGAGCGAAGTACCAGGCGAGGGGAATAGGTCGACTCCAAAGTACCCTGAAAAGTTTGAAATTATAAGATGGTAAATCTTTGTATGTTTTCACTTTTTATGAGAGATAGCGGACAAAATAATGAGCATATTAAAGTAGCTGGACCTATCAAGGAAAACAGTAATAATCACCTTCTTCCACTGACGATCTAAATATCGAAGAACTCAAGTGAATTGCTGGTAATAAATTATACTTACGGTGAAATAGATACACCATGATGCACAACGGGTGTCGTCAAGTTGATCTGAAGGAATCCGAACTGCATGTCAACGTGCATGAAGTTTTCCCTGTTCCTGAAGTTCTGGGGGTTGATAATGTACTCCCCAGTATTCGCAACCCCCACTTCGATGACGTCGATGTACTCTAGCTGCGGACGGATAGTGACCTCCTTGTAGCCCCACAGGCTGATCTGGAGTTGGACATTGAGGTTGCTGGTCAGGTTAAACCTGTCCCAGGTTATCTTGACTTCGGGTGGGTATCTCTCGTGAATCGCGTTGTCGGAGAAGAATATCTTTTCGGTAGCCATTGCTGGTGTTTCTGCAAGTGAAAGTTTAGTGTTTTAAAAGTTTCTGTGGATGGTACTTAGGATATTATGTATTGAGCATATTTAGAGATGAATACTTGTGCAGACATTTGTATAAACTAAAAAAGTTGTTGCTAGAACGAGCTTTGTTTCAAATTTTATTAGCATAGCGAGGCTTCCGGGGGCGCTGCATCAAAAACTTTTTGCTCTCCCACCTGACTTAGTTTAACGTAAACAGCGTTGCCAGATTTTTTTTGTACCAAGTCGGGACTTTGGAACTTTTTGAGTAAAAAAGCGGGATTCTTCAGTCAAAAGCGGGACAAAGTAAAAAAAGTTATAAAATCAATTTTTTTTGGAATTTACTTTTTATTTGCGTTAAAGTAACGTTTACGTGATAATAGATAGCAAAGGTAGCCAAAGAAAATCTATCTTTCACACTCTTATCTTCATTACGCGCCACCTTTCTTTCTCAGCACGCTGCACGTACTTTCGGGCTTTCCCCGAAAAGCGGGACTGAGCCTGTCCCGCGCGGGACATTTAATTTTGATGAAAAAATCGGGACGTCCCGCCAAAATCGGGACATCTGGCAACGCTGAACGTAAATAATATCAAGCAACTACTTACCTACAAAGAACTTGCCCTTCCACTTGTACGGTTCGTTGTTGATGGCGATTTCAAATCGCGCGTAACCGTTGTGCCAGAACCGCGGTTGGACGCACACCGCACGGTTGACGTCAACCACGGCGCCCACTACAGACTCCGTGTCGAACCGACAGGTTATCCGGTCGTCCGGTTTAAAGCACGGGCCGGTTATGTTGACGACCGTCCCGCCGAGCATGTTGCCGCTCTCCGGCGCGAACATTAGTGGGAGGTTGGCACCATCTGTAAGACAGCTACGGGTCAATATTGAAAAGCAGCCACAATAAAAGCATGTCAAAAATTTGTAGAAAAGTATGTGTCTATAATAAAATAAGTTTTGTGCCTCGTCTTACTTTTTGACTACAACTTATTTACTTTATTTGTAAATATATAAAACACTTAAAAGTCAATAAAACATGTGCTCGTAACATTTTATTAACTTTTAATAGCTTTTAATATAGTTCTTTTCTACCAAACAAAAAATCGTAGACCTCGTAGCATTTTGTAGCCGCGTAGCACAATCGTAGCAAGTTTCAAACTTTCACCTTTTATATCTTTGGTATATTTTTATGTTTCTATGTTTCTAGCTCTTTATTCTTGCAATATTATATCAATTCAATAGTAAAAATTACCAATCTGAATTTTAAAAAATCCAAACTAATAAATATATATACAAAACTGAGTCGGTCTGTTTGTTACCTCTTCAAGCTTAAACCGCTGAACCGATTTTGCTGAAATTTGGTATGGAGATACTTTAAATCCGGGAAAGGACATAGGATACTTTTTATCCCGGAAAAAATTACGGTTCCCGCGCGATTAACTAATCTTTGCGCAACGGCGTTGCGGGTATCTAGTGAGTCATAATAATTATTAGGTATGAATTATTTTTCAGGCAATCTTACCGATATCCTTATTGCAGGTGCCCATGAGTATTTTCTCGTCAATCCTGAATATGTGTCGTCCGGGGAAGCCGTTGGCCCAGCCCCGGCCGGTGAGGTCGCGCAACACTGAGGCCTGCGAGTACGGCTTGTACTCGTAGCTCTGTGTGCCGTTACCCGCGTTGAAGCCGATCTAATGAAATTAAATTTAAGATATTTAAGACATTTTTTGAGTTGTTTCGAAGCCAGATTTGAACTGGTAAGAACATTCGACATACTGTTTTTGAGTTGTTTCGAAGCCAGATTTGAACAGGTGAGAACATTCGACATACTGTTTTAGAAAAAATCTGGAAAATTAACAGGTTTTATCTCAAATTGACAATTATAGCAATAAAAGTTAAACAAGTGAGCAGGTATGGCTATTTATTGTAGGTATATGTAATGTTTAGCAACAATAAAAGCTAAGAATGCTTATGCAAATTACTAATTACTTAATTAGTGGTTACTTAGCCCGTGTCCGTACTTTTTTGCAAATCTACTAACACCTCATTAAAATTGGGTTAGTAGTTACGTTAGTTCCACAACGGTGGGTCACATGAACTGTCAAAAGAATAGTCGTAATCGTCTAAAATGTATTTGGTACTCACGTAAGCAGGTACACCGCCCTCGCCGGTAGTAGTATCGCCGCCCGCCTCAGTGTGCGAGCTCCAGTTGATCTCCAGGTAGTTGAAAATGGCGTACGTGAACACCTCGTCCGTCGCCAACACCATTTGGAACGTGTTTGTCTGTAATAATTAAACTCAATATTATTGTCTTTTGCGATGGTGATGTAGAGCTGACATAGTAAACCCCCAGTATATCTAGTCAAAATAGTTACGAGACGACGAACGATTATGATAATGTGGTAAAGGTAGACTCTAGAGTAGAGGTACCTAGTACAAACATTGTGATTATGCACAACTTGTGCGCAACATGCATAATCTCAATTTTACTGATAAAAAGTACTTACTGATAAAAATTAAAAAACTTTTTCAATACAATTGTATATTAGACATTTTATTTTCAGGCTTCAAGACTCAAGCTTACAATTAACATCAAACCTTCCTTTTTTTCGCCGTAATCGGCAGCTAGAGACTAGAGTATGGTAGTCGTCTAGACAAGGACTATAGGCCTACTATGCAACAATTTTGAGACTCAAACAATCGGACGAGAAAGCCGCATCCTACTATAACAATGTCATTTCGCATAATGATTTCTTAAGTTTTCGCGAGTATCACTCATGATATTATAATTTTAAACACTTACGGATTTTGTCGCGGAGCACTTTTATTAATCCCGACGTTTCGGCTACTTTGCAGCGGCCGTGGTTACGGGTGGACTGAGGTGACAGGTGTCCAATTTCTTGAAGTTATCCAACTACCCAACGACTCATCAATTTTTGTTTGCGTTCACAAAAATTGATGAGTGCTGTGAGATGCTCCGCGACAAAATCCGTAAGTGTTTAAACTTATAATGTCATTTCGTGTTTGTTAGAGTAGGACGCGAGAACTAGGTTTGAAAGCATCAAAAACACACTTACCATATAGAGCGAGTTGTCGATACCGCCGGCGAAAGACATGTTCTTCCACGTGACGGTGACGGCATGCTTGGGGAAGAAGCTCTCGGAGCCGATCACGCCCTCCCTGATGTCCCATGTGATGCGCTCGCGCATCTCCACGCCCAGTTGGTCCGTCCGAGTCTGTGGAGATTAACGTGGTTATGGTCTAAAATAAAGCTTTATATATTTTTGTAAGATAACTAAAACATGTATTAATACGCGTCAAAATTTTTATACACGCGTTAAAAATTATAACGGCCTTTTCACACGCGTCGACAACAACAACGACAGTACGCCCACAGTGTGCAGCAAAATCTCATATTATACATACTAGTTTTGTAACAATATGTATTATTTAAGCATAATGTTAATTATTTATTTTCCATTAAAAATCTCCTTGTTCAATACTCCTCTGAACTGATCGATTTAGCGCATTCTCAAGTTTGAGCAAGTCATTCATTTTGCAACTTATACGAATGAAATTCCAACGCACCTGTAAATCCCTATCCATTCTGAAGTACACTCCAGGCCGGCGTTGGTCCGGATCCTCCGGCCTTACGCGACCGATCCGGCACTTGCTGAAGAATATGCCGATGAAGGACGGATCGTTGACGCTGGGCCAGTCCCGCACGGGGAACGACAGCGGGTACGTGTAGTGGTCCGGCGGATCGCTGAAGTATAAGTAGCCGTTCATGGATAGCTGGAAAATATAGAAAATAAGTTTTTACTTAAGAATCCATATAATTTTTATACTGTCTGTAACATAGAGCTAGAACTGCTAGAAGCTCTAAGAAAGGAGATAGGCTCTTGCGCGACATAATATGCCAACTTTTTCGGAAAGATGTTACTTATTCAACAGAAATTGTAGCAAAAGTATCCTTCTACTCCCAGTTGGAAAAGTATTTAATTTCGATAAAAGTTAGTCAAAATTGTTAAAAGACAAGTTTCGTGCTACGAGTGCTACGGCGCTGCTACGAAAATACTTATTAACTTTTTTCTGAAATAAGACATTTTAAGCACTCACTTTACTTTTCTAGAGTTCCTTTAGATAAGTTTAGAACACATAAATAAAGCAAAACATTATGATATATTATTATAATAATTAACAGAACTGAATACTACAAAGATTCAGACGATTCATACACACATCTAATATGTGTTAGTGTATTAGTATGATTCACATGATTTCTAATAATTTCTATGTAATCTATCACGAACTTTTTTTTAAATTATAAACCACACTCGTCACTCACCCTGGTATAATTGAATCTAAACCCAAAGAAGGGCAGTTGGAAGTTGAAGTTCTTGTGTATCTGTGGCGTGGAGGTGTGTATGTTGTACTGGTAGTCACCGTTGTTGTCATCCCCTCCCTGGTCATAGAACCAGTAGAAGAAGTTCCCTCTGATCTGCTGAAGGCGCTGCTGCGTGATGACGTACGGCTGACCATTGTTCTGGTACGTGGTGGACGGCAGAACCCGCCCGTCTATGTGAGCTGGAATTTGAAGGTGAAAGTTTGAAATTGTGTGTCCTTTGAGTTTTTTGTTTTGATGTTGGTTAGAGTAACCAGTCGGTTTTAGCCAGTTTAGCAGACACTACAGAGCAAATTTGATTGAATTTAATTTTATTAGTCAAATCAAGTTTTGAAATAGTACACATTTTCTTCGTTAGCTACGACGTGAAGTAGGTTTTTTTAATATTGTTTATTTTAAATTTTCAAAGCTACAGCAAACCAAACAATATAATAATTTAAGAGAACCAAAAGTAGATTCTGACGCTTGTACCTTGTACATATTTTGAATAACAGAGTGTATTCAATTTCTAGTAATAGCTAACCTATATGTAGGTAAATATAACAAACTACTCATTTAGCTAGCCTAACCTAGCAAGCAAAAGCATTTGCGTGGCGAATTGATACTTTAATATTATTTGGTTGAAAGCACCAAAGGAGTCGCAAAACTTTTTACTTATTAATTAATGAAAATATTTATATGAACTATATACAACATGGTTGTATAAAGTTATTTTATTTGTTTTATAGTAAATGCATATTTCGTGGAACAAAGGGGCACTTGGCTGACATCACCAGGCAGCTTATCCACCTGATAGATACGCTATCAGTTATTATCAGAACTGTCGATATTTGTATTTATTGAATATCGTACGCTTGTTTTAACGACATTGATTAGTATAAAATGATATTACTTAACAGTCTCACTTTTGAGATATAACAATTAGCAACAGTCCTTACACCTTATAAGGTTGTCAGAAATGGCTAATATAATTATATACTTTAAAATTTAAATCACTAAATATCTATACAGGCGAAAGAACATACTGCCATGGTTTTAAATATTAAAAAGTACTATTATGAAAAAAAATCATTTCTATCTAAGTTTAATGGGCTAAGCCAGGGGCTCCTAAACTTTTTCAGCCTACGGTAAATACACGACACAATATTTTGTCACGGCGCCCTACTCTACCTAGCTATTAGAAAAATGAAAAATATACATTTTTAGTAAACCTCTTTATTGAATATCCTCTCATCTGTCAAAAGCCCAAAATGGGCGCCATAATACGAACAAATATACGAGTGTCATGTTCTAAATCTGATAAAAATTAATAATATTCGTTTAATATTCGTTAATTAACCGTTACCACTCACACCATTTTCGAAAATTAAAACATTTTCGAAAACGGCGTGACGGAACGGCGTTACGTTAAGCAGGTAAATGAGGTAAGTAAATAATAAAAAAAAAAACAAATATTTAATCATCTACCTGCTTTACATAATTAATATTACCCTTTTATTTTATAATAATTATGGTTTCTGATAGGGAAGGAGGATCGTCTCACGGCGTTCCTCTTGCTTTTCCACGGCACCCCAGGGCGCCGCGGCGTAGAGTTTGGGAACCCCTGGGCTAAGCATTTGGAGTAGTAATACTAGTTTAATCATAAAAATAACCGTATTAACTAATAGCTAAGGATATGAATTTTAAAAGTGGTTTCTTCATAAATCTAGCTGAAGGTACACGACTAATATGACTAACATTAAATTAATAAATTTTATTTAAAGAGAATTACGCAGGGCCACTCCTTATATTACGACCAAGATAAATACGTCACTTGCATCGAACTAATTTCAGTACTTCAAGGCAACTTAAGTGAGGTGGGTTATACTTATATCACTACGATTCCAATTATAAAAGATAAGGGCCTCGTACTTTATCAGGTTCGATAAACAAAATGTACCTCTGCCTACCTTATGTTGAAATTCACAGCAGTTAAAATAAGAATGATTTCATCAAGTTTGTTGTAGGATAATTTTTTGGGTCACCCTCGCATATTTCACTAAGCGCCGTGATAACACTGTATCCGAATCTTATAACAGTGAGCTATGTAGTTCTATTATGGTGGTATTTGAGTATTGTAGGTTTTGTTACAAGTTACAACTTACAGATCTTTTTAAATTTCTAAAGATTGCGCATTATAAGTTAAAAATTATGAAAAGTACAAATTAGACAATGTTATTGATTATTATTTATCTTTAATACAAGTTTATTGCACATTCATATAAATTAATAATTAATGAGAGTGACTAATGATTAGGTACGGATATATTATAAGAAGATTGTGCTTAAAGTTAAAGCTGGCATAAAATAAAATTAATGAAAAAAAATTAGTTGAATATTTTTTCTGAAATATGCTTCCTAAAAGCATAATTATTATTTGTGCAATAAATATTGATATTAAATTCTTATGTATGTACAGCAAATATTGTGATAGTAGTAATAATGTCAATATTAATTGTGTTATCATTGTGTAATGTGTGTGATTCACCTGGTTCATCTCTGACTCACCTACCTGTCTGTTTTCCGCTAAAGTTTACGATGATCCTAAGAAATACCACTAAAAGGTATGAAGGTGTAGTACTCTACCTACGTGAAGCAAGACCTTCAATCACCCCATATTATTATCAGGCACAGTGGTTTGTCCGTGTATGATTTGTATTATAAAGTAAGAGCAAGCGACATCCAGATTTTCGTCAATTTATAAAAGCTACTAGATAACGGCCGCAACTCCGTTGCGCCAAAACTCGTTTATCGCGCGGGAACCGTACATTTTTCCGGGATGAAAAGTATCCTATGTCCTTTCCCAAGACTCAAAGTATCTCCATGCTAAATTTCAGCAAAATCGGTTCAGCCGTTTGAACGTGAAGAGGTAACAGACAGACAGACAGACATTCGCATTTATAATATTAGTATGGATATGGATTTAAGGTTTAATACTTTTGGGGTGTCTGGACTGCCATCTTTCCACTGGAAAAGCACATTTCAAAAATTTTTTGGCAATGGAAGGCGTAATTTAGGAATTACGCCTTCCATTGCCAAAAAATTTTGAAACTGTAGGCAGTTAGCCAGAAGAAAAAAGTCTAGCTTTTCGAAAGATGAAATTCGAGTGACTAATGCGTTTACGAATACAATTAACTTTTTGATCGTTGTGTTGACTGTTGAGCGTGGTTAAACCATAACGTTTTTTTTATTAAGAAAATACAGATTACAGATACATCTTTAAATAATCCTTCGATCGGGGATTCTTGGAAATGCTTATTGTATTCTATTGTTGTCGCGATCACCGGTGCTCGTACGGGGCTTGATGGGCTAAGACCTAAGTGGTTCGAAAGCATTTTTTTCCAAACTCAAAGTGATAATGAAACCAAACGGTGCATTATGCATATTGCAACTTCCTATAAAACTAGCTTGATCCTCGAAGTGCTTGCTTGGGAAGTGCAAAATGTACCAAATTAAAAGTGAAAAATAAACCCTACACGTGTTTTTGCAAATTTAACGCTACTGTGAAAGAGGTAAGTAAGCAAATATATCGAAGAATCTACCATTCCTTTTAAGCCTGCAAGCCCCATAAGAGCACCGGTGTTCGCGACAACAATAGAATACAATAGCATTTCAAAGAATTCCCGATCGAAGCTTTGCCGTAGTCGGATAAAAAACCTTTGAACTGTGGCTGATGTGAAGGCGGAAAGTCTTTTGAAGCATGACATTTGTGTATCTGTTATTATCAGGAGCAAAGTGTTAAAATAACACTAATGGCTTCTGTGACATTCAAAACTGATTATTGCATTCATTATTTTCAATGAGAACTGATGAGCAAATCATCAAAGGATTTTTAATTTATAAAGTTCTAATCGAACCATTGACACCTAATGATGTTGAAAGAACCAAAAAAACCTACCATTAGTTTCTAGGAAAACTAAACAAAAAAATCGGTTCATTCGTTTGGACATAATATTATACAACATTCATAAACTTTTATAGAGAAGGTGAATTTATACATCCCTTTTTGGCAAGGGGTAAAAATCTGGTTAATGCAGATTCTCTATGTACACTTTGAACAACTTTCATCGCATAATTTTCTAGTTTGAACCTTAAGTTGAGATTCAAAGAGAGCTGAAGGTAATTTTAATAGTATCTTACCATATTCAGTATTAGTAACGGATGTGGTGCTTATGAGCACCTGGCGCTCATTCTGGACATCCCCCGTGTTGAAATCCACTGCTTCCAGGTTGGTCGGCGTATCTCCCGACAACGCGTCATCTAGAACCTGGTACTTCCCACTCTTCACAACCAACGTCTCCGTCTCCTGGACTTCTTCGACAGGAGCATTGTCGATCTCGTCCTCTCTGACGTCATCCGGCTTCGGCGTCTCACTGATTATACTCTCAACGTCCTCCACTACAGACTCCTGTCCTATAACACTACCTACGACTAACAATAGTAACACTAGTTTAACTTTGACACCCATCTCGCGTGACGTTGATCACATTATTTTCAGTCCTCTGATCCCGTTATCGCACTGATAATTTCTGCGGCGTGAGGTGCTCCAGTGTTGTAGTCAGAGACTGAGCCGCGAGTACATTGTGTGCTCAATAACAGGTCGTTATCTACAGTAAATATGATAAGATAGCAAATAGGAGCGAGGTGTGCCAAATTCTTTGTCCACGTCGCCCTGCGCCCTGTACGTTACTAATTAATTTTGGCCGCGATTAATAAACGGTGAATCGCTTACTGTTATGGTACTTAATGTGCTATAATAAGTTCAATAAAACTATAGGCTGCTACAGTTTTAAGATTGCGCGGCAAAACTGGAAGAGGTGGTAGGCGTATATGCACAATAAATACACATATACCATACCGATAAAGATGTTGATGATACGATGATACCAATAATGACCTATCTGGTCAATGATCTACGAATAGCTAACTATACTACTTACTATACTTTACAATACGATCTACTACGCGCGCATCGGTAACGCTGTCCCCGCCCGCCCAAACAGACCTAAAAAGTTAAATGAATCACTGCCCTCCCCCTTTTATTTTTGCCTAGCTATCTTTAAGCTATGGGCAAACCACTTTGTTGTTTCTTGAATATCTAATAAAAAGTTAAAGTCACCATGTAGTAGTTGACAGTACACTCTGAACAACATTTGCGTGGCACCTCCGTTTTCGGATAGCAGTAAAGGGCTACTCAAAAAAAAATCGCTTGGCTCGTTTTGGCGGGGGCACAATCGTGCCCCAGATTTGTGTCTTAGATATAACATGACGGAGAATTTGTAACTTTGCCAACCTATCTTTTAGTTAGATATAAATTATAATGTTATTTATAATAATAGAGGGCAAAATATTAGGATCAGAACTTACTATAGCGGTGTTATCATTATCATATCTTTGATAACAATTGTTTCATGATAATCGTGTCCGATTCGAGCATATTTCAATGATAGCAGCAGTCATTTCATTTGTTTTCCGAAAATAGACTCCATTGTTAAGGTGATAATGATGGAAATTGTTTGCTCCTGGGAAATTCGTAGTAATTTTTCTTCAATGACTAATAATGTTTATACTTAGTTGTAGTGACAATATCCGGTAGACTACTTTAACATTAATCACGTTTCTGAGAAAATTTTACAGCATGAATAAAACTAGTAGGTAATGTATAAAATATCATGTAAAGGCCTCTCTTCACCTCGTCGGAATATAATGGATAGCCTGCATAATTATTGCTGCCGTGATTGTGTGCCCTCTTTATAATATAGAGACTCTATTGAAAAATCCTTCGGCAGTACTAGCCGAAAGAGTAACTTTTTATTATTTCTATGTTTCTATGGAAAATGTCCCAAAGTCATGACTCATGAATTTGCTCGAATTAAAAAATATAGTTCCTTTCACAGTGAACTCTTTATAAGGGACACCTAATTAATCTAAAGTATTACCTATTTATTACTTTGTTTTGTAACAACCTGAATATGGGGGCACGGCAGTGCCCCAGCCAAGCTTTTTAGCAAAGGCACGGCCGTACCATACTCTTCTCGAAGCGGTTCGCGGCTATTTCACACCCTCCTTATCTTCGATGTTAACAAAGCTAGAGATATAGAATTTCGATGACTAGGAGCAAGTATTAAAACTAGCTTAATCTCCAAATTACATTATATTCTGATTAATAGTTTATAGTTCTTGCAATCTAAGAGTGCGCGTCGCCCTTAGTTGTGTGAGTGACCATTTCTATACACGAGTACATGGCTCGCTCGCTACTGACTGCTCCGTCGGGTACGCACACTAACAAAAATGTCTATTCACATTTCCAACTACAAATAAAGGCGACGCGCACTCTTAGATTGCAAGAACTATACTAGTTACGGATGGTCAAAGTTACTACGTTTTGTCACTGACTGACAGATCATCAAAATTCTAAGGTACTTCTAGCAGACTTAGAACCTTGAAATTTGGTACCCGGATAGGTCTTTATTCACAATGAAAGGAAAAATTATGAAACCGGCCAAGTTCGAGTCGGACTGGAGTAGATAGGGTTCTGTACCGTAAATTTGTATGGGAGCCCCCCTTAAATAAAAGGTTTATTTAAATATTATTATTTATCATTAAATTTGAAATACAATTGAGTATTTTCCGAAATTTCCAAAAACCTTACTGTTACCATTATGAAGATAGAGTAAAAAAAACAAAAAAAATCGTGTTTGTTGTACGAGACCCGCCATTCCTAAATTATTTTATTTTAATAGGACTATTCTATTTTATAGCGACAACAAAAATATATAATTTGTGAAAAATTAGATTATCAAGCTACTGCGGTTCTCGAGATCCAGCCTGGTGACAGACAGACAGCGAAGTCTTAAGACTTTGTTAATATGGTAGTTTTAACGTGACCTGAAAAGAAAAAAACCTTAAAAAAAGAAATGAAATCCCACCAAAACATCAAATGTAAAAGGAGCCAAGTAAAATATTGCATAGCTATGCAATATTACTGTCGTAAAAAGTTTTCAGATCACATTCAAGCCAAGTCTTCAACTTATTTTGTAATTGAAATCAACATTCAGTGAATGTATCAATAGTTTTCTTTATTTTAAAATTATTATAGTGGCTTGGCAATGAGCACTAGAGAAATAATCAACGACTAATTGGATTTATATGGGTACCTGCATCGACCAGGTGCGTCGTTACGATAAACTAAAAAACACATTACGCTTGCCGTCTGTGTAAGTATGAACTCCTCCAAATATGCAGTTTTATATTTGTTTCTTAATAATTATGTGCTCATTGCCGAGCCACAATAAGAATTTTAAAATAAAGAAAACTATTGATACATTCACTGAATGTTGATTGCAATTACACAATAAGTTGAAGACTTGGCTTGAATGTGATCTGAAAACTTTTTACGACAGTATTACATAGCTATGCAATATTTTGCTTGGCTCCTTTTACATTTAATGTTTTGGTAGGATATTATTTAATATTTCATCGTAAGTAGTACCATCGAGGAATTCGATTCGATTCGATTCCTAAGCAGTTGACAGACCAACGTCATAATATTTTGGTTGGATCATGTCAATTCAATGTTGTAAGTTGTAGCTTATTAATATGTGATCGAATGTTGTAACGCGACCAAACTACGTGGGTCCTTCATCTGCCTATAGGAATAAACTTCACATTTCCTTTAACTTTCAACCAACTATATAAACAATTATATTCGTACCTTTTAAGGTGACGTTCGTTTTTTATTTGTTTTTGTCACTATTTCTATACTTATTATAAAACGATGTCGCTTTTTTCTCTCATGTCCCTTTGTTCCCTTTATTCTTTAAAACTACGCAACGGATTTTGATGATTCTTTCAGTGTTAAAGAGCCCATTTATCGAGGAAGGTTATAGGCTAGATTTTATCACGCTAAGATTAATAAAAGCGAAGAAATAGAGGAAAATGTGAAAAAAACAGGGAAAATTATTTGAAAGGGCTAACTTGAACGCGCTAATCTCAGGAACTACTGGTCCGATTTGAAAAATTCTTTCAGTGTTAGATATCCCATTTGTTGACGAAAGCTATAGACTATATTTTATCACGCTACGACTAATAGGAGAATGTGGAAAAAACGGGGGAAATTATTTGAAAGGGTTTATCTCGCGAACTACTGGAGCAATTTTTATGTTATTTGGCACAAATAAGAAGTAGACCACATGAAGGATCGTGATAGGTTATCGATTTTAATCATTTTTTCAGTGGCTATATATTTTATACCCGTGCGACGCCGGGGCGGGTCGCTAGTTTATTAATAAAATTGATTTATTCATTACGTGTGTATTAATAGAAGCAGTTTTATGCCGTGTATTAATATAGAGGTAGTAAACTAGTATACCTTGATTACAATTTTTTTTTGGCAACAGAAAATAATTTTAGATATAATTAAGTACATGAATTACTTAAGTAGTAATTAATAAGTATTGCTGTTTTATAAAATATTATAAAGTGTGATTGAGGACAGTAGTACACATCGAAATAAATGCCTACAAGATAAAATCATTAATTACAGTATGATCAATTGCGGATAGTATTTTATTAGGCGCTACGCTCTACGTAATCTAGAACTAATCACTCGACTATTAATTTTACGTTAGGCATATGTGTCTCTCTGTCTGTTACATCTTCACGTCCAAACCGCTTAACTGATTTAGCTGAGTTTTTTTGAGTCCCGAGAAAGGGTATAGGATACTTTTGACCCCGAAAAATGTACGGTTCCCGATACGCGATAAATGAATTTTGGATCTACAGAGTTGCAGGCGTCACCTAGTAAAATGTTTACTGCGAACTGCGAAGTTAATTCATAGTTGTTTTTTTAGACTTAAATCATGTTATTGTAGATATTATATTGCGAGGGTATATCTTATAATAATTTAAAGAAGATACAGTTTCAAGTATTAAACGGCAATTTTCATGATGATCAGTTTTATTAAAATAGGTATACTTATATATAACTATGAATGTATTCAGTCCGAACTATGTAAAATACTGTTCTTGATATCAGCGCTGGATTGCTACTGAAAACTTCATTGGAATGCAATTCAGTGCATTCCAGTATAATCCAAAGTCCGTTTATTCCAGCAAGCGATCCAGCGCTATATTGGATAACATGTGAAAGACGTAGAAACAAAAACAAAACTCTTGGGCGCTTTACTAAAATGTGAAGAGGAAGTCTGGTGAAATATTATTCTGTTGTCACAGCTCTTACAACATAATATTAAGTCCTTTAGAAAGATAATTCAGAAACTAAAGTCTGATATTTATTTAGGGTCAACATCAAGGAGAAAAACTCTAGGCACACCCTTTTACTAAAAATATTTATATTTACAGCCAATGCTTACAGCAAATAATTATAATAGTCAGGCATATCTTTGTCTCGTATGAAATGGAATGGTCACATTCAGACAGACATAAACAGCGAATGAGCGAACCTTTTATAGTTACTGCGTAAAAAGGATAGCTTATGTGATAATAATATTATTATGCTGTTGTTTTTATACCTAACCTAATTCAGCTTGTATTGTTCCTATGTTTACTGAAACTCGGACGACGAAAACATTCTTATCAACGTAGTCAATTGAACAATTACTTGAAGTACTTAACAGTAACTGGCCGAGATGTGGCCGAGTGCAAAAACCATTGAAGAATCAATTGGTCAGCGGAGTGCAAATTTTCATAAAGTCTTTTGTGATGTTAATTAGAATTTCATGAAGATAATAACAAAGGTTTTTCACGCCTTATTAAGGCTTAACTTAAACAACAACTTATCATAATAATATCATGTTGACAGCAACTACGTTTTTCTGAAATTCGTATATTGAAATCCTGGGGATGAAAATTATTCTATGCCCTTTCTTGAGACGAAAGTATTAATACTCTACGTTCACATGACCAATTACGGATTTATTATATTAGAATGGATGCCCTAAGATACTTTAATGCTCTGTACGGTCTACTATTGTATCTATACATGTATTTGCTAGAACGTAGTGCGTAACCTACCTTTCCGCTGTGCTCCAAAACCTATCCAAAGAAGTTGTTCTCAAAGAATATAGTACCCACTTTTAATATATGGAGTAATTTTGGAGTTAATTAGTAGCTAAAAAGTTTTAAAATAATACAAAATTTTAAATAGAACCTATTCTAAATTGTAAACATAGATCCAGTGATCAACCTTTATTAACCGACTTCTAAAACACTACTTGGTTTTTTTAGGTTTGTTTCGTACAAGCAAAAAACTAGCCAACACAAATGAATAATACGCAGAAGCAGCTTCTATACATATAAGGTGTTGACAATTAAAATAGATACGCCAAAAGAAATTAACGACAAGTAGATTTGTCGTCGAGATCGGCGAAACATATTTCAACCACTTCAAACCTTTTTGCAATAACAAAAAGTTCAAGAATACATCATAGATGTATACTACTGAACACATGATGGGAAAAAGCATGGGGAAAAAGTTGTTTATTGCATCTGCATTGCAATTCCATTTCTAAACGACTAGTCTTGATAAAATTATCGCAAACAATACGCAGTATATAAGGTAAGTCGCAGAACTTCGCACTCAGAATCGTGCGAGCACTTGTGTTGTCGATAAGTTTTCCAGTATTTTCTTTTGATACATCCAAAATGCCTTGCGGAGGTTGCGGTGATGGTATGTACCTAACTGTTTTAATTGTGTTGTAATAAATATATTAAACAGAATTATTACAACTTATGGCATAAAACTTAATTTTTAAATTAAATAGTTAATATGCACAATTTATCTCAGAAATTAATTTTCCATTTCTACTATGTATTTTGTTTGTACTTTTATACCCGTGCTGAATACAAAAATAATTATAAGAGAAACAATAAGATACTATGTATTTAGGTGCAAATAAATAAATTTAAACATATTTAAAAAGTCTAAAATATTTCCAAATTGTCGCTCTATATTGTTTTTACCTCACATAATAAACGTTTAAAAAATTACAGAGCATTCCACACACCGACCAAGGCACAACATATTGCAGCATACTTAGTGCATTTATCGTCCTAGACTATTCTGGAATTTAGATTCTAGATCAAACAATACATCGCCTATCAACGGATATCCTTCAATTGTTATTATAACATCTTTGTTTGTAGCAGAGTTAACAAATAGCAAGTGTTCGGTCAGTTTCGTTACCGCTTCATGAATGTAATTAATGTATTACTAATTGTGCTAGGCTACTTGAAGGTTAATGCTAGTAGTCAAGCAAATATTTAACAACCATTTGGGAACAATAATTTTCAGTTTACAAGTTTTAGGTTCCTCAGAGGCTTACAATATTATGATTACTTACCTACATCAAAATAATATCCTATTTTAGTATTTTCCTATACCTAAAATATATATATCTTCATCAGTTATTTAAAATATCAGTTATTTGTAGTCTTAAGATTTCAGCTGTAGAGATAAAATTTTGTTCAGCCAATCTTAAAGGTGAACGCAGATTTGGGCCGCACCGCACGCACCGCAGTCGCCGCATTCGAATTCTTTATATGAAGTTATAGGCAAGCCCGCATACCTACCTACCCGCGCCGCAGTCTTCGCAACTTCATAATAATATGAAGAATTGCGAATGCGGCGACTGCGGTGCGTGCGGTGAGGCCAAATCTGCGTTCACCTTTATGGACTGTATATTTTAAGAAGAATATCAACAATGGAATTTACTTTGTGTATTTGGGCCTATGATCGATATCCATTATTCATACATAGTGATGCCGACAGCTTTAGATACAACGCCCGCGCCATGGTGAACCTTGCTTATCCATCATAGCCCAACGTGGAGAAGAGGCCCAGAGGCTACGCAAGGCGTGGGCGGTGTGGGCGACCGCCCACTTCCTCGCGGTCTAAGGGATCTCGCGTCCCTTGGACCACGAGGCTTTTTTAAAAGGATTTACAAGTTTTGATACTCAATTATTCATAAAAAAAGTTTTATAAATTAAAGTTGGAGTATCAAAAAATTCTTTCTCTCAAAAAATCCGTATTCTTGCGTCATCTATCAGGTGGCCTCGCAAAATATATTTGGGGCCTCGCAAGATATATCTTGCCCACATAAAATGTAGGTCTTGCCCCGCCACCGAGAAAAGCCTTTAGACATACTTAACTTTATGACTAGGAAATAAAACTGCAGAAATGGAGATGATATTAATATCAGGCCCTCAAGGGCCTGTTTCCCCACTTCCTGACATGTTCCGGATAGGCACAACTTATCAGACAAATACTCCATACTCTATCTGGCAGATAAATTGTGGATAGCCTATCCGGTACTTATCAGGCCCTAAGTCTATTTTTTGATAGGTTCATCTAGATTTTAGACATGTCGCGTTGCCTTTCAAATCCGAGCTCATTTAAGAAAACTCGATTCATTCCCGATTTTAGCACGCGTTTATAATATTGAGCTGTATGTATGTAACAGAATCTTTGAGCACATTTTTTTCGAAACTTTGCAACTTTTTTGTAAATCATGTTTTTTTTTAACTATACTTATTTGTTCCAGCCTGCAAATGCTCTTCATCCCAGTGCGGACAGAGCTGCAAATGTGACTCCTCCTGCTCCTGCACCTGCAAACGTACCACCAGCGATACCACCACCACCACCAAGAAGTAGACCACCACTTGCATCACTAATCATGCTATCTCCCTCAATCTTCGCATTTATGAAGGAGAAAGCAGGATAATATTTTGGTAATCAATTAGCAGTTAATTTCTGCTTATTATAATCTATAATCACTTGCAATCAGCAAGTCATGAAAAAATATTGAAGTACGTATTATTATCAATAATTATAACTATAATGTATAGGGTTTAAAACGATTAAATAGTATACCTTAATATGTAATTTCAGGTATTCTTATTGCCTATGATGTAATAAAAAAAATCCTTTAGCAGTAGTTGAAGTTTTATTTTAAAATATACCTATACCAAGAAATACAATTGCACATTTATGGATAAACCAGTTAAAAATTACAATAGTTACAATAATAAAACATTGTTAATAATAATTAATAGATAATGTAAAATAATCCCTTATAACATGATAAATATTTAAATTAATCCCTTATGGCTTATGCTATCATTTATCAATTTTGTTGCTGACCGGATCTTGAATTAAATTACTTGATGCACGTTCCTGAAAAACAAATAGCTTTTTAAATACTTTTCTAGCTAATTATAAAATATAGATAACAATCTCTTTTTTTATTAATCTGCTTCACTTTTGATAGAAAAATTAGGAAAATATAGAGATTTTTATTATTTTAAAACTAATACTTTTAATTAATACTTAATAAAAATCTTGGTGGATTTTTGTGGATTTTCTTATTGCAATATTTTGTAATAAACTGGTGAAGGTGGATAGGAAATATTATTACTTGAAATTGTTAAATTCTAAAACGTATTACGTACCATCGAGTCTAACATCCTGGCATTCACACCCCGGTATACATGACTCATGGCAGACTACATGCTTTACATCTGCAAGTTAAAAAGTTGCAACAAATTTAACACAACAAACTGTCGCGATGAAGGAAAATTTCAATGGGTCGCCAATTTTAAGATTCCTAGTACCTACGTAGATAGAATTCAAGTAAAAGAAGGATTCTTTTCTACTGAACCCACAGGCCACACCTCATCAGCATTTGATAACGCGAAAGGTAATTGCCTTATCAAAAAAATGTAAAAGGGCCAAGTCACAGGTATTCACGAATCAGTGAGTGACATACGGCAAATAAAAAAATAGATGCTCCTATACGGACAAAACGATTCGATATAATATTATATATTAATTTATGCTTAGCAGTAGTGACACTTACCATTAGCTTTATTGTTAATCATTTTCTGTATATTTCTATCAAAACGTCTTCTTAATTGAAACCAGACACTGCAACTGATGCAAAGGGAACTAAAAGTTTCTGCTAGAAAAACATGTCATGACAAAAACTTGACATTGTGGCTTAATCAGCTGTAACGAATTCGGTGCATCAAGGATAGTACGCATTGTGAAGGCAAGACCGCACTGCCGTTTGTAAAACGTAATGGCGTATTTTCACTGGTCGATAGGACCCGCATGCGGGGTGCGGGAGATTTCTGAAACGCATGCCACGACCAATGACAATGCGCGATTAGTTGTCAATTAGTTGTCATAGACTCCCCGCATGCTGTTACATACCGTACGACTTACGAGATAACGACTAATGAAAATGCGCCCTACGTGGGGCGTTTTACAAACGTCAATTGCTGTTAGTTTAAATTAAAACCACAATTAAAACTGCGCCATATTGTCACATTATTTTTAAATATCGTGGTTGGATTGTTTAAAATGTTGCTTCGACAAGAACAAGTGTTTAAGGAAAACTTTAATAATATAAAATCGAAGAAATACGAAATTATTCGATTATAAAGTAAAGTTTTTAAATTGCGACAGTGTGACCGTCTGTACGCCTGTTAGCTCTTCGCATCCAAACCGCTGAACCGATTTAGTTGAAATTTGGTACGGAGATACTTTGAGTCCCGAGAAAAGATATAATATTATGATCTTTGTATCCCGGAAAATGTACGATTTTTGGAGTAACAGAGCTCTATTTAAGTCTCTAGCTAAGTATAAACTGCATAAATTTCCCTATCATAGATTTACGAACCCTATAAGACTTCCGATGCAAAGTTCCGAGTCCGCATTAAGATTTGAAAGGAACTGTAGCGTAGTTTACCAAAGGTTAACTTTTTTCTACAACCTTGCAAATCCTATTGTTTAGTTAAAGGTATATAAACAGATAATTCCAAGCGAAAGACACAGTTTTGGTGTAGACGTAAGCATCAAACCACTATTCAAAATGCCTTCGCCCTGTGAGCCATGCAAAGGTAAGTTTGTCCTTGAGTATATCTACGTCCAGTCCTACCCATATTCTACTATATTCAGGAAACTTTTATGTAGTTTCGTTCATTGTTTGACCAACTGCAGCACTCAGAGGCGAATATAATATACTTACTACTATATTATTAAAAATTTATTTAAAAAATTTTTTTATAGATAGATAGATAGATAACTCTTTATTGCTCACAAATTGGTACTATAACTAGTTAGACTAACTTAACAGTATTTTTACAGTAAACTGTGGGCAAGGGCGGCCTTATCGCTTTAAGCGATCTCTTCCAGGCAACCCTGCGGCTATAGAGATATTATATATTTATAAGCAGGGTAATACAAAAAAGTCGACAAACAGTTAAAACAGTTAGCAGATGCTAGAGAAAAACTTAATATCTAATATATTTAAATGCTACAGATTATTTAGTGAGCGACTCTGTTCAAAAGATGGTTATGCAGCTTAGTTTTGAAAATAGCTAGCGAACTTGACTCTCGAATGTCACATGGTAAATCGTTCCACAAGTGTGCAGCTCTGAATCACAATTCACAATGAAAGAACCCCTGAAATAGTCAGTTTTAGTGAAGGGCACAAGGAGTTTCCTACTATATACAGAACGCAGCGAACGACTTTGGTCATCGTCCCGAAATTGGAAGCACTCTTTCAAATAGGGAGGACAGCGAGGATCGCACAGAACATTGTACAGTAATCCGAGGACATGCTCATCCCGACGGAGTCTAATGGGCAGCCAACCAAGTCGTTTACGATATTCTGAGACGTGATCGAACTTGCGCAGTCCATACACGTACCTAACACAAACATTTTGTAGTCTCTCCAACTTATTGAGATATTCCTCATTAAGATCTGTCATGCAGATATCAGCATAGTCTAATATAGGTAGGAGTAAAGACTGCGCAAGCTCGACTTTAGTTTTTACAGGAAGTAGGTTCTTCCAGCGCCTGAGCGATCCCAATGCAGCAAAAATTTTACGACTGGTTTCAGTAGCCGGGGTCAGTAGTGTCGCGTTTAGTGTTGCTATTTAAGAATGTTTACCAAAACTGTAGGGAATCCACTGTAACTGGGCTGTATCTGTATTCTGTACACATGAGATATTGTCCTTTCACGTACGTTAGAAGCCAAAATGTTTTTCTTTTTAATATCTTTCTGTGTACGCGCATCAGGAAATCTAGTATTGACTAGACACAACTATGAAAACCGCATTTCACATTGGTAAAATGCGGTTTTCATAGTTGTGTTCGTCTTACTTAAAAACTGGCCCATATAGAGCTGCTTCTTTTTTAATAAAACAGTAATAATTTATTAAAAACATTTTTTAAACACGTACGTAAAGGTATAATAAGTACTTATAACAAAATAAAAATAACAACACTGATTTATATCTTTTTACAAGCTTTTATTTGACTTGGCTTGTTCGTATGTAAAGTTTGTACTAAGTGTTTTTTTTTAATATTATTTTATTATATTTTATAACAACAATAATGGTCATGATGTCTATCTTCAAACAGCTGTACTCCAGAAATTCCAGAAGTAGACGGGCCTGACGATTCACATAACTCTCCGTCATCATAATCATAATCACTCGAGTCGCTTTCGCTATCTTAAAGAACCTGTGGGACTTTTTTCATTAAC
This sequence comes from Polyommatus icarus, assembly GCA_937595015.1. NCBI lineage: Eukaryota > Metazoa > Arthropoda > Insecta > Lepidoptera > Lycaenidae > Polyommatus > Polyommatus icarus. Next base: position 17,590,143 of record OW569323.1, on the reverse strand, counting down.
TAGCAACACGAACGTCACGTTTTTAAATGGTATTTTCGGAGACTGAAGGCGTTTCTCTTCTTTCATAAAAGCTAACACTTTTAAGATAATTTGTCGCGCATCACTTTTTAGTGGTTACGGCATGATAATGATACTTTTAACAATAAAACAAGACTTAAAACACACAGAGCACTCGCACTTCAAAAACAGACGGCGAATGACATTTCACAAAATGGCAGTTGCAGTTCCAATAATTTTGTCTACTGAACAGATAAGTTGGTGGCACTATAACTCATACGGTATATGTATACCGTACAGCATGCGGGGAGTGTATGACAACTAATTGACAACTAATGGCGCATTGTCATTGGTCGTGGGATGCGTTTCAGAAATCTCCCGCACCCCGCATGCGGGCCCTATCGACCAGTGAAAATGAGCGGGCGCATTTTCATTAGTCGTTAACTCGTGCGGTATACAGCATACGGGGAGTCTATGACAGTTACTAATGGCGCATTTTGATTGGTCGAGGCATGATGAACCCCGCATGCTCACCACATTCGACCAGTGAAAATGCGCCATTATTAAAATTCATAGTTTGATAGACAACGGCCTGGATCGAACAAAATCGAAATATATTGCTGGCCTTAAAATAGTCGAATCGAGATAATATAGTATGTATTTAGATATTTAGACTTTTTTTTATGATAATTATAACAAGTATCGCATGATAGAGATGCGACGAACAAAATTTTCTCGTGTGTAAATAAGTATAACAATTTTCTAAATATTAAAATTTCTGAACAGGAAGTAACTAAACATTCTTGTAATATAATACTCGTAGCTACTAGAAGCTATTACTTTATCTTATCGTTTATATATATATCGTTAATATGCATGATTGAAGTATGGTAAATACTCTTTATATGCGCTTATTACATTGTAGTAAAATTTTATGCTTATTTATTGATAAGAGCGAATAACAACTGTACTGTAAATATGTTACATAAAACATAATATATGATATTAACTATATTTTTTCCAGAATCCTGCAAAGACGGAGCCGACTGTAAAAATGATTGCAGTTGCGACGACGACTGTACTGACTGCCCCACTACTGGTACAATACGAGTATTTACTTTTGAATTCATGAAACCTCTTTTCTTTCCGGCGGGAAACGCATTCAATTTATATTATTGTCATATAAAGAAATTCGTGTAATATTTAAAATCATCAGCAAAAGCTTGTGAACCAGATAAATTATGATAGTACTTGTAAACCATTTCTTCACTGAAAATGACATGACTGCGGAAGTTTGCTCTACATCAAGACAGCGTCGCAGTCCGCAGACTCGTATTTATTTTTACACTATTTAGGCACATTATAATCTTTCTATTTAGGCACTTTAATTAAAATCCATATAATTCTACGCTATTACATTTTTAAGATTTTATTACACTGTATTTCCTATTGTGTCTAAAATGTTTACAGGAAAATGCGGCTAAAGTGGACATTCAGCAATGAGAAGTCATCATCATCATGCAGACCAACTTTAGTCAATAAATATTTGTTGCTTAAATTCAGTACTTCTTATATTTCTACCTTTTCTCACAGTCTCAAATTTTGTAAATTTAACTCCGTAGAGGATGAAATAGGAGTTGAAAGTTTAAATGAAAGTCCATCGTTAGAAACATGAATGTTTATTTTTGGGCTGCTGATTAAAAATGAATGGATACGTTATATTGAAGCGTTTTTGGAAATTCTACCCCCAAGAGGGTGAAATTGGGGTTGAAAGTTTCAATTAAAGACCGTCATTACTCATTTCTTAAGTTAGAAACATGAAGCTTTATTTTTGGGCCACTGATTAAAAACAAAAAGAATACACGATAGTTATGCATTTTTAAAAAACCTACCACTAAAAGACTGGAATAGGGGTTGAAAGTTAGTATGAAAAACCTATTGATTAAAAATAAATAAATACGTTAAAAAGAAATAAATTATTATTATTAAAATACAGTTTTAAAGGGAAAAATATTCATCTTTGTTATTATACTATGCTGACGCGAACGAAGTCGCGGGCAACAGCTAGTAAAAAAATAAAAAATCTAAGCTTACGTAAATAATGAAAACTGAATAGGCTACACTAAACTTCATTATATTTTACGTAATAGCATTGCTGTTACGAATCTTATGCTTCATCGGACCAATGACCAATCATTACTTTATCCATACTAATATTATAAATGCGAAAGTGGGTCTGTCTGTCTGACTGTTAATTACCTTCGGCTTAGCGGTTTATGTGTGAAGAGGTTTCTTCACACATAAACCGCTAAGTCGATTTAGATAAAATTTGGTAAGTATGGAAATAGTTCGAGTCTCGGGAAAAAACATGGATATAAGAGTACTTGTTATCTCGGACAAATATTATATTATAATATGGTTACTACGCGATATACTAATGTTTGCGCACGTTGCACTTTGCAGGCATCAATAATTAATTATTATACTTAGTTGTGAAGAAACACTACTTGTTGTAGAGTAGAATACATACAGTGCTCGGTGCTCCCAAAGTGATAATGCGCATAGAAGCTTTCGATTTTTTTCGGGAACGGTCGTATTTCCAGAGCGACGGTAGAAGATATTGCATTTTCTAATTGCATTGCATTTAAGATAATTGTATTAGTCAAAGTTCGTCGTGATATTCCTGTAGCTTTTGTAACACGGTCATTATTCACGGTCATTCATGCGCATTATTAATTTTGGAGTACTTACTGTAGACTGCTTAAGACTTTTCTCTTCTTCTTGGCTTGTCCGTAGGGTAAAGTCGGCTAAATTTGAACCAAACGAGGAAATAGATTGTTTGAAGATTGGTAACGATCTCCTCTACAAAAATTTGAAACACCATCAAATTCACAACATAAAATATAAAATATATATGGTTTTGTATACAAAGCAAGATTTTGTACTCAACTAGGCCAGAAACGTATTTTTCGAGTTTGTGTATCACGCTCAAAAAATACGTTAGGTACTTAAAAGGCTCGCGACACGCTCTATATTAATATTAAATAGACCCTCAATTTAAGACTAATATTATGAATACGAAAGTGTGACTGTCTGTCAGTCTGTCCGTCCGTCTGTTACTTCTTCATTAGCTCCATAAAATACAAATTTTAAGAGGCTTACTTACTTCAAAATTTTATATTATTTAGTATCAACACAGAATATTTGTGAAGTTCGACTTCAGTGACTAGAGATGAACGACGTCTTGTGGGCAATACATTATTAATCACGCCACTGTTATAACCGTACATACCTCAGAAGCCATAGTCAATCCCTAAAGCTACAAGGTCTAATTGTAATTACTTTAAATAGTGCATCTGAGATCAGCAAAATGTTATAAAACATGTAATGATTATTGATTATTATTACGTTTTGATTTATAATATGACACTGCCAGTGTAACTAACTATAATAATTAATTACATCTAGGATTCATTACAAGAAAATTTTTAAGAACAAAATAATAATAATAATATCTATGGACGCTCCACACCACGTCAGTCTGGCCCCGTGCTAAGTACCTGAAGGACTTGTGTTACAGGTACCAGACAACGGAAATATATTTAATACTTTTATACTATACATATATTTAAGATTTTTATTATATCATACACATATTTAATACACATCCATGACCCAGGAACATTGAAAAACTTTTTGTTCCGTCGGCGGGATTCGAACCCGCGACCCCCGGCTTGAGCTGCCACATACTCAACCAATTGAGCCACGGAGGTCGTCAAATTAAGTAATAAAAAAAGTTTTAAACTTTAACCAATTTTATTTTGATGTTAATATTTTGATGGAACTTTGATTTAGATGAGGCAGTAGAACAGGACGATAGTGATGAGGAACACGACGGAGAATGAGACAGGGAAACAGATTTTGAGGGAGTGCTCCACCCGGCGGCGCCGGCTGGGCTGATGGTCTCTGTTCATCTTAGCAGCAACCACCTGAAAAAGATAATATATGATGATTTAAAAACTGGTGGATAAGGTGACTATTCCTAGTTCAAAGTTTTTAAAAATCAGGATAGGGCATGACGTAATTTAGGCAGCAAAAGAAGAATGCCCATGAAAGAAAAATCCCCATGTACATACCATGTCAATATAGAAATTAAGAAATAAAGCCGTTTATTTTAAGATTTTTGGGTAGTTGTAGTATAATATCAGTAGATCACTGCAGGCAAGAGGTTGCCGGGGATAGCATAGGCAAAGTGAATTAGCATATATAGTAAAGTTTTATTAAGTACATAAAAAATATAAATACTAAATCATTTAGGTAGGTAGGGTACCTTTAGATGAGCAGTCGTTGCAACCCTTGTCCTTGCAAGAGCAGTTGTCTTTGCAATCACCGTCTTTGCAGGATTCTGAAAAGGTTTCAAAAAACAAATTAGGCACATATTTCTACAACATATTTCATAAGTAAGTAACAATAATTTTACTCTTATGATAGTGCCACGAAACGTGATAGGTGCAGTCGAACATTAAAAAAATTATGTGTTGATATGAAAATTTGTAGCTTGTCTCACGATTTTAGTTATAGATCTTATTATCTTTTAAATATTATCATACCTTTGCAGGGCTCACAGGGGGAAGGCATGTTGATGTTTATTGATTGCAGGTGTTGTAGACTGTGCTGTATTCGATCTAGAATTGTCTTTTATATTGTGAGTGCGTCGACGAAAAAAATGTAGAGCAAGGCTGAAAAACTTCAGTCTTTTGTATCCGGTGAAAAAACTTACCACAATCAACGACAAACTGGCCAAGCATAGAGAGTTAGAGACTAAGGAGATCTTTGTGAATTCCACTTGCCACATGCTTAATTCTAAAAGAGTTTTGAGGAAAAATAGAAGCGGTAGCTCATAGCTGTACACACTTTAATACAGATAGCAGGAAATAACTCTTCCTTCTATATAAATAAATTGTTTAAAAACGTTTAAATGATGAAGCATTTTGTTTTAAATTTCAATATTATGATTAAATAACTCCTTATTTAAGACTAAGCATATCTACATTTTAAATAAGGTTCGTTACAGACGAACGGCACTTGTCAACGGAACTCGTCAACGGCAGGCCGCTGCCGTCGACAATGCCGTTCGTCTGTAAAAAGCCTAACATAATATAAGGCTTGTGTATGTAACATTACAAGATAAAGTCTACAAGTGTTAAACTGTGGGACTTAAAAAAAATGTTCCGGAAAATCCCAATTTTCCGCTCGATTTGGTGTAAACAGACGTTTTCGTGGAAAAACTCGCTTCATTTCCTGGCTTTTTCCTCCTCGGCCTTTGGCTTTGTGTCGAAAGATATTTATATTCTAAATTTAATTTGGTGCTTTCATTAATTAATTAAACATTATGGCTGCCACAGCTCATTACAACTCCCCGGAAAATGGTACTTAAATCAAATTTAATTATTGTTCTTTCGGAAATGAAAATGTAGCCGTTGCCACATTACAGTTTCTATCCTACCTACTACCTAATAATAATAATAATACTCCCTCGGTGGCCGATGTAATTGAAACCAACCAGTTACGCAGGAGTCATTTTATAGAGCCCAAGTGTGTGCGCATTACACATTAGCACTCTATTCCTTTAAAACTCTGATAAGTACCCCGTAGGATGGACGACCGACACGACTGGTGAGAGATCAGAAAGAAATTACTGTGATTTCCGGAGAAGGACCAGGATAGTTTTTTCGGTATTGCAGATCGTATAGTACCTAAACTATAAATAATCAGGTTAAGCGATTGAGACTGTGTTTTTGCACTTTTAATTGACCGTTTGTTTTATTTGCAGACAAGAAGTTCGATGAAATCCAGTGCCTACCAGAATGTGAATGTATGAAACACTGTCCCCCAGATTGCTCTTGTAAATTGCGGCAGAAACATTTCGCACTCATCTTCAATGCAATCGGTATAGTGTTTGCAGTGATTGCCATGTACATGATAGTTAGTACGGACTCCAAAATGTATCTAGTGTTCTGGGTAGCCTACTCTATACTTCGTCGGTTGATGATGAAATCCAAGAAAGTGAAGTTTGTATAGAAAATCCCGAATGCACTGTAAAACTAGACTGATCACCTGTATATAAACTTAAAGTATTTTATTTAACACAGATCTATTTATTGTTTAGAGTTAAAACTGCACAATGCACTATTTAAATAATAAAATCTTTAAAATAACATTTTGATTTTATTTCCCTTATTAATACTCTATTCCAGAATGTAGATGAATTCTCCCATGCTCATTGACTTTTGAGTGATTCAAATCTCTGGAGTCTAGATAATTCAAGAATTCTTGAATTATTATAACCATCTCAGTGCGTCTTTGATTCACAGACAAGCCTTTATTCATAATATCATGACCTAAATAAGTAGTGTTATGGCAATTAAAATACAGCATTATATTGAAATACAGAAATCAAGACAATTAATATTAAGGTAATGCTAAAGTCTAGTCTTATGTCTGGTTCTCTATAATTTGTATACCTACGCCGAACAAAAAAAAAACATATTGTTTGGTTACTGTATAGTGTTTACAGATCTTTGTGTTTGGAATACAACATTGACTTAAGAAACTATACAATGTCTGCCTGTTTTGTCCGACTATTTTGGAAACGTCCACATGACAGAGATGAGACAAAGACAGACCTTAATTATTATTAGTTATCTGCGTAAAGGCCGCACCTGCAGCTCTTCTCATGTTGAGAGTGTCCATGAGCGACATTATAGTTGCTTTCCATCAGGCGACCCGTTTGCTGCCGTTTGCTATTAAAAATAAGTTAGGGAACCTCTCATTTATGAACAATAAAAAAACGGGTTGCACTCCGGGAGTGCCGGCAGAAGTGAAAACTTGATTATTAACGTTGTGCATTTTTTTAACCCATTATATTTTATGAAAATCGATTTTTAAAAAATGGATTTTTTTAATTCATCGAAACCCAATCAATTCGAGTTCGAGTTCGACACAAAACACTACTCTCTAATCTCTAACCGTCTTACGGTTTTTCCAAGGTTTTTCGATCAGCACGAGAATCTGACGCGAGTTTCACAGTTTTTAATAATTTAAATCAAAAATATTTTAGTAAGAGGGTTTACAAAAAATCACACATCACACATAACAAGGCATCGCATCGCAATGTCATTTTTAGTAAGAGTTTTGTTGCAGATTTTTGCGATGCAATGCGAATTCGCAGTCTTGTGTGGGAGCCCTTCGTGCTTAACTCACATTGGACAATGGCAATGCGTTACTTCGCCACACGTCAACGTTAAGGGGCCTCTCTCCCTAAATTAGCAGGTCGATCGTCTGTCAGTGCGAATATCGACGTAAATAACATTAAAATAACATTCATAACAGCGCGCCTTGTACGGTGGCGGTTACGACGCTCGCCGCGTCCATGATAGGGCGAAATAGGAGAAAAAACCTTTTTAAGGCTTAATATAATACATATTTCAAAAAAGTAAAAAAAAACAAATTATTAACTTATGTATTGCAAAGCAGTAGATATTTTTTATATATTCTTTTGATAAATAATGAAGGAGTAAAGTGGTTTCATTCAACGATTTGGAGGTGATTTGGTATTTTATTTCTTTATTATGTGATACCGATAGAAAAAATATGGCAAAACCAAATTACGTATCATATCATGTAGATTACTAATTATTTTTATTTTTTTTCAGATATAATTTCTCTGTTAATGCCGATGAAAAGTTGTTTCATCTGTACGCTTTTTTCGAAAGAGCAGCTATAATATATAAGCAGCTAAAATATCGAATGTTAACTGTGGCTCTCGGGCTACTGCGGCACGGTCCACGGGTTCCGTTCCGCTCTGTAACGCGCTAGGGTCAACAGTTCCTTAAGTGGCAGACATCACTCGGATAAGATGTATCATGTAATCTTAGTTTAAAGTTGTTTAAAGGTATAAAATTTTTTCGTGAATTTTCTTTTTTGATATAAAACATTAAAGAGAACTCTTCTGATATTTCAAGAGGACTTATCGTAATATTTCTTATTCATAAGCTTACATTTACAGGAGTTATAGGACTTTTCAACTCCTCAAAAGAAATGATGAGGAATCCGATGGATTTCGTATAAGTACTAATAGATGAAATCACAATAAGCGAACAACACTAATAGTTGACACCAATATGAACTAATAGTTGACATAGAACATTAAATTACATTTTATATTTTTCATATTATTAAGTCTTTATTTGCCGTTTTTCAAAAGATTTCATTTACTTCATCATAGTAACTACATGCATCAGAAATATTATCCACGTTGTCTCCAGATTCTATTCATTCTTCTTCTATGCTGAAACTATCTTTCCTTAAGTTCTTAGTTTGTTAATAGAATTATATTTTTAGAGAATAGTGATGATATTTGCAGTAGAATAAAGTACAAAATAACTTTAGTATGTATTGAAAAACTAAAAGATGAGATCAATATTATATATTAGGTTTTTTTACATTTTCAAGAACTAATAGTAGACACCCTTTATATTGTTAGGGAAAATGGATAAAAGATCATAAATAAACATTAATTAGTGTAAACAACATGACCATTAATCCAATGAAGTCAATAGAAATTACAAAAAATCTAATAAATGTATTCAAAACTTACGTGCAAAATTCCGCCTTCCTTAACCTATTTGCTTTTTTGCAAATTGCCGGGTGCGTGTTTACGCGGTCACATCATTTACGAAAACTGATCCCATTTTAAAATTTTGTTCCCGAAGGCATCCCTAATATATTTTTTCACATCAACAGATAGCATAAGAAGCTTATAAAATTTACAGTGTTGAGAAATAATTAGAATAATTCTTATTTTTATGGCATTTTTGTCGTAAGTGTCATCTATTAGTTCAGTGTCTAGCATTAGCATTTGCATTTTTTCTATCGAAAATACCGTCGTAAGTAACTTTTTTTTTGATCCGTTAGCGCCCTCTACTTTTTGTATTTTAAGTCGGATGACGTCACTCCAATGACAAAAAATATAGTTCGCAATGCCCTCTACATTTTTTATTTAAAAAACTTTTCCTAAAACCAATAGTTTTCGAGAAATCAGCATTTCAAATTTTTTTAATTCATTTTTGAATTTCTCAAAAACACGAATTAGCGCGACCTTTTTAATTTTTCTGTGACCTCTTGACATGCCCCCCTAACGTTTCATCACGTCAAATAACGGTAGGTCTTTATTCGGAGGGCACTCAATTTTTCGTCACATATTTACTGTATCAAAATAATTCCCAGGGTTTGTCGTGGTTTGATACCGCTACATAGGATAACATTGCTTACGTGATTTCCAGTGTTAGGAACATGTAGTCAGTTCTTGGTAAAAAGTACTAAGTTAGTAGAATTTATTATGCTTCATTCAAAACACATCAATTTATTGCTGTCACAAGTCGCTCTCAAGATTACATCACGAAAATACCAAACGGGTACATCGAACTCACGGCGTGATGACTAGCACTGCAAAAACCATCATAATGTCTAATGGGTTTTTGAGTAACACTGGTGGATGCGGCAAAATCTAGACTCTGAATTCAAGGCTTGATGTTTAAGAAAATCTAGATTTTGATTGGTTGGTTGAGGAAACTAATTATTATATTTAGTAGAATCAAGAGGTATTGCTAAATTGATATGAACTATTGGTTATTCTTTTGTAGTAAAATATATTTAGGTTGTGGGATGTAAGCAGTAAGGCAGTCGTTGACGACCTCTGTGGCTCAGTTGGTTGATGGTTGGTTGGCTGTTGGTAGCTCAAGCCGGGGTTCGAACTTCGAATCCCGCCGACGGAACAAAAAGTTTTAAAAAAAAAGGTCATGGATGTGTATTAAATATGTGTATCATATAATAAAAATCTTAAATATATGTATAGTATAAGAGACATGAGTATTAAATATATTTCCGTTGTCTGGTACCCGTAACACAAGTCCTACAGGTACTTAGCACGGGGCCAGACTGGCGTGGTGTGAAGCGTCCATAGATATTATTAAAAAAGTCTACATACCCAGTAACAACATAATATTCAAAAGTTTAAAACATAACAGAACTGTGATTATCATACCTAATGTAGCCGACAGCCGCTCCTTGCTCTTTACAGACGTACTTAGACAAAAACAATCCCACCAAAACATGAAATGTAAAAGGAGCCAAGCAAAATATTGCATAGCTATTCAATACTTCTGTCGTAAAAAGTTTTCAGATCACATTCAAGCCAAGCCTTGAACTTATTTTGTAATTTAAATCAACATTCAGTAAATGTATCAATAGATTTCTTTATTTTATTATTATACTGGCTTGGTAATGAGCACTAGAGAAATAATAAGCAACTAATTGGATTTATTGGGTACCATCGGCCACATGCGTCGTTACTCGTTACATAGTACACAACTAAAACACTTTAAGCTTGCCGTCTGTGTAAGTATGAACTCCTCCAAATATGCAGTTTTATATTTGTTTCCCTTGTGCTCATTGCCAAGCCAGTATAATAATAATAAAATAAAGAAATCTATTGAATATTGATTTAAATTACAAAATAAGTTCAAGGCTTGGCTTCAATGTGATCTGAAAACTTTTTATGACAGAAGTATTGAATAGCTAAGCAATATTTTGCTTGGCTCCTTTTACATTTCATGTTTTGGTGGGATTTCAATTCTTTTTTGAAGGTTATTTTAGTTTTCTTTTCAGGTCACGTTATAACTTTTCTATACATAGCTAAGTACCAATTCTCTATCTTATTTATTCTTTGAGACTTCGTTAGTTCTATAGGTGGACAACGTAACGTAAATACTTCTGAGTTCTGAGTCGATTATTATTCATATTATATAATTGATTCTTAAGCTAATACTTGAAGGTGGTCATTTTTAGCATTACCGTTAAATGCATAGCAGCACTGTTGTAAGCGTCTCGACGTTCCTCGCAGGAAAGGAGCACACCTTATTTCATGTGATAACTTAAAACTCCTATATTATATCGAGCAAGTAAGGAGTGTATAATATTATCTCAGTAGTACTGATTAGTGATTACATATTATATATTTAAATCGAATTTAATTATTTTTTCATTATTAACGTTGTTAATATTATTTTTTATTAGTATTATTTAATATTAATACAAATTCATTAAGTTCATAACTAACTTAAAGCCTTTTGTACGTCAAACAAATTTATGCAGTCGAAACTCATTAATGTTCTTGCAAAGTTACAAACATAAAAATCTTTTATTTTATTTAATAAAGTATTATATTATTTTTCAATTTCAGTTTTTAGGTTTTCTTTCCCAAAGGATGAAAACGGGGCCCTATTATTAATAAGTCTTCGCTATCTGTCCGTCGTCCATCCGTATGCCACCAGGCTGGATCTCGAGAACCGCAATAGCTAGATAGTTGCGATTTTCACAAATTATGCATTTCTGGTGTCGTTATAAAAGCAAATAGTCCAATCAAAATAAAATAAATTATTAAAGGGGGGTCTCATAATGGTAACACTAAAGTTTTTGAAAATTTTAGGAAACGCTCAATTGTATGTTAATTTTAATAATTAATAATAAAAATTAAATTAACTTATCATTTAATGGGGGCTCCCATACAAATTTACGGTACGGAGCCCTATGTACGCCAGTCCGACTCGCACTTGGCCGGTTTCATAATTTTTCCTTTCATTGTGAATAAAGACCTATCCGGGTACCAAATTTCAAGGTTCTAAGTCTGCTAGAAGTACCTTAGAATTTTCATGATCTGCCAGTCAGTGACAAAATGTAGTAACTTTGACCATCCATAACTACTAAAAAATTTATCGAAATTTCATGTAATTTGGAGGTTAAGCTAGTTTTAATACTTGCTCCTAGTGACCGAAATTTTAGATCCCTAGCTTTGTTAACATCGAAGATAAAGGGGGTGCGAAATAGCCGCGAACCGCTTCGAGAAAAGTATGGTACGGCCGTGCCTTTGCTAAAAAGCTTGGCTGGGGCACTGCCATGCCCCCAGATTTACTTGTCATAGTGAATAGTTAATAACACGTACCTATTTTGCTAGTCCAAGATATTTCATATTATAACATTTTGTTGTTGCTAATCTAAACGATACGATTGAAGCCTTTGACTCTAGAAGTTTCACGAAAAGCCATCACGATTTAGAGACTATAAGAGTACTCTGGGTTAGTACCCTACAACTAGGTACTAGGTAGTGCTAGTAGTAACTGTTGTTGTAGTTTTAGTAGTAGTTGTAGTGGTAATAAAGCAGCTCTACTAGAACCAGCGTTAATTTTCTCGTGGCACCTTTTAGTGACAGTGATTATTATTGTTAATTGGGAGATCTAATTAACAACAGTCAGTTAACAGACTTTCTCCTCTCCTCAGAATTCAGAATTAGTTTATTTAGTTACTGCGGACTACTGCGAAATTGGTAGATACTGATCATAATGCATTTATTGTGAGTACCTAGTAACTATATTAAACAACAAGAGTCCCTTTTCTTGCAAGATATATTTTAATGATTTTAGCCTTTTAAAACTCTTTGTTAAGGGAAGGAACTGTATATTTTAATCATTTTACCAACTCTACCTATTGTATTATGAAGGTAAAAGGTAGGTAGATGAAATTAATATGTCGGAAGTGATCAAGTTCTGTGGCCTCAGTAACATAACATTTGACAATCGACACTTGTATTGACTTTCTATCGAAGTGATGTTGAAATTGCTTGTTTGAGTTGTGGAGATGGCGGTCTGCCAATTGCAATTTATTATAAGCTGCGGTGCACTGGATTTAGTAGGTACTTTTATTTAATACTACTAGGCAATAAAAAGGAATTGTTTATCTTATAATATATATCTAACGACTCAGTGACGGATTAATCAAATTAGACGTTAGACTAACGTCTACAAAAATGGCATAAGACAACTTTGAGAGAAATTACTCGGATTTCAAAGGAAACAAAACTCTAATAAATAATTTGCAGTTTCCTAACGATAGGCTTTAGCAAGACCGTTTTTACCACCCATAATTACTAGCCGTACACATCCTTTTAAGGTAGAAGATTTGGGTTTTAGCCCGCAACAACAAAATTTGCTGGTTCCGTTTTCATCATTACAGAATCCGTTACTTATTTTGTTTTTTACGGAAAATCCTAGATATTTCACACAGTTTTCTTATTTTCGCACCTTATTGTTCGTCTGTAAACTGTGATTCGTGTGGCGGTCAACGACATATAAATTACATTTTGCGGTTTGAATCACCACAAAAAATGTGGGATGCGAAACGACGAGAAAATAATTACACCTTAGCTTGCCTACCTGAAGAAACGGCGAGGCATTATAAAGGCTGTACAGCCACACAATCAAACCAACCAAGTCTGTATGAGCATTGGCATTCTAAGAACCACGAAACTCTAAAAACTCTAAAAACCCTATTTATATAGGTACATAATACATATTTTATGTAGGTACATAATATAAATTAATTATAAACCACAGGTGATGTTTTATTTTTACAACTCCTATCTTTTAGATGCTTTTATTCACCTTATTAGAGGTACAATATGTAAACACGACAATTAACTATTTTTTTTTTATAATTTCATTATAAGCTAGGAGCTCAAGTCTAAAAAGATTTCCAAATTAGCTTAAGAGGCCGGGTACCCTTGGAATTTCTCATACAAACGTAATTCCAAAATCATTTTCTCATACGAAAATTTTTAACATGTTTGAGTTATTTTTCAGTTTAAGATAGTAAACCTAGGTAAGGTTCCTACACAAAAATTTACTTCAAAATATTAAAATAAAAAAAATTGTTTTAAATTTTTTTTAGTAAATTTACTACTAAATATTTAAACACTAAAAAATAGAGTAAAACACTAAAAAATATATAAATAAATAGTAATTTTACTACAAAATATTTAAATATTAAAAAATATTTTTTAGAGTTTAAATATTTTGTAGTAAATTGACTATTTATTTATATATTTTTTAGTGTTTTACTCTATTTTTAGTGTTTAAATATTTAGTAGTAAATTTACTAAAAAAATTTTAAAGCAAAAAAAAATTGTGTTTAAATATTTTGAAGTAAATTTTTGTGCAGGAACCTAGGTAATTACTATTTTAAACTGAAAAACAACTCAAACATGTTAAATATTTTCGTATGAGAAAATGATTTTGGAATTACGTATGTATGAGAAATTCTAAGTGTACCCGGCCTCTTAAAAGAAATTTTTTAAAAGTGAATTCAGTGAATCTCTATCACACTAATACTATAAAGGCGAAAGTTTGTGAGTTTGTATGTTTGTTACTTCTTCACGTCTGGCTGGGCGATTCTTGGAGGCGGACTAATTAAAATTGAACCAATGAAATAAAACATTTTTCGGACTTAACAGTATATCAAATATGAATAGTTTTTAATGCACATCCTTTCCCAAGCAACTTTCAATCTAAGCTGACTCTAATCTGTATCTGTTGTCAATTGGGAATGGCAGCGAGCGGAACCGGTCCGTCGTGTTTTTGTTTAGGGCCGATCATTTTATTGAGCCAGTGGCCATGCTGTAAGTTATTTACCTATCTTATTACGAGGAGCTTGCGAGTCGCGGGTTATATTGGGTTTAGTAAACAATATTTACAAAGAACAACAAATGTTTTACTAGATTATCGATAATAGAATGATGTGAGAACAACTTACTCGTAAATGTAGATTGTAGAGCTTAATAGGTGATAAGTGGTACTTAACCTTCTCCTTTCGAAACAGTAGGTTTAAAATGAAATTATTATTATTATAACGATTTTACGTCCATGGAACTAAGGCAATAGATGAAGGTAGTATATGCAGTATGCTACAGCTAGTATACTGCGATGTAGTAGAGCCTCTTTTCACCAATCTTTCTACACACTTCTACTTTTTAAGTATGTTCAGCTTCAGAAATTAAATCAAAATCTTTAGAATATATAGATAGTGACAGTTCACTATCATACGAAACGTATACCCTGTTTTCCTGCAAAAGAGGCAGATTTTTAAATAAGTTAAAGTACCACAATTGCAACTAATTAAATTTTTTACCTATAGATAGACGTGATAATACTTTAGGGTGCAGTTGCTTGTAGAGAGTTCACTGTGAGAGTAGTAGTAATTTTATATGCCCGAATTCACATCTTAAACGTAATTAAAGTCTCGAACATTAATTAATCCGTCGCCGGCTCTTAGACTACACGAGTAAGAGCTTTGATCGTCTGATTCCCCCACGTACCAGCTCAGTTATTGACCCGCTCTATAGATATCCGCAGTGCGCGCGCACTGTCTCCCACTAGACTCAGCCTAGACCGGCAGCAAGATGCCGGCACCTTGTGACTCCTGTAAAAGTAAGTATTTTATTATTAATTAATCGATTAAATAATTCATTAATTGTATATTTAATAATAAATTAGATGAATAAACACGTGGATATGAAATATGTTCGGGCTTTTTCCGAGCAACTGCGCAAAAAGTAACTTTTTTTTTGAAGGAAGAAAAGTAAAGTGTTAGATAACAATCATAATTTAATATATTATGTGAGTAAACTTTTTAAGTTTTTACAACGTAAAATGTTTTTAAAATTGCGGCAAGTTATTAAAACAAGATTAGGTAAATGCCTTCACTAAATTGCGAACCTATGACGCATTTAGTTTTGGTATGGGTTTATTTATACCAAATATTGGTGATCAATGGTTTCTTACTACTTTCATGTTAATTCTGATATATTTTAATATAATGATAAGTAAAAGCTGGTGAATATCTCGATTATAGAAATTTGCTGATGCAGTAGCGGATTAGAGCGATCTTTCGAGGAAATAATAGAGAAAATAGAAGGTAGAGTTCTGATGAATAATTAGGGTAGGATGTAGATGTTGACTGATGATTATTTAGGAAGGTAGGATGCCTATATTTTACTACTTACCTAAATAAATTGTGATTAAACAAATATTTCATTATTAGAGAAATATTATGTACCTAGATAAGTACACACAGAATGTATCTCATTATTGAGAAAATGTACCATTTTTAAGAAAAGCGGTGAAAATTTATTTAGTACTTTACGCTCTATTTTTTGTTTAGTCGTTAAAATCGACAAGTTCATACTCTAAATAAATAGGCAACATAAGATATTTTTAGGATATAGTAGAGTCACACTTCTAGTTCATTGGTTGTACACACACATACACTTCTAACTGTTTTTGCATACTTTCCTGTTTGTTCTTTCTGTGAAGCTGAAATGTGTTTTACAGGCACTTGCGGCGGTGGCAAGGCGGCGTGCGGCACAAACTGCACGTGCGGTCCCAACTGCGCCTGCGGAGATGGAAAACCTTCGGGTATGTCATCATTCCTCTGTTATTAAATATCTCCAGGGCCCCGTAAGGGCTACTGGCGCCTGTGTGCAAAAAAAGGATTTTGGCGCCCCTTTAAGGAAATTTTTTGGGTCCTTGGTTTTGGCGCCCCTAAAGATGACGATTTGGCGCCCCTAGAGGATGGCGCCCGTGTGCATTGCATACATTGCACATATGGTAGCGGGAGCCCTAGGATTATCTCAGACAACAACCTCATGTATCATTGAAGAAATTGATCCATAGTCAGATGACGGACCTAAGTCATTTGGCTGGGTGATCCGACGAATAGGTTTGGCTAACGCCAAAAGAAGAAGGAGAATAGGTTTGACATAACGCGGACCATAGAGAGTTCACTGTGAAAGTAGCAGCGCTGAAAGAGCAAAAGTGGTTTGTATGGGCATGCTCATGACCTGACATTTGCCCATACAAATCACAAAATGCTGCAGTGAACTCTATGTCTCTATACACGGAACACATACACAGTACACACCCTATAAAGTATCTAGATTGTAGATTATCACTTTGTTTTGTTACACCTTGTATAAAGATTACTTTTGAATGGTTCCTTTATAATTCATCGCCTCATTCCCTTTCAAAGAGATTGGAATACAGGCGTGAACCACGACGAAAGGGCTGTTTTGGTGCGTGTTATGATACGAACTATAATAACGAAGTTTTTTGTTACAGGTGACAAGCCCTGCTGCCAGGGAAAGTAAAATGGCCTTCTATATTCTACTACAAACTACTTATTTAAATACTATTATATAGCTATAGATATTATAAAAGCTTAGAAAATATATTGGAAACTATGATTTATAACTAGGTAATATTGTGTTGTCATGAAATAGATGGGTAAGATGTAAGCGTTGGATATAAGATGTATTTAAATTATTTATTATAATTAGAATAGCTTTCGCTTGTAAGTAATATTATAACATTCAGTGTTTCTTTTGTAACATGCGAGGATAACAAGTACACATAATACTCATTAGTTTAAGCAAAGTTGGCACGCACACATGCGTAAGTGCTGTGAGTGTTTGATTATATGTAGATGATAAATAAATTATGTTAAGCCGAAAATCGCTGTTTCATTCATCTCATATTAGCGACCAACCCAGGAATGCATAGTAAAGATAAAGTAGAAGCATTAAATAATAATAGTATGGATATACTACATAAAAATCTTATTTAAATTCGAAAGTGTATCTGTCTGGCTGTCTGTTACGCTCTTTACGTCCAAAACGCTAAACCGATTTTGCTGAAATTTGGTATGGGTTTTCTTTGAGATCCGGGAAAAAACATGTAGGATACTTTTTATCCCGGAAAAATGTACGATTCCCGCGCGATAAACGAATTTTGGCGCAACGGAGTATCATCTACTAGTATTTAAAATTAAAATTTTCTTTCAGCTTACAGGAATGTTTGAAACATAGTTTACAAGTTTTCATCCAACAACGTTTAGGTCAGAAAAACAAGATTATCGTCAAAAGATTTTTTATTTATACGACATTGTATACATTTACAGTTTTATGGAAGCAACAAATGGGACTCAACTTACGCTAAATATATCAGGAATTCTCACCAAGCATGTATACAAAAATATTTGCCACATAACACTCCACATATAGTCACATTTGTACGTCGTTACCTACAAGCTAGTAAGAGCTAACGCACAATCGACTAGTCGCTGACGACTTCTGACTATACTTTAACCCTCTTACTAATAAAAATAGTTATGCGCTATACACCGTTTTGTCCTTATCTATGACGTTGGAAAAGACGCTTGTTAGAGTAGGACAAAGCATTTTATACAGATACGCTACAAAAATACCATTGCATTGGGTAAGCTCGCGTAGCTCTTTCTATTAGTAAGGGTATTTGATCAGCAGGTACAGACCAACCACGTTCAACTTTAAAAATGTTAGTTTTTCTATGAAAATGACAGAAAAAACCATAGCCCAAAGTCCAAACTGAGATCGTGGTCGCTTTGTTCAACCCGGTCAAAATATCTCGTGACTCGATTTGAAAAAGTCTTATCGACGCGGCATGGAATGGCATACCAGCCGAGTATCAAGATTTATTAACCGGATTTTCAGCAAGTTAGGGTCAATTCAGACCGCAACGCGACGCGTCATTTCTTTTGTACTGAATTGACAGAATTCGTGAGCGTGAGACGTCTCGCAAATCTGTCAAATGCATACAAATTTAGAAATGCATCTACGCGACGCGTTTCAGTCTGAATTGACCCTTAGCACAGAATACATAATTATTAGTACAAGTACCCTTAGTAATTAGAGAGTTGCCGACAAGTCGACAGTGCGTAGCTCGAATACATAATAGATCCAACAGATCATAAAACAAGGGAGATGTATCATTAATAATAACTCATCTTTGATGACAGAAATAAATCAAGATCGTTCTTGATTCATCAAAGACACAGAAATAAATCAAGATCTTGATTTATTTTTGTGTCTTTGATGAATCAATAATGCCCGGTTTCTGAGATTGTATGACGAAAGTTTATTTCACTAGTGCTTCTGATTGGCTAACGTCAAAATATAAACCAATCAATGACTTTTTTGATAAAGCCTCGTCAAAAAAATCTCTGAAACTGGTCATAAATAATTATGAGTTCCCTTTGACTGCGCATAGAGCATATAAGATATAAAATAATCATAATATTTTGTAATATACAATCCCTTTTATTTTCATTCTTATGTCTTAATAGGACCATAATATTATGTAAGAGAACTATCCGATTTTCAGTAGCTTTATAGCAAATGTTCACTACCGAAAGGACGTCTCACACAAACATATATCCACCTTGTTTTACATTCTATTGTCTACATATATCTTGATTTCATAATAAACATCGATTTTTCATAATAAAGATCCGTAATTGATCACATAGTAGAATAAAGTATGCGGCATCAATTGGTATTACAAGAATATTATCCCTTTAAATAGTATCCCTTACAGTAAGACAACGTTTTGTTATTAACAAAGTCTTATTTCACAAGGAGACCTTAGTTTTTACCTCTTTACTTTGCAAAATACACAGTGATGCCACATAATACATTAATACGTTTATGTAATATTAATAGTTCAACACTCATAATTCATATCCATAAATAGTATATCGACTTTGTTATATTTTTGGTAGTAATTTGAATATATACTTTTATTTGCATTAAAATGTTTATACTTAGATCAAGATCTACAAAATCATAACGTTAAGGTTTCTTCACATATATTCGGCGATGATAACCAACGTGAATGAAGCCTTTACGATTTTAGATTTGATATAAAGTTTATTATAATTAATAACCATACAAAGTAAAACACATAACTCAACTGAAAAATATGTAGAGATCATAAAACAAAAACGTAATAATAATAAAGATTCCTAATATAATACAAAAAACTTATTGTATAAGATGAATTCATACAAATTGTATGTTGTCGTTAAAATAAGCTTTGATTTTTATTTCACTCTACAGTTGTTATTAGTAAAACAATAAAATATCTTACCAAAAATTCATATCAAACTAGCATAGCTCCGAGTGGATGCCTATAAAATATATTTCATAGAATAGCAACCCTAATATTTCTCATGACTATACTTTGATGTCTTAAAACTACACGTGTCTCGACATAGCCACTACTGATAGCGCGTTTGACGTAATCATATGTACTTTAAGTTCACTAAGGTCTAAAGTACATAAAATTCAGATTTTATCAAAATATATAAGAAGAATTTTAACAAACCTTAAAAGACTACTCGTGTTCGATTCAGATTCATTAATAAACATTGATAGATCTCTGCTCAATAAATATATAACAGCATTGAACACCGACATGCACGCCACAAGCACAAAACGCTAACAAATGCACTCCCACTTCCAAACAAAATATACCGTACAACGGTAAAATACAAAATGGCAACCCTTAACTACTATAAAAGAGTAAATATTAATAAATAACGCTACCGAACACACTGACGTGTCTACTAATTCATAAATCAGACACTGCAAATGCCGTTTAAACTAAACAAATATTAATTAAAACATAACCTCAAATTAATTCGTACAGCAACGTTTGACGTTGATTTGTTTTTGTTAAACAACTTAAACAATAACAAAAATCACTTGATCACATCATATCACTGAGTAACCATAAATAAACGAGTAAAATCCATTTGGCGGGAGATTATAGTCTATGGCACGGGCTCCTCCTCGGTCCCCTCCTCCGAGTCGTACACTGGGGCGCCATTTTTCATCTGTATCACCGACTTCTTTCTGTGGCGACTTTCCTTTAAACCTTTCTCGATGTTCCTGAAAGCAAAAGGTAAACTTAGTTTAAGAATATCTTGTCAGTTTTTAAGAGTCGTTTTATGAATCCTTTCGTTTCTTTTTATATCCTTTTTTATGGTTGTCTGGAAGAAACCGCTTTGAGCGGTAAGACCGCCAATTTGCACCCATCCAAAAACTGTTTTTTTTTACTTTGTATTTTTTATGTGTGTAAATAAACAGTTTATTATTATTATTACTACAAACTCAGAAAACTTTTAAGAAAGTAAATTCTTATCATGTTACAATACTGGTGTGTTACAATAAAGCGCAATACACACTGAGTCCGCCGGGCCGCCGAGAAAGCCCGGCGACACAACCCGGCTCTTTTCATACATTCCGCCGCCCGTCGGGTTGTGTCGCCGGGCTTTATCGGCGGCCCGGCGGGCTCAGTGTATATTGCGCTTAACGACACCAATCTTATTCTTTATTCGTCTTATATTCAGATATCATAGACAATTTACTTTTTATAAAACCTATTTGATTGTATCAGAGATCAGATAAAAATTTTCAGGCATCTACGTTCTACGATCTACGTTATATGGCCGATTCACATCAAGCCTAGCTTACAGATGGCAACATAATATATACCACGACATCTGCCTGTAACCTTTCTTTAAAGTATTTCACATACTTTTGAATATTACCTGGAACCGATGAGCGGGTGTAGAGCGTTCTTCAGGCTGGTGAATATGTAGGGGTGTGTTCGCTCCTGACTCGTGAGCAGTTCGCGAGCGGCGGCGAGCGGCTCGCCGAGCGGCTCGGAGAGTTGCTCGTGTAGCGACTCCTTGCTGCCGCACGGCTGCGATATCGACCGGTCCAGAGTCACGGATTTGCTGAATCAGGAAATTAGTAATTATTATATCCTACAATTAACACACAATAAGAAAATTAGCTAATGTGGGGCGAGCGATCACTTAAGAGTCCGTAAACGAAATTTTGCCGATTTTTCCGAAATTGCAAAGGTTCGTGACGGAGATCTATCGGAGATCTGATCGCCCAAATGATGCAAATGTGGACGCACCGTATCACGTCAAAATATATTTAAGCGCGGACTGCCGACTCGAACTTGCGGCGAGTAATATAATGTGATATTTAGGTTGTTTTGAATCGTGTTTTGGCACAATTTGTTTTTTTTTTCCTTTTTCACGAAATAAGATTTCTATAGATAAAATTCTATCCAAATAGAATTTTATCTATAGATTATTTCTGTCGTTTTCTTTTTATGAATTACAGCTCCAAGTTGCCGAAATTAACAGCAATTCTTTGCCCATTTTCTCTAAAATTTTGCCGAGTTACATATTTTTTTACTCAACTATTTCATATTAAAGTGGTAAAAAGTAATTTCAACATTTTATAGACGAGTTTCTCAACAGTACATTGTATTTTTTTCATACCGTTAAGACGTCAATACAATCCATAAAAAGGTGATATTCTAAACCTTTTACAGCAAAAATCACAAAACTGTCGCGGGTTTGAGTTGGATTATTTAAAAATACTTAAAAAAATAAAAAATCTAGCTCCAACATTAGATCATAATTGAAATGATCTTACATGTTGTGCATTAAAACTTATAGAAATACTGTATTTTAACTGTTAAATCACGTCTGTAAAATCAGCGAAATCGGAAAATTTCGTATACGGACTTTTAAGACAGCGCGTCAAGACTACTGCAACACAAAATATTTGTTTGTATGTGCGCATGTGAGGGACACGTTAAGATAATATGTGTCCTAACATAGGTGAATACAATGATATTATATGTTACAAACGTAACTAGATTGGCAGTCTACGACAGCAACGCGTCACCACTATGAAGATGCCTGCAGGCATATCTGCCATACATAATGACATAATAACATTATTAAGTGACATTGTCTTTTGGGCTATCAAGTGGTTACGCATTTCTGAGAATCGTTTGTAAGACATTGCCACTCTAGTATTTTAGAAACTCATTGGGTGAATATAAAAAAAATACGCAATACAGAATTAACGATAGATTTGTTCGAGGTGAAGAGACGAAAATATTCTGTACATCCGCGAGCAACGTGTTATTTCGCCACTTGATACGACAAAGAATTATTATGTAACTATGAAAAATGTTCTGCTATAGTTTCCAACGCTTCTTGCGCCAGATCAAATTTTTTGCACCGGGTTATTTCTTATACCGGTGGTAGGTCATTATGTAGGACAAATTTAAATGCAAAACCAATTCAAAATTCCATAAAATGAAAATATTTAATAAAAAAAATGGTATGGTAAAGTCGGTTTACGGACGGTAGTTTGACGTGACAACTACGAACAGAGCCGATCATGCCTCTCTCTCGTTCGTGCCGCGCTCTCGCTTGCGGAACGCGACAATGAGCGTAACGAGACAATGACGTCATCTTTTTCGTGCATGCAGCCCGAAGTTATTAGACGAAACCTCAATATGATTTTTGAAAACCTATCCATAGAATGCCATAAATATCCCACACGCATAGGTTAGATTAAAAAAAAATTGTTTCAGTTGTAGGTCCTATAACCTATGGGGAGCGCTAAAATTTTTAATAATTTTTCCATTTTTGTATCAAAATCTTAATGCGGTTCACAGACTACATATACTTACCAAGTTTCAATAGTATAGCTACTTACTATTGAAACTTGGTAAGTATATGTAGCCTGTGAACCGCATTGAGCTATACTTTCGGAGAAAAGTGGCTGTGACATACGGAGGGACAGACAGAATATATGACGCATCTATAAGGGTTCAGTTTTTGCCATTTGGCTATAGAGCCCTAAAAAACATTAGAATGAATACTCACTCCTCATCAGACGATGGCGGCGAGTCCAGTGTGTGTGTGTCGGCGAAGTGCGGCAGCCCGCGCGACCACGCAAACGACCGCAGCGCGCGAGACCTCACGTAGATGAACGGCCGGATTATGCGGATGTTGTGCTCCCTGGGAACAGTCGTAAATATTAAAATGTTATAGAGATGGTTACTTTGTTTATGTTAATACCCTTACGGCTCCAATAAGAGGGATTTAATGCTTACATAAAATTAATTTAATGCAGATTTTGTCAAACGCTCATTATAATTATTAAAGTGAACTCTGAGTGCGCCCGTAAGACCAACCCACGAAAGTCTGACTCAAAGTTAATCTTTCTTTAAAATGTATCTAGCAGTTTTTCTCATTCTGCGAATATGTAGGAGGAGATTTGATATCTTAACGATCAAGTGGGCCTTAATGCGTTAGTCTGTACAGCACGATATAAAATCAAATTAACAACAAAGACTGAGATATATATTGATCGTAATACCTGACACGATAATGCGCTTTAGTAGAGGCGAGCGCGCCGCCGTATAACGCGGCCGCTATGAAGGCCTGCGCGGCGTTGTCGAGACACTGCGCGAGCGCCGCGACGCCGTAGCCGTGCGCCGCCGCCGCGCCGTACACGCGCCGCCGCACGCCGTGACACGCCCACCGGCGTACCTCCGATATGTGCGCGCCGGAATCTGTAATAAACAGAGTTATGTTTATTTTGTCTATGGATTTCTTGTCTATGTTTTTATGTTAATTTCAGTCGTCTATGGGCTTTTCACACATATCCGATTTTGTCCGGTCTATAAGAATAATTAAACAAATTTATCTCAATCTAGATTCTAGTTTGATTTCATTATGCCTTAGAACAGGGATGGCCACAACAATATGATTAGACCTGAGATCTACTTTTTACTAAAGAAACCCTGTGCGATCTACCAAGTTCATACATCTCGAAATCTTAAAATATGAAACAGCATAGTTTAGCTTATTGGTCTGGTAGTCTGGTCTACTAATTATTTATATTTTTCGCCTGGCCACGATCGACTGGACCAACAGTCGCGATCGATCGGTTGACCACCCCTGCTATAGAACATTGTTAGCAATATATTAGAAAAATTTTCTTCTTCGTGTGTGTCAGAATATTTACAAAAGTTCTATACTATCCCGTTCCAGTGTTGTGTTTTTATATGACAGGGTTTGTCACTCACGTTGCATTTCGTTGTGGTTCATTTTGTCCTGGTATATGAATTTGACGCCGAGCGTTCTGCAGTACGCCATCAGATGTAGCGGGTCGACGCTCGAGTCCGGCTCTTGTACGAATAGTGCACCTGAAAATAAATAGGAGAAATGAAATTATCTATTATGACAAAGATTCAAGTCTTTTTCATAATTCGTTCGTTCTTTATTTCATAACAACTCGACAAAAATAATAATGCTTGACATGTTACCGCGTGTCTAGATTACAGTTTAGAGCTTTTTGTAGCTACATTTAAACCATTTTAAGCTACTTACATAAATCATGGACTCTATTGGGTATGTATTGAATCTGATCCGCAAGTTTTTTTTTCATATCTAAACACGCGGTAGAGTGTCAAGCCGAGTTCCAGCATGACAGAATGGCGAGCCGCACCGTGTGTAATATTACACGAACCATTTGCAGCTACTTTTGACCCCCTCATAATTCAGAAACTATTTCACATAAACGTTTCAAATTTAGCTCATACAATGAGACTTGCGAGATAAATACATACTTTAAATTTCATAAGCACAGCTTAAACGGTGGTTGAGATATTAACGTCCGAAAATCTAAATTTTATCACTGACTGACTGACCTATAGATCAAAATTCTAACCCACTTCCAGATGACCTAGAAGGCTGAAATTTGGAATCCAGCTCGATAATTGTGTGTAACCGTAGGGAAAAATCCGAAAACAAAAAAATGGTCAAGTGCGAGTTGTACAGAGCGAAAATTGTGTTTTTTTGTATGGATAAATTATTAAATATTTATTTCATTTTACTTTTATTATTTGTTATGAAAGAAGAAATATAATTAAGGATTTTGTGAACATTTCAAGTACCTTTCGGCTGCCATTATTGATTTAGAGCAAAAAATGCAAAAAATCACGTTTATTGTATGGGAGCTCCCCGTAAACATATTTTATTTGTGAATTGAAAAAACTTGAAATGAATAGAAGGTGACTTTATGAAGTGTGTCTGTCTGTCTGTTACGTCTTCACGCCTAAACTGATTGTACCGATTGTTCTTTGGTATGGAGATATAGTTTGAGTCCCGAGAATAGACATAGAATTATTTCAATATGTCTGTCCGTTTGTCTGTCCATCCGTCCGTTTGTCTGTCTGTCTGTTATTAGACAGCTATAACAATAGCTACTTAACTTCCGCATAGTAAGTTGTACACTATACAGTTAATGGTTGGAAATACACTTGTGTTATACCGTATTATTCCAATGCCTTCTGATGGTAGCTGCATTTTCCATTCGCTTGGATTTTCTTTGTTTTATTCGTCTGATACTCACGTCTCAACAAGGCTTAGGGGCTGTTTCTCCACTTCCTGATAAGATTCAGATAGGCTATCCACAACTTATCTGATAGATGAAGTATCTGCCTGATAAGTTGCGGATAGCATAGCCGACACTTGTCGGGAAGTGGTGAAACGACACATTAAGGTTGCGAATTGCCATTGAATATAGTCGAATATTATGAATGTTTAAACTGGGAAGATAAAGGTGTCTACCCTTGCTCGGAAAGTTTACTTTACAAAAAGTAGTGATATCCCACCAAAAACATAAATGTAAAAATGCTGAGCCAAGTTCCATACAAACATTATATTTCTTGTCTATGGACTTCGCCATAAAAAGGATGGAGATCTAAATGAATGCCAAGTTCCATGGAAAATCGAAATAAGTACGTACGTATAGGAACCAAATAATATTATAAACAAATAATAGTCTATTTCTTTGCTTTATTGAATGTCTATAACAATTGATGTTATTTAAATAATGTGAGATCTTGGACTAGATTAGATTTTACTTGGCTAGTTTTCATCAGAATTAAAATGTTCAATAACTTTATGAAAAACTAGCTGTTGCCCGCGACTTCGTCCGCGTGGACTTTAGTTTATAGTTTTTCCCGTACATCAAATGAATAGTTAACGCGCAAATCATAAAAGTATATTGTGTGGGACAATATACTTTTATGATATGATAGATGTTCCGCGCGGCTTAGGAATGTCAAGGAAACCGTACATTTTTCCACAAAAAAAGAAACCTGGGTCCTTTCACGTGGTCTATTCTTCATGTGTGCCAAATTACATAAAAATTGCTCCAGTAGTTTCTTAAGATCTCAGTTTTTTCCACATTTTCCTTTTTTTTCGCTTCTATTAAATGTGGCGTAATAAAATATAGCCTATAGCCTTTGTCGACAAATGGGCTATCTAACACAGAAAGAATTTTTCAAATCCGACCAGTAGTTCCTGAGATTAGCGCGTTCAAATAAGCCCTTTCAAATAATTTAGCCCGTTTTTTCATCATTTTCCTCTATTTCTTCGCTTCTATTAGTCTTAGCGTGATAAAATATAGCCTATAGCCTTCCTCGATAAATGGGCTATATAACATTGAAAGAATTTTTCTAATTGGACCAGCAGTTCCTGAGGTTAGCGCGTTCAAATAAGTCCTTTCTAATAATTTCCTCCCGTTTTTTCCACATTTTCCACTATTTCTTCGCTCCTATTGGTCGTAGCGTAATAAAATATAGCCTTTCTCAATAAATGAACTGTCTAACACTGAAAGAATTTTTCAAATCGGACCAGTAGTTCCTGAAATTAGCGCGTTCAAATAAACCCTTTCAAATATATTCCCGTTCCGTTTTTTTCCACATTTTCCTCTATTTCTTAGCTTCTATTAGTTTTAGCGTGATAAAATATAGCCTATAGCCTTCCTCTACAAAGGGGCTATCTAACACTGAAAGATTTTTTTAAATCGGATCAGTAGTTCCTGAGATTAGCGCGTTCAAACAAACAAACTCTTCCGCTTTATAATATTAGTATAGATGACTGACGTAATGAAAACTTTCCAAGTTAAATCTAATCTAGTTTAAGATCTCACATTATTTAAATAACATCAATTGTTATAGACATTCAATAAAGCAAAGAAATAGACTATTATTTGTTTATAATGTTATTTGGTTCCTATACGTACTTATTTCGATTTTCCATGGAACTTGGCACTCATTTAGATCTCCATCCTTTTTATGGCGAAGTCCATAGACGAGAAATATAATGTTTGTATGGAACTTGGCTCAGCATTTTTACATTTATGTTTTTGGTGGGATTTCCACTACAGAAGACTACGATGTTTGGTTATAGTAAACAATAATAATAGAAGATTGTAATTCTGCATACTTGCATTACATTCTTGTCGGTTTGTACGTAACTTACCTATGCTAAAATGTATGCCTTTAGCCCTGGCGTAGAACTGGTACTGATGCATTGTGTGGAGCAGCGCTATGGACTCCCGGCTGCCGGACAGACAGACCAGCACTTTGTCATTGGGCTTGATCATGTGGTGCTCTTGTATTGCCTGGAAATTGAAAACAAGCAAAATGTACATTTTACACACCCTGTTTTACGGTTACTTAGCCATAGCCGACTGGCAGAAATTGAGGATGTTTTAAAACATGATTCGTATTTCAAAATAGTTTCTCTATATTCATGCTTACATTATCACCTCTAGTCCACCGACGCTGCGAACTGTGAAACAGCGGCGAACCGATTCACTGTCTCATCCGCCACACGACAATGCGTTATATTGCATCTCGCTCTATTCTTGTTTCGCAGATATTTCGCAGTTCCCAGCGTCGGTGGACTACAGGCGTATATAAATGCAAAACGGTCTATATTCTGTCACTTGTTAACTCTTTAATACTTTTCCCGGGATTAAAGGTGTTTAACCTTTAATCCCGGGAAAAGACGTTTTAACGCGGAAAATCAGTTTCCCTTACATTAACTATTTTCGGTACTACAAAACGGACGTCATTTAGTTACATTGACATAAGATACAAAATAATCATATAATATTACCTCAACAGTCGCTTTCCAGACGTTTTTAGGGGGGCAGTGCCACTTGCCCTCGTCGTCAAACGTGAAGTCAGTGAGCGAGGCGTCGCTGCACGCGCTACTGTCGTCCCGTTCAGCCTCCTCCCAGCATTCCGACTTGAACAGCCGGCATTCTGACTCGCTGTTAAAGATATACCATAATGAGCTTTATGATAATAGGGATAGATTTCAAATAGGTGTGGTGCTGTGGAAGAAAATGGTGTATTGTAGACTAAGTTGAAATATGATTGTGTAAACGACGGCAAAAATCTGATAGTGTACATCCGTGACTAAATTATGATTCATGACTATGTGAGGGTTTCAAAAAGTGCTAAGTATAAAAAGTTAAATGTTTGTGCAAACGACATAAAAAATAGTGTATTCGTGACTTTGGCTATGACAGATTTTATTTTGAGGACCTCAAAAACTAAGACAAATCGTATCGTGATTCGTGCACATCAAAGATAAACATGTAAACCGGTTTTAGGAGAGTAATGAACAAAGTCTATTAGTTTTGCAAATAAAAAGTGAGGAGTAATAATATTAATTTTGACAGTAAATAATGAGGTTATTATTAAGAATGAAAAGCGTCCAGCGTTCGAAAAAAATATAAAAAAAGAAACTTCAGACATATTTAATGTCTGATAATAATTATTGCACATTGAGTGGCCAGCATCAAAAGCATAACCTCTCAACAGCACTATCAAAATGATAATCTTCGGTCGAAACAAGCCAGGCATAAAATAATTTTGCAACGAAAAATGAGCACGAAAAAAGCCAATCGGAATTTACCTCCTATCGTATAGGGACTCGTCATTAGATACTCTGTGCTCAGTGCCATAGCCGCTTGAGCGGGAACTGCGGTCGCTACAACTAGACGACGCGTTCGACGATCTACTCGAACGCTTCGAGTCCATCGCGCTTGGTGCGCTTCTGCAAAACCGAAGATTGTTCTAATTTCGAATTCAAATGGTTTAAATTTCGAATGCATGCAAACATTGGATCAGCGCTGCTTAGGCGGGATTATTATGCGATGGGGTTTAGATTCGTAAATATTTTAAGGCTATAATGTCGTAGGCTATCGCTATATTATTTTTTTATTGGTCATAGGTGATACGATACCTGTATGAAGAGAAGTTTGTAAACTGAGAAAATGAGCATTAAAACTTTGTTACTAGTACAAATTATATTTACCGGCCCTGCCCGTCGTCGTCTTGGATTTGGAAGACCACTCTTCCCGACTCCGTCTCGGTGTATTTTATGACTTGCTTAGTGGAGTTGTTGCACACGGGCACGCCCTCTATAATGTCGGGGACCTCGGTCTTGTCGTGGCACGACCGCAATCTCCCCTGAAGCTTTCTCAGTTTATTGTTCGTCGGGTCTGAGGAAGTTCGCCACTTCGCTAGAATGAACGAATGGAACATGAGCAAACTATATGAGCAACCGAATAAAAAACAACGAAAACAAAAAGTACGTGCTAGTACACGAGGGTTGAAAACTAAAAATGAAAAATGTGGTAATGGTCATGATGAAACTAACGAGGAAGGGCAACTCACCGAAATCGCAAAAGGAATCTGTCTCGGTAAAAGTCATGTTTATTCCGCTATCCTGCGAGCTGACGGAGGGGTTTTGGCACCAGGACTTTTTGATGCAGCAGTGTCTGCAGATGGCGTCGGCGCAGCTCACCTCCTCGTCCGACAGCTTGGCCGAGCTGGAGGACTTGGGGAGGTTGGGGGAATTCTGAGAGGTGACCACCTGGATGATGGTGTCCGGGGTGGAGGTCTCGCTGGAGTTGAAGGAGATGCTGCTCGGCCCGGAAGCCTCGTGCGAGGGCGTGCATTGGGCCGACTTGGGCGACTGCGCGGGCGACCGCTTGCAACGGTCGTCCTCCGAAATATGGGTCGTGAATAGGGGACTAGTGGGAGACTTTTTCAACTGCTGAGCGGCGCGTTTGGGAAGATCCAGCCCCAGCTCGGGGCCGGACCCGATCCTCCGTCTGCCGGGCTGCGGCGGGGAGCTCCGTCTCGAGCCTGACGCGTTGGGATCGGGCGAGATCATCTCGTCGACCTGGTTCACCATCTCGCGAATCTCGTGCTTCATCTCCGTGGCCATCTCCCTGGACATGCCCATCAGGTACTCGGCCACGTCGATGACGGACACGGAGTTCTTGTCGCTCTGACTGGACGTCGAGTTGAGACTGATATTGGCCTGATCGAGGGCGTCAGAGTTGTCGAGGATGTCGTCGACCCTGGAAATTACTTCCCGGATCTCCGACTTGATTTCCGTTGCGATTTCTTTGGTCATCTCCTTGACGTAGGCCTGCAGGTCCTCGGAGGTGTGGGAGGCTATGGATGCGGTGGGGGAGGTGCGGCCCGTCTGACTGCAGTCCGAGATCGATGTGCTACTTTGTGCGCTGTATGGGTACTTTTTGATGGGTGAAATGACTTCGTCGTCTAGGGACTGGAGGTCGGTTTGGCTCCCGCAGTGACAGAACGTGCTCTTCTTGTCTATATGATGACTCGGACTAGCCTCTTTCACGCCCAGGTTAAGTTTGGTCTGTGTACTTAACGGAACTTGGGGAATGTCGGATCCTAAGCTATAGCATCTTGATCTCATCATGAGCATGGGTCTAGCGTGTTGGGGAACTATGCGGAGCGGTGACACGGACTCCCCGACTGCGAACTGTACGGGGTTCGCGGTCTCGGGCGACAGATCTTCTTTGTTGGCCTCCTTCAGACTCGATTCTCTGGAGTAGAACTTCTGTTTCTGCTTAAACCTAAATATTTGACAGTCGTCGATTGCAGAGAGGCTGAAGTGTCTCGGGGAGGAGCCCAATATAGGGGAAGATATGTTTGAAGATCTCGAGATCTGCAGGCTTTTCCTGGCTCCCGTGTAACCGGACGGGTCGAAGGGAACTATGTGTTTCACGTTTGCCGATTTCCCGAGCAGCAGGTCGTGAGCTTCTTTGGGCAACATGAACCAGCGCAGGTAATCTATCTTCGGGTTGAAACCGACTTCGGGTTCTATAATACATTTCATGGCTAATTTTCGCGCTCGGTTGAACAAATTCCTTGCGGTTTGTAAACACTCCGTGTATGTTTGCGGGAAAATTCCTGGGCCTGAAAACAAGGATATATTTAGAAAATGCTTTCACAGAGTAATTATAAACAGAAAACATCAAGTGCTATCAAATAAATTAATTCATATAAGTAAATGGCGAACTTATAATATTTATGATTTATGACAAATATGGACTAATATTGACTCGACAAATGACTCGACCAAATAATGAGGGTCCGCCATATCAAACTTACCAGAAATCCGCCTTTCGTTAGCACACATCTTGCCGTCGTTGAATCGTAGTGAGTACAAAGACTTTCTGTCGCGCAGCACGGAGCTCGAGTGATGCCTCCATTGTCCCGTCTCAGAGTTGACGACGTATTGCGGCAATATTTTCCAGCCCTCCGTGGCCACCATTTTCAATGCCTCCAACACAAAGGCCAATTCACATTCCGACATGAAGAACGGCAGAGATATTCTACAGAAGCCGGGCCGCAAGTGTTCGTTGTGTATCGGGACTTCGGGTGACTTTATCACGCTCAGTTTGCGAACCCGAGCTATTTCCTTCTGCCTGCAAGGAGAAATTTACGATTATTGCGCTTCCTTTTCGTAAACACGCTCGATCGATTGAATGAAGTAGGAAGCAATAAATTAAAACAATATTTATTTTGACTTTGTACTAAGATTTCTTGCCAAAAGTTTGACCCGAAGGCTTAAATTATGCGTAACTGAATTATTTGAAATATTGGGGCATTAAGATTTGGCAAGGGGCGCAACAAAAATGCCGGCCGACGAGCAATTGAATCTCCTGACAGAAATAAATGGTTCGTTCATTACAGCCGGTTTCGCTGAAGGCCGAAAATCACATTACAGAGATGAATTTCTTCATTATTATAAACTCTCATTTATAATGTGTCCTAAATTGTCGGCTTGCCATTGGCCACGTCAGCGATGTAATCGTCATTATAAGTGGTTCCTGTTGTGACACTTTCTTGAAGATTTAACAAATAAGTTATGGGGAACCGAGCTTTGTTCGTAATTTTACTACGTATCTAATAATAATCATTCACTATTAAGATACTACAAAAAGCGCGGCTCCAGAGGAATAAACCTTAGCTAGATCGTTTTTTCTTCCCTAAAACTCTACATTATTATCTTTATGAAAATATTTGCAGTTTCCGAGAATTCATTAAATTACGAGATTGTCTCGTGAAAATGTTTACTAAAATCTATACTTCCATACTTCCATTATTATAAATGCGTGTGTCTGTCTGTCCGTCTGTCTGTCTGTCTGTTACCTCTTCACGCCCAAACCATTGAACTGATTTTGTTGAAATTTGGTATGAAGATACTTTGAGTCCCGAGAAAGGACATAGGGCACTTTTTATACCGGAAAAATGTACGGTTCCCGCGCGATAAACGAATTATGGCGCAACGGAAAAGCGGTCGTCATCTAGTAAAAATATAAAACTTACGCTTCAACATCCAGTAGTTTCTCATACTCCTCTCGAAGCTTGTCATCAATTCCCAGGATATCCGACCCATAGTTCTGGTACCCGCTTAGTCCGCCTCTCGCCTGGATGCCGAACACATCGTTAAGGATCGCACACACGAAGTTGTGATGGAGGAAGGTGCCCCGAGGATGCTTCACCATGAGGGAAAAGATGGGCAGACGCCGCATCGTCCGAGACTCCGTGCCCAGGACTATCAGCTCTGGTATATTCTTGATGTGCGATAGAACTTGTCTGTAACAAAAGGTTATTGCTTTAAGTAAATGCAATTTTTTCTTACATTGTCGACCATCGGTGAATCTACGTTTAATTAAGAAATTGGTATTTATAACTGTAAGGAATAATAATTGAAAGCCGATCGAGCAGCTTCTCCAGCTGGTCGCTATGGACAAATATAGTCATTACTCATATTACTTCATTAGTCGATCACGAACGAGTAGAGACATATTCGTCTAACGTCTTAAATTGTCCATCACCTACGTCAATTTGCGTATAGCCTACTTATAGCAAGGGTCGGCAGACCGCGGCTCGCGAGCCGCATGCGGCTCTTCCATAGGATTAACATGGCTCTTCTTTCACTCACTGCCTAAGCCCTAACTGTATAACTGTACCGCTTTAACATAAATAAAACACCTAATCAAGAAACAACTGAATTCTCCGTCAACTTGCGCGCTCGCCCTCTGTTACTGTAAAACAATTACCTAAAATCATGTTTGATAAGTACCTACATGGAATAGCCTTCCTGCAACATAATAAATGAAACGACAAAAAACTAGCATTTGCTATTATATCTATCTTCGGCTCTACGTATTCATGTGAGCAAATATTTTCATCTACTTATGAATCAGATTAAAAGTAAATTAAGGAGCAAACAGTCGTGCCTGAAACTAATATTTTTATTAAACGAGTAATTATTATACTTGCCAGACATAGGCAAGCTTTCGAAAGCAATGCAAGGACACCGTTCCAACTACTAGGCTGCTATTTATGTATCCGGAACTGGCCACTTACAGGAACAATATTTAAAAAGTAATTACAACATTTGAAAATAGAACTCTTTGGTTGAAGAATACATTTTGTTTCATGTGACTGTCAATTATTTTTCCATTGTGGCGTCATTTTGAAAATTGCGTGTCTTCATTTGCCATGGATTTAACGCGTGAATATTTTCGTGCAATGATTTACTACGATTTTCGGCGTGGGCTAAATCAACAACAGTGCTTTATTCAACTCACCGCAACTTTTGGAGATGAAGCACCATCAAAAACCACTGTTTATCACTGGTACAGTGAGTTCAATCGTGGGCGGTCTATGCTCACGAATAAAGAAGGTCGCCCAAAAACAGCTGTTGTCCCACAAAATATAGATGCTGTGCGGGAACTAATAATGCGTGATCGTCATGTTACATATCGCGAGATAGAGGCGTCCTTAGGCATAAGTATGACGAGCGTACATAAGATATTACACGAACATTTGGCTGTAAAAAAATATGTTCGCGTTGGATTCCGCACAACTTGACAATCGATCAAAAACAGGCTCGTGTCGATTGGTGCAAAAAAATGATAAAAAAATACAACCGTGGTACGTCAAAAGCCGTTTATAATATCTACACAGGTGATGAATCTTGGATCTATGCATATGACCCCGAAACTAAACAACAGTCAACGGTGTGGGTGTTCCAAGATGAGCCGAAACCAACAAAAGTTACTCGTGCAAAAAGTACTTTGAAGCAAATGGTCGCCTGTTTTTTTGGAATTAATGGACATGTGGCTACAGTGCCATTAGAGAATCGTAAAACGGTTAATTCTGAATGGTATACGACCATTTGTTTACCAGAAGTCTTTGAAGAAATAAGAAAGGACAACCGACAACGCAGAATCATATTACATCACGACAATGCTAGCTGTCACACCTCAGCTGAAACAACTCAGTTTTTGGAGTCATCCGCCGTACAGCCCTGATTTGGCGCCTAACGATTTCTTTTTATTTCCATACGCGAAGAACAAATTACGTGGTCAACGTTTTTCGAGCCGCGAAGAGGCTGTTGATGCGTTCAAAATGCACGTTTTGGAGATACCTCAATCAGAATGGAAAAAGTGCTATGAAAATTGGTTCCAGCGTATGCAAAAGTGTGTCGATCATCGCGGCGAATATTTTGAAAAGCAATAAAACCATATTAAATGATATATGTTTGTTTCTTTTTTTAATTCCGGATACATAAATAGCAGCCCTCGTAAAACTAAAATATAATTTAATTAATGAGAGTGTTATTTTCATAAAATATGTCTTTCAGTAATATTTTTTTTCACATTTTTAAAACTGTAAATGTAGCTTTGTCGTGTGATGCAAATTTACTCTAATTATTATTTATGATTATTATTAGACTTATAAAATTTATGAAGCGGCTCTTTGAAGGTATGGGAAAATCTACAAACTTGATATTTGGCTCATCTGATTGGTAAGTCTGCCGACCCCTGGCCTATAGTATTATAAGCTGCGCAGTCATGGTGGCAATCAAGGTTATCCATCATTGTCCAACGTGCCGTTAAGACGAACATTTGAACGTTATGTTTGACGAACCGAATATTCGTTTTTGCTAGCAATACTAAGTTATTTCAAAGTCAAAACGAAAACAAAACCTGCTAATTAAAATACAATGTAGCCAGCCGGCAACCGCGACGTCGCGGCGGTAAGACGGACACGATTTATGTGTTTTTAACCAGCGAATATTCAAGGAAGTGCTAAACATTGGACACCAACTCAAATATATTCAAGGTCTTGCGAATCAACATATTTATTATTTACACTGAAATCGCTTACGTTATCTTTATCGTTTTATTTTTTTGCAAAAACAGTTTTCGGTTAAACTAGTAGTGATAGTGGGACATCAACATCATCATCATCATTTTATATGTTTGAATCCGCTATATAATGTAATAGCTAATAGTCTTTTGTTTCAGCTCTATCAGTTTTGGCAAGCCTACAATTGACGCAAATGTATCACCATAAAAACGATCAGCGTTCATAAAACCATCATCAAAAGAACATCTCTATCTGAATAATAATCAATTAGGACAATTAAAGATACATTCCAACAATACGATAGACTTCCGCAGAGCAACGATCGAGTGTTAATTCTATAACCATTAGAAGTGGCGTCTACAACCGTTAGAAGTTACGTGTATAACCATTAGAAGTGGATACGTATTCGGTTCGGTGGGCCGTATTAATCGCGACGAGTGTGAAGATTTGTTCGGCCCAAGGCTACCGAGTTGGGTCCGTGCCAAATGTTCGTGTTCTAATTGTCACGGTAAAAGCCTAAACCCTCGAATATGAAGCCTGGTGAAGAAATTCTAGAGTATTGCGCAAAGTTTGAGGAAATTATTTTAACGTAGGAGGAATAACGGAGACTCAGAAAATAAGTAAAGTAATTAGTATCAAGAAAAGATTTATATTTTTTTACTTTAAATCTAAAGCAAATTTAAGAGAGCTAAGAGAAATCCTATGGAAATCTTTACTACTTTCGATAGACGAAGTTTCACATAGAGCAGACATCGATATGTAGAATGTGTAGCATTTAAAATGCAGGACTTAATGTAAAAACTCTAACAATAAGAATAAATCTGTCTAGGCGCCACCGTGACACATGTAGAGTACGGTCGAAGACAATTCAGGCTGACACTTTCGACCTTATTCCCTTGGAATAAGGAGGTACATCAGTTTTGTCTTTGTACCAGTGTGATGCACTTCGTCTGAGATTGCCAACACGCCGGCTCGCCGTGCCACAGTAAACAAACGCGCTAATGCCAATCAAACAAACAGCACGAGTAAAATCTAATGTTTATTCACACGAATGAACGCGCAACTTTACATTAATAATTAAATATTTTATTGCACAAACATACATACATAATATCCTTACCAAGTCGAGCGTCGAGTATCTATAACTTCATTCCTATCGGCATCACTTACAGTATATTATAGTTACTACGTAACTTAGGTACACACCTACTCTTACTTACTAGTTACTGAAGAGGGAAGATCCTCTCCAAAGCTCTACCTATTATACAGGCTTATTTTGTTCTTAAGAAGACGTGCTAACTGCTAGCCTTTGCCACTGATTGCCTTAAGTTTATTTTCGAATACCTAGAGCTACAAATATAATCAACTAATTATTATTTGTAGACCTAGATACATTTATGTAGAGAGTAGAGCCCATCGAGCCTCATAGAGGTAGACAGATAAGAAACAAATAATTTTATTTTATTATTATTCATCCCTTTTTTTATTTATTTAAGCCCTGGCAGTTAAATTCATCAGTTAGACGCCACAGATAAATTTAGAGAAGGTAGGGAAGAAAGATTTTTCATCTTCACCAGTTGGTGAAGAGCTAAAATAGTTATTTTAGCTCTTCACATAGTGTAGCCGACTTAGTGTTTGGGACTAGATAAATTAACTGCTATAGCTTACATAATATTATAAGATGACACACAAACACACTATCCTAATCCGTATTTACTTTACGTCGGAAAACATCGTTTCGCCGCGGAAAATAACTTTGAAACCGTATTATCTAATTTATGTAACAAATATTGGCAAGGATTCCTAATAGTGTACTAAATTTTCGAATAAAAAAATAACAAACGTCAACTTTTAATTTATTATTTATGTTATGTTTTATGTGGAAATATAAAAACATTTTAGTACCAAAATGATGTCAGCAAGCTATGATATAAAGCATATAACATGTGATTTAATAATTATGTTCAGCGTTTATTTACCCCAGTAAATAGGACATGCCTTAGTTCAGTGGCTTTCATGTTTCGCGGTTCTTTTTTCGCGAATTCTTTGTTTTATAGTTTCACATATATCTTTTAATTTAAATCTCTATTGTTTTAGGAATCCTGCGTTTTCTTTGTTGAGGATTTCAAAGAAGTTGAGTATTTTTGGAGAACGCTAGAACCATTATCTGCTTTATCCTCGATTCGTAAATTGCTTTCTAGCGTTTGGTTGTTTAAAATGCGTTAAGTTTTAATTAGGTAGCGCTAACTAGCCGATGGGTCAGCTATATAGGTCAGTGGAATTAGGCGCCCGGTGAAACAGTGCGTCGCGTACTAAGTTACTAACTGAGCACTGGCGCCAGGAAAATTGCTCGGAGCAAAACAACCACAAAATTACGAGAACATTTTCATAATCCGATGTGATATTAAATTATCTTTAATAGTATTTCTTTGAAAAAGTTATCGAGTTTGTTAGATTGAAGTCCGTTTCAACTCTTGCCCGCAACTAACTCACGCTTTCCAGGACTTAAAGAATCTCCATGTAAAATTCCTTCGAAGACGGCTCAGCCTTCAGTGGCTTACGGTTATAAAGAGAACATGCAAAACAAAAATACTTTAGCATTCAAAATATTTAAACGTATACCTACTACGTGTATTCTCAATATTTATGGGTTTATTTCTGCGCACTTTACAGCTGCTCTAGTCTACAAATTTTCCATGTCAACTTGTTATTGGCAGTATCGGGGAAATAGCTTGTAATAGGAAAGCCGATAATTGACGCCTAGCAAGGTTTCAGCAATTTCAGTCGTCCGGGCTCTGGGGAGCTGTGACGTCACGCCGGAAAACAGGAAATGGGAAGCAACACGCGTGAATTAAAACTTCCTCGTCTTCATTAAGAGCCGTCATTTCCCTGAGCCGTTTACGATACTGGCCTTTTCTTCGCGTCTTTTCACAAAATGTTCAAACATTTTGACAAGACAACATTAAACAAGTTTTCAAGAAATATTACCCAACTGTTTCCCGGCATCCGCACCTACTAATATTATGATTATAGGTAAGAACTGATTCGATGAAAGGTTTGGAGATACTCTAAGCATCAGTCTTAGCTCGGTCACCATAGAAGCGGTTACTTTCTACGGAAGAATAAACAAAGTGATAGATTGACGTCAGTGTGTCGATTATTTCCCGTTTCTAATGTTGTTATGCTAAGTCTGCTGGAAAGGACAGAAAAGACTGCCACGCGATAATCAAATCTCGGCGCAACATATTGCGAACTACATCTATTTTTAAACATACCGGAGATGTACCGGAGCCTGCTGAATCAATGATGATGGTTACTGCACATGGTTTTTAGGGTTCCGTAGTCAACAAGGAACCCTTATAGTTTCAGTCTGTCCGTCCGTCTGTCCGTCTGTCTGTCTGTCTGTCTGTCTGTCTGTCTGTCTGTCTGTCTGTCTGTCCGCGGTTTTACTCAGAGACTATAAAGCTGTAATTTGGTATGAATACACATATTATTGATGGCAACAAAATGGTACATGAAATCGTAATTTTTTTTATGGTACCTCCCCTACACATCAAGCGGGGATGAAAATTTTTTTTCGCGCCCACTTCATCGTGTGGGGTGTCGTTGAATAGGTTTTTTAAAAATATTGCGAGTGTTCATATATCATTTTACGATTTAGGGATCCGTTTGTGAAATATTAGGTTTTAAAGTGGAAAAAATCGTTAGAGTCCAGTGTCCCCCCCTTCTACCTGCTAAACGGTTGGTTCTGGAAATGTAAAAAAATTCACGGGAGTAGGAAATACATATGCTGAATTTAAAAGGAAAACTATCACGGCTAAGAAGAGTTCATAAGTTATTGAGTAATAGTCGATCAACTAAATAAATGTATTCGGCGAAGTATAAATGGAACTTTTCATTCAAATTCCTTTGAAAGTAACTGAGATGATGTTGTTAGTAGTGTAAAACACGCTATAAATATACGTTCATTGACCATAAAAAAATTGTCAAAAACTAGCGGTACTACGGAACCCTATATTGCGCGTGGCCCGACACGCACTTGGCCGGTTTTTATTACTTGAATAAACACATGACAACATTAACATGTCGGTTAGCAGATGATATCCCGAGATATTTACCCACGTCACCGATCAGCCGCTCCGGCCGTGATGGCGCCTTCCGCGATAAACATTAAACACACCTATTTATACGCAAACTGCAATATTCGATGCAAATAGAATCAGGTTCAAGGATTCCATGATTGTGAGTCAGACGATTATGAAATTGTTACAGCCTAAACGATCAAACGATGACTATCAAGAGTTATAAACGCTGGAAGATCAATCCCATGTTGGA
Organism: Polyommatus icarus; assembly: GCA_937595015.1. Lineage (NCBI taxonomy): Eukaryota > Metazoa > Arthropoda > Insecta > Lepidoptera > Lycaenidae > Polyommatus > Polyommatus icarus. Next base: position 17,549,794 of record OW569323.1, on the reverse strand, counting down.
TTGCTGACAATTAATACAACGGGTAATACATAAGAATAAGACCGATAAGAATTACATAGAAATAAAACGATAAAATAAGGGAAATTAGAACTAGAAAAGTCAAGGTAAACAATAAGCTTAGGACTGACTTACCAAAAGCAACTACTTTTCCATTATGTACCTCCCTAAACTATAAAATGGTAGAGTCAGTAAGTAGAACGAAGCATGTCTTACATATATATTAATTGTAGATATCACAATTTAAAAAACTTCACTTGGCCTAGTAGTGTTGAGAATTGAGATAGGTAAAGAGGCCTTAATCCCTAAACTTACTTCTCTCGGTTTTGACACAAAACTCTTTACTTAACTTTGTAAGTAATTTGTTTTCCTAAAAAATATACTTTGTCCACGTTTACTCTGCGTTTAGACCGAGTTTATTTTATATCTGCAAACATAGGCGTGTTTACTCTTAGTCTTTGGATTATCATGTTTCATGTTAGTTTTAGATTTTTTATGTACAATTTATTTAAGTTAGTCTATATCTAATTGACAACTTATTTTTCTGCCTGCTTATTTCTTGCGCTAAGAAGTAACAGACAGACATTTAATTTGTTATAAATATTATTAGTATGGATTTCTAGCAAAGATGCCTTAGGCATATAGGTAGGTGTATGTATATGCTATAATTTTTGTTCAGAAATTGACATAACAAAATAATATTACAATGTAACAACAAGAAAAAACTTCGTAAGAAACGAAGCACAAAAATTGCGTCCAAAGTCCACACGAACACTAGTTTTTGTTTGGAAAGCAAATCAGTTATCAGTGACCTTTCCTATTTGGAGATAATATTATAATGAAAAGAATATTATGTGGGTGCAAATAGATGTATGAGATAAATTTTTAAGTACGAGATTTATGTGAATAACGCCTTCTTGAAAGTCTAAAAATCTGTTGAGGTAACCCACGCTTAATAATTAATTACATATAGGTTATTTTGCTTCTTGACAAAACATCTATATTCTGCTATACGCCAACGAGATATATCTCGTATCTCACTCTCGAGATAATTAAAAACTACTCCTCTCATAATGTCAAAATCTCGACATTATCTCGACAAAACTCTATGAAAATGTGTTATTTCGATGATAGATCGACGGGAGAAAAAATGTTTGTCATGCTAGGGTCAATAGAAATGAAGATACAAACTATCAAACAAACATGTAGAGTGAGATATCTCGTTGACTTATGCTAGGCAGGCAAAACTTTCTTTATTCCCAAAACTTGTCAGTTTTATTCCTTCGCATTTCGACTGTTATCATGATTCATGATAAACTTTCTGGTAAACTTTCTACAATGTACTTTTGCTTGTTTAAGGCAAGCCATGAAGCAAAATTAATAGACATCTTACCACCGCACTCAGACATATTTAATGATGATTAAACTTCAATTTAACGAAGAGTTTGACAGATAATTTATGGGGCTTACGTCCAAATATTCATATTATTTTAATTACATTAAGTAATTTATATTCTTCTTGAGTGAGGAAATTAGGGCTAGAGCTTACTAATTGACGGCGGACGGTCGGTTTTACTTTTAAGTTTTAACTGACTGTGGTTAGACAAAACACATGAGGACGCGTTCACACAAACAAATATTTTGTATTGCAGTCTGTCACAAGTCTATCGTGTCAGTGATCGCTCGCCCTTAGCGTCCTACCACAACAAATACATAACACTTATATCCGTGTTTATGACATGGTTTCTCAATCTGTCTGACCGTCGTTGGGAGATATCTCGACCTCTGCGTGGGTGCTACATTGTATTGCAATCAGATGTCGAGGTCACTATGTAACATGTAACTTAGTACGATACTTTTCAATGAGTGTTATGTAAGCTTAATGTTATGTTATTTCCCTAATAGAAAACTCACTGGCTCGAAAGCTCATGTGTTTTACAAGGGCCAATCTTTAGAATGAAAATTCACATTTAGTGATATTTCTTTCTGAAGAGACTCACTAGAGCGGATATGGGTTTAAGCTAAGCGTAGGTAAAATTTAAAAAGCCTAGTCATAATAAAAGTTAAGTGAGAGTGACAACATTATAACTTTGTTCCCCTTCTCTTGTTCGTTTCAACAAAACTGAAAACGTCCAATTTAACATAGAGTGTACTTTTATCCAGCACAGAGTACGTCTACGCCTTAGCTGATCGCACATTATGTCACCTTAATTCTGTCTTTAAACTAATTACCCCCCCCCCCCCCCCCCCCCCCCTCTGCTTGGGGGGCCAAGCAGAGGTTCCCAAACACCGCGAAGACTTTTTCTGATAAAAACCGTAGGTCTCCGCGTTGATACCAAAAGCTTGGAATTTCATTCTAAAAGTTTAAGTAGCGCCTGCATCTACGGTTCCACAATCATTAAGAATGGTTTACAATTTGAAGCGCCAACACGCGACGAATAGTTGACGCGTAGGCGCATAGAAGTGTCTTGAATAAAATTTATATCATGTAAGGCCAGATATCTTGGCAGCCGACAAATTGTCATCAATGGATATTTTGGCACCATCCGAATACTGAGACGCTCTATTGACAGATGTTTATTTTCGTTTATGTGTTTATTGTTTAAAGTTGAGTGGCACTGCCGGACGTGGAATATATCAAGTGGCCATACTCCCGTTTGTATGTAAACGCCTTGGATCCACTTCATAGTATTAGGTATTTTCTTTGATCTATCTTTGATATACAGGTTTGGCCGTTGTCTTTCCTGCTTGGGGTCTTTATATAATATTGTTTTAAAAACTTGTGTTTGTTGAAAACCAGTAACTCGTAATAGAAGGCCACACTCAGATACATTTAATGATTACTTTAATTTAATGAAGATTCTGACATATTACACTTTATACGTTCTCTATTAAACTAGTGCGGCAATATTGTTTTCCTCTTAAAATCGAAACAACATCACCAAATACCCTGCTAAGAAAGCTTCCAAAGCTATTAGGTCCATTGGCATCGTAAAACCACAAAAGCAGCCAAATGGGCCAGGCAATAGATATTTTTCTCTGTTTTCAAATAATAAATTCCCGCTCCTAACCGTTCGCAGTCCAAATAGTCTTCCATTAAATATTGCTTCAATTTAGTTTAAGCACTAGTTGAGAAATATTTATTGCTATCAATATTGGAGCACCGATTTATGCCGCGAAGAAATGAATTTTCTGAAAAATTGCTTTTCCAATTTAAACACAATTTGTTCAGTAGTTAAATGTTAAAATATGTGTTTTTAGGAACACAACCAATTTTTGCCAGTGCGTTTTATCTGTGATCGGTCTTGTCTATGTAACATTTTTATGTCATGTAGTCTATACTTTATGGCCCCCTCTTTTTCCTGTGATCTTGTAATGGCGATTACTTGCAATAAATTGTCTTCGAGATAAATTTCCAAACTGTTTTTTATTTCTACAACCACGCAAAATTCTTCATGGTAGCAGAGCGTGGTTCGCAGTGAAATATAAATAAGCAGTCAAAGTTGTCGAAAAGTGACAATCACTTCAGTGAAGATATCAAAAGTGAGGTTAGTCAACGTGGTTCTCGTCTGGGTCGCATGAAGAAGGAGCTCTCCGTCAAAATGGGTTCACACAACATCTTCAACATCGAGAAACTAGTTGGAAGAGAAAATTTCGCGACTTGGAAATTCAGTATGAAGACATATTTGCAACATGAAAACTTGTGGTGTTGTATCGAGCCGACTAACAACGAGCCGATTGATGCTGGTAAGGACATAAAGGCCAAGGCCAAGCTAATATTGCTTCTGAATCCTCAAAATTACGTGCATGTGCAGGAGTGCACAACTGCTAAAGAAGTTTGGGAAAGGTTACATCAGGCCTTCGATGACAATGGACTCACACGAAGAGTTGGCCTGCTAAAGGACCTCATAAACACAACACTGGAATCGTGCAATAGTGTTGAGGATTATGTCAGTAGAATTATGAACACTGCCCACAAACTGCGTAGTATCAAGTTTGATGTCAATGACGAGTGGCTCGGGACTTTAATGTTGGCCGGTCTGCCCGAGGAATATAAACCCATGATTATGGGGCTTGAAAGCTCTGGCATCAAGATCAGCGCAGACTCTGTAAAGTCAAAGCTAATACAAGAGGTCAATACATCGAAGACAACGGCTTTTCATATTAAAGCGAAGAAAAATTATAAAAGCAATAACTTTGCAAATAATTATAACAATTCAAGTAAACCGAAGGGGCCAAGGTGCTACAGCTGCAATAAATATGGGCATTATGCAAAATTTTGTAAATCAAAGGGAATGTCGAGTAGCGAGCCATTACATGGAGCATCAAGCAAGGCGCTAAGTTCAGGTTATGTAGCTGCATTTACAACAATGGTTGGTAAACACACAAGCAATTGTTGGCTGATAGACTCCGGCGCGTCCTCTCATATGACAAGTAGATATGACTGGATGTATAATGTCACCGAGGCCACCGTGAAAAGTGTAACTGTTGCAAACAGAGAGCCTCTAGCTGTAAAGGGAGTTGGATGTGTTGATATACACATTAATCAGAACAAAATACATGTAAAAAATGTGCTGTTTGTTCCCGGATTGGCAGCCAATCTCCTTTCAGTCAGCACTATAGTGAAGAGTGGATACAATGTCACATTTAATAGCAGGGGGTGTGATATCAAGAATAGCAGAGGAGAAGTAATATGTACTGCAACATTGAGCAACAACTTGTACATCATGAACACAGGTAATGAAATGGTTCATCTGACGTCAAGTTCAGTTAGTTCTAATGACACACACCTATGGCATCTGCGAATGGGCCATTTGAACATTTCAGATATAAGGAAATTACCAAGCTGCACAGAGGGTGTGGCTTTAGCTCCGGATGAGGGCAACGAGGTCTCATGTATACAATGCTATGAAGGTAAGCAAACCAGGCTGCCATTTAAAAATGTTGGGTCAAGAGCAGCGAAACCTCTTGAATTAATACATTCCGATTTATGTGGCCCCATGGAAAACTTGTCTTATGGAGGTATGAGATATTTTATAACTTTTATTGATGACTTTACTCGAATGGTTCATGTGTATTTTCTTAAGGATAAAATGAGTGTTTTAGAGACCTTCAAAAATTTTAAATCTAAAGTAGAGAATGAGTTTGATAATAAGATAAAAATACTCCGTACTGACAATGGTACAGAATATTGTAACAATAATTTTGAAAAAATTTTGTCTAACCATGGTATTGTTCACCAGACGTCTACCCCATATACTCCAGAGCACAACGGCATGGCAGAAAGGATGAATAGAACGCTGGTTGAGCGTGCAAGATGTATGCTGTTTCATGCCAAGCTGGAGAAGAGACTATGGGCTGAAGCTTTAGCGACCGCTGCATACATTGTCAACCGATCCCCCACAAGGTCACTGGAAGGTAAAACGCCGTATGAGTTATGGAAAGGTAAGAAACCTAATTTATCTCACATGAAAGTATTTGGCTCCGAGTGTATGGTACACATACCAAGTCAAAAACGACAGAAATGGGATAAAAAGTCTGAGAAAATGATAATGGTGGGCTATTGTGATAATACGAAAGGTTACCGTTTAATGAACCCTACAACCCACAAAGTAATAAAAAGTAGAGATGTAGTTTTCTTTGAGAAATATATTGAAACAGTCGGGGTACCCATTCAAAATAATATTGATGTTACAGTAAAAGAAAAACAGTCAGTCAGTGAAAGCGCTACTGTACCCACTGGCAGCGTTACACCCGGGAGTACAAGCTCTTCAAATAAGGAAGTACTCGCTCAGGAGTTGAGTAAACGAGGTTTGAGCACTGAAACAACAAAAAGTGAAGACTCAAGTGAGTATGAAACAGATTGTGGGGAACTAGATGAAACTTTTAAGCCCCCCGGATTTGTAAAGGGTACTTTTGATGACTCTAATGTAACTGTAAGAACGCTCCGGCCACGCCATCATAGAAGGGTTCAAGATAAGAGCTATTTGTGTTTTTACACTGACTTGTCTGATCCACAGAATGCTGCGGAAGCACTGTCATCGCCGCAAGCTTCTGAATGGAAGGCAGCCATGGATGAAGAATATAGCTCCTTGATGAAAAACAAAACATGGAGTTTAATAGATCTTCCTAAAGGTAAAAGGGCTTTACCTTGCAAGTGGGTATATAAGGTAAAAACTGATCACAACGGAAACATTGTTCGCTACAAAGCACGGCTGGTAATAAAAGGTTATGCACAAAGAAAGGGTGCCGATTACGAAGACACTTATTCACCAGTTGTCAGGTACACAACCATTCGTTACCTATTTGCTTTAGCTGCCAAATATGAACTTGAAATAGATCAAATGGATGCTGTGTCAGCCTTCCTCCAAGGAGATATCGACAGGGAAATTTACATGGAACAGCCCGAACAATATAGGCAAGGCTCTCAGGTATGCAAGCTGAATAAATCCATATATGGATTAAAGCAAGCTAGTAGATTATGGAACACTAAACTTAACAATGTTTTACACAACTTAGGAATGCAACAATCAAAGACTGATCCCTGCGTCTACTATAATTCTGAAAAGAATACATTTATAGCTGTCTGGGTTGACGATTTAATACTATTTACTGCACAAGAGTCAGTTAAAAATTTATTGAAAGAAAATTTAAAACAGCACTTTGAGATTAAAGATATTGGCCCGGCAAGCCAGTGTATCGGTCTTCATATTACCAGAAATAGAGGAAAAATAATGATCGATCAAGAAAAATATATAAAAGAAATCTTGGCACGATTCAAAATGTCAGATTGTAAACCTGTAAAAACGCCAATTGAAGTAGGTATAAAATTCAAACGATCTGAGACCGAAGAAAAGTATGATTGTCCATATCAACAAGCTTTAGGCTCTTTACTTTATTTGGCTCAATGTACTCGACCGGACATATCCTTTGCTGTCAATACACTGAGCAGATTCAATCAAAATCCAAGCTCCGAGCACTGGGCTGGAATAAAAAGAATATTTAGATACCTCCAGGGCACAAAAGATTTAAAGTTAATTTACACCAAAGATGGTAATGAAGAGATAACAGGATACTGTGACGCCGACTGGGCCAGTGATTTGTACGACAGAAAGTCGTGCACAGGCTACATCTTTATGTTACAGGGTGGTGCAATTTCTTGGCGGTCACACAAGCAGCAGACCGTCGCCCTATCGACCGCAGAGGCGGAGTACATGGCGATGTCCTCCGCGGCGCAGGAGGCGCTGTGGCTGCAGCAGCTTCATGGCGAGCTCGGTCACCAGGTGAAGAACCCGCTCCTCATCTTTAGCGATAGTCAGAGTGCTATTAAATTAACTACTAATGACTGTTTCTTGCCCAGAACCAAGCATATAGATATTCGTTATCATTTCTTAAGGAATCATGTTATTAATTTAAAAGTTAAGTTTTTGTATTTAAAGGGTAAGGAAATGATAGCTGATAATTTAACTAAGGGCACTACTGCCGAAAAAAATTTGTATTGTATAGAAAAAATGGGGTTGTGTTCCAGGGGAGGGTGTTAAAATATGTGTTTTTAGGAACACAACCAATTTTTGCCAGTGCGTTTTATCTGTGATCGGTCTTGTCTATGTAACATTTTTATGTCATGTAGTCTATACTTTATGGCCCCCTCTTTTTCCTGTGATCTTGTAATGGCGATTACTTGCAATAAATTGTCTTCGAGATAAATTTCCAAACTGTTTTTTATTTCTACAACCACGCAAAATTCTTCATTAAAGCTATACAATGTAGAATTTTCTTAATTTTTGTACGCCGTTTGTATTCTCCGCAGAAAATAATGAATAGTCGTGATTGAATTGTTTCGATACGTCAATAAATTTTTAAGCACGTTCAAGTGTTTCGCGCTGCGAGTTGTGACGTCATGGTGACGTCACTCTTCCGCGCTGTCATACAAAATTTTATACCTCAGCTTTTCTCAAGTAATCATATTGAAAGGCTGCTTTTTGTGCTCATTACTTTTAGGTCCTACGTTAGTTGTGGCTCGTTTTTTTTTCGGTGCAAAAGTTTCTGCATTGCCTCATCCATTTTCCATTATGTCGCCCTCACCTGGTGATATGGTCCTGGCGGTCTGCGATGTTCTGCAGACCCACCGCGTCTCGCAGCTGGACCACCAGCGCCGCTCGCACCGCCTCCGTGCAGCGCTGCTCCTCGATACGCTCAGCGAGCAGCTGGAGACAGAACAAAACTTTAAAAATTGAAGCATAAACGCTTTTAGTACTCCGACGCTGCGAAATATCTGCGAAACAGGAATAGAGCGAGATGCCGTATAAGGCATTGCCGTGTGGCGAGTGAGACAGCAAATCGGTTCGCCGCTGTTTCGCGTTTCACAGCGTCGATGCACTAGAGGCGGTGTCAAGCATATTCCGATGATGATAAACATAAATCCGACATTAAAATAAAACTAGATCAAAATTGGTTCACCCCATAAGAGCTGAGCATAAGAGCGACGCGATATGCCTCGAATGAGAGTCAGGCAATCTCCGTAAAGTTCAACCCACGCAAAAAAACTTTTTTTGGGTGGGTGGAAATAAAAAATAAGCAAACTTTCTACGGATGCCTACAAATTCTAGTTGTTTACATAATATATTCAAAACATTGTAGGCTACAAATATTTATAATACTCGTATACCTATAATACCTATGTAAAGATTGGTCTTGATTACAGAATTTTAATAGACCTATCTTTATTTCGGTAGCACCCTATTAGGCTTACTTACCTCAACATCATCCGTGTACAAAGGAGAATTCTTGAAGATATCACGCTTGAAAACAACCACCTCGGGTCCTTGGACTCCGCCGATAAACTTTTCGCAGTTGAAGAACACAGCATCCTTCCTCACCATGCCCTCTTCCACGCCCAGAAACGTCGGATTCATGTCCACGGGAGCAGTAGGAGCTACTAAGCTGTAGTCCCAGAAGGACCACGCGCCATATTGGTGCAAGAGTAGCGTGGTGGCGACGTCATCAGCCAGTACCCCGGTCAGTTTGGACACCGCCGCAAAATACCCGATCATTCTCTTCCCCGTACCGGTATTCTCTTGTAGCTTCTGTTCAAGGTTGTTCAGGTCGATGAACCCTTCCTTCGACTCGGGGATTTTGATTATCTGCAAAGATAAAACATATTTATATTCATCTATTTTTTTTTTTTTTCACTTTTGGACTCTGTAACTTGGCGATCTGTGTCACACAATAAGCCATTTTTATGAAGGGGGTTGACTATTTGGCTTTTGAGAGCAGAGAAAGCTTGGTTATATTGCTTTTACTCCTATGATGGGTCGATTTATTGGTTGTTGGTCAAATCTAATGCTCAATGTCGGTACACTATGTCTGCTCAATCACTGAGCGTGTTACACTGCCTGTGCCAGCAAGTCTAGATGCCAGTATGTTAGTGTGTTTTGCCATTCGTTCTTGATAGGCCTTGCTGTACTTTGTTATCTCTTCCTTAACTGTGCTCATTTCAAGGTCTTTGTAAATGTACTTGTTAGAAAGATAATATGGTATTCTGATGCATTGTTCTTAATACTTTGCTCTGGAAACGTTCCAGGATCTCGATGTTGCTGATGCTGGCAGTACCCCATAACTGAATGCCGTATGTCCAGATAGGTTTTAGGATGGCTTTATAAACTGATACTTTGCACTCTGTTGAAAGACTAGCCTTTGGACCTATGAGCCAGTACATGGATCAAAGTTTTGTGTCAAGTTGTTTCCTTTTCGTCCAAATGTGTTTTTTCCATGTAAGCCTGCGATCCAGATGCATGCCCAGGTATTTTGCATCTTCAGCCTGAAGAATATCCCTATTGTGTAATTTAATTGGAGGACATGTTTACTTTCTTAGAGTAAAGGTTACATGGACCGACTTGTCCTGGTTTGCCTGGATACGCCAGTCATCGAGCCAGGTTTCTACTTGACTGACGTGTTCTTGTAGTTTGGCTGATGCTATAGTGTGATTTTCATGCACGGAGAGGAAGGCTGTGTCATCGGCATATGTGGCAATTGTTGCATCGCCACTAGTTGGCAGGTCTGCAGTGAAGATGAGATAAAGCACTGGACCGAGTATGCTTCCTTGCGGGACTCCTGACAATATTTCGCATAATGCCCAAATTTCATCGCCGATTTTTACCTCGAAACATCTGCCACTTAGGTATGACTTGAGAATTCGGAAGAAGCAGTGCGGTAATAACTTTTTTAGTTTAAAGAGTAGCCCCTCGGGCCATATTTTATCGAATGCCTGACTGATGTGAAGAAAGACAGCAGAGCAATACTTTTTGCTTTCAAGCGAACGGCTTATGGTGTCTGTGAGTCGGTGGATTTGTTCTATCGTTCCATGTTGTTGCCTAAATCCGAACTGGTGGTGGGGGATAACGTGTGGTAAATGTTGAAGCATCCGGTTTAGCAGGATTTTTTCCATTAGTTTGCCTAGTATAGGTAGCAGACTTATCGGTCTATAGGACTTGACTTCATTTAATGGTTTGACAGGTTTTGGGACCATAATGATCTGGGCAATTTTCCATTGAGCAGCAAAGAACTCGAGTCGAAAGCAGGCGTTAATTATAGCGGTGATAAAAATTACAGATTTTTTAGGCAGTTGTTTCAGCAATTTTGCATCAACTTGGTCAAACCCTGGCGCTTTACCGATTTTTAACCTTAAGATTTCTTTCCAAATTTCTTTCGGGCTTGCACTTTTGATTGGTGGGCACATTTGGAGTGGCGCATCAAGATATTCTTGGATTACTTGATCATGAGCTGGGTTTTTTACTTGGTAATGGCTTGAAAACTGATGCAAGATGTTCCATGTAGACTTGAGCCTTAGCAGAGTTGGTCCGTGCCCAGTTACCAGTAGAGTATTTAATAGGTGGAATGTGAGCTGTAGGCCTTTTCACTCTTTTAGTGATCTTCCAAAAAGAGTGGTTTGTGTTCTTGTAAGGTGTTAGGTTAGCTAGCTGGTTTTGCAATTGTTTATCTTCCGCGTGTGAGAGCAGACGTTTCAATTCCTCAGAGGCTTTGTTAAAGGCTTTTTTATCACAAGGATACTTTGTGCGATGCCATATTTTACGAAGATGCCTTCTTTCATTTACTTTTTGTTTGATAGCTTTAGAAAACCGGATATTTTTGGAAAAGTTTAGCTTTGGCTTTAATATGGGCGTTGACTCATTAGCTGCTTTATGAATTAATTTTACAAAGTCTTCTATAGCTTCTTCAATAAGATCTACACTGCTAAGCGGCGTTTTCAAGTTTATGCCTTCTGTGATTTTTTCTTTATACTTAACCCAGTCGGTTTTAGGATTATACAGTCTACTTGGAGTTTCTTTTAGTAAAGGTTTGTAATAAAGGTTAAGTATAACGGTGTGTGGTCAGAGGACAAGTCTGTACATTCCTCTAGTTTTATTTGACTCGGTTGGATATTCTTCATTATAAAAAAGTCCAATAAGTCTGGTACCTTTTGTGGATCTGTAGGCCAATATGTTGGGATGTCATGTGAGGCACAACGAAGATTTAAATCGTTTACAGCAGAGAACAGTTGGCGACCTCGTGGCAAAGTCATCCTGGATCCCCAGAACACATGTTTAGCATTCCAGTTACATATGTGACACATATGTATCTGGTTCCTAATGTTTTAAAATATGTTTTAAAGTCGTCACTGCATATAGTGTGCCTAGGTGGGCAATATGTTGCAGACACTGTAATATCAAAGTTTTTGCCTTGTATGCAAACAGATGTGGCTTGTATCTTTTCTGTTTTATATTGTTCAAGTTGATAGTGTTTTATTTTGCTTTTTATGATTATTGCATTTCCACCGTGTGAATTGCCAGATGGGTGATCTGTTGTTATTCATCATCATATTCATCTATCATATCGGAAATCGTGAGTTGTGAGCATTAGATCGTCCAAGAAATGTAAAATTGATACAGTATTTTCAATTTCGAAAGACAGGTTCTAACTTTTTGATATAAATTAGATTCCTACGTCACGTCATTAACGTACCAACAAATAAATGTATGATTAAATAATACAACGAAATAGCCAAACTAATTGTTAAACAACGATAGTCGTCAGTATCGATTCGGCGAAGGCTATCGTTTGTGCATTTTGTATTCGCGTCAAAATTCGACAGGTGAACGACACTGCAATCAGATAAGATGCTAATTTGAAATAGACATTGTGCGACTCGTATAGGGTGTGTGATCAGATAACAAAGCAAATGGCAATGAATTTGCCACCTACTAACTGTTCAATAGCTTTTTATAGATGGTTTTATCTAACCGCAAACAAATCCAAAGTGCAATTGAATTCTGAGAATCGTATACACTTGAGGCTATAATCTATATGCATGTGCCTTTACATTGTCTGATCATCATCGAAAAAATTGTCGTACTCCCACATCGTCGTAACTTCTAAACGATATTTAGGCATTGTTATTTTTTACACTGGCAACACAGCCACAATAAAGTATAGGCTTGGCCTAGTTGAGAGTTGAGACGATCGTAGGCGGTGAACAACTCCCAAAAACGGTTTGTTATAACTTACGTCACATAACATTCGTATATTTTGTGAGAAAATATAAGAATTTATTTGGAAATATTAATATTTATCGTATGACGTAAGGTGTGAATTATAAACGTAGGTATACACATTAAAGAGGAAGAGACAGACAGGTTTATAAAATTAAATCAAAGTTTAATCCTTCGATCGGGGATTCTCGGAAATGCTATTGTATAATAAGGACATAATATTATGTATGTAAAATTGTAAATACGGATCAATACTAAATAAATGTAGAGTCGATAATGGAGTCATATCAATGTTATACTTACTCTTAACATTTTTTTAAGGGCGTTCCGTCCGGAGATTCCATAATTGATCGTATTTAAAACCTTATAAACTCATAATCTGAAAGCTACAAAGTTATAATAAAAATACAGCAATAATCTTCAGTATTTCACATTCCTTTTGTCGTTTTAAATTTTCTATTTTTGTTTCTTATACTCATGATATCAGCATCCAAAGTAATACAAATTTGTTAAAATTCAAGCATACATTCAGCATCTCCTTAGGATTTACAAATTACTTTTATTTGAAACTCACGCCAATAGATCGACGATATCATAAACTACATATTCGCCGTTTTAAATTTTTTTTAGGACAATTTTGAACTAAGTTAAGTAACAATAATAGGGTTTTGGCGCGATCTCGGCAACGCGGCAAATGTATGGCCAAGGTCGTTTGCTCGGGGGACGGCCTTAATACTTAATGCTGAAATCGTGGAAGTTAGTAAGCTTATATTATATCTTTGGAAAATTTTCATGGGCACCACAAGAAGACTTTGTGATTTTAGCTGTACTAGTATGTACACTATTTTTCTCTATAAAAGTTTGACTCGAACATCTGCACGAACACAAATGCGAAGAAAACATAAAATCTCACGTTTCGTCACATTCTTTGTTATTTTTGTTTCATAATTTAGTATGTTATTAAAGACTGCGCTAAGACTACGTAAAATAATAACTTTGAAAATATTTTTGTAGAATTTGACTCGACTTGGCCTCATTGTGTGATGCGATTCAAGTAATACTCAGTCAGTTAACACGATTATTCAAACTTCATTCCTTCAGCTCACTTCGGATTGAGGCCTATAAGATCGGACGTTTTCTAAAAGCATAAAACCATCTCGTAATCCAAGCATAAGGATGCCTTATGCCTATATTACCTAAGTCATTTCTAGGGTGATGTCGAGCATCTCCAAATGTAGTCTACACTACGCGGTACGCCCCATATTTTATGTCTATGCCATGTTTTAAAATCTAGTCAAGACTCAAGCCCTATATTTGTTTCACGCGTTTTAGTCATGTTTTTGTTCACGACCAAGTGTGACTAAGTGAAGTTGCTAGGCCACGTACGTTTTGCATACTAGATAAAACTAGAGGAATTTGCCGGTCGTATCGACACTGCAACCTGTATTTTACGTAATGTTTATAGCTAGTCGCACAATATATAATAATTGTACATTTCACTCTAGCAAATAAATATTATTATTATTATTATTATTATTATTATTATAATACGTGACTGTGCACTACTGATAAGCCCCTTGAGAAATTGCGTTTTAAATATTTGTTAATAACATATTTATGCAATTTTTATAATATTAATGCCTATGCCTGATTCATAATAATTATGAATCAGGCATAGCGTTTCCTCTAATTATTATTATTATAAGAGGAAACGCTTTATATTCTTGAGCTTTTATAGCTTTTGCTGAAATTTTAAGGTGAAAGGCATGACAGCAAACGCTGAAATCTAAACCACACTTTTTTTTTAAAGTAAGCAGCAAACCTTGCTCGTTCCGCTACAAAGTGGAAGGAACAGGAAGACAGGATGTACTAATGATACGCATAACACAATTAAACGTAAAACCTTGAGAAGGTTTCGTCGTACCATCCAAGAAATGTTTGAACTCAGTAATTGTTGTTGCTCTATTAAGGAGCATTATACTTTGCGCTAAGTCTATAGTACTTACATAACTCACTCTGCTATAGAACCTCTGAAGTTACCCACCTCTTCATCTATCTATTTCAATGGCCCCACCAACACCGTGCGTGGTATTTATGTTATATGCATTTACAAATGAAGAAAGGGTTGAACTAATTGTTGTTGTATCAAGAGCTCTACTTATGCTGTGTAATGTCTATATGCCACAGATCTCTTCTTGCCATATAACAAGTAACCCACCTCAGCATCTATCTCTTTCCACGGCGCTATCTGCCTCTCTGTCTCGCGAGAGGAGACGAACAGCGCCACCCTCTGCGGCCGTAGCGCCCGCAGCAGCTTGGTGAGGTTAGCGCCGAAGACCAGACAGTCGTCCTCACTAGCACCAACCGCCTGCCTCAGTATCTCCTTTGACTCCGACCTGTTACAAGTAAAGAGCGTATTAATTAAGGTATTAAAAAAAAACCGGAAACTTCCAGCAGTGAGCGAGCTGATGTTGCTGAATTATCATGACTAAAAATACTCTTGATCATGTCAGCTTTCAAACAAGAAAACTAGATCAAAATCGAGTCCACCCTTTAGATGCTCATCTATGCTACAATGCCACGGAAAGACATGTCAAACTTATAACATCCCTCTTTCTTGGGGGTTAATATAATGATAACAACCGCCTTATATATCCAAAACAATAGAGTTATCACTGTAGATTTATTTAATAAGTTGAATTGTTTGAGTTTTGAAAGTAAGAGTTTGAGTTTGAAAAGTATAATTTTTAAAAATAAGTAATAACCCTAACTCAAGAATCAAGATAAGTAGTTCTTTTTTCCCAAACTACGGCATAGTATAAATTGGATAGGATCCGAGCGACTGGTCCGGGTAAAGAAGTTCTTTAAAACCTTCTGAGCCGTTTATAATACCGTTTTATGCCGTTGACAGTTTAATCAGGGTTCTGGGGACCAGCCAACTACATGATTATAAGCAGCTTGCCGCATTGAAATATGACTGGGACTGACATAAACGACGTTGCGCAAAACCTTTGAAATACTCGCATTTCACACACGAACACATCGAACAAAACTGACCTACCTTAATATGTTGAAATTTATCACAAATGTGGTTATGTTACTAATTTCCTCAAGGCATTAAGTTAGGCCGTGTTTCCACTGACGCGGAGCGGAGCGGAGAAGAGTCCCGAATTGACCAATCACCATAATCTCTAATCTCTAAACTCGGTATCTTCGCTCCGCTTCGCTGTCATTCCACTGGAATAGCAAGATTGGTTAATTCAGGCAGCGCCAAGCTCCTCTCCGCTCCGCTTCAGTGGAAACACGGCCTATGTTGGTGTTTATGGGCTGTTGCCTGTTGGTACTGCATGGATTTTTTTGTCACTAAAACCATCTCTATGTATAAAAACATTCTCTATTAACGTTAAGTAAATAAAGAAACTTGAGGGATCAGTAAGTTTTGCAGTAATAGACTGATTGTTTCATAATAGAAGATTAAATAAAAACTTGATCGAAAACAAAATAGTAGGAAGTATGTATGAATAACATGTTTGAGGTTAGACTATGCCATCACACTGCCACACAGCTGATTACAAAACATAATTTTTAGGTAAACAATAATTTATATCAGCTGTGTAGTTTAGCAAGGTCAATGGGATCATCGACCTTGCTAAACTACAGTGCCTCATACGCCTCTCAGGAACCTGAGAAAATCATTTTCCTCATCTATATTGGTAATTTTAACCGACTTTTAAAAAGGGGGGAGATTCTACATTTTATTGTATATCTTCTACCGCAATTCACTACATATATGGACGCTGTTAAGCTTTCGTGTACTAACCCACAAAAAAAATTACATTATGAATGTATGCATTCATAATGTAATTTTTTTTGTGGCTTCATTGCATTCAAAAAACGACAAAAAAAATTGTGGGGTAGGACTTAGGAGTTAGGACACAAATGCTTAACAGCGACTATTATATATTATTATGCGCTTTACCTGTATATCTCGCTCTGTCCATTGGTGATGGAGAGCGCCTTACACCGTGTGGCGTGGATCGGCAGCACCATCCGCGCCATGTACTCCTCCAGCCAAAGCAGCGCTCGCCCCGATCCATTGTAGTCGCAGTACACCACTGGGGACAAGGGATGATATTTAGCACAAGTGTAGTTAGGTCATTATGGCGATACGCTTGATGCAAGCATAAGGCGTAACGAAGGACCGGGGGTCCCATTACGACTTCTTTCAAATTTTTCCATTAAGACCATATAGATTAAGGGCCTGTTTCACCACTTCCTGACAAGTGCCGGATAGGCTATCCACCGCTTAACTTGACAGATAGAGTATGGAGAATCTGTAGCCTATCCGGCACTTTATCAGGAAGTGGTGAAACAGGCCCTTAGTAAAGATTTTGATCAGACACTTTTTGAGGCCCTGTAGTCTCGCAATTGACAGACCTGAATGCGGCAGACAATGCAGTTACGTTATGCTATAGCTATGCCACATGACATACATAGTAATTTACATACACGTAGGTTTTATTATTCGTAGCATACACGAAACAAAACTATCTTTACATTGGCAGGAACATTTGATGATGATCATGATATAAGATGAAAAATGTTAAAAATAATAAAATTATGCATTAATTTATGATTTATCTAATTGCTTATTATAAATAACGTACAGCAAGCAATAAAACAGTGTGTAAAATTTGCAATAGGTGGAAAACAAGTAACAACAAAATAACATAAACAAAAATATGTATAATAATAATTTCGAGTAAGCAAATTTAAAGCGACCAAATATGTAATACAATAATGATATTATTATGGTATGTTATATGTTTGTGCTCTACAGTTCAATGACCTTTAGGACCAATGTCAGACAGGTTGGGCGTGTTTCAACAAAAAGTGGTCAAGCGTAAGACATAATTATGCACGGGAGTTCTCTACATTTACATGTCATTTGTTTGTACATACTTATCAGATAATGGCAGTACATAGAGATCTTTATCAAGGCTACACAGATAGTCGATTATTCGGACATACTGACATAATTAAAACCATAAATATCTTAATAGGCACATCTGGGGGCACGGCAGTGCCCCAGCCAAGCTTTTTAGCAAAGGCACGGCCGTACCATACTTTTCTCGAAGCGGTTCGCGGCTATTTCACACCCTCCTTATCTTCGATGTTAACAAAGCTAGAGATTTAGAATTTCGATGACTAGTAGCAAGTATTAAAACTAGCTTAACCTCCAAATTACATTATATTCTGATAAATAGTTTACTAGTTACGGATGGTCAAAGTTACTACGTTTTGTCACTGACTGACAGATCATCAAAATTCTAAGGCACTTCTAGCAGACTTAGAACCTTGAAATTTGGTATCTGGATAGGTCTTTATTCGCAATGAAAGGAAAAATTATGAAACCGGCCAAGTTCGAGTCGGACTGGCGTAGATAGGGTTCTGCACCGTAAATTTGTATGGGAGCCCCCCTTAAATAAAAGATTTATTTAATTTTTATTATTTATTATTAAAGTTGAAATACAATTGAGTATTTTCTGAAATTTCCAAAACCTTACTGTTACCATTATGAAGATAGAGCAAAAGAAACAAAAAAATCGTGTTTGTTGTACGAGACCCGCCATTCCTAAATTATTTTATTTTAATAGGACTATTCTATTTTATAGCGGCAACAAAAATACATAACTTGTGAAAAATTCAACTATCTAGCTATTGCGGTTCTCGAGATCCAGCCTGGTGACAGACAGACAGCGAAGTCTTAAAACTTTGTTAATTTGGTAGAATAGTTTTAACGTGACCTGAAATGAAAAAAAAACCTTAAAAAAAGAAATGAAATCCCACCAAAACATAAAATGTAAAAGGAGCCAAGCAAAATATTGCATAGCTATGCAATACTTCTGTCGTAAAAAGTTTTCAGATCACATTCAAGCCAAGCCTTCAACTTATTTTGTAATTTAAATCAACATTCGGTGAATGTATCTATGGTTTTCTTTATTTTAAAATTATGTATTATAGTGGCTTGGCAATGAGCACTAGAGAAATAATCAGCGACTAATTGGATTTATATGGGTACCTATCGACCAGATGCGTCGTTACGATAAACTAAAAAACACTTTACGCTTGCCGTCTGTATAAGTATGAACTCCTCCAAATATTATGCAGTTTTATATTTGTTTCTTAATAATTATGTGCTCATTGCCGAGCCACTATAATAATTTTAAAATAAAGAAAACTATTGATACATTCACCGAATGTTGATTTCAATCACAAAATAAGTTGAAGGCTTGGTTTGAATGTGATCTGAAAACTTTTTACGACAGAAGTATTGCATAGCTATGCAATATTTTGCTTGGCTCCTTTTACATTTAATGTTTTGGTGGGATTTCATTTCTTTTTTTAAGGTTTTTTTTTCATTTCAGGTCACGTTAAAACTATGTTTTGGTGGGATTAATTTTGTTTACAAGCCGGAGTGGCTACTGTATTATGAATCATGTACTTCACAAGTCACAATGTTATTCCTTGGACTTTTGACATTGGATGTCTTTATTGATGCGCCAATGTTTTTCTTTGTGCGTCGTCGTTGGCTCGATTGCGTTGGGAAATAACTAGGAAAATATTCTAATGTAGCCCTTGAATATATTGATGACTTACGTCACTAATCCAAAAATTATTCGACACGGAGTACGTGACTCACTATATTACGTATACCGTGTCGTATAATTTTTATATTCTAAACGTAAACAAAATATTTAGTTAAATTAAACGCGGTTAAATTGTTAGTAATAAAGCCACCAATAGTAAACTGTACCACTGATAAAAAATTGGAACGGAATGGAGTTAATGGTTTTTGACGTGCCCACGGAACCCTACTCGTCCATCTATTATGCAACAATGATATCGATCATATCGGCTGTTGTTTGTGGTGGCACTACTATGACGACGTGGCCACAACGTGACAGACAAAATATAATATGTGGAGTGGACACACGAGCAGACTAAAAGAAACAAAAGAACAAGGCTAGTGAAAATAATCACCAGAAATTTGCCAGAAATACGTTCTGAGCTTTTTAGGAATCATATAATTTTTAAAACAATAGTTCTTAGGAGTTAGAAAAATAAACTGAAATTAAAAATTACAACAAACAATTTAAGTGTATTATCTATGTTTTAAACATACTAAACTATTATTATCTCTACAACTTTTCACGATACGGATTGTTTATTTTTTGTGGATTGTTTAATAAAATTCGTTATCGCATGAACTTGCGGATCACATACTCAAAACAAACGCGACTTGAATCATAATTTAATTTGGAAATCACTGTCCTAGTCATAGTACACAAAATATATGTTTTTAGGTGGCGAGTTGGCGACCTATGTCTCAATGAGTAAGTAGGTAATGTTAAAAAAGTAAAAAAATGTACATGATATCCTTTTAATATTATAAATGCGAAAGTATTTTTGTATGTTACCTCTTCACACCCAAACCACTGACCCGATTGTGATGTTTGGTTAAATGTAGATACGAGTAGAGATAGTCATACCGAACATCACAATCAGGTCAGTGGTCACAAGTGTCTACTTGTGACTTGTCCCAGGAAATAGCATAATAGGTATTTAAAGTTAGCCGCGACTTTATTCAAACAAGTCACAACATTTTAGTAATACTTATAATATCGCATACAATATATTTTATCGCAAATATTATCAATATATAATTTATCAATATTACTTGCAAACGTGATCATACTTTATCGTGTAGCATTGATAATTTGGAAGTATTCATCATATTTTAAGCCTGATCCCAAAATAAAGAGATAAACCTTGTTTACCTCAGTCAAATACTCGTTATCAATGTTTTCGCCAATAGCACTGACATTGCACGGAACACCGTCACAAATGGATTTCCACAGTGATAAGTGATAACGTTCCAATACAACATTTAGCTTAAGACTTAAGTACGTATATTATTTAGGTACATTTTTGTATTTTCTAAAAATAATAAGTAGTATAAAGTTACGGAAGAAAGAAAAATAGGGAAGATCGTATTTAGGTAATTTAAAATTTTTCAAGGAAATTAAAATTCGTTTATCGGAAAAAAGTAGTTTAAGGTCCAATGGGCATTGTCCAAAAAAAATCACATGTACTTTTTATATTTTTTTTCGTTAAAATAGGGTATTTTAAGAATATAAATTAAATAATTTTGAAATTCATTGGCTAGTTTTTTCTCAATAAATTTTTAAAGTTTCGCTCTGACGTCATCATCGGCGGCCAATTGACCTCTGCAGTATGTTTAAATTTCCTTTCAATCTTATTATAATGGCTGGTTCGTCAAATGCAAGTTCTCATTATGTGAAAACTGATACGAGAAGCTTACCAAAAGTTCGAAACGTAATGTTGGTCGAATTTATTGCTAATTTAACGCCATTGAAGGTCAAACTAAGGTTAAACATATTTGTTCAAAAATATAAGTAACTAATGGGTATTTTTTGGTTTATATACAGAAAAACGATCACTGACCTTATTCCTCGAAATGTTTTTGTAATGAGCAAAATTAAAAAAAAATGGACAATCCCCATTTCATCAACGGCTGTTAAAGTTAATGCTCGAATTAATACTATGACGTTACCTTTTTCGTTTTTCATATGAATGAAAAAGACATGACATTTTAATAAGCTGTTAACAATAACAGACGTTGGTGAAATTGGGCTTTAGTCTCTTTCTTTCTTACACAGTTAATAGTTAATATAGTCCGCAACTTCGGTCGTCATTAAATTTCATAATTAACCTTTCAAGCTTCATAAGATCACCGGTGATCGCGACAACAATAGAATAATAATAGATTTCCAAGAATCCGCGATCGAATGATGTCTCGTTTTGTTATTGTAGTGTTTTTTAATTAAGTATATATATATTTTTGCCTAGTACTACAAAATACATAGTAACAAAAATTATTTTGGTAAGTTAGTAACAAAATCTTTGTCCTGCTAAAACAATACACTATGACGCAGATATCGCTAAAATTGATCACGGAAAATTTCTAAGGCTCTCGTAATATGATAAGATAGTGCATTTATATCAATTACTTAATCTCATTTATTTACGTAACATTATCTGGGTCAATTGATAATTCGCTTTTGTTCCACAACAATGATTAATCAATTAATTAATAAAAACAAGTGTATTAGTAATTATCATCACTTTATCCTTTTTTTAAACCTTGGAAACGCTTCACGCATTCCCGCCAGCCTTGCATAGATATGTGGGATTCCCTGAGTTCCGGGTTTCGGGTGATGCAGTAAGAAGGAGCAGCTGGAGCACCCAAGGTAGGCCACTAAAACCCAACGGTGCCTCCTTTTCGCGTGTCGCTGGGCCACTGGACCATCCTGAGGCGAAAACTGCAGCGGCCCAGTCAACGGCAACTCTATCAGCATAACCATCAGAGCAGGTTGCCGCTCCCTCTGGGAGTCGAGCGATCCGCGTAGCCTTGGTCACTTTTCTCTACTTGGTACCTACGACTAATATATTATATTATATTCTGTGAAGAGTCACAGAATATAATATAATATATTAATGTGCAAAAACAGACGTAGAGACGTCTGTTTTTGCACACTTGTACGTTCTGTCAAGCCACTTTTCTATCATATCATACAAGGACAAAACTTTAACTATAACGTCTATATTACATAGTATCGATTTTTGCAATAATAATAAAGGGGCTCGTGTCGATCGAATATTTCATAATTAAAATTTATATTGAACGTCGATTATCTTATATATAAAATTCTCGTGTCACAATGTTAGTCCACGAACTCCTCCGAAACGGCTTTACTGATTTTTATCAAATTTTATATGCATATTCAGTAGGTCAGAGAATCGGCTACTCGGTACTTTATATACTTACTGATAAGTGCATTTGTTGAATAAATAATACTGAGACTGACGGCGACCATTTTACTTTGTGCGACGAGATAGCGATCGACGTTGCCATGGTGACATACTATTTAGTCACTTCAATAAAATAATATTATGGCAAATATATTATGGCAAAGCAACGTTTGCCGGGACAGCTAGTCTATTATATATAAATCTGTCACGATGTTTGTCCGCGATGGATTCCTAAACTACTTCACCGATTTTAATGTTTTATTTTTATAAATGTGTGCTTTTTTCCAACTTGAGAGATAGGATAGCTTAGTTTTTTAATTATAGTTGCAATTTTATTTTATTGCAAATTATTTGTCTATAAAGAGCGACCATTGTTTATGCGACGCGGGTCACGGGATAGCGATGGACGTTGCCATGGTGACATACTTATTTAGTCAGTAATTCAATAAAATAATACGGGCGATATACTTTTAAATATAATATGGCAAAGAAACGTTTGCCTGGACAGCTAGTACCATTATTTTAATCCTACGCGTACTGCACACAAAGTAAAACAGTCGTCATGTCACATATTGTGACCTTGCCTTTGCAGGAACTTTTGATTTGATCCTTTGACCTTAAGACCTCAGAGAGCAGAATCATAAATTGTGCCAACCTCGACACATTAAGGTTGACTGGGTCATTTAATATAATTATTTTGACTGCAATAAGTGAGACATTTTCACAATACACGACCACGGAAGTGCAGACTGCAAAGGTCTTGCGTATTAATTGTACCTAAATATGATGCGCTTGTAAGTTGTAGGTCGATAAATTGACAAAAACGGTGCAAAGAACACACACAAGAACACAGGTACAATGATTTTAATAAAAACGGCTTCTTGCGTCCATTCAATTAAAAAATAAAAAGACTGTACTCCTATGTTCCTACCAATTATGTCAATATAATAATTTAATGGTGTCTTATAATTTGCCTAACATATCTATCAAAATTTTAATGGCTTATGAATTTTAGGTATTAATGATTATTATCAAATTTACGAATCAAACTGAATATTACATTCTGGAAGTAAGTATAAATAGTCAAGGTAGTCCGTTAAATAAACAGTAAACAGAATATAATTTTGCAGTTGTAGTAACTTAGTAAGCTCTACATTGCATTGTTGCGAATTATTCGCATTTCCGGTAAAATGGCAGAATGCTGAGGAATGTGTTTACAATTAAATTTACGTATTTTGTTTATTAAATTAACATTTAAGGTCAATAAACTGAACCACTAAAACTATTATAATAATCTTGTGTTTGAAAATTATACTGTTTTAATATTATCCGTTCCGTATTTTTAATTTTATTATTTAAGCGTGATTTATACTTTTAAGAATAGGCATATATTACCAGAAATACACAATATCATAATGTTATATTCTTTCAAATTGTCATACACTTTACCTATAAGGCTGAAGGCCCGCGATCGCAAATAGTAAGCCTCAGTAAACGCATTTAACGCACGTGCCACTTTCCCCCTTGGTTTAAAAAGACTATTAATATAACTATCCATGGACCTATTCCAGTTTCCACAAATCATCATCATCATATCATATCAGCCTATATTCGTCCACTGCTGGACATAGGCCTCTCTCAATGAACGCCAAGATGATGACCGATCTCCTGCATCCAACACTGTCCCGCAACTAAACGGAGATCGTCGTCCCACCTAGTTGGAGGTCGACCTACACCCAGATCTCCCAGCCTTGGTCTCCATCCCAGAGTAAGTTTACTCAGCGATCGTCTGTTGTACGAGCTACGTGACCAGCCCAGTTCCACTTCAGCGTACTGATTCTCTGCACTATGTCGAAAAAAAAAATCCACAAATCACAATGTGTAGTTTAATTTGATTTTGACGATTACGATTCCGCGCCTAGCGTTGACTAATAAGAACACGGCATGTCACTAAATACGAGTTGAAAGAGAATTACTGTGAATCCGCGGAAAACTATCCATACTAATATTATAAATGCGAAAATGTGTCTGTCTGTCTTTCCGTCTGCCTGTCTGTCTGTCTGTCTGTCCGTCTGTATGTCTGTCTGTCTGTCTGTTACCTCTTCACGTCCAAACCCTGACCTGAACCGATTTCGCTGAAATTTGGCATGCAGATAGTTTGAGTCCCGGGAAAGGACATAGGATACTTTTTATTCCCGAGAAATGTACGGTTCCCGCGCGATAAACGAGTTTTGACGCAACGGAGTTGCGGGCGTCATCTAGTGACTAGTAGATAATATTTTGGAACTAGCAACAGCTGCAGGGTCTGCATGATGATTGACTAAAGCATATATCGCGAATATTTACATAACTCTACATAATGTAAATAAGTGTAATGTGAAGTTATGCGCAGTTGCTGATATCAGAGTTATGCGCGTTTCAATGAAATCGATTGTTTTGTTTGCTCAGCTGTTTGATAAATATTCGCAATATTTCAAGGCTTCGGATATTTTAAAAAATCTATACCTAATCCTATGATAAATAAGCTGCCGTCTTGTCCATTTGACATACAATGCAAATCGTTTGTCGTGCGGAACCATGCATTTTTCCGCGATCTAAACTATACAATGACTCTCCCAGGACACAAAATTTAATTATATTATAATATAGTATACCATTATATTTAAAAGTAGGTTTTTAACACATACACACAACATTTTAGTATGTTAGTAAAAATAATCCTAAAGTTTACCTTCAATGTAACCTGGAAGGCGGTAGGTATTACCTATAGTTTTAGGATTTCTCAATCAACACAACATTCAAATTAATATATACCAATGTTCCAGGTTCCATAGTCCATGTCTGCCAATACAAAGTGGTGTGGCAAAAATATAATTGGGTCATAGCCAAATCCAAATACGTGATGTTATTCAAATTATACTCGGGTGACACAGTGATCCTTCGGAAAGTTTTACATTATCTACAAACTCTACAGTAATTAATCAAACATAGATTATAATTATATTATAATTACTTATAAGAATTAAAAATAAATATATATATAGTCCGATAAAAGCAAAATTAACAATTATTATCTGTAATAATTTACAATAATCCTACTTTACATTTTTCCTTACTCTACATCTCATGACGAGAAAGCGAATGCAAACTCTCTAACTCAAAATTCACAAAATACACTTAAACATTATTTCTACAGCAACGAATATTAGTGTTATTTTACACGTTATTTTACATTTTTATGATAATCAGGATTAGCACCACGCAAAAATTCCTTTCATAAAGATAGCAATAAAAACGCTCACGTGAATCTGCATGTGCCTATCATATCTAGCAAAAATACGAGTTTGCCAGAACATGTGTGTGAATTGTAGCTATAAAATATTATCAAAACTCGCGAACCCAAAGTGAATAAATAGTGACAAACCACAAGGTCAATCCTTCGATAAATTATGAAATTCACATAAACAGCTCTACAGACTGCAGAGAAAATTAAACGTCTTATATACCAATGCTTGCTTGCTGGTAATACTGATTTTGTTTCTGGCATCTCATTGTGGAATTTCAAATAGGCGGGGTGAAAACTGTTGTTTGTTTATTACATTTCAAGACAATTATTTTAATGTATAAAGACAGAACTTTAAAACAACATAGCTGATAAGGCCAAACATATAGACAAAAGTTGCGCGTCTATTTTGCTATCTCCGAAGATTTTTATCAAACCTTGAAACGTTGTATGGCAACAACCTTCTATTTGATAAATTTCCGTAATCTGCACTCGGTTAAGGGCGTTCCATCCGGAGATTCCGTAATTGACCGTATTTAAAACCTTATAAACTCATAATCTGAAAGCTACAAAGTTATAATAAAAATACAGCAATAATCTTCAGTATATCAAGATTCCTTTTGCCGTTTTAAATTTTCTATTTTTGTTTATTATACTCATGATATCAGCTTCCAAAGTAATACTAATTTGTTAAAATTCGAGCATACATTCAGCATCTCCTTAGGATTTACAAATTACTTTTATTTGAAACTCACGCCAATAGATCGACAATATCATAAACTACATATTCGCCGTTTTAAATTTTTTTAGGGCAATTTTGAACAAAGATAAGTAAAAATAATAGGGTTTTGGCGCGATCTCGGCAACGCGGCAAATGTATGGCCAAGGTCGTTTGCTCGGGGGACGGCCTTAAGATTTAACCCGTCGATCGTGGGAAAACGAGACACAATAGATATTCTATTGTGTCTCGTTGACCGGTGAGCGTATGGGGCTTGATGAATTAAAGAAAGGGGCAGACCAACATACAAATCATTTATTTTCCTATATCAGCCGTTAAAATAATATGGTCTATCCTACGAATAATAAAAACTAAAACTCTACGTTATAAAACTTTCGGTTTCGCATTCAATAGCCGTCTTCTCTTGCAGCACGCTACATGCACAGTATTGTCATGAAACTTGCTCTTTATAAAAGATCTTGTATTTCGCGAAGACAATTTAGCAAAGGCGGCACCGGCCTGGCGGGTTGGTCGACCTTGGCGAACACGTGCGCCTAGCGACTGCCGGCTTCTAACCACGTTAAAGTTACGTTACGTTTTTGAGTTAAAAAATAGAGATTAGACATAATATGCTTAGATCCATACAGACAGAATGTTGGTCATTAATTCATTATTATGTAAATCTTTGAACAGGAGTTCAGACGTTAGCGAATATATCAAAACTGATAGTTTACACGTCGCCCAAATTTTTCAACAATACTCCTACATGCTTAGCATAGCCACAGTAGAAATGCGAAAAGAATAGAAACGCTGACAAATTTTGCGGAGCAACTGACAGATTTCCTTATCTAATCCATCGCTTTGTCTACTTTACTTTAAGAATAAACCTTTCTATGGTGGCCATGCTGATGATGAAGCATGGCCACCATAGAAAGGCTGATGATTCATTGCAAACTTATCCCGGATTCTAAAAAAATGAGCGAGAAATATAGCTTGAATACAAGGAGATAACACGCCTGTGAAAGTAGCGAAGGATGTCAGGTCCCGATGGACACCCTGTTGAAATTCCCTTTTCGACCTTTAGAGAACTATCTTTGAAAACTCGTCTGTAGAATGTGCTTACTTTGAAGCCTAAGCTTGTGCTTAATAGCCAGCTAAAGCTGGATTAAGACTACGTATAAAGCAAGTCTGCATACGCCATACACTTATGTTAGAGAAAAATGTATCTGTAAATATTATGTAGGCAATAATCATTTAGAAATATTAGTATTTTAACATGCTATTATTAATATTGAGTCATGGCGTAAAGTAAGAAGTAATTCGGCATAACAACTGAAAACAACTGCCATAAAATTTTAATTTACATTATAATTACTCATGAGTAACGAGCAAAACAACTATCGTTAACTTTAATTACAACATGTTATTAATAATTTTGGTATTAATAAATAATATTATGTTAGCGGATATCAATGGACAAGCTACATAGTATTATAATTATTTTATTTAAATCTGTATATTATGTTAGTCACTATATATAAGTTTAATTAGTGATTATTATATTTTGAATAGTAATAAGTAAGGTAATTGATTTTGACAAATAGTTAGTTATAAATGGACAGGAGGATTATTTACTTCCGTTATAACTTCCTCTTCTCATATTTAAGTAAATAATTATATTAAATATGAGAAGTACATTAATTAATATTTAGAATTATATACCCACTTATTCTTAGCCATTCTTATTTTTTAATATATTCTTTAATGATTTTACTATATTTGAATTGTTAACGGAAGTTAGTTTCTTTTGTGTAAAATGGTATAAAAGCCAGCCATATTGCATTGATGGAGGCATTCTGTAAATAACTTCGAAACGTGTAAGGTGAAACTCTGCTCGAATAAATACCGCTCTATGTATAATTTTTTCAAGACTTTTACTACTCCCTAATATTTCAGAAGTGGGATGTTTCAAAAATGTCCGGTCCTTATGCTGCGGGACTTGGCAAAAGGAGAAGAACGCCCAGACTTGTCCTGACTCTCGACGATTGACGGCGAAGAAAGTGATTTTTTTTTTTCTTCTTTTCGAACATAAACAACAGTGATTGTGATAGTGAACCAGTGACAAAACGATGCAGAATTACTCAAGTTGATGCAGAAGTGATACCAAAGTTTGAACCAGAAGACTACGCTTGTAATGAAGCTACATGGGTGCATAAAATCGACCAGCTAGGAGGTTTACGGATGGAACAGTATAACCGATTGACAATTCATCGTGCAACTGCGGTTACGTGGGTCCGCTACGCAAAAACTGCCTTGAAGCTTTTCAACGCCTCGGTCATACGACGGTTAACTGCTGGTTCGCGAATATAGCAGGAACAACTCGGCAACCGCAGAATTCAACAAGTAAGTAACACTTTTTATACTTCAAGTAATATCTTAGTAAATAACATTTACAAAAAAATTGTGTGGGTAGGAGCCAATGAACAAGAATAATGAAAATTAAATCTAAAGTTTTTTACCTTATTAATACTATATTCTTCTTATTAATACTAAATACTATATTAATTAGTATATTAAAGTTTTTATCTTCTAATAATATATTGAAGGGTTTTGGAGATAAAATAGATCAAGCCATATTATAGAGACTGTAAAACAACTACCAAGCGACATATACTTAATTATTATTGGACAATAAATGACCAACCAGCCTGGTATTAGTTACTACAGCTAATTCTGCCACTTTTACTGAGACTTTAATTTGTTTGACAGTTACAAACAGCTGATAAATATAAGTGATAGGTATAATGTTTTGCTGAAGCGTGAATATACAATTTGATCTAAAAATAGTTACTATAATATTGATGTATTTGTAGATATCGATCCCAATGGGAAAAATTCAATGTAACTAATCCAGTTTGTGTGCTATATAATCCCTGGAGGAGCTGTCAGTGTTGAGGGTCATTTAAAGGCTAAACATTGGTGAAATTGAAACAACTTGGCCTGCACATACGTTAATTGCCCGGGCTGAAATTGTTAATATTTATATCGACTCGAATACCTCTACTGAAAATGACTTTATCGATTGAATCACAAATGGCATTAGAATAGAATAGAATAGAATGATTTATTGCATAAAATGTAGTACAAAAGGTCTTACAATTTTACTGAAATGGTTCAAACATTCTGCCTAATAAGTGACGTGCAAAATAATTTTTAATAATTGTAGGTATAGCATTAACATCATAATAATTATTATAAAAGTTCTAAGATGAATAATAACTCATTTAATTAAACATAACATTAATTAAATCCATTAAATTATTGAGAACTAATTAAATATAAAAGTCATAGGCGTTAAACACGAAATAAATTTAAAAAATAAACAAACAATGTCAAATTGAGAATTAAAATAGCCTATTCCCTACCTTTGCATCTTTGTAAACATAGGTAAACTAAGCACTTGTTAACGTCAAACACAATAATTTACAATTTATTATAAAGCATAATATTATGATTAAAATAATAATAATAATAGAAAATATGAAATTATGTTGAAGAACAATAATTCGTTTTGTGACAATTCATTTGCTCCAGATTTGCTCGACAACAAGGTATGTTTTTGTTTCCATTACTACCTACTTATAGAATATTCTTGTTAACAATAATGTTCTGTGTTGTCCTAAGCTTTGTTTATTATTTCAGCATCCAGATTACAAACTTTACATGGGGATATTACACATATACATTCATTCCTTTTAAAGATTGTTGTGAGTTGTGACATTACACTTGGTGCATAAAATACATTGAATCGGGAATTAGAGGGTTTAGGTAAGGTAGATATTGCTGAAAGTTAAGTATAAAAAAAAATGATATTAATTTATGCACTAGGAATACAAAAGATTTAGGGTACACAGATTTATTACAAATGAAAATATAATGCAATAGTTGATGAAAAGGTTAACGATCTTTCGGAAGATGGTATCATTTGTCACTCTGTCTGAATATGCTAGTCCGGTGATTTTAGATAAAAAGAAGGGTGGAGATTACAGGCCGTGCATTGATTACCGAAATTTAAATTCACAGACACTCAAGGATTCGTACCCTTTGCCTCATATTGAGGACCAAGTATCAAAATTGTCTGGCTGTGATCTCCAGGTTAATACGGATGCTAGTAAACTAGGTTTAAGGGGTATATTAATACAAAACAGCAGGCAGGACAATAATTATGTAGTTAAGGCCGTCCCCCGAGCAAACGACCTTGGCCATACATTTGCCACGTTGCTGAGATCGCGCCAAAACCCTATTATTTTTACTTATCTGAGTTCAAAATTGTCCTAAAAAAAAATTAAAACGGCAAATATGTAGTTTGTGATATCGTCGATCTATTGGCGTGAGTTTCAAATAAAAGTAATTTGTAAATCCTAAGGAGATGCTGAATGTATGCTTGAATTTTAACAAATTGGTATTACTTTGGAAGCTGATATCATGAGTATAAGAAACAAAATTAGAAAATTTAAAACGAGGAATTTTGATATACTGAAGATTATTCTTGTATTTTTATTATAATTTTGTAGCTTTCAGATTATGAGTTTATAAGGTTTTAAATACGGTCAATTACAGAATCTCCGGACGGAACGCCCTTAAAGAGGATAAACTGTTCCAAAAAAACTCTAAATGGAGAACGATTGGTAAAATATAACTTAATGCAGCTAAATGTTATCATGACCCCCAGCAGACATGAATTACACCCTGGCTTTGACCCTTTGGTTTCCAAAAATGACCCGATATAATAAGGAAATTCATCAATTCTTGCCTTCAATAATATGTTCTCGGTAAGGGTAATTATCGAAAATCTGAAGGAGAAAAATTTACATCTTATAGAAAAGTACCCGTATCTATGCACACCCTTCATGCCGATAACTTAGGATCATTTATTAAGACTAGGGAATGGCACAATTTGTTTTGCTAAGCCCGACAAAAAACACTAGTTCCATAAAAACCATAAAGTACTTAAAATGACTGGAAAGTAATATCTTTCCAGTTTACAAACCCAGTCTGCATGATAGCATAGAGGCAAAGCATTTCCTAGCCGATACCTTAACTAATTTATAGAACACATGCAATTAAAACATGTCCTTAATGCTATAGCTAGTCCCAGATCAAATGGCCCACTGAAAAAAATAAATGGTACCAATATTGATGGACTGAACACTGCCTGAAAATGAAACTGTTTTGGATGATAAATTAATGGATATAGTATGGGGTATAAATAATACACCTAATTCTACTACTTCCTTCCTTCCATTTAAACTTATGTTTAGCCATGATAACTCTAAATTACCAGCTATTCCATTCAGTGGTCCTAGTGACCGTACTTCACAACGACAGGCATTAACTGAAAGAACAGCAACAGCAAAACTTCTAATACAAATGTAGGAAAAATTCAGTCAGTGATCTAGTGTTGTGGAAATGGCGAACCCAAATGCCAAAGAGACCCAAAAATTAAAAAAATAAGAAGTTTTCAGCTATAATAGGGGTGAGGTATTAATGCCTTATAAATCAGCAAATTCTGATACTAACAGTTCATCTAGCGATGCTGAGGTAGACACGGTGATCCAATTGATTGATTAGAAAGTTATTTTAAATATAATTTTTGTACAGTATAACTAAAGATTAGGGATAATAATTTATACAGTATCATGTGTACAGAAACAAATTTTATTGATCGAATAGGTATATACTTTAATAACTATTTTATTACTATCACACTTTAGCTTTTCTACTTCTATTGTTCTTCACAATTGATAATATAAGAAACTGGTCCCGAAGCTGCACCTAAAAGAAAAAAAAAATTGACATAATTCAAGTCTGTGTGACCTACTCACTAACAATATAACCACTCAATGTAATAATTCAAGACTTTTACCAGGCTTGTCTCACTTCCATACAAACGGCGCGAAATCACCGAGATATTTACCTACTATTCTGGAAAACAACCTAATTTCAATCTTTTGCATAGCGTTTAGCGTTCATAGTACAATAACGGTCTGCCGTCTCACTTCAATCTGCCAGGGCTGTCAAGCGATCGGCGGCGGCGGCGCGGCGGGCGGCGGCGGCGCGGCGGGCGGCGCGGCGGCGGCCGGGTACTATTACTTTTGTTTCGCGGATGTGTGCGCTGCGTATGCGACAAGTCGAGCGAGTTATCATACCTAAACTCGGGAGAGAAACTTCTGTACCGTAAGGTACTATTATGTATTCTGTGCTTTTACTACTCTCTAATAAATATTATCTATAGGATGGCTGTGTGATCAAATCCTAAAATCAACGCAATAATATTATCTATAGGGTGGCTGTGTGATCAAACCCTAAAATCAACAATAATATTATTATCTATAGGGTGGCTGTGTGATCAAACCCTAAAATCAACAATAATATTATTATCTATAGGGTGGCTGTGTGATCAAACCCTAAAATCAACAATAATATTATCTACAGGATGGCTGTGTGATCAAATCCTTAAATCAACAATAATATTATCTATAGGATGGCTGTGTGATCAAATCCTAAAATCAACGCAATAATATTATCTATAGGGTGGCTGTGTGATCAAACCCTAAAATCAACAATAATATTATCTAAAGGGTGGCTGTGTGATCAAACCCTAAAATCAACGCAATAATATTATCTATAGGGTGGCTGTGTGATCAAACCCTAAAATCAACAATAATATTATTATCTATAGGGTGGCTGTGTGATCAAACCCTAAAATCAACAATAATATTATCTACAGGATGGCTGTGTGATCAAATCCTTAAATCAACAATAATATTATCTATAGGATGGCTGTGTGATCAAATCCTAAAATCAACGCAATAATATTATCTATAGGGTGGCTGTGTGATCAAACCCTAAAATCAACAATAATATTATCTAAAGGGTGGCTGTGTGATCAAACCCTAAAATCAACGCAATAATATTATCTATAGGGTGGCTGTGTGATCAAACCCTAAAATCAACAATAATATTATTATCTATAGGGTGGCTGTGTGATCAAACCCTAAAATCAACAATAATATTATCTATAGGGTGGCTGAGTGATCAAACCCTAAAATCGACAATAATATTATTATCTAAAGGGTGGCTGCGTGATCAAACCCTAAAATCAACATAGTAATAATATTATCTATATAGGATGGCTGTGTGATCAAATCCTAAAATCAATGACTGGCGACTATGTGACTGGCGTCTATGTGACTGGCGTCTATGTGACTGGTGTCTATGTGACTGGCGTCCATGTGACTGGCGTCTATGTGACCCATGTTTACGTGACCGATGTCTATGTGACCGATGTCTATGTGACCTTACAAATATTCTGAAATTGAGCTAAATTTAATTACTACAATACAACTATATAAGTCTGCGTTACAAAATATTATATTACTGATAACAAACAATACAACAAAAATCAAAATGCATAAATTCGCGTCTTGAGGGTCGAGCGCTTGGAGTCCCGCCACAAAGTGAATTTTAGCTCCTTTGTGGTGAGAATCCCGACGCACCATCTACCGACGTTCGAGAAGGAGGAGTTCTGGCCGTCTACAGGAGATTCCGGGGACGACTTCCGAACACGTCGCGCCCCACGTCGTCGCAGACAATACGTGTTTAGTGTTTTAGTGTTAGTGTTAGTTTTTAGTATAATTGTATGTCTATGTTAGTCTATAAGGTATTTATAATATGGGCCAAGATGCCTGAGTTAAATAAATAAATAAATACAAATAAAATAAATTACATAAATGCATAATATAATGGCTTTAGAAATGCCATGTGTTGGCTATTGGAGATGAGATGTGAATTGTGATACTAGATTTCTCTGACATCAATGCATACCTATATTATTATTTTTTTGTTTACAAAATACTGTTCCGATGTCTTCATCTGTTTCAGACCACTGGCAGTTCTAGCACTGGTACAGCACAGGGTAGCAAACCATGAGAACGTCGTGGGACACTCCTAATGCAGGATGGCCGAGTGTTAGCGGATGTCAATGGACAAGCTACATAGTATTATAATTATTTATATAAGTTTAATTAGTGATTATTATATTTTGAATAGTAATAAGTAAGGTAATTGATTTTGACATAATCGATAATTGATTTTGACATCAATAATAATAAAGGGGCTCGTGTCGATCGAATATTTCATAATTAAAATTTATATTGAACGTCGATTATCTTATATATAAAATTCTCGTGTCACAATGTTAGTCCACGAACTCCTCCGAAACGGCTTTACTGATTTTTATCAAATTTTATATGCATATTCAGTAGGTCTGAGAATCGGCTACTCGGTACTTTATATACTTACTGATAAGTGCATTTGTTGAATAAATAATAGTAAATTATTACAACCTGAGACTGACGGCGACCATTTTACTTTGTGCGACGAGATAGCGATCGACGTTGCCATGGTGACATACTATTTAGTCACTTCAATAAAATAATATTATGGCAAATATATTATGGCAAGGCAACGTTTGCCGGGACAGCTAGTCTATTATATATAAATCTCCTGTCACGATGTTTGTCCGCGATGGATTCCTAAACTACTTCACCGATTTTAATGTTTTATTTTTATAAATGTGTGCTTTTTTTCAACTTGAGAGATAGGATAGCTTAGTTCTTTAATTATAGTCGCAATTTTATTTTATTGCAAATTATTTGTCTATAAAGAGCGACCATTGTTTATGCGACGCGGGTCACGGGATAGCGATGGACGTTGCCATGGTGAAATACTTATTTAGTCAGTAATTCAATAAAATAATACGGGCGATATACTTTTAAATATAATATGGCAAAGAAACGTTTGCCTGGACAGCTAGTACCATTATTTTAATCCTACGCGTACTGCACACAAAGTAAAACAGTCGTCATGTCACATATTGTGACCTTGCCTTTGCAGGAACTTTTGATTTGATCCTTTGACCTTAAGACCTCAGAGAGCAGAATCATAAATTGTGCCAACCTCGACACATTAAGGTTGACTGGGTCATTTAATATAATTATTTTGACTGCAATAAGTGAGACATTTTCACAATACACGACCACGGAAGTGCAGACTGCAAAGGTCTTGCGTATTAATTGTACCTAAATATGATGCGCTTGTAAGTTGTAGGTCGATAAATTGACAAAAACGGTGCAAAGAACACACACAAGAACACAGGTACAATGATTTTAATAAAAACGGCTTCTTGCGTCCATTCAATTAAAAAATAAAAAGACTGTACTCCTATGTTCCTACCAATTATGTCAATATAATAATTTAATGGTGTCTTATAATTTGCCTAACATATCTATCAAAATTTTAATGGCTTATGAATTTTAGGTATTAATGATTATTATCAAATTTACGAATCAAACTGAATATTACATTCTGGAAGTAAGTATAAATAGTCAAGGTAGTCCGTTAAATAAACAGTAAACAGAATATAATTTTGCAGTTGTAGTAACTTAGTAAGCTCTACATTGCATTGTTGCGAATTATTCGCATTTCCGGTAAAATGGCAGAATGCTGAGGAATGTGTTTACAATTAAATTTACGTATTTTGTTTATTAAATTAACATTTAAGGTCAATAAACTGAACCACTAAAACTATTATAATAATCTTGTGTTTGAAAATTATACTGTTTTAATATTATCCGTTCCGTATTTTTAATTTTATTATTTAAGCGTGATTTATACTTTTAAGAATAGGCATATATTACCAGAAATACACAATATCATAATGTTATATTCTTTCAAATTGTCATACACTTTACCTATAAGGCTGAAGGCCCGCGATCGCAAATAGTAAGCCTCAGTAAACGCATTTAACGCACGTGCCACTTTCCCCCTTGGTTTAAAAAGACTATTAATATAACTATCCATGGACCTATTCCAGTTTCCACAAATCATCATCATCATATCATATCAGCCTATATTCGTCCACTGCTGGACATAGGCCTCTCTCAATGAACGCCAAGATGATGACCGATCTCCTGCATCCAACACTGTCCCGCAACTAAACGGAGATCGTCGTCCCACCTAGTTGGAGGTCGACCTACACCCAGATCTCCCAGCCTTGGTCTCCATCCCAGAGTAAGTTTACTCAGCGATCGTCTGTTGTACGAGCTACGTGACCAGCCCAGTTCCACTTCAGCGTACTGATTCTCTGCACTATGTCGAAAAAAAAAATCCACAAATCACAATGTGTAGTTTAATTTGATTTTGACGATTACGATTCCGCGCCTAGCGTTGACTAATAAGAACACGGCATGTCACTAAATACGAGTTGAAAGAGAATTACTGTGAATCCGCGGAAAACTATCCATACTAATATTATAAATGCGAAAATGTGTCTGTCTGTCTTTCCGTCTGCCTGTCTGTCTGTCTGTCTGTCCGTCTGTATGTCTGTCTGTCTGTCTGTTACCTCTTCACGTCCAAACCCTGACCTGAACCGATTTCGCTGAAATTTGGCATGCAGATAGTTTGAGTCCCGGGAAAGGACATAGGATACTTTTTATTCCCGAGAAATGTACGGTTCCCGCGCGATAAACGAGTTTTGACGCAACGGAGTTGCGGGCGTCATCTAGTGACTAGTAGATAATATTTTGGAACTAGCAACAGCTGCAGGGTCTGCATGATGATTGACTAAAGCATATATCGCGAATATTTACATAACTCTACATAATGTAAATAAGTGTAATGTGAAGTTATGCGCAGTTGCTGATATCAGAGTTATGCGCGTTTCAATGAAATCGATTGTTTTGTTTGCTCAGCTGTTTGATAAATATTCGCAATATTTCAAGGCTTCGGATATTTTAAAAAATCTATACCTAATCCTATGATAAATAAGCTGCCGTCTTGTCCATTTGACATACAATGCAAATCGTTTGTCGTGCGGAACCATGCATTTTTCCGCGATCTAAACTATACAATGACTCTCCCAGGACACAAAATTTAATTATATTATAATATAGTATACCATTATATTTAAAAGTAGGTTTTTAACACATACACACAACATTTTAGTATGTTAGTAAAAATAATCCTAAAGTTTACCTTCAATGTAACCTGGAAGGCGGTAGGTATTACCTATAGTTTTAGGATTTCTCAATCAACACAACATTCAAATTAATATATACCAATGTTCCAGGTTCCATAGTCCATGTCTGCCAATACAAAGTGGTGTGGCAAAAATATAATTGGGTCATAGCCAAATCCAAATACGTGATGTTATTCAAATTATAATCGGGTGACACAGTGATCCTTCGGAAAGTTTTACATTATCTACAAACTCTACAGTAATTAATCAAACATAGATTATAATTATATTATAATTACTTATAAGAATTAAAAATAAATATATATATAGTCCGATAAAAGCAAAATTAACAATTATTATCTGTAATAATTTACAATAATCCTACTTTACATTTTTCCTTACTCTACATCTCATGACGAGAAAGCGAATGCAAACTCTCTGACTCAAAATTCACAAAATACACTTAAACATTATTTCTACAGCAACGAATATTAGTGTTATTTTACACGTTATTTTACATTTTTATGATAATCAGGATTAGCACCACGCAAAAATTCCTTTCATAAAGATAGCAATAAAAACGCTCACGTGAATCTGCATGTGCCTATCATATCTAGCAAAAATACGAGTTTGCCAGAACATGTGTGTGAATTGTAGCTATAAAATATTATCAAAACTCGCGAACCCAAAGTGAATAAATAGTGACAAACCACAAGGTCAATCCTTCGATAAATTATGAAATTCACATAAACAGCTCTACAGACTGCAGAGAAAATTAAACGTCTTATATACCAATGCTTGCTTGCTGGTAATACTGATTTTGTTTCTGGCATCTCATTGTGGAATTTCAAATAGGCGGGGTGAAAACTGTTGTTTGTTTATTACATTTCAAGACAATTATTTTAATGTATAAAGACAGAACTTTAAAACAACATAGCTGATAAGGCCAAACATATAGACAAAAGTTGCGCGTCTATTTTGCTATCTCCGAAGATTTTTATCAAACCTTGAAACGTTGTATGGCAACAACCTTCTATTTGATAAATTTCCGTAATCTGCACTCGGTTAAGGGCGTTCCATCCGGAGATTCCGTAATTGACCGTATTTAAAACCTTATAAACTCATAATCTGAAAGCTACAAAGTTATAATAAAAATACAGCAATAATCTTCAGTATATCAAGATTCCTTTTGCCGTTTTAAATTTTCTATTTTTGTTTATTATACTCATGATATCAGCTTCCAAAGTAATACTAATTTGTTAAAATTCGAGCATACATTCAGCATCTCCTTAGGATTTACAAATTACTTTTATTTGAAACTCACGCCAATAGATCGACAATATCATAAACTACATATTCGCCGTTTTAAATTTTTTTAGGGCAATTTTGAACAAAGATAAGTAAAAATAATAGGGTTTTGGCGCGATCTCGGCAACGCGGCAAATGTATGGCCAAGGTCGTTTGCTCGGGGGACGGCCTTAAGATTTAACCCGTCGATCGTGGGAAAACGAGACACAATAGATATTCTATTGTGTCTCGTTGACCGGTGAGCGTATGGGGCTTGATGAATTAAAGAAAGGGGCAGACCAACATACAAATCATTTATTTTCCTATAT
Source organism: Polyommatus icarus (assembly GCA_937595015.1). Classification (NCBI taxonomy): domain Eukaryota; kingdom Metazoa; phylum Arthropoda; class Insecta; order Lepidoptera; family Lycaenidae; genus Polyommatus; species Polyommatus icarus. The sequence goes on along the minus strand of OW569323.1, from coordinate 17,510,655 downwards.
CAGCCGTTAAAATAATATGGTCTATCCTACGAATAATAAAAACTAAAACTCTACGTTATAAAACTTTCGGTTTCGCATTCAATAGCCGTCTTCTCTTGCAGCACGCTACATGCACAGTATTGTCATGAAACTTGCTCTTTATAAAAGATCTTGTATTTCGCGAAGACAATTTAGCAAAGGCGGCACCGGCCTGGCGGGTTGGTCGACCTTGGACTCCGAAATTATGGCGAACACGTGCGCCTAGCGACTGCCGGCTTCTAACCACGTTAAAGTTACGTTACGTTTTTGAGTTAAAAAATAGAGATTAGACATAATATGCTTAGATCCATACAGACAGAATGTTGGTCATTAATTCATTATTATGTAAATCTTTGAACAGGAGTTCAGACGTTAGCGAATATATCAAAACTGATAGTTTACACGTCGCCCAAATTTTTCAACAATACTCCTACATGCTTAGCATAGCCACAGTAGAAATGCGAAAAGAATAGAAACGCTGACAAATTTTGCGGAGCAACTGACAGATTTCCTTATCTAATCCATCGCTTTGTCTACTTTACTTTAAGAATAAACCTTTCTATGGTGGCCATGCTGATGATGAAGCATGGCCACCATAGAAAGGCTGATGATTCATTGCAAACTTATCCCGGATTCTAAAAAAATGAGCGAGAAATATAGCTTGAATACAAGGAGATAACACGCCTGTGAAAGTAGCGAAGGATGTCAGGTCCCGATGGACACCCTGTTGAAATTCCCTTTTCGACCTTTAGAGAACTATCTTTGAAAACTCGTCTGTAGAATGTGCTTACTTTGAAGCCTAAGCTTGTGCTTAATAGCCAGCTAAAGCTGGATTAAGACTACGTATAAAGCAAGTCTGCATACGCCATACACTTATGTTAGAGAAAAATGTATCTGTAAATATTATGTAGGCAATAATCATTTAGAAATATTAGTATTTTAACATGCTATTATTAATATTGAGTCATGGCGTAAAGTAAGAAGTAATTCGGCATAACAACTGAAAACAACTGCCATAAAATTTTAATTTACATTATAATTACTCATGAGTAACGAGCAAAACAACTATCGTTAACTTTAATTACAACATGTTATTAATAATTTTGGTATTAATAAATAATATTATTTCCTAATTATTCAACGTTCAGGCTGTATACATATGTAAAAAGTATATTCTAATGAATAACTTTTTTGATAAACAAATGAGATTATGATAAGATCTCTATATTTAATAGATCCCTATTTCAACAAAAACGATCAATCTATTGCAGAGAATATTAATAGAGAGATATAATTCGAAGCTAAAGCCTAGAACTAACCGGTTATATTTAGCTACAATATATTGCCCATAAAATATACATAAAATGTATGTTTGTGCCAAAATAAAACGCGGAAAAGAAAAAACGATATCGCCTTACAGACGATAAGATAAATAGTACAATAACAAATATTGTATTTTATATACTATGTGAACATATTATATAAGAAAATACACGATATGGGACAAAGTTGAACAAACACAAACAGTTTAGTAAACAGAAGTTAAATAGAGTTAAAGCTAACGCCGCGTTGGCCGCAGCGTTCGAAAATATTTTTGTTGATTTCTACATTCTAATTTTACCGGTTCATTTTGTTGGTGTTCCTAAACTCAATTCCTTTTAGTTTTACTATTTCAACTGTTATACGTGCTTTACTTTAACGTTAAAATCTGTCTTATTAACGCTACATTTTGTTTGTTATTAAGGAAAAAAGCAAAATAAAGCGATGTTTTTATCACACACCAGGCGAAGAGAAGCCGTGGCCGTTTTGATAGGCTAAATTTACATAGCAATTGGAATAATAATGAGACCAATAAAATGGTCAGAATGACAATAGAATGAAAAAACACGTCTGTATAACCAGCGTTACTGCGTTACCCGGTAGCGAACTAACAAAAACAAGCCATAGTAACACATGAAAACAACTCAATAAATTCTAATCAATTTGGTAATTGCAATAACCGTTACGCAATACCGGCCTCGACCTACAAACTACGAGCTAAACCGGCTTATCGGTTACTCGTAAGTCATAAGTCATAACATAACTAATAGTATAATATACATATGTATCCCTTATTCCTTTTATATTAAAAGGGAAACTTAGTACTTTGAGTTAGTACACTGAAAAAACTAATTAACAAAAACAGTTTGGCTATGGTGTATGTAGCATAACTAAGCATACTCATAAGCAAAGTCAGTTTAAATGCAAGCAATTCGATTGAGTTACATCGTATAAAACGGGTAATGGTAATTGAGTTAGGTCATGGTTTATATAACTGTTTTGTTAAAGGTAACCAAAAACGATTCAGGTAGTTTTCAACAAAATTATATAGATTATAATTATGCCAACTATTGTTAATTACTTACACAACCTTTTTGTAACCAGCAATTCAAATCATTTTACTATATGTTATGTTAGTTGCAGCATACAGTTGTTATATAAGAATTGAGAAGTTATTATTAACTCAACATGAATGTTGCTTATGACGAAAAGTTTTGTACGGCGTCCGCGCACATTCATGTTCATTCCTGTGTTTTTGCATTGCTATCCATGTCGCCATTTTTCGTCGTGAATTGAAACCATCGTGTAAAGTCTCATTATTGCTAGAGTAATATACAATAGAACTATGGCCTAATTCATGAAGATCAACCGGACAGTTTCTGTTATTCCACTACCTATGTTTTAATTAGTTAAAATTGTCGGGAAATTAAAACGCACGAAGGAACAATACGAGGAGGCACCAGAAAAATTGACCATCGCGGACTATCTTAGATATTGGGACCCTGAAATATACATTGATAAGTTCAACGGTAAGTACATTACTTTGTACCTATATCTAATGCTGAGTCAAAACAGTAAGAAACTACATTTTGATAGATAGGTATTTATACATTTTCGCCTGCGCCGCCGCCCAGGGCCGGCCCTGGATGCGTAGCCATACTAGCCATAGCAAAGCCAAACTGCTGTCATCTGCTGTTGTGGTGTGCAGTGTGAGTAGCTGCTTGGCTCTTGTGGCCGTAAATTGTCATTTACCACTGCTTCGGGATTCCCCGTGTATAAAATACGCTCTGCTCGAGTTCGAGCCTCATCTGCGCCACTCAACTTTTCAGTCGCTGAACCATCAACCAAGTTTTCTTAAATAGTTATAAGTATGTATTAACAAATAAAACTTTTGTCTTTCTCGGTTAGTTATAAAAAAAAAACAGAAATTATGTCCTTGGGTCAGGCAACAAGAACCTTACCTCTTATTATTATTTTTTTATTATTTTCAGAACATGCGATTGATCTGGAGACACTTCAAATTTTGGACGCAGGTGCCGATTTAGTGCCTGTTACTGGGCACAGAGAGCGAAACTGGGAATACCTACAAATTAAATAACTGCAAGGACATAATGGAAAATGCTTTCACAACACCTGATCAAGAAAGTGTGGTACTCGTAGTTGATTGGTAATATTATTTCAGTTGATTTGATAATAAAAGTGGCTTACTTATATGTAATTGTTTTAATTATATTTCTGTTAACTTTTTACTATTCTGTTAATTTCTGGGTTTTATAATGTTCAGTTTCAGGACTGGAATTATTAAGGTTTCTGGGATTTTAATGATGTTTTAACCACACTGTTACGTTACTAATAGGGTTAAGGATTTAATTTTTAACCAAAATTATTGTAAACCGTGACTCGGTGGTCATTAAGGGCGTACCCAAATTTTTGGGTGCAGTAGTGGTACCCTCGTTATAAATAAATTATTATAAGAAAAAATAATTTAATGAATAGCGTCTCAATTTTTCTTATAATAATTTATTTATAACGAGGGCACTACTGCACCCAAAAATTTGGGTACGCCCTTAATGACCACCGAGTCACGGTTTACAATAATTTTGGTTAAAAATTAAACCCTTAACCCTATTAGTAACGTAATAGTGTGCTTAAAAGTAGCCAAAGAGTTAGGTAATATATAACACCCCTGAAAGGTTCTGATTACACAAAAGCTTGGTTACTAGTAAATGAATAAGCTTAAGCTATTAATAAGTAAATTCTATATTTAGTAGTAACAAAAAAGTTTTATTAAAATTAACCATAACGTTAAGCATAAACCTACAAAAACCTAGCTATTTTTAACAAAACTGTTTGACAGTGAATAACAAACGATGTAGTTTATTCCGAACAAAATTATTTTGTTGCTTACAACTTTCGATATTTTAATGTAATACAAAATAGTTTAGTTATATGCTACAAACACAGTTGGTTAGTATTAAATAAAAAAAATTATGTTAGAAAATTACACAATTGGGTTTGGCTACTGATGGCAATAGTTATGTTGTCACTATTTTTAGGTAACCAGTAGCATAATTTTTTGTAAAACACAGCCCAACAGTTTTTTCAGTGTATCGTAAAGTTTGTTCATAAAAATTTGTACCGTAGTTTGGTATTCATATCATTATACTAGACTAGATATATGATGCCTCATGCCTGCAACTCTGTTGCACCAAAATTCGTTTACTGCGCGGGAACCGCACTTTTTTTCGGGATAAAAAAATGTCCTAGGTCCTTTCCCGGACTCTAAGTAAGTATCTCTATAGCAAATTGCAACAAAATCAGTTTAGCGGTTTAGGCGTGAAGATGTAACAGACAGACAAACTTTCGCATTTATAATATTAGTATGGATACGCATAAAAGGGAAACTTATATTTTTAGTATCGTATCTAATGTTTAGTATCGTAGTTTAATATCCATAACAAGTAGCGCGATTTTGCGCATTGACATCTCTGTAGTGACATTTTTAAATTTCAAAATCAATCTGCCATTTTGTATAATATTTGTCTACACATCATGGTGGCCGCATCCACCAAAGAAACCCTTTCCTCTATTTGAAGAATAGATAAAGTGACAGATGGACAAAGGAAATCTGTCATCTCACACATTTCTACGGTGTTCATGCAGCTGCAGAGCGCTCTGTTGAATTTACTCAAAATATATCGAGATCAAATTTTGTCATCTTCTTAATTCTCCCGTTTATCACGATTAGCGTCAAAAGAATGTTAATTATTACATATATAATGTTTTACTTTATAAATAAAAAATATATTTTAAACAACGCCTATAAAACCAAAAAAAAAGACTATAAGTGGCCAAACTCAAAATAGTTTTCCTTATGCAGCCTTCAACCTTCAACCGATAAAAAGGTATATTATTTTTTTGTGTGTGTGTTTCGGTTTTATGTGATTCGGGCAAGATTTGCGAGAGCCGATTCTAAATTTAGGAGATTATACCAAAACGTGTATTATAGCAAATGTCACGTTCAGAAACCAGTATCTTCAATACTTTACTGTTATTGTGTATTAGTTTATTAGAGATGTTTTAGTTTTGAATTTAGAATTTTAAGACCTTAAGCTTAATCTGGACTAGTTTTAGCAGGGCCCTTCGCTACCATATATTATTATATGCGATGTGTGCAATGCACACGGGCGTCATCGCACCTGTTCTGCAGATGCCAGATAGCAATAATTTGGTTTCATACATAAATATAGCTCAATAAATTCGGTTACTTAAACCTGTTTTCCTGACCGGTTAGTCAGGAAATACATATTATGTATTATGTATAGGGGAAAAGTTTTTCAAAAAAATACATTTCAAAATGCTTTTCCGTTCCTACAGGAGTTAGGCACTTCCTTGAGGGCCTCCGTATAATTTTACATGTTAAATCCTGTTTTGAACAATAAAACATCTGAATTTATACCTTATGTATGTACATTATGATGATAATAAGCGTCTGTTATCAGTTAACCTATTAGGAAACAGTTTCAACAGGCCGATTGAAATTTCCACTGCAGTTGCATATGTATTAATTACTCGTACGAATTTTCCTTGTCTATTAAAATTCAATGTATTTACACACCTAGTTAAACAGCCAATATGTTGATACGTTACGTAGGTACGTCTTTATATTACCAATTCATAACTGAAATTTTATTAAAAATGTGCCTAATTACACTAAACATTATAATTAGGCACAGTTTAAATTTTTATTCACCACAAAAGTAACAGTACGGGAAAAAAATTGTGAATCACTCCAGTCTACAGATTTGTGTTATATTCTGTAACATTGGTTGACCATGATATTTATAGATCCATAAAGTATTTTACAGTATAAACCTTTCTCTTAAATCACTCTATCCATCAAAAAAATTAAAAACCACCAAATTCCGCCGCGTACTTTTAAAGACCTAAGCATACATACAGAGAGCGGGAAGCGTCTTTGTTTTATATTATATGTAGTACGTATTACATGATATTACGATGACAGTTGACACACTTTATCCTTGTCCCTGAGATCCTCGTTCCCGGTTCTATCGATCCATTGAGAGTTTGGGAGTATGCCACGTACGCCCAGGGTCACGTTTGTTTGGCTTCTATCTCTCTCTCGCAAATGACTCCGTCTCACCCAACCTTGAACCCACTCTACCCTCCTCCGAAGGCTACGCGGAAGCTATCGCCGGGTCCGAATTTACTGCGCAAAAACGTAACAGGGGTAGGTACTACGTAGTGCGTAACAGGACTATCCCAAGTGGCCAAGTGACACGCGTCTCGTTAATAGTACATGAACACGAAACGAACGTTGAATATTTAGTAGCAAGGGGTCGTAATGAAAACAACCCAAACTTGTGACACACACTTGGCGCTTGTTTACACTGTAACTTTCCGAAATCAAACTTTCAATTCTAATCAATCGACGAATTAATAACAATGCAACAAAGGAATTAAAAGTTAATCAACAATAATTTTCTTGGAAAACCTCCAACTGCACACAAACAACGCAACGCGAAATATGCGATAACTTCGGTTTGTTTACATTTCGTTCCGGGAAATTATTTAAACACTTTTTATCATGGTAACAATATTATTATTCCATATGTGCGGTTCATGCGATCATACTTAATTAGGGATTATTGTTATAATGATGTATAATGCTGTGACTCATGTTTAATCAGCCTTATTAAAAGCATGCCTAGCGTGAAACAATAGGTAAATAATAAACATAAAAATATTATGTAATAAAGTTAAATGAATATAATATTTTCTTCTCAGATAGTTGTAATGTAGAAAACTACATTACAACTTGTATCCATTATGTATGACAAAAATTGACAAGTGACAACCTTGTTCGCCGGTCTGAGGTTTCCTACCTGAATTTTAAGCGCGCATTGCGCAAAATTTTCCTTTGGCTGTTTTTAGTTGATATCTTTATGGAATACATTAGAATATTGAGTTGGATGGAATACACTAGAATTAGATATTGCATCTGTAGCCGTAGCATGGCCACAGACCACAGTAGAAATACGAAAGTATAGATAAACTGTGGAGATAAACTGAAGGTGCCAAAATTTCAATTAAAATACCACTTTACATAGACTATTACATAATAGTCTTTGTCACAAAGTAGTATTTTATTTGAATTTTAGGACTATAGTATAATATTGTCTATGTCATAAAGTGGCATTATATGTATTTAGTTAACCGCCTGGTAGTGATTTAAATTTAAAGCGACTGCTTACGAATGGATTCCAGCTCCTGATTCTATGGTCCAGAAGAGCTGCATTGCATATATGCAGTAACTAGTAACCTAAACAAGTGATTCCATTGATCCTTCGCTAGATATCAATGAAAACCGCTAAAACGCAGGGTTTTTGCTGAATTTAATTAATTTTAAACATTTAATAGCTTCCTTCGAGCTAGCTTATAGGTTATAACTGTACCAAATTATCGCCCTCTCACGGATTACAAGTAAAGGGTCCACTGCAATAATTATAAATGTCCTAAATTCTTAGTTCCTTCTAAGATAATTGGGTTTTTAAATTTAGAACGGTATAACGAAACGAAACGGTAAAGATTATTTTAAAGGAAACGCCTGTGACGTTGAGCGTTTTAATCGTTTAGCCGAAATATAAAAAACATATTTATCACGGAACTATAAGCGATATTGTTAATTTTGTAAATTCATTTAAAAGATATTATTTCAAATGACCGAATGGCATTATTTACGATTAATGCCATTTTATTTTTTTGGACGTTCATCATTATTGCAAACTGCAGTGGGCCCTTCAAGTGATACCATAACATTTCAATCGAATGTAACCCGAGCCTGCAAACATGCCCAATACAAACAATCATTTGCGACAATAGATTTGGCGGGTGTCCATTTGGCGCCACGTTTCAGTGATTTTCCCTTTCACAGTGTCTTTATAACGTTGTTGATTATTAAATAACCATTAAAGAATATAAATAGTCTTTACAATCAGACGTGGACGTATAGACTGTAGAGCAGCCTTTCCCAAAGTGGGCGATAGCACCGCCTTGTGGGCGCTGAAGGTCTAAAGGGCGGTGTGGGACCCAGAAAAAAATGGGGGTGTTACGTAGAGGCTTGGGGGGTGATTTGTAATTTCATTTTATCTGGATGCATTTTAAATAATTGATACAATGGGGGGCGTTAAAACATAATTTTGTCTTAAAGTGGGCAGTGAACAAAATAAGTTTGGGAATTCCTGCTGTAGATGTAGGCTTGAGCCACCTCTAATACCAATGGGGATTGTCCATTTTTTTTAAATTTTGCTCAATACAAAAACATTTCGAAGAATAAGGTCAGTGATCGTTTTTCTGTATATAAACGAAATTATTATTATTTTTAACAAAAAATTAAAACCGACTTCCAAGGTAAAAACAATAATAACATTAATATGAACTAAAAAGTTTTAAATAATTTTTACTATCTAATAGTGCCTTTTTCCGAATTCGGCTAAACCTCAACTATTTCTGTACTCAATCTTCATTATTTTGAAGTCGGTACCAGATAGCTGAATCTTCAGTCCTCTGACAGAATATTTAAAATTTTTGGAACTGGCACCGACTTCAAAATTATGAAGATTGAGTACAGAAATAGTTGAGGTTTAGCCGAATTCGGAAAAAGGCACTATTAGATAGTAAAAATTATTTAATACTTTTTAGTTCATATTAATGTTATTATTGTTTTTACCTTGGAAGTCGGTTTTAATTTTTTGTTAAAAATAATAATAATTTCACTCTTTTTAGTTACACTAGTAGATAAATCTTCGCGTATATTTTACGTATCTTATTACAATTTGTTAAGAGTCACAACAGACACTCACAAAATAATATAATATTATCAGTGAAGTGAACATATTGTGCTAAGTAATTTAACAATTTTAATACTTCAAGCCCGAAGCGGTCACCGGCGATTGCGATAACAATAGAAAGGCTATTGTGTCTCGTTTTTCCACGATCGAAGGATCTATCAGATAAAAAATTGTACAAACTTGCATAGGATGTAGCGTAGCATAATATTTAATATTATCATAATTATTGACAGCTGTTCTTGTTATCAAGAATTCAAATCGATAGGTACTTAGTGCACCATCTATCGATTAATAAGTATAACTAATTAAAAAGACACTTAATGACTTTGTTTTGTTTAAATGCTCTTTTTAAAATAACTTTATTTTAATTCTATTTGTCTATTAAAATTTTATAAAGTAGTAAAGTATTCGATCTGTATATAAAGTAGTTAGTAAAGTATTCGATATTCTGTCTTGCGCGACGCCGACCGCCGTGTATTAAAAACAAACAGGTGTTGTTAATTGTTATACAGTACATAATTATTATTATTAGTATATCCATACCTATGCCTTATACTATTATCTATTGTGTGCCATGAGACATTGGTGGCCTTAACACGACGTGGTAATGATGATGATGACGATGATGATGATGATGATGATGATTATGATGATGAATATGAATTGCATAGTAGTTTATGCTTTCTGTTCTTAAAACAACGCCGAAACTCCCAAACGTGTATCTATAAGGAATCAGGAGTTCTCTCAGCATCATCGAAACCATGATATACCTTGACCCAATATTTGACTTTTTGGTAGCGTATTCTTAGTACACTTCACATAAAACCAAAATCACCATATGTTTCCATATAAATTTCGAGGAGTTCCCTCGATTACTCATGGATCCCATCATCAGGTCACCACCTTTGTGAAAATGGGACCAAATTGGAGTGAAACCTAATACAACAAAATAAAAATTTCGAAAATCGGTTCACAAACGGCGGAGTAATCGTTGAACATACAAAAATAAAAAAAAAATAAAAAAAATATCCACAGCCGAACATATAACCTCCTCGTTTTTTGGAAGTCGGTTAAAAAATACCCATTAGTTACTTATATTTTTGAACAAATATGTTTAACCTTAGTTTGACCTTCAATGGCGTTAAATTAGGAATAAAGTCGACCAACATTACGTTTCGAACTTTTGGTAAGCTTCTCGTATCAGCTTTCACATAATGAGAACTTGCATTTGACGAACCAGCCATTATAAATAAGATTGAAAGGAAAAAAACATACTGCAGAGGTCAATTGGCCGCCGATGATGACGTCAGAGCGAAACTTTAAAAATTTATTGAGAAAAAACTAGCCAATGAATTTCAAAATTATTCAATTTATATTCTTAAAATACCCTATTTTAACGAAAAAAAATATAAAATGTACATGTGATTTTTTTTGGACAATGCCCATTGAAATTATTTTCAAACAAATCAACATACAACACCTATTAGTACTAACCTAACTTCTTTCAAGCTTCCTATTCTTTAAAAATATGTAGCTTTCCATTACATAAGGAAAACTATGACAGTTATAATTCTAAAACGCTCATTCTAATGACTGATTTCCAGATAATAATTACATAGCACTTGTTCATTCATTTCAATAGACGCTTTCATAAGACTTCAGCGGAATCTTATCTCTTTATAGTTTCATTAGCTCAATTCACACAGGCTATTCAAATAGTTAGATACCTAAGACGCTATCTAACTATGTATTTGTAAATACTATTCTTTTAACCTATTTCTAGATGCTGTATTATTTTTTTAGATTTTAATATACATTTTATATTATGCAGACCAAACATTCACTTCATGCATTTTATACTCCAATTAGAGCTCATTGTCATGGAACCTTCTGTAATATGACTTCCACGTTCCAATATATCAAAACCATGTAATATAAATCCCACCAAAAACATAAATGTAAAAATGCTGAGCCAAGTTCCAGAAGTCCGTAGACAAGAAATATAATGTTTGTAACATTATATTTCTTGTCTATTTACTTCGCCGTAAAAAGGATGGAGATCTAAATGAGTGCCAAGTTCCATGGAAAATCGAATTATGTACGTATAGGAACCAAATAACATTATGAACAAATAATAGAGTCTATTTCTTTGTTTTATTGAATAACTATAACAATTGATGTTATATAAATAATGTGAGATCTTAAACTAGATTAGATCTAACTTGGCCAGTTTTCATTACGTTAGTCATTTTTCATAAAGTTATTGAACATTTTAATTCTCATGAAAACTAGCCAAGTAAAATCTAATCTAGCTTAAGATCTCACATTATTTAAATAACATCAATTGTTATAGTTATTCAATAAAACAAAGAAATAGACTCTATTATTTGTTCATAATGTTATTTGGTTCCTATACGTACATAATTCGATTTTCCATGGAACTTGGCACTCATTTAGATCTTCATCCTTTTTACGGCAAAGTCCATAGACAAGAAATATAATGTTTGTATGGAACTTGGCTCAGCATTTTTACATTTATGTTTTTGTTGGGATATCACTACTTTTTGTTAAGAAAACTTTCCGAGCAACACCTTCATCTTCCCAGTTCAAACATCCATAATATTTTACTCTAAGTATTCAATCGCAATTTGCAACCTTAAGGTGTCGTTTCATCACTTCCCGACAAGTGTCTGCTATATACACTATGCTATCCGCAACTTATCTGGCAGATAATTCATCTATCAGATAAGTTGTGAACAGCTTATCTGAAACTTATCAGGAAGCGGGGAAACAGCCCCTAAGCCTTGTTGAGATTTGAGTACCTATCAGACGAATAAAACAAAGAAAATCCAAGCGAATGGAAAATGCAGCTACCATCAGAATGCATTGGAAAAATACGGTATAACACAAGTGTAATTTCCAACCATTAACTATAGTGTACAACTTATTGTGAGGAAGTTAAGTAGCTATTATTATAGCTGTCTAACAGACAGACAAACAAACGGACGGACAGACAGACAGACGGACAGACATATTGAAATAATTCTATCTCTATTCTCGGGACTCAATTACTATATTAACTCCATACCAAGAACAATCGGTACAAGCAGTTTGGGCGTGAAGACGTAACAGACAGACAGACACACTTCATAAAGTCACCTTCTATTCATTTCAAGGTTTTTCAATTCATATAAATATATACGGGGAGCTCCCATACAATAAACGTGATTTTTTGGCCTTTTTTGCTCTAAATCAATAATGGCAGCCGATAGGTTCTTGAAATTTTCACAAAATTTTTAATTGCATTTCTTCTTTCATAATAAATAATAAAAATAAAATAAAATAAATATTTAAGGGGGGTCTCCATACAAAAAACACAATTTTCGCTCTGTACGACTCGCACTTGACCGATTTTTTTGTTTTCGGATTTTTCTCTACGCTTACACACAATTACTGAGCTGGATTCCAAATTTCAGCCTTCTAGCTCATCTGGAAGTGGATTAGAATTTTGATCTATAGGTCAGTCAGTCAGTGATAAAAATTTAGATTTTCGGACGTTAATATCTCAATAATTGTTTGAGCTTATGAAATTTAAAGCATGTATTTATCTCGCAAGTCTCATTATATGAGCTAAAGGAGATAATTTTTTTTGGGCCTTTTCTGAATGTGCCGGCCAACAAAAAATAATGGTACATGTATTTAGTACTAGTAATTTGGAGCAATAGTTAATATGGCAGCAAAGTTGTATGGTTACTATAAGTCACGTTATACAAAATCTATGATTTGTCATTTTCATACATTGTCTGATTTCTGAAAGTGAGGAAAAATATAAAATAATAAATAAATATTGCTAATACTAATCATCCGAAGTCGTTGTAATTACAGCTGATCCAGCACTTCATGGAAGACAGGCCATTCCATATTATTACTGCTCTTGCCCAATAGGGAAACGGACAATAGGGTGTTGTTCACACACCATGACTATTGTGTGGTACATGAGTTTCGCACGGTATGCTGAATTTATACGTCCACCGGCACTAGGTTTGGAGGGTGTTATAGTTTCATTGCATGACAATTAGAAGACTTTTGTAATTAAACTCTATAATACAGTCTGTCTATAAAGTCATGAAATTAAAAAGTGGCAACATCGTAGTGTCATCCCTTTTTTCTTAGATTGATTTGAAAGGGATGACACTACGATGTTGCCACTTTTTAATTTCATGACTTTATAGACAGACTGTATATACTTACCAGTTACTTTCAGTCTGATCTGGAATGTAAAAATCAATAAAATAATATATGAAAATGGCGAATGATCCAGCTTGTTTTATTTGACTTAGAGTAATCCTACAACTTTGCTGCCATATTAACTATTGCTCCAAATAACTAGTACTAAACACACGAACCATTTTTTTTTTGTTGGCCGGCACTTTCAGAAAAGGCCCAAAAATGTATGGGGCCTGAATGTTCTCCTTTGAAACGTTTATGTGAAATAGTTTCTGAATTACGAGGGGGTCAAAAGTAGCTGCAAATGGTTCGTGTAATATTACACACGGTGCATGCTCGCCATTCTGTTATGCTGGAACTTGGCTTCACACTCTACCGCGTGTCTAGATTAAAATATATAGTACACGTCCAGTCGTCTATAATAAATATTACGAATTACGACCCTAGTTAACAATGGCCTCGCTTATATGTAGGTACACACTACACTGCTCTATTGTGCCAAAACACCAGTAGTAGAACAAAAACTTCCTTTTGTAACAATAAACAATTATGAAAACCGACACTTCTCCAGCAATATTATGTTGTAACACACATTATTTATTATACCTACAGATGATTCGTACAGAATGTGCGTTGTACATTTTCAAACTGCAAACAGCAAAACTCACAAACGCGTACTATATTTCACACACAAACATGATGATATTATTTTAATAAAACATGTTTTTATTACCAAACACTCAAGTACTAAAGCACAGAAATTAATATTATTAGTTAGTACTATCCTATAAAAATAAAAATAATTTTAAATATGCTTCAATATTATTACTATTATCCTGAACAAACAAAGAAATTACTGTTTTGCAAAGTTCAATAATTTTTTTAATTTTAATTTAAGAAAAATACAGAATGCTTTATGGTCACCAAAAACGTCTAAAATGCTGCATAAGGGAGATCGCACACGTCACACTTTTTGTACGATCGAGTCTGCGGCTTCCATACGTAGTGTGATGGCGCGCGCCATGCAGATTGTATGTTAAGTCGGCACTACATATAGGCGAACGCGTTGGCCAACGCGTTGGCCAACGTGTCGGCCCAATGTGTAGAACGGGCGACTCGCGCGTTGGCGGTAGGTATTTAGACGTTGGCCGACGCGTTTTGTCGGCACTACATATAGGCGAACGCGTTGGCCGACGCGTTGGCCAATGCGTTGGCTAACGCGTTCGCCTATATGTAGTGCTGACATAAGCCGCAGACTCGATCACACAAAAAGTGTGATCGAGTCTGCGGCCTTCCATACGTAGTGTGATGGCGCGCGCCATGCAGATTGTATGTAAGCCGCAGACTCGATCACACAAAAAGTGTGACGTGTGCGATCTCCCTTAATTGCATAATTTTCTACTTTTATCTGTCTGTCTATCTGTCTGTCTATTACCTCTTCACGCCCAAACCGCTAAACCGATATTGCTGAAATTCGGTATGAAGATACTCTGAGTCTCGGGAAAGGACATGGAATACTTTTTATCCCGAAAAAATGTACGGTACCCACGCAGTAAACGAATTTTGGCGCAACGGAGTTGCGGGCGCGTCATCTAGTTACTTCATAGTTCATACAACAATTAAACAAAGGAAAACCTCTGACCTCTGAAATATTCAAAGAAGCCGCCACTGAAACATGTTGCATTCTCGACGTTCGCGGCATAAGTATTTACGTAGGTTGTACAATGTAGAGTGTAGACAAATAATAATAATCCTTGCTAATAATATTATAAATGCAACAGTGTGACTATATTATGTCTGTCACCTCTTCACGAGTCCCGGGAAAGTGCAGTAATACTTTTTAACCAGGAAAAATGCTCGGTTCCCGTACTAAACTTTGTCAAAACGGAGTAGCGAGCGGTCATCTATTATATTGTACTCGGCGAAACATGGCGATAGCGGTCATTGACTCCCTGTAAAAAACTTGACATTTTCTATACAAAGCCGCGATTGACAACATCTGACACTTCATTGTCAATCGCAGTTTATATAGTGACATATAAACCGCAATTGACAATAATAGTGAAATGACAAGTTTTTGACAGGGAGACAATGACCGATGACGGCTACCGCCATGTTTCGCCGAGTACAGTATAGTCAGTAATAAGTAATAACCATAAAGTTATTATACCTAGCGGAATAGAGAAACAAAGGCCTGAGCAAGCGAGATGCCACTATCAGTAACACCGCGTGGTAAAAAGAGACGTGTGATACATGACAGCAGCACTCTTTTTTGACGTCCAGTCGGCACGTGCCGCACGTTGTCAATATAATCTCATAGAATTCATGTTCAATCATGCTTGTGTAAGTGTATACGTACACATATTTTTCACACAGATGAAAACCAATTTTGGTTACGTTTGACAGCTCGAGATTGTTGCTCTATTCCGATAGGTATATTAACTTTATGGTAATAACTAATAACTATTTAGTTCTCTAGTAATCTGTAGCACTACTTAGTACCTAGTTCCGTTGTCGCAACTCGCAATTCCTCTGGTTGTTAGCTCTACGTTCGAGAATGGGCTACTGTTTGTAAACACAGGCGTCGAGTTTCAAAGATCTACATTCCGTTCTTTACTACGCGTCATTGACGGTATCGCATGACACGAAACAAAAAGGGTCCCAAGACATTCCTTTCGCGTTCCATGGGGATCCCGTTACACGTTTACTGTGTTTCTATTGCATCTATCAGTATTGCACCTGCTGTATGTAATTTTAATTAGAGGAAAGCTTTGTGCGCTTGTGCGCCCGCTTTGTATGACAAGGAAAATATGGACGATGTCATACAGGACCATACAGTGCATAGTCCTGAATCACACTATGGAAGTTTCTGATATTAGAACGTGTGAAATGTCTACACTGATCAAATGAGGTTAAGCCATACTGAGTAACCAACCTCGCTGGGTCGCAAGATCTTTTTTGCGGCCTCCACTCATATTGCCGCAACATCAAAGGGTTTTCATGGTTGGGTACCTCTGTCAATCCTGGGTGACAGAGATACAAAGGTAAAAATATGACGTGTTAGGCCACAGAATACATAATTAGTATAGTTAGGCTAAAGCCCGTTAAAAAAATCAAGGTAGTCTTAATTTCAACTGGGCTACGAAAGTTCGTAGCACGTGCTACGAAACTAAAGGGCGAATTTGTAAGTCGTGGGAACCGCACATTTTTCCTGGATAAAAAGTATCCTATTATTAGTATAATTAGTTCAGCAGTTTGGGCGTGAAGAGGTAGGTAACAGACAGACAGACAAACTTTCGCATTTATAATATTAGTATGGATTTGGACCCATCTTGTTCAAAGAAATTGCCCTATTCAATCAATATAATATTCTCGGAATCGCATAATAAGTGTTAATCGTTTTGTTTTGGACTACAAAGAAAGGAGGGCACATACCGCACGTGAGACAGAGGAAAAAAACAAACGTTAACATGCTATTTCATAAACTAGGTCGCTCAAAACATAAGGATCGTTATTGCAATATACGCCGTGATACTATTTTCAGATAATAACAAATACTCAGAATTAATTAGCCGAGCAGAGTGATTAATTTAATTGAAAGGGAACCATGGATTTCAGCAGTACTTACTTAATAGTGTTGACGTTACCTTTACGCGCTATTAAATGAATTAGCCTTTGTCAAAAACCCTTAAAAACAAAGCATAAAATTACCTAATTTACCACGCAATAATGTTAGATATACTTAAATTGGAATATCAATCACATTATAAAGTAACTTTAAGTAACATACAATTGGATCCCTGAGGCGTATACTTTTAACAAGATCCTGACAAAACGTTAGCAACAGTTGTTAATTTGAGTAATGCTATTTGTGTAACCTTGCACGAATGACGAGCCTCGCATACTTAATTTCTCGTCTGCGATCATTTTACCTCATTCATCCGAAATTCAACCTTCAAGTTAAATTAAGGATGCCTACAGGTAAACTAGACTTCAAATAATAATTATTATTAAATTAAGAAATATTTAAAAAACCCGCCAAAAAACTTTATTTTAGTATTGAAATAATATTTACTGTCACTTTAAGTTCAAATAATTCCTAAGTGTTTATGAAGTAATGTTTTAGTCCATAATTATTGTTGTCACGGTGTGTCGGGGGACCGCCAAATAAACTATAACCCACAACCGCCAAGTCGCTGATTATCTGATTCGGTTCGCTGTGAACTGATCCTTAACCTATAACATGTGAAATTAAACATGCATTAGCGGTCACAGGTTGATGATGATGAATTATAGCTAAGAACACTCTCGATCATGTCAGCTTTCAAACAAAAAAAAACTAGATTAAAATCGGTCCACCCGTTTGGATGCTACGATGCCACGGACAGATACACACACAGACAAACAAACATACAGACAGACGGACACTTCAAACTTATAACATCTTTTTTGTCGGCGCGGGGGTTAAAAATTACAATAACTTGAAATAGTAAACAATTAAAATAGTACCTAAGCTGAAATTGCCAATTATAGGTACGTTTGCAAATACTGATTTCCTGGATCAGAATTTCTGCACCTCGATTCTGATAGTTAATTAATCCTACATCAAAACAGCTTCTATACTTGTCTACTATCCAGATTCTAGATATCTAAAAAGCACTAAAGTACTAAATATGGACTCTGAACTGGTTAAAAGGTTGGTTAAAAAATACAGGACTAAAGATGTACAAAAAAAATAAAATTATAATTTATGTTCCTAGATCATAATAGAAACTGCGCAAATGCAAAGTGTTCATATTTACAGTTCCATAATGCACCATGAATAATGCAACTGCCCGTTATGGTGTAACGTTTATGGGACGAGAAGTGTACATTTTAATTAGCGTTATGTAACTTACATAACAATTACACGAGATACTGTGTATAAAACTAACATCAGCTCTACAGTGTGTGGTGTAATTGATTGTGCTCTTGTCTCTAGAGAATGAAGCTCTACATTGATAGTAAAAATGTGAAATTAGTATGTAATTCTGTCCGTCCTATCTCTCCAAGTAAAATGTTAAAGATGTGATATTTTGACATTGAGTTCCGGGAAAATACATAAAATTTCAGTCCACCGAAGTTACTGGCGATATCTACTTTAATATAAAAAGTAGGAAAAATAAATAACTAATAGTAAACAAAAGCATTTTTTTTTTATTTATTTCTTTTAAAAACTATACAGAAAATACAAACATAAACTTAATCTAATACAGTGTAACATAAACCATTACTGGTTTTTCCGCACACTGCCATTCGTCTTCGACAGCTCTTTTTTAACCGACTTCCAAAAAACGAGGAGGTTATATGTTCGGCTGTGGATATTTTTTTTTTTATTTTTTTTTTTATTTTTGTATGTTCAACGATTACTCCACCGTTTGTGAACCGATTTTCGAAATTTTTGCTTTGTTGTATTTGGTTTTACTCCAATTTGGTACCATGTTAACAAAGTGGTGACCTGATGATGGGATCCAGGAGTAATCGAGGGAACTCCTCGAAATTTATATGGAAACATATGGTGATTTTGGTTTTATGTGAAGTGTACTAAGAATATGCTACCAAAAAGTCAAATATTGGGTCAAGGTATACCATGGTTTCGAAGATGCTGAGAGAACTCCTGACTCCTTATAGATACACGTTTGGGAGTTTCGGCGTTGTTTTAAGAACAGAAAGCATATGCTACTATGCAACTCATATTCATCATCATAATCATCATCATCATCATCATCATCATCATCATCATCATCATCATCATCATCATCATCATCGTCTTCATCATTACCACGTCGTGTTAAGGTCACCAATGTCTCATGGCACAGAATAGATAATAGTACAAGGCATAGGTGTGGATATACTAATAATAATAATAATTTTATACTGTATAACAACACTTTGTTTAAATATACACGGCGGTCAGCACCGCGGAGGCGACGGTATCGCTTTACTTTATACTTTACTACTTTATATACAGATCGAATACTATACTAACTACTTTATAAAATTTTAATAAACAAAATATAGAATTAAAATAAAGTTATTTTAAAAAGAGCATTTAAACAAAACAAAGTCAATAAGTGTCTTTTTAATTAGTTATACTTATTAATCGATAGATGGCGCACTAAGTATCGATTTGAATGGATTTGAAATTGAATTCTTGATTACAAGAACAGCTGTCAATAATTATGATAATAATATATTATATTACTAGCTGTCCCGGCAAACGTTGTTTTGCCATTTAAATAATTTTTGGTATGAAAAATAGATGTTGGCCGATTCTCAGACCAATATCCTCACAATATGCTCACATAATTTCATGAGAATCGGTCAAGCCGTTTCCGAGGAGTATGGCAACGAAAACTGTGACACGAGAATTTTATATATTAGATGAGTAGCTACGCTACATCCAATGCAAGTTTATACAATTTTTTATCTGATAGATCCTTGGATCGTGGAAAAACGAGACACAATAGCCTTTCTATTGTTATCGCAATCGCCGGTGACCGCTTGGGGTTTGAAGTATTAAAATTGTTAAATTACTTAGCACACATCCTATGCAAGTTTATACAATTTTTTATCTGATAGATCCTTGGATCGTGGAAAAACGAGACACAATAGCCTTTCTATTGTTATCGCAATCGCCGGTGACTGCTTGGGGTTTGAAGTATTAAAATTGTTAAATTACTTAGCACAATATGTTCACTTCACTGATAATATATTATTTTGTGAGTGTGAACTGTGACTCTTAACAAATTGTAATAAGATACGTAAAATATACACGAAGGTTTACCTACTAGTGTAACTAAAAAGAGTGAAATTATTATTATTTTTAACAAAAAATTAAAACCGACTTCCAAGGTAAAAACAATATTAATATTAATATGAACTAAAAAGTATTAAATAATTTTTGCTATCTAATAGTGCCTTTTTCCGAATTCGGCTAAACCTTGACTATTTCTGTACTCAATCTTCATAATTTTGAAGTCGTTGCCAGTTCCAAAAGTTTCAAATATTCTGTCAGAGGACTGAAGATTCAGCTATCCGGTACCGACTTCGAAATAATGAAGATTGAGTACAGAAATAGTCAAGGTTTAGCCGAATTCGGAAAAAGGCACTATTAGATAGCAAAAATTATTTAATACTTTTTAGTTCATATTAATATTAATATTGTTTTTACCTTGGAAGTCGGTTTTAATTTTTTGTTAAAAATAATTAAACAATAATACTATATAGTTAGGGAGGCGAATAGGGGAATTTCGGTAATACTCGAGCGTGGCAGTTTAAGATATGAGAGATACCTTGGACCTAATAGAACAACCTTGTAAAGTATTTAGCTCTATATGTAGAGCCTAGGATAGACGATTAGATTAGTAAAAAAAATCGATAGTCTGAAATACTCGAGCGCGTCAGATTAATATATTAGGGGTTGATTTTAGTGTTTTAAGACTAAATTTAACTAATCTGACGATAAGTCCTTGACGCCGCCGAGTTATAGGGTCGCAAACTTGTAAAAAAAACGTTAATCCGGCATTCTCGAGCACGATTTTTTTTATTTTTATTTTGAAGAATATAATCTAAAACTTACTAAAAATACAAAATCTGCCGGTTTCTTCATGACCGGAAGTGTGGAGGTGCCATTTCGTCTTCCGAAAAACGCGTTGCGGCATATTAAAGTCGCGAACGATACATTTTACAAAAAAAAAGTTTAAATAAACAAAAAAGGTAATTTTATTTTACACAAAAAAGTTATCTTTATATTTTTGTCCAAAGTTAAAACTTTTTGACTTGAAGCATCATAAAAACTCAAACTCCCGGTTTTTTGAGTATATCTCGAAAACTGAGGGTGTTAAAAAAATTGATATGAAATAACGATGATTAAATTATGTGACTTTTGTTATATCTCAAAAAAATTTTTTCTAAAGCTTCTCGACAATTTTCGTGAACTCGGAAAAAGTTATGCGTATCTGTATACAAAAGTATTATTAAAATGTACAGTTATTCAATAGCCTGTTGATCCTCAAAATTGTTTTTTGGACGTACCGTAAGCAAAACGAAGTGAAAAATTTTGCTTCAAAAAAGAGGAATTTGCCATAAACATGTAATACAGACTGATCGCTTCGCGGAAATATGCCGTCCTACCAGTAAAACCTTTCCGGTCAGATTAAGAGAACCCACCAACAATTTTGTCAGATTAAGAAAATATGCTTTCAGGATACCGAGATAAACCTCCCTTATGAAAATCTGACGCGCTCGAGTATTTCAAAAAAACATTATTTTTTTTGCATTTTCAAAAATTCATCGTAACTTATCGTCACGCCGAAATCGTCAATGTCATTCGTTTTTTTAAAGGGAGCTTCCTTGGGGCCTACTTAACACCCCTTCCGAAAATCTGACGCGCTCGAGTAATTTTTTTTTTTGCATTTTTGACTACTTTATATGCCTACCCCCACCACGCAAACCGGCAGATTAGTATACCGATGTTATCAGAGGCACTTGGGGCATACGTAGTATGAATATCTGACGCGCTCGAGAATGCCCAAGTAACTGTTTTTTTTTTACATTTTTGAAAAACCGTACACGCCAAACCCACCGCTAAAATGGTTTTTACCATACGAGCTTTTCTTTTCGAAATTATTTTATCTTTCAATTTTCATAGGTCTCGACGGCGCCGTTGAATTACGCCATTTAGCTACCTCGCCTCCCTAACCAATAGGTATAACGCAGTGTTTAATCTAATTGGTCGTTTTTATATTGACGAAAGAAGAACTTGTAAACTCTTGTAAAATCCTCAACGAAGTTAGCCTTACAAAGCCTTACAAAGTTACAAACTCGCCCTCAAAGTGAAAACCCAGGAAATACTAGGGTTGATCAAAAAGTAATGATAAACGGGTATTTCAAAAGAAGATAAAAATCAAAAGAAATATTTTTTCACTTCTTCAGTCCCTCACGACTTGCGAGCTAAAAAATTGTATAAACAAGACGTCATTTGGGGGAGCTACATTCATTTGAATACCAGCAGTCGGAGCGACAACACGAAAATGGAGAAACTCGAAGTGAGATGCGTCATCAAGTACCACTTTTTGAAAAAAATTACTACCAAAGAGATACACGCTGATTTGGTGAAGACACTAGGGAACTCTGCTCTTCCATATTCTGCGGTGGCACGGATGTCCAAAGAGTTTAAGCTGGGTAGAACAACCACAGAAGATGAACATCGCGAGGGTCGTCCAACCTCGTCCCTCACTGAGAAAAACGTGAAAAAAGTCGAAGAAATCGTATTAGCAGACCGAACAGTAACCGTCACACATTTAGCTGAGGTCACAGGGATCTCATATGGCAGCATTCAAAGCATTTTGACCAGCAAAATGATTATGAAAAAGGTCTCCGCGCGTTGGGTACCGCGAATGTTAACGGACGAACAAAAGCAAAAAGTACAAAGCCGAAGTTGCGATGGCAATTCGAGAAGCAGGCCTCGAACTGGTCGAACACCCATCCTATTCTCTACATTTAGCCCCCAGCAACTATCATTTGTTTCCTCGGCTCAAGGAACACCTCAGGGGCAAGAAATTTGTGGCTGATAGCGAGGTGATGGCTGCTGTAGAGGCATTTTGGGAGAGCTCTGAAAAAGATTTTTTTAAAGGGTATTTTAGGTTTAGAGAAACGTTGGACTAAATGTATCGACTTGTTAGGAGACTACGTAGAAAAAAAATGAATTTAAACTAGAATCGTTGTTTTATTATACTCATTATCATTACTTTTTGATCACCCCTCGTATAAATAGTCCTGAAACTGCGTAGTTAAAAATTGTAAGTAGCTATTATGTTAATCGTTTTATTTTAACCAAACACGATTTGCAAGTCAAATGAAAATTGTGTAAAATTACAAATTGATACAGCATTTCCTATTCTACTAGTAACTAATACCTACGTTTCGTAACATCCGTCATACAATTATTACGTTTCGCCTTTGTTCAATTCTTTAGGAAAACCCTCACCACACTAGGTGTGGCTCCACCTAGCTCTCCAACTCTATCTGCACTTAGGAGAGATTTAATTATTGCTTTACTTTAATATAATGACAGTTTTGACATAACTTAATTAAAGTTAAGGAATTTAAAAATTAAATGTTACTGTGTGCGACCCACAGCTGCCAATAAATCTCAGAACAGGAAAAATAATTCATTTATCGTTTGTACTATTTACAAATTAAAGGGAAACCACTAAAGACTCTTTCCTTTAATACAATATAGTTCAAAACATGTCTATCTGTCTGTCTTAATTTTTTCACGTAGAAACCACTGAACCGGTGTTGGTGGGTACGGACTACGGACTACGGACTACGGACTACGGAGTAATACATTCTCATGCTCTTAGTCTTATATTTAAAGCCTCATTAGTATGTCTACATTTTAAGTAGTTTTAATCTAGAAGATTTTGAACTCACTCCTTAAACATTGACGTCACAGCAGTTAGTAAATAGTATAGTTCTTGCAATCTAAGAGTGCGCGTCGCCCTTAGTTGTGTGAGTGACCAAATCTACACACGCGTACATGGCTCGCTCGCTACTGAGTACTGACTGCTCCGTCGGGTACGCACACTAACGAAAATGTCTATTCACATTTCCAACTACAAATAAAGGCGACGCGCACTCTTAGATTGCAAGAACTATAACAATATAAATTTTAGCGCAGCTGTATTGATAAAGTGCCTCATGCGGCATGCCAGAGAAAGGACAAAGGACAGTTTTACCCCAAAAATAGGTACACTTGATTTAAGCGCAATGAAGTAGCACCAACATCTACTCCAATTTCCAAATAAAATGTTGATCATAAAATTAGTTTACAACGACACGTATTGATTCTGAATAACATCACTATAACGTACAAGAGTTTATGTCTGTTTATTACTTTTAATGTATGTATGTTTATTCAATACTAGCGACCCGCCCCGGCGTCGCACGGGTATAAAATATATAGCCACTGAAAAAATGATTTAAATCGATATCCTTCACGTGGTCTACATCTTATCTGTGCCAAATAACATAAAAATTGCTCTAGTAGTTCGCCAGATAAGCCGTTTCAAATAATTTCCCACGTTTTTTCCACATTCTCCTATTAGTCTTAGCGTGATAAAATATAGCCTATAGCCTTCCTCAATAAATGGGCTACGATAAATGGGCACTGAAAGAATTTTTCAAATCGGATCAGTAGTTCCTGAGATTAGCGCGTTCAAGTTAGCCCTTTCAAATAATTTTCCCCGATTTTCCACATTTTCCTCTATTTTTTCGCTCCTATTAGTCTTAGCGTGATAAAATATAGTCTATAGCTTTCCTCGATAAATGGGATAACACTGAAAGAATCATCAAAATCCGTTGCGTAGTTTTAAAGATTAAATTGAACAAAGGGACATGAGGGAAAAAACGCGACTTTGTTTTATAATATGTATAGAACATAAAGAAGCAGTATCTAGCGTGGAACGTTCTAGGCACTTTTGATGCAGCATGCATTATCATAGTGAGTCACATACATAGTCAACAGAGACAGTCGGCTTTGTAACTGTAGACTAGACTAGACATAATCCTATTATTTTATTAGCTCGATGAATGGTCTAGTCCAGTTAGTATACCTGTATTAAAGTACTTAGGGATAAAACCTTTGACCTATCAAGACAAGAGTTCGAATATTATATACTTTATTTGTGTTATTTTTTTTACGAAATGAAAAGGCTTTCTTTTAAATATTTTTAAAGGTTTCAGAACGTGAAGGACATTCTCGAAAAGTTGTAATTTGTGAAGCACTATTAATAAAATTTTAAAACTTTATTAATTTTACTTACCCGCTTGTAATTGCTTTTTTATACATAATATATTTCAATAGCACAACTTTATTTTACCGCCTTAGTTACAGCCGGATACGCCTACCGCCGCGCTGTCCTTTTAGTTCTGAGTTCTGACTTTCTGATTTTTAAGAAAATTTCGGCAAACTTTCTTCCACATTAAATGTAAGTGTGTTATAAGTTAAAATCAATTTATTTAGAGCTTGTAAGTGGGAGGCTCTGACGTAAAAGTTTGAAGTGCTTCTATCGAACTACAAGTTAATCGGGCGCCAAATGACGTCACTTCACTTCAAACACTTGAGAAGAACTTCGTAACTTCGTAAGGCTGCAAATTGCTGTCTACCGCAAAGTATCGGCCTCATTTTGAACACAGGAACACATACAAAAACTATTACCTATCTAAAAGTCGAAAATAATTGACACTTCTTCACGCAAAAACTACAGATTTTGGTTTTGGCACGGTTAAAATCACTAGTATTTTAGGCTTGCGTCGAACTTTAAAGAAAATTTTACTCCCAAAAAGTCGTTAAAATAATTGATTCTTTTTCACGCTTTAAGTGCAAAATAGATCATTATTTTGGCACGGTAGGAGAACTAGTAATTTGGGCTCGGGTCTTACTTTTAGGACTAATTTTACTCCCAAAAGAACATAATGTTCTCGAAAAAAATTTTGAGGGCAAAAGTTTGTAACATAATATAACCGATATTGTTAACTATGACAACAGTATGTAAATCAATGGCCAGTATGTTTCCTTATCGCTATGACATTGGTTTAACAATGCGCTCAAACATTGCATCACAATTCATAGCAGGTAGACAGATGTAATGCAATTACTGTTGAATGCTACCTGAAAGGTCACTAAACCCGCCTATTTATTACTGATACCAACCAATTTAGTAGAAGGATAATAATTCAAGACGTGAGTGGAAGAATAAGGTAAGTTACATGAAAAAACTTCCCGGTTTTTTTGCTTAAATGGAGGCTTTAGGGCCGGATTAATTATTTGAAATAGAAAGACTATGGATTATATGTGTAGCCAGATATATTAGCTAGGTTATGAAGTAGATAAATTACAAGTTTTATTAAAATAATTAGGGAAAAAATGAGTTATTTTCCGTATCTAACGAAATGTTACTTGTTTCATTCTTCCACTCACGTCCTCAATTGTAATACTGTTTACATAACATTATTGGTTAAGTAGTTTTAACCACAATAATTATTTTCAATTGGTGGATATCACTAAATTGTTATTTTCCTGCATTCATATCACTAGAATCAAAGTTACAGTCAAGTCCACGATTTCATCCGTTTACCATCAAACTACAAAATGGATCATTAACGTCAATCTATAAAATAACTAGCTGTCCCGGCAAACGTTTCTTTGCCATATTATATTAAGTATATCCCACCAAAACATTAAATGTAAAAGGAGCCAAGCAAAATATTGCATAGCTATGCAATACTTCTGTCGTAAAAAGTTTTCAGATCACATTCAAGCCAAGCCTTCAACTTATTTTGTAATTGAAATCAACATTCAGTGAATGTATCAATAGTTTTCTTTATTTTAAAATTATTATAGTGGCTCGGAAATGAGCACATAATTATTAAGAAACAAATATAAAACTGCATATTTGGAGGAGTTCATACTTACACAGACGGCAAGCGTAAAGTGTTTTTTAGTTTATCGTAACGACGCATCTGGTCGATTCAGGTACCCATATAAATCCAATTAGTCGCTGATATTTCTCTAGTGCTCATTGCCAAGCCACTATAATAATTTTAAAATAAAGAAAACTATTGATACATTCACTGAATGTTGATTTAAATTACAAAATAAGTTGAAGACTTGGCTTGAATGTGATCTGAAAACTTTTTACGACAGAAGTATTGCATAGCTATGCAATATTTTGCTTGGCTCCTTTTACATTTTATGTTTTGGTGGGATTTCATTTCTTTTTTTAAGGTGTTTTTCTTTTCACGTTAGGTCACGTTAAAACTATTCTACCATATATTAACAAAGTCTTAAGACTTCGCTGTCTGTCTGTCACCAGGCTGGATCTCGAGAACCGCAATAGCTAAATAGTTGAATTTTTCACAAATTATGTATTTTTGTTGTCGCTATAAAACAGAATAATCCTATTAAAATAAAATAATTTAGGAATGGCGGGTCTCGTAGTAACAAACATGATTTTTTTTTTAATTTTTTTGCTTTATCTTAATAATAGTAACAGTAAGGTTTTTGGAAATTTCAGAAAATACTCATTTTTATTTCAACTTTAATAATAAATAATAAAAATTTAAATAAACCTTTTATTTTAGGTGGGCTCCCATACAACTTTACGGTACAGAACCCTATCTACGCCAGTCCGACTCGCACTTGGCCGGTTTCATAATTTTTCCTTTCATTGTAAATAAAACGGATAGGTTTTTATTCACAATGAAAGGAAAAATTATGAAACCGGCCAAACTCAAGTTACCGTACCAAATTTCAAGGTTCTATGTCTGCTAGAAGTACCTTAGAATTTTGATGATCTGTCAGTCAGTGACAAAACGTAGTAACTTTGACCATCCGTAACTAGAAAACTATTAATCAGAATATAATGTAATTTGGAGGTTAAGCTAGTTTTAATACTTGCTCCTAGTCATCGAAATTCTAAATCTCTAGCTTTGTTAACATCGATGATTAGGAGGATGTGAAATAGCCGCGAACCGCTTCGAGAAAAGTATGGTACGACCGTGCCTTTGCTAAAAAGCTTGGCTGGGGCACTGCTGTGCCCCCAGATCGCCCGTATTATTTTATTGAATTAGTGACTATAAATAAGTATATCACCATGACAACGTCCATCGCTATCCCGTGACCTGCGTCGCATAAACAATGGTCGCTCTTTATAGACAAATAATTAAAATTGCGACTATAATTAAAGATCTAAGCTATCCTATCTGCAAAAAAGCACACATTTAAAAAACAAAAACATTAAAATCGGTTAAGTAGTTTAGAAATCCATCGCGGACAAACATCGTGACAGGAGATTTATATATGTTAGATATATATAATATTATATTACTGCAATATTTTAACGCTAGAGGCAGCTCCCGCGTCGGAAACAGAAAGTTTTATTTGACGTTTCTGTCAATATTCTGAATTCTGATATGACGTGTGGAACATGTCGGATTTTGGTCGGCTTATTTTGTATGTTCTAACAATTATGTCCTTAGTAAAATATTCCCTATCGATTTTTCAGAAGTATAGTTGTATAGAAATTGAATTAATTTTGATTTTTTATAAGAAACAGACGTGCTGTACTAAAGTTGCATTAATCCTTCGATCGCGGATTCTTGGAAATCTATTGTTATTCTATTTTTGTCGCGATCACCGGTGCTCTTATGGGGCTTGAAGGATTAAACTATTGTTGCTATTATAGAATCAGGGTACTATGTAGATAATAGACGTTGACAAGACAGGTCTACTTCAGGGCTGATCACAATGAGTGATTATGGAATTCTTGTTCCCTTCCGCGTGTCACGACAATCGGTTCCAGTGATCTCGCCGAACGTACGCTTGCATTTATCAATCACATTTCCTACTTCTAATTAATATCTTGTTCGTAATCGTTTGTTACATATTTATAACGTTAAAGGATTTATTTGCTCCACAAGTGGTATAGTTCGTAGAGTTAAGGTCAACTCAGACCGCAACGTTAAGTTGTGACTTGTGATGCGTAGATGCCGAATGCAGTGTGCATTTCAAAAATGTTTGCGTGAGACGTCATGCAAGTTACCTATAAGTACTTTATTTATACATTAAGAAAGTTTTAGGGTGTCTGGCGGTGAGAACTCTGAGAAGCAACTGTCAAAAATGTCCGGCACTGAAGGACGAGATTTCTCCACTTACCGCAAAGAATATAAGCTATGAGATTGAACTTTACTCTTTCTCGAAGGTCAAGTACACCTTCAGAAGTCAGAACTGAATACCACCTAAAGTAACCGCGATCGAAACTCCATAGTAATTGCTGGTCGTACTTACCTCTGTAAAAGTCAGCATTTCTAAACTGAGGAAAGTCTGGCCGTCGCAGGCTCTTACTGTATCAATTCCCATTTCCTGGATATATAATTTAAAAATGAATTTCAAGGTCACGTTGCAGTCTGAGCTGATTTTTGCGGGTCGCAGTGTCTAAACTCTAAATACATAATTTTATCATTACTTAGCTCTTTAACCGCTTGGGTCAGCATTAGCTGCCACTTAGTAATAAATAAGTTACTTACAAGAACTATTTTTAATTTATCTTACACCTGGAGACAAAACATTTCTTTATAGGTCGTCATTTCTTGATTCCAAGAAAAGTACTCCTAGATTAAATGTTGATAAAACGGCTAGAGCATTCTCAGAAGCGAAGAATTAAGCTATAATATCTCAAGCTAACGAGGACTGCTATTGAATAACTTATTGATCCTCTATTGTATAGCTCTAAAACACGTCAGTCCTAGGAATCTTAACGACGCATTTATAAAAAAAATTCAAAAGTATTACATTCAATTAAATATGGACTTATAAGTCGTTTTTCTCTGCGTACTTTTAATTCGTTACAATGAAAAAGATAATTTAAAAAGAATTCGCATAGTTAGAGAAGATGTAATCGTATGTGAGATGTGACCCATATTATTTCAAGATAAATCTTTATAAATTACCAAAGTTTAATTTCAGCTGGTTCGTTTAAATTTTGATTATATGAAATATTGTTATTGTTATATTAATTATCTTACTTTATGTTTTGAACGGGATTTTTCAGCACCGCGAACACTATAAGACGTTTTTTAACTGATTTTCTAGAGTTTTTCATTACAATACGGGAAATGCGGGGTACATTTTCAGTAACACGTGGCCTCTCACCTCTTCTAGCATTTTTTATTAGACGCGGCCTAGACTATTTTCGCGAGCGTATCACTTGCCGCGTAAAACTCACTGCTCTTACGCACGCACGTCGCATTGTTGAAGGCCAGAAACTTGTTTTCGGTTAGTCTATATCCGTCTCAGTTAAATTTTTTGACTCCAATATATTATAGTTATTTTATAGTCGGTGTAACTAACAGCCGATAAAATATTTCAATTTTTTGTACTTTTAAAGCTACACTAATGGCCTGTTTCACCGCTTCCTGATAAGGTGCCCGATAGGGTTATTTGACAGATTTTCCATACTCCATCTGTCAAATTAAGTGGTGGATAGCCTTATCAGGAAGCGGTGAAACAGGCCCTTAATGTTATAAATAAAGTTACTTTTGCAAGCCAGCTTACATTATACATAGTAATAAGCTTCAAATTTAAAAAACTAAATTTTTAGCAGTGTATTACTTATTAGCTTTATCCTATTTTACGTAGCTAGATCCGCATCCGTCTGCAGATGTAGAACTAGTCACTGGGGCATGTGAAGTCTGAACCCTCCAGTATAAAATGTGTGCCATAACTCCTACATCTATAACTAGCTTTTATATCTTAATTTATTTTGATGATATGATTTAATGTGGCATTGTACCTATTTCATTTTGCTGCGTCTCGTTTCCAATTTAAGTGGTTTTTTATCTCAAGTTTATCTCTTCACTAGCGCTTTTGATTGGCCAGCCCCGAATTCCGAATCGATCAACAACGCTAAACCGCGCAGTTGTGACATTTATTTTGGCAGCAATTTAGCCAAACTTATAGAACTAATTGATAATAGTTATTTCAACTGTTCAGTGAATAAAGAGTTAGAGACGACACAGGAGAGTAACTATTATTAAGCTGGCACGCTATCTTTTCACCTTGCGCCGGTCGCGAAGCAGTTCTTATATATGACAGTTCATTGTGAACGAGTGCTGGCGTCCTTGTCAATACACCACACGTTCTAAACGTTAAACGAATTGAAAATACCTAGTACCTAGACTAAACACTAAAAATAAGTGAAGGTATGTTATATTTCAGAGTTTAAACTTAAAGGTCTTTCCCCTAAGTTACCAATTAGTTTAGTTTGAATATATTTTATTACTCTATGGTTTGAAGAAACTTATCGAGTTATGACCTAAATGTATTAAAGCTCTATCCTACTCTATACTTAAAAGGTAATAGAATAGCGTAAGCGTAATTTTCGTAGTAAAAGAATTAAAATAATATTGTTAATGAATAGTCCAACATAATATTATAATGAGACAATATTTAAGGTCATTAAGAATTTAAGCGACTCATTAAATATAAGGCTGGTAGTGCTAAAACTCTTATATTAACAGTGAAATTCTGAATGCGACGCATAATATTATATTGTATGAAATTTATGAGAATCAGTTTCGAATAAGATTAATTATTGAATGTATAATTAAGATTTTAGACCATGAAACTTGAAATGGGACATATGTGCGTAATTAATGAGAATTAGTTTCGTATAGCATTAATCATAGTTTTGGCGGGTTGAACAAACTTTAGGCGTCATACAGTCTGGCGGGCTGTCATGGCATGTCACTCGTCATTTTTTGCCCGCCAAAAAAAGGTGCGTGTAATTAGAGCCGTGTCGCTTTGACGAGCCGCTCCCATTTAATTTTCTAATTCTAACCAATTGTGGGGCCAATGCCCTGTGCCAGGACATTCGGGAAGGGCAACGCACGTCCAGAATTTACGAAATAGTCATTGATCCCAGCAACTACATTATTTATAGAGTCAGGAAGCGTGACGCCGGCCCTAGTTCTAGCAATCACAACCAAGTAAATTTCGTTAGAGATAATTGATTGTTGTTCATAGATTGTAAAGTTAAAAGCCAATAATATTTGCTACCTCGGCAGTTATTAACACGAAACAGCATGCGACCAACATGTGGTACAATTTTGACAAATCCAAGTAATTAATCTCATTGCCCTTGAAACGCTGCTCTCACAATATTTAAATAACAAATAAGGTAAGAGACCTAATGGTAGACACTGAACTAATAGATGACACTTTTGACAAAAATACCATAAAAATAAGAATTACTCTAATTATTTCTCACCACTGTAAATTTTATAAGCTTCTCAAGCTATCTGTTGAATTGAAAAAATATATTAGAGACGCCTTCGTTTTAAAATGGGATCAGTTTTCGTAAATAATATGACCGCGTCAACACACGCTCGGCAATTTCTTAGCAAATAGGTTAAGGAAGGCGAAATTTTGCACGTAAGTTTTGAATACATTTATTTGATTTTTTGTAATTTCTACTGATTTCATTGGATTAATGGTCATGTTGTATACACTAATTAATGTTTATTTAAGATTTTTTATCCATTTTCCCTAAAAATACAAAGGGTGTCTACTATTACTTCTTGAAAATGTAAAAAACCTAATAGTTGACATGGATCTCATCTTTGAGATTTGCAATACATACTAAAGTTTTATTCTACTGCAAAAATCATCACTATTCTCTGAAAATATAATTCTATTAACAATCTAAGAACTTAGAACTAATGCACCTAAAAATGGACATGGTGTCTAATATTAGACCTTGTACTGATCTAAAAATCGATTGCATTAGTTTTTTAGCAGTAAAAAAAAGAAAAAGGAGAGCTGAGAAAAGAAAGAAGAAAAAAGAAGAGGCAAAAGAAGCATGGAGACTAAAGACTGAAAATAAATTTGCTAAGAAAAAAAAGACGGGTTGCACTCCGGGAGTGCCGGCAGAAGTGAAAACTTGATTATTAACGTTGTGCATTTTTTTAACCCATTTTTTATGAAAATCTTTTTTTTTTAATTAATCGAAACCCTTACAATCAATTCGAGTTCGAATTCGAGTTCGAGTTCGAGTTCGACACAAAACACTACTCTCCAACCGTCTTACGGTTTTTCCAAGGTTTTTAGATCAGCACGAGAATCTGACGCGAGTTTCACAGTTTTTACCCATCCCACAAAAGTGCTCAACGCCGCTAAAGAAAAAAGAAAGTTTTCACTTCAAAAATATGAAAAATAAAAATAAAAGGAAAGATAGTTTCAGCATGGAAGAAGAATGAATAGAATCTGAAGACAACGTGGATAATATTTCTGATGCATGTAGTGACTATGATGAAGTAAATGAAATCTTTTGAAAAATGGCAAATAAAGATCTAATTTAATAGGAAAAAATATAATGATTTCTTAAGTTTTCGCGAGTATCACTCATGATATTATAAGTTTAAACACTTACGGATTTTGTCGCGGAGCACTTTTATTAATCCCGACGTTTCGGCTACTTTGCAGCGGCCATAGAAAGATACGCGAGGCCATAGAAATTAAAAAACACCCTAATTTTAACCGTGAAGATGGTTGGGTGCTGCCATCTAGTTGGGATCCAGTAATAAACAAACTCAAGCACAAATCCATGACACCTCGGCTTCAAGACACTGTGAGTTCGTTCTGCGTAGATCGGAACGCAAACAAAAATTGATGAGTCGTCGGGTAGTTGGATAACTTCAAGAAATTGGACACCTGTCACCTCAGTCCACCCGTGATCACGGCCGCTGCAAAGTAGCCGAAACGTCGGGATTAATAAAAGTGCTCCGCGACAAAATCCGTAAGTGTTTAAACTTATAATATCATGAGGAAAAAATATGTAAAATGTAATGTAATGCTCTATGTCAACTATTAGTTCATATTGGTGTCTACTATTAGTGATGTTCGTTTTTTGTGATGTCATCTATTAGTACTTATGACTAAGTTTACAAAAAGACCAATAATATATTTTTAATTGATTTATCAGAGCATAATTATAATAGTTTTAATTTGTAAGAGTTACTGAAGACATGGAAGAAGTTATCAATCCTTTATTTTCATAAATATATATTTTATAACATTCAAATGTTGCATGTTTCCTTAAAGTGTCTGCCATTAGGTCTTCTCCCTTAACTAAAATTAACTCAGTAACACTAAAAAGGCGTTACTAACTGAAAGTAAACAACTATATTTTAGTTTAATAAAAACATTATGATTTACAATTTATATGTACATATAGCGGCTGTTACACAATATAATAATTTTAGTATTCATCTTACGTCGTAGTTGTGTACTACAACAACAATCATCAAACCATTAATTTATGTGCGCACCTCCATAAAATTTAATATTTATCTGTTTGTTTACTAGCGTAACAATAATTATTAATTATTGATTGCGACTTATCCACGATAATAAAACTATTTCAGCATATTTTGTCACCGAGTACATAACTGTTTCAGTTCTCTATTCGTTCTCTAGTCTCTACGTCTCAACTTTTAACCTTAACGTAACCTTCACATGGTATTTAGGTCAACCAGTGGTTAGCCTAGATTTTTTAGAAAACTCCACACTCACTGCATAGAAATGCAGGCAGGTGTGGTAATATAACACATTTTTATAATTTTTACCTAATTATTTAACAATAATTCCCTTTTTTTGTAGTTCTAGGTTTATAATCTAAAATCTAGATATTCTAGACTAAACATGCTGCATAATCAATGGTGCGACAGACATGATCAGCTGTGGAAGGTCAACAGTTCACGCTATATCGGCCATGGCTCGTGACTGATAACCACAACTCACAAGGCTAATAACATAACTAGAATAGATAGAGATACGATAACATTCAGTCTAACGGTTATTTGATTGTGGCCGTGATGATGATGAATATGTTTTATAAATATTTTATCCCTTGTTTTATACAAGTATGAAACGGTCTCCACTAAAAACCGAGATTGGAGATGGGTAAAAAGTCAATTTTCCGAAAGGCCTGGGCATTTTCCCATCTATGTAGATATAATGGACGGGCGTTTACCTATCTATAGCCGTGACGTGAACCCAAAACTTTGCTCTGTTATAAAACATTACAGATAATGTTTATTCTCATAACCATCGGTTTATCAAAGCCAAAGGTCCGCTTACGAAAACATCAAACAGGCGATAACTGCACTAATTGAATGAAATATCAGAGACGTTGTTTTGACAAGTTTTTATGCCCATGTACAGTGGTTTGTTTTACTCTGTCAATGTATAGTTAGCATACATCTAATGTGGCCTTTCCACGGTGGCCCATGTTGGACCAATTTAATCTAATAGATCATCTTCACTTTGACACACATCGAATAACTGAAAACGTGAGTGGAAGAACACAATACCTAACATTTTATAACAAACGTACACTAAGTACCCTTTTTTTAATAATTTGAACAAACTTTGTAACTTATCTACTTCATCATCTGGCTTATGAATCTGGTTACACATAAAATCCACAGTTTTTTTATTTCAAATAATTTATCCGCCCTAAAGCCTCAATTTCTGCAAAAAACGGCAATTTTTGTTACTTGGTTCTTCCACTCACGTCTTTAACTATGATTGCTCCGACGATTGCGAAGATCGACGATCGACATGCAAGATCGACGATCATGGACAATCATAGACGAATATGCCCCTCTACACGTTCGAGGGCTAACGTGGAGAAGCCGCATATTACAATGTGGCGTCAAATATTTGACTGGTATTGTTTAACTGAAGTTCAACATGCCAGCAACGAAACACCAATTTAGGGTGAATGCAGATTTGGCCGCAACGCACGCACCGCAGTCGCCGCATTTAGAATTCTTCATATAAAGAATGTAGAAAGAAGTTGCGAAGACTGCGGCGCGGGTAGGTATGCGAGCTTGCCTATAACTTCATTTAAAGAATTCGAAATGCGGCGACTGCGGTGCGTGCGGTGCGGCCAAATCCGCGTTCACCTCAAATCTGCGTTCACCTTTAGTGCGAATTATTGATATGGGTCACGTACACAAGTTGTTGAAACGTTAGTGAGGTTGGCCAATCAATGTGTCGCAAATGACCGTCCGCTGACCAGTCCGCGACAGCAAAACATTCATATTCACCGTGGATATAGCGAGTGGACCGAGATTTCCAGATAAGAAAAATAGTATATTACTAATTAATACAAGTTTCTGTCATAGTCTTATATTATTATTATTTTTAACAAAAAATTAAAACCGACTTCCAAGGTAAAAACAATATTAACATTAATATGAACTAAAAAGAATTAAATAATTTTTGCTATCTAATAGTGCCTTTTTCCGAATTCGGCTAAACCTTGACCATTTCTGCACTCAATCTTCATTATTTTGAAGTCGGTACCAGATAGCTGAATCTTCAGTCCTCTGACAGAATATTTGAAACTTTTGGAACTGGCACCGACTTCAAAATTATGAAGATTGAGTGCAGAAATGGTCAAGGTTTAGCCGAATTCGGAAAAAGGCACTATTAGATAGCAAAAATTATTTAATTCTTTTTAGTTCATATTAATGATAATATTGTTTTTACCTTGGAAGTCGGTTTTAATTTTTTGTTAAAAATAATAATAATTTCACTCTTTTTAGTTACACTAGTAGGTAAACCTTCGCGTATATTTTACGTATCTTATTACACAGTTCACACTCACAAAATAATATATTATCAGTGAAGTGAACATATTGTGCTAAGTAATTTAACAATTTTAATACTTCAAACCCCAAGCGGTCACCGGCGATTGCGATAACAATAGAAAGGCTATTGTGTCTCGTTTTTCCACGATCCAAGGATCTATCAGATAAAAAATTGTATAAACTTGCATAGGATGTAACGTAGCTACTCATATATAAAATTCTCGTGTCACAGTTTTCGTTGCCATACTCCTCGGAAACGGCTTGACCGATTCTCATGAAATTATGTGAGCATATTATGAGGATATTGGTCTGAGAATCGGCCAACATCTATTTTTCATACCAAAAATTATTTATATGGCAAAACAATGTGTGCCGGGACAGCTAGTAATATAATATAATATTATCATAATTATTGACAGCTGTTCTTGTAATCAAGAATTCAATTTCAAATCCATTCAAATCGATACTTAGTGCGCCATCTATCGATTAATAAGTATAACTAATTAAAAAGACACTTATTGACTTTGTTTTGTTTAAATGCTCTTTTTAAAATAACTTTATTTTAATTCTATATTTTGTCTATTAAAATTTTATAAAGTAGTTAGTATAGTATTCGATCTGTATATAAAGTAGTAAAGTATATTCGATCTGGCGTCTTCCGCCACGCGCCACGCGCGGCGCCGCGATACCGTCGCCTCCGCGGCGCTGACCGGTGTATATTTAAACAAAGTGTTGTTATACAGTATAAAATTATTATTATTATTAGTATATCCACACCTATGCCTTGTACTATTATCTATTCTGTGCCATGAGACATTGGTGACCTTAACACGACGTGGTAATGATGAAGACGATGATGATGATGATGATGACGATGATGATTATGATGATGAATATGAGTTGCATAGTAGCATATGCTTTCTGTTCTTAAAACAACGCCGAAACTCCCAAACGTGTATCTATAAGGAGTCAGGAGTTCTCTCAGCATCTTCGAAACCATGGTATACCTTGACCCAATATTTGACTTTTTGGTAGAATATTCTTAGTACACTTCACATAAAACCAAAATCACCATATGTTTCCATATAAATTTCGAGGAGTTCCCTCGATTACTCCTGGATCCCATCATCAGGTCACCACTTTGTGAACATGGTACCAAATTGGAGTAAAACCAAATACAACAAAGCAAAAATTTCGAAAATCGGTTCACAAACGGCGGAGTAATCGTTGAACATACAAAAATAAAAAAAAAATAAATAAAAAAAAAAAATAAATAAAAATATCCACAGCCGAACATATAACCTCCTCGTTTTTTGGAAGTCGGTTAAAAATAATAAATTGATAAAGCGACTTATTATGCATATTAGCACTGTGTGCACAGCTAATGAGTCGCTCTATTATTATTCATTACACGCTGGTGCGTAGCACGGACAACGTAGATAGTTTTTTTCTACAGAAGATAAGACAAAGTGACAGATCTGCCCCTAAATTCTGTAATACTGTATTTCATATTTGGATCTGTGGTCAATGGTTATGCTAAGCCTGCATTATTAGTTTATTTGGTGCAATGATTATTATTAAATAGCAAAAATTTTTCGGGCCGAACGTTAGCATTGCCTCTATTAACCATGTAGAGTCAATTCCAGTATTGCTCAGTTCATTGTCATTTGTCTATGTCCACGAGCTCAACTCAAGCAATCAGGACGCGGCATTACGAACCAGCAGAAAATTGCTGTTAGCAGTGGTTAGCATTATGAGCGCTTTGAATGCAAACAATTAATACCCGGTAATAAAATATTATTATACTCGATGGCTGCAAAGTATGAATAAACTACATATTTAAATACAAGATTACATGGTAGTACATAGGTGTTATAGAATAGTAAATATGGTAATTGTTAGATGTCATCTAGTTTGATTGACTCTATGTTTTAATGACTATGTTAAAATTATCATGTTAATATGACAAACTTTACTATAAACCAGCTGAAACTTGGAGTATTTACTTTCATCTTAGTTTAATACAAAAACTATAGAATAAATTATGAATCTTAAAAAAAATATTTTTTTTATTTCTGAATGTTGAAAACTCTACTATAGTTTTCAACGTTTAGGCCTTGTTTCACCACTTCCTGGTAAGTAATAATAAAAATAGGCTATCCACCACTTAACTTGACAGATAAAGTATGGAGAATTCGTCAAAAAAGTTATGAATAGCCTATTCGGCACTTTATCAGAAAGTGGTGAAACAGGCCCTTAGTATAACAATATTATATACGTATGTATGTAGATTGACCAATCGTACAAAACATGTTTCTGATGTCATGTCGCCTTAATGTCTGCCACAGTTATTATGTAATAAATCTTCCACTCAGCAAATAACGATATCAAGGAGCAAAAACAAATGAAATACCTACCTATTGTTCGAAAGGTCTGCCTTCTAAGATCTAATCACATGTAATTCAAAACCGGTTGGTTATGTAATGATTCGCGAGACTAAGATAAGTTTTAAGATAACGCGAGAATCTAAATTCTGACAATGGAGGTTGTATCAAAGAACAAGGGGCATTTTTGTATGGGACCCGTACCCAAGCTGTAGCACGTTGAGACATATTTTAGTATTATATATAATTGTTTCGTATTTTTAAGAAATGCCCCTCCTTCATTAGGCATTCTATCTTATGTTTTCTGTATTGCATTGTATGGTAAGAACTGTAAGAAGGTAAGCTCTAGTTATTGAATTTTGAGGTTGCATGACTCGTCGTGGCGTGCTTGTGAAATGTGATGTCTCATGTACTACCCATTCCTTATATTGATATTTGTATATATTTGTATAACGTCAATATGTTAACTAATCAACATCGCTTTTCAAGATCAACTCTTGTCAAAAGCCTCAGAAACCGGACATTAAAAATTTAAGATCTAGGTTAAGGCTTAAAAGATGTAGGTTAAACTACACTAAAGCTCTCAGTTTTAAATTTAATCACTCGTTTAGAGCGTGTGGTTCGTCAATGACTGCTTGTTCGTACTACACTTAACTGTGACTATACAGTCGTACACTCACGGAGTATGCAAGGTCACAGCGGCTCGATAGCACGGAATAATGATATCTGGTTATCTGCACATTTTCCTGTAGCCTGAACAGCAGTGTCGACAAGATTAATTCTTTGCATTTGGTATGCCGTATGATATTAAGATAGAGAATGTCTTTCACATTTCATGTTTTAAAACATGACGTATTATCAGTTATCACGTTAAATCAGTTATCACGCTCAAAGTTGCAGGCCTTTCAGGTGCCTACTTACAAGTGCCATGTATGAGATCTTAAGACACACTTATACTACCTACTGACATACGGTTTCGCTCGATAGTTTTACTCCAAATCGAGCAATAACTACCGTTGGACCGCAAAACTGACAGCTCTATGGGTCGCTTTTAGCCGGCTCGATGGAATTAAATATGTTAAATATGTAATTTCCTTCGATTCTGAGTAAAACCATCGAGCAAAACCGTATGTGAATACTTAGCATTAGGTGTCCTTACTCCTTAATGACCGCAAGAGAATAATAATTAACGTTTATGTGGCTAAAACAGAGAGAGTACCTTTATAGTCACCTGATATGTGTATTACCTATTATGTGGAATATAATATAAATTATAATACTTATACAAACTTAAACATTAAAAACTACAATTTACGGTAATACCATAATATGTATTCTGAACTTAAACTACATTTAAATGCATAATGTTCCAATAATCAATATTATGTTGACTTAGCTAGTTAGCTACTGTTTACTAATAACAATAGCAAAATGCAAGGATATTCTCGTGTTTCAAAACAAACCGCACGTAACACGCTGTAGCTCTGCGGAAGCTGGCACCGGATACACGATGTAACGGCTAATAAATATCAAGTATTATACCAGTAATACCACCCTATTAGTAAAACTAAGGATCAGCGCTCGGGCACTTTCCCATCTGTGTCCATGGATAAAAACCGTCTTTTCCATCTTTGTACTTCGTTGTAGAGCGCCCAAATAATTAGCTAAAACAAAAAGCTAATTAATGCCTAAGGCTGCCTTCACATTAAGGCTGCTCTTTCGAAAAAAGTGTGGAGATGAAACAACTTTTCATCGGCATTAACAGAGAAATTATATCTGAAAAAAATAATTAGTAATCTACATGATATGATACGTAATTTGGTTTTGCCATATTTTTTCTATCGGTATCACATAATAAAGAAATAAAAAACCAAATCACCTCCAAATCGTTGAATGAAACCACTTACTCCTTCATTATTTATCAAAAGAATATAAAAAAAATATCTACTGCTTTGCAATACATAAGTTAATAATTTGGTTTTTTTTACTTTTTTGAAATATTATGTATTATATTAAGCCTTAAAAAGGTTTTTTCTCCTATTTCGCCCTATCATGGACGCGGCGAGCGTCGTAACCGCCACCGTACAAGGCGCGCTGTTATGAATGTTATTTTAATGTCATTTACGTCGATATTCGCCAACAGACAATCGACCTGCTAATTTAGGGAGAGAGGGTCCTTAAGTCGCGCGGCTGAAGCGCTGCTGCCGCACTGCTTGCGACATAATGTGAAGGCGCTCCAAATTCCCCGGGCATTTAACCATCCGTACACCCCACTGACGGGCAACTAAAATAGTGACGTCACAACAGGAAGATAGGCCGGTGCAGTTAATGGATCTAGATTCTAGACTATCAATCGGCGTTGCGTGCCTGATTTTACTTTTAGACAGGAAGACATTTTTTCAGAAATCTTAACTGTTGATGCTAATGAAATAGGACACCTTGTAGAGGGACAAATTCATCTATAAACCCCCCGATGGTTGCTCGCCTTGTCGTGGCGGTGGGGCTCTAGTAACCGCGGCTTGGTCAACCACGGTGAAGCAAAGAGGCAACCAGGGCCGGCCGGTGTCGCCGCCTGGCCCGAGGAGGGCGCTCCCAGCGGACTGGAGGAGTCCGCTGCGGATACGCACCGAGGTGGGGCCGCAGAGGAAGAGGCAAGTAGGTATTACGGTGCGCCGCTTGCCCTATCCTCTGCGGCCGAGGTGTGGTCGGTGGCAGAGCCACAGACCTGATCTGCCACATGGCCTCCAAGTAGCAGACTCGGGGGGCGTCTGCTACAGCCCTGGTGGGGGCCGAGGAGGAGGGCGCACGTGTTGTGCGCCCATCGTGGAGTCTTCGGGCCGCCGGCGGGGTTGCAGATGTGTGTATCGTTCCTGTGGCCCCGTCAAAAGGCGGCGTGGCGGAGGATGGGGGGGGTTTTAGTGGGTATACCGTGGTCTCATTAGCTACGGGAGTCCCACATCACCGCTCGGGTCGCCCTCTGCGCCTGGGTGGTATGCGTAATGCATTTCCCCTTCCGGAAAAAAAAATCTATAATAGCAATTGACGTCGACTGTACATGCTAAAGACAGCTTTGCAATCATGGTTACATATCCATCATGGACCAAAGTAGATGGGCCGTAATGGATTTTTCAAGCCTTGACACTGGGGTAAAACCCATGTAATTTAATATGAAGTCAGGTAGCCCCGTACAAGGAGAAAGTGCTGTAAAAAACGAGTATTTAATGACGTCCAGGTTTTTGCTCCAGTCGTCCCGGCGCGCGGCGAAGTGTCGAAACCTGTTTTTTGGCAGGGTGAACGCCTTTCTCTCGGGTTTTTTCCTCGAAATGTCATAACGAAAAAATGTCGAGTAACGACAGATATTGATGGTTAACATTTAAAATATTATGGGAGCACTGGAGCAAATGATAAAAGCCTATCCAAGGGATAAAATAATCTGCCAGATTTCCCAAGCAGCCTTGAAGGGCCTCCTTTTTAGACTCAGGATAATTATTGTTTACTGCTCGAAAACTGTCTTCATTTGTATGCTTTATTGCAGAAAGTATACTGAGAGTAAAACCTAAAAATTGAATAGTCAATCGATATTGTCGATCAACGACGTAATAGACGGAGTCTTCGACCTTAATTCTCCTATACCTTAAATCATTGAATCAAAAACGTTATTAAAAACAAGTTTTTTGATGTATCCTTATATTAACCTTCAAAAGTACATTACAATCAGCGTTGCTACCTGCGAAACCGAGATGTAAAGCCAGGTTACTAATTGCTCCACCTGTCAATCTCATCCGACCAGGCCGGATGATTGACGTTTCACGGTAAAACCTTCTCAAAGGCTACGGTCAAAAGATACATGAACCTAAGCCATTCAAAGGTTTCAAAGTTATTTTTTTTACCATTATTTAATATTCGGAGGCTCCAAATCGAAGATATTGCCTTTGAAATTAAGCAAACCAAGAGGCCTATTTCTAGCAAAGAAATATTACTAATAAGCCTTCTGGTTTGCATAATGAGCGGATAAGAGGTAGCTACGAAAGTTATAATAATTCAGACTTTGTAGTGTAAGGACACTACAAAGTCTGAATTATTATAACTTTCAACAGTTTATATTTTTAATCAGTTGGATATATAGCTCTACATCCAACTTATACAAAATGTTCTTATTCGTAGTGTCCTAAATAGAAGTTTTTATTTTTATCGCGGTAGTGACGAGTCGCGGCACATATCGAGTGACCAAATCCACAAATTAGCATAATTTAGCGCGTTATCAGATACGAGTTCTGCTTTCTATCACGTTACGCGGCTGCGAGGCGCGAATATGTTCCAAGGTCGGCCGCCAGATATTTTTAAGTCTGCCAAATTAGTTTGTTTTTATCAAAACGCGAATCGCTCGCGCGGAATATTTTAACCCCACGTGTTTTTATGCTTAGATATAAAAATAATCCATTGTTACTTGTAGGTAAAAATATATAACATTATTTACAACGCAATGTTCAAAAATTGCTTGCAGTTTAGACAGCAAACGTGCGGTCGTTTCGCCTGATGACAATCAAGCACTGATGCTTATCTTACAACTTTACAAGTGTGTTGCAGCGTTAGCCATTTAAAAATTGACACAATATTGATAACATGAAGGAAATTCAGCAAATTATCTCACTTCCTAATTTCCTTCAATACTTGTTACTGAAATAAGATCAAAGTACCATGTAGCTTGGAATATTGACAGACAAACAACAAGATCAAGTAGGTATGAGCGCTGCTAACCTAAACATCAACAAGAGTGATTGCAAAACACATTATTCTGAGGTCAAAGGACAATGGCCAAATTGTACCAGATGATAAATGGCGTCTCGATATGCCATTGGTAGCAAAAATGTGGAAATCTACTTGTTAGGTTACTTTTTTCAATTGTAAATTTTGCCAAATAGGCTAAAGTATTATAATTATATAA
The DNA here is from genome assembly GCA_937595015.1 of Polyommatus icarus. Lineage (NCBI taxonomy): Eukaryota > Metazoa > Arthropoda > Insecta > Lepidoptera > Lycaenidae > Polyommatus > Polyommatus icarus. The sequence continues at coordinate 17,466,625 of OW569323.1, read as the reverse complement.
TATTTAAACATCTTCTATATTATATCTATATTAATATTATAAAGCGGAAGAGTTTGTTAGTTTGTTTGTTTGAACACTCTAATCTCAGGAAGTACTGGTCCGATTTGAAAATTTCTTTTATTGTTAGATAGTCCATTTTATCGAGGAAGGCTATAGGCTATACTTTATCCCGCTAGGACTAATAGGAGCGAAGAAATAGAGAAAAATATGGAAAAAACGGGGGGAAATTATATGAAAGGGCTTATTTGAACGCGCTAATCTCAGGAAATACAGGTGAGTTGAAAAATTCTTTCAGTGTTAGAGAGCCCATTTATCGAAAAAGGCGATAGATTATATTTTATTATGCTGAGACTAATAGGAGCGAAAAAATAGAGGAAAATGTGGAAAAAACGGGGGAAATTATTTGAAAGGGCTTATCTCAGGAACTAATATTTGGGTTGGCAATTTTTCTGTTATTTGGATCAGATAAGAAGTAGACCATGTGAAAGATCATAGGCTATTTTTTTGGACTAATTTGTCTGCGAAATATTATCTAATTTACGCGGGCGAAGCCATGCGGAATGTCTAGTTATATTATAATATGTTCTTCGTTTTGATATCAATAAGTGTTACTTAAATTACAGTTTAGAACTTTAAGTACTTTAAGTATATTATAGCAAGTAGTGAACCTAACTATTTATAATATTATTTTATTATATTGTCTCAAAAATAATAAAATATTCTGATGCTGGATACAGCCTATCATAAGTTTATATTATGAAATATTATTATAAATATGGAATTAGCATTTTAATAATTACAAATAACATTGTATTTATTAATCTAAATTCTAATGTTCTTTAAATTGGATCTTTGGATAACAGTTAATGATTTGTGTCTGCAAAACACATGGCTTTATTCACCGCTTTTTAAACTGATGCCGTAACAAGATGTCCACACTCAAAAACTTGACCTTGGTGGTAATTCAAGCTGGCAATGCCAGTGGAAGTGGATGTCATCGGTCACAATTAGAAATTGTAACACCACAAAAAATTTAAAACTGCTAGCAGAAATATAAAATATTGATTTCAGTAACAAAGGTACATATACTTAATACAAATACTTTAATGTGTAGTATATACTTAAAGTAAGATCTTGCTGACCATTGAGTGTATTGTTTTGGACCATATCAAAAGTCTAAAAAGTACAAAGTTGATCTAATAAAGAGTAGAATTTTGTGAATACAAAATAACAAAAATACATACCCTTTCGGCGACCGAACGGTCCACAGAATGAGTTTCCTTTTCCAATAACATTGTCATCGATATATTTGATCAGTTTTGAAGCATCTTCGGTCTTGTGCCCGCAGGACAAGTTCCATCTGGAGGGCAAATCTTCTTGCATGGATTCAGATTTTCCTTTCGTACCCCTCGATTTTTTCAAAACACTCGTCATATTATTACGTTCACAACACACATGTGATTCTACTTCACACTATTGTCACGAAACACTTTACTTTAAAATATAATCACTATTCACTGCTCGTATAGTAAATAATTTACGCTCGGAACAAAAGCAATAACACATCCACACTTCAGGACGTCACCGGCCGAATAACGGAATAAGCAAATATATACTAGTAATCTGTGGGAATAAGATTTGACAATTGACAGATCACAGATGACAATTGACAACTGACAGGTCTTCCAATTTCCAGGTATTACTAAAACCAAGCATCTAGTAGACTTGACACGGGCGTACACCCGTAAGGGATGGATATAAAGTACCAACTTTGTCTGGTGTTACCAGACTATACAAATCTTATTTATTTTCCCTACACCAAATCATTTTTTTAATCATTTTTTCTGATGGCAAAAAATACCTTTTACATATTACCATTACTTTTTGTATTTTTATTATTAGCAATCTTCCCGTGAGTTCATCCGCGTGAGGGCTCCATTCCACCGCAGCGCACGGAGAGACGACGCATGTGCGTCAAGCTTCAAAATGTTTAAGCCTTGAATGTTCTCTCCATGTTAGGGGTAATTGTTATGGATTTTAATCTTTGCACTTAAATTATAATTTTACTTACTATACTAATTGCTGTTTGCTAATTACTACTGTACCTACTTGCTATACTATTTTTATTTTATTTATTTATAATTTATTGTGCACAGGAAACATTACATAATTACAGTTAACACAGAAAGACGGCACAAAGGAACTGCTTATTTTTAAATAGAAATCTCTTCCAGCAGCCCTACGGAGAGAGATAGGATTGAAAACAGCAGATAGGACGTGCACAAATATGATTACATTATAATATACAACAATATTATGTGCTCATCGAAGCAAAACTAATATTATACTAATATAATACATAAAAATTACAAGTCAGTAAATAATAGATATCAATGTTATAATTTTAAACGCTATATCTGTAAAATATAATAATACTTTAATTTAAGGTGGCACATAAACATAAATAATAGACAAAAGAACTAAGAAAAACACTTAATATGAATTTAATCAGTACCGTATCATTTATTTACTATAGTCAGAATAATTTAAGGTGGCACTTGCGGTCATTGACCTTTCTAGTACTAGTCCAGGAGCTAAGTGAAAAATACTCGCACTGTTTGTACAATTCGACAAGGCTTTAAATGAATGTGGCGAGAAAAGGAACTAACGCTTCTATCATACAAAAACGTCATTTTTGACGTGTGTTTGACAGTTCTCCTTTACCAGCAAAATATTTGACCTTTACAATAATTTAAAATAATTTTAAAGTCATATTATAATGTTACTGTACGGTCTATTATCGCCTATCAAAAAATAATTTACTAATTGTATGCAGATTTTGAATTGTATATTTTCATATAATTTTGCATATTCTGCCAATTTTCGTGCATATTTCAAGCATTTTTCATGCATATTTGCATGCATATAACAAGCTTTTTATGTTGCATATAATCCGGTCTCTAGACTAATAACTAATAACCTACGAATAAAAAAAAACTAAGGAAACGTAACTCCCATACTTCAAGCGTTTTGGATTTGATTCTTTTTTGCACACTAAAATATGACAATAGCTACGAAACATTTATATCGTTTTCGGCATCTGAACTACCCCGGGACAGGGTGGGACGACAGGACATCTAACATACACGAAAATTAGGCAATAATTCTGGAAATATTACATACATACGCGTCGAATTGATAACCTCCTTTTTTTGAAGTTGGTTAAAAGTAAATTGTAAATACTATAGAGTATAGATAATTTCCATACTCGAGCATATTATAATTTTCATATTACATCCGGTGGTAGCCTCCACTCTCCGGCATACTCACTCATCGAACGTAACACAGCAGCAGCCATATTGCTATTTTACGTCGATTTTATATCAGTCGGTAGTACCACCCCAGTCGTTATCACTTTGTTTTATAAAAACTATGTGTAGTATTTTTTATGTCATGACACATGACCATATTTTATCTCTAAGTTAAATTACATAATATTGTACAACTTTGTGATACTTTGATGTTGGAAGTCTACAGCTGGACATAGTTTTCGGTGGATAATAATACTCGAATATGACTCGAACGAAAGAATTTACCTGATCAGTACAAATGTGTAGTGTTGGCACTGAGAATTTTTCCAAGATATTATTTTCAGTTCTCTTTTTAAAACACCTTTTTAAGTGTATAGAGCATATTTTTGCATATTTGTTTGGAATCCAGCAGTTGCCTCGTCCTGTTGACTGAATCCATAAATTTCTAGTTGTGGAGTCCTTCGGAAATCTAAAATAAATAGTTATTTATTTTATTATAAATCATAGAATGTAAAACATACAATGTAAGTTAAAAGTATGTTTTGATCTTACAATAGAAAGATAATAATATTATGCTATCTGAAGTAGTATGTTTAAGTTCATGTTGGATGACAATTGACAATTCAATATAATATTATTCTTGAATGATTTTTAAGTATTAAAACTTATAATATTTTTTGTACAAATAATAATTATTAAACATGAACAAATAACAATTCTAGGCAATTCTCCAACACTAGCGCTGGCAACCCTTGCAATCGTTTAACGCGACAAAATCAAAGAGTACTAATAAGCTTTGGTTTGCTGTTGAAATAACGACCTATAGAATTTGGTTGTGTATTACTACAATAACAATGTTTTTTAAATACTATTTTACGCTGTAATAATGTAATTAACACATCATTCCTCGTGTAATAATATTCTTAGATAATCATACAGTCAATATTACTGCAAACTGAGAGATGTTAAATGCAAAATATCGTACTTACGAATGAAATGTTATGTTTTCATATTTCCGCTCACTACGGCTTTTACAGCCTAAAACGTAACAAATCACCATGTTTAACAATAAATTTAACACACACTTTAACACTGTCAATATTGTTTTTCGCTAAAAAAACACAGAATCAACGAATATCGCAAAGTACAATATGAGCAAATCTTTTGTTGGTCAAAAGTGCGATTCTTGACCAACAACAAAAAGTGAAACTATGACAAGGACAAAAAAAAATGTTACTGACTCTATTACTCTTATGAGTTTATGTATAGCTGCGTCTTTGTCAATCTCGGTATTATTATTTGCTTGTCAAATCCAGTTTGATCCTTCATCCAAGAGGTATTAGGTATCCATTGTCGTGTTGACATTTGACATTAAGGTAATGTTGCCAATATAAAAGATTAAAAGTACTTATTTGCTAACTTATTTGCCAGAATCTAAGTTACCATAATATAAAAACGTTTATACTTTTTACGCGTTTAACAGGAAACACCTTTATGTATTTTCAACATTACTATTATTATCATCAGCCTACAGTGTCCCACTGCTGGGCAAAGGTCTCCCCTATTTCTTTCCAAAGTTCTCGATTCTGTGATGTTGCTGGCCACTCTTTATCGAACGCATCTAGTTCGTCGCGCCACCTTTTCTTGAGTCGGCCTGGTACGCTGACCAGTCGGCAGCCACTCCAAAACTAGACGCACTTATTTTCAACATACGTTTAAAAAATCCTTTATCGCGTTATAATGATTCCTATGCTTTTAAAACAAAAAATATATATAAATTTCTGACATACAACAAATAAACTATATTCACCCTTAACTACCTACCACCTATTTCAGTAACATAACCACCTACGTGCGGTCCTGGAGACCGCTCATGAAGAATCACCTTAAATTCGGGTTCTATGGTATCAAGAAATGATTGAAATGAGCTAAATACTTGTTAATGCTTTAGACTTTTATTTTAGACCTTCAAATAACATAAACTATAATAAAATCTTGAGATATATTACAATCTTTGAAGATTAGCTTTAAAATTAGTTTTAATTAACAAAAAAATATACTCTTTTTAAATTAAGAGATCTGATAGATAGAGGAACTTAAAAAATCATCTTTTTTGACTTATTTCTATAAAATAAGGAGAAAAACTATAAAATTAAATAAAAAAACGAAACATTAATCTTCAATTTCAACAAAATTGCAACCCCCAAATATTCGTAATTTTTCGCAGCCGTCATAGCATTTTTTTTTCGCACACTTCAAACAAATTGGCACTTTGCACATAATAGATAACTATAAACAGTCTTGCGTTTCTTTTTTGGATCATACGTGAAACATGTTTTGAGAACTTTAAGTTTTTCCACATCATATTATGTGCAGTCTTCAACCTGAACAGCATACTCGACCGAATCGGGTTCCACGTCACTATAATCTTCGTCTGATATAACCTCGTCGTCTGACATCTCCTGTTGTAACCATCTTTCTATGTTTTTATCGGTTTTATCAATTTTTCAATAAAACAAATAAATCGTGTGGGTGAAAAAAAATCACACAACCACCTGCAAGCGGTCACAGAGATCGCTGACGAAATATTTTTACCTACCCTGGCGAAACGCACGCACTTTCACACTCGCCAGGCGCTAGCGCGGTACTTATGTGTATGCAGAAAAGGTATATGGACGCGCACTGTCGTACGACGCATACAGATCGAAATATTTGAATTTAAAAATACGTTGCGGTCTCAGAGACCGCTGGTATGTGGTTAAGGGTTAAACGTCATGACATAGTACATAAAGTAACCGTTTATTAAGTTTTTTATTTCTAATTCAATATTTATGATCTACTACTTACTAGAAATACTATTAGAATCTTTTCCACAAAAAATATACTTATACAAAAATGCTTGCTTGACGTATAAGACGAACAATTAGTTATATATTATACTATTACACTGTCTAACTCTATATGTCACATAAATCATAATATTATTTTAAATTATTACTTAGTTACTTACAGATACAGAATAATATAACTACTAATTTCATTACTCATAAAATGCGTTAAATCTAGGGAAGATTTCCGCAAATAGTAACACCAGAAAGCGCGCGCGCATAACGCATTGACCATAAAGTTAATATACCTATAATATACTAGCTGTCCCGGCAAACGTTTCTTTGCCATATTATATAAAGTATATCGCCCGTATTATTTTATTGAATTAGTGACTAAATAAGTATTAAAAAAAAAAACAGCTACTTACCACGGGGCCAGACTGACGTGGTGTGAAGCGTCGATGGATATAAAAAAAAAAGTATGTCACCATGGCAACGTCCATCGCTATCCCGTGACCCGCGTCGCATAAACAACATGGTCGCTCTTTAATCTTTATAGACAAATAAGGGAGAAGACCTAATGGCAGACACTTTAAGGAAACATGAAACATTCGAATGTTATAAAATATATAATTTATGAAAATAAAGGATTGATAACTTCTTCCATGTCTTCAGTAACTCTTACAAAATAAAACTATTATAATTATTCTCTGACAAATTAATAAAAAAATATATTATTGGTCTTTTTGTAAACTTAGTCATAAGTACTAATAGATGACATCACAATAAGCGAACAACACTAATAGTAGACAGTAGACACCAATATGAACTAATAGTTGACATAGAACATTAAATTACATTTTACATTTTTCATATTATTAGGTCTTTATTTGCCGTTTTTCAAAAGATTTCATTTACTTCATCATAGTAACTACATGCATCAGAAATATTATCCACGTTGTCTCCAGATTCTATTCATTCTTCTTCCATGCTGAAACTATCTTTCCTTTTATTTTTATTTTTCATATTTTTTTCCCAGCAAATTTATTTTTAGTCTTAAGTCTCCATGCTTCTTTTGCCTCTTCCTTTTTCTTGTTTTTGTTCTCAGTTCTCCTTTTTCTTCTTTTTACTGCTACAAAACTAAAGCATCGATTTTTAGATCAGTGGAAGGTCTAATATTAGACACCATGTCCATTTTTAGGTACAGTAGTAATTCTAAGTTCTTAGTTTGTTAATAAAATTATATTTTTAACCGACTTCCAAAAAACGAGGAGGTTATATGTTCGGCTGTGGATATTTTTTTTTTATTTTTTTTTATTTTTGTATGTTCAACGATTACTCCGCCGTTTGTGAACCGATTTTCGAAATTTTTGTTTTGTTGTACTAGGTTTCACTCCAATTTGGTCCCATTTTCACAAAGGTGGTGACCTGATGATGGGATCCATGAGTAATCGAGGGAACTCCTCGAAATTTATATGGAAACATATGGTGATTTTGGTTTTATGTGAAGTGTACTAAGAATACGCTAGCAAAAAGTCAAATATTGGGTCAAGGTATACCATGGTTTCGAAGATGCTGAGAGAACTCCTGACTCCTAATAGATACACGTTTGGGAGTTTCGGCGTTGTTTTAAGAACAGAAAGCATAAACTACTATGCAATTCATATTCATCATCATAATCATCATCATCATCATCGTCATCATCATCATTACCACGTCGTGTTAAGGCCACGAATGTCTCATGGCACAGAATAGATAATAGTACAAGGCATATGTATGGATATTCTAATAATAATAATGATGTACTGTATAACAATTAACAACACCTGTTTGTTTTTAATACACGGCGGTCGGCGTCGGTCGCCGCCCAGCGCCGCCGCGCGAAGACAGAATATCGAATACTTTACTAACTACTTTATAATATACAGATCGAATACTTTACTACTTTATAAAATTTTAATAGACAAATAGAATTAAAATAAAGTTATTTTAAAAAGAGCATTTAAACAAAACAAAGTCATTAAGTGTCTTTTTAATTAGTTATACTTATTAATCGATAGATGGTGCACTAAGTACCTATCGATTTGAATTCTTGATAACAAGAACAGCTGTCAATAATTATGATAATATTAAATATTATGCTACGCTACATCCTATGCAAGTTTGTACAATTTTTTATCTGATAGATCCTTCGATCGTGGAAAAACGAGACACAATAGCCTTTCTATTGTTATCGCAATCGCCGGTGACCGCTTCGGGCTTGAAATATTAAAATTGTTAAATTACTTAGCACAATATGTTCACTTCACTGATAATATTATATTATTTTGTGGGTGTGAGTTGTGACTCTTAACAAATTGTAATAAGATACGTAAAATATACGCGAAGATTTATCTACTAGTGTAACTAAAAAGAGTGAAATTATTATTATTTTTAACAAAAAATTAAAACCGACTTCCAAGGTAAAAACAATAATAACATTAATGTGAACTAAAAAGTATTAAATAATTTTTACTATCTAATAGTGCCTTTTTCCGAATTCGGCTAAACCTCAACTATTTCTGTACTCAATCTTCATTATTTTGAAGTCGGTACCAGATAGCTGAATCTTCAGTCCTCTGACAGTATATTTAAAATTTTTGGAACTGGCACCGACTTCAAAATTATGAAGATTGAGTACAGAAATAGTTGAGGTTTAGCCGAATTCGGAAAAAGGCACTATTAGATAGTAAAAATTATTTAATACTTTTTAGTTCACATTAATGTTATTATTGTTTTTACCTTGGAAGTCGGTTTTAATTTTTTGTTAAAAATAATAATTAGAGAATAGTGATGATATTTGCAGTAGAATAAAGTACAAAATAACTTAAGTATGTATTGAAAAACTAAAAGATGAGATCCATGTCTTCTATTAGGTTTTTTTACATTTTCAAGAACTAATAGTAGACACCCTTTATATTGTTAGGGAAAATGGATAAAAGATCATAAATAAACATTAATTAGTGTAAACAACATGACAATTAATCCAATGAAGTCAATAGAAATTACAAAATATCTAATAAATGTATTCAAAACTTACGTGCAAAATTTCGCCTTCCTTAACCTATTTGCTAAGAAATTGCCGGGTGCGTGTTGACGCGGTCACATCATTTACGAAAACTGATCCCATTTTAAAATTTTGTTCCCTAAGGCATCCCTAATATATTTTTTCACATCAACAGATAGCATAAGAAGCTTATAAAATTTACAGTGTTGTGAAATAATTAGAATAATTCTTATTTTTATGGCATTTTTGTCGTAAGTGTCATCTATTAGTTCAGTGTCTACCATTAGCGCCTTTCCCTTAATTTGCAATAAAATAAAATTGGGACTATAATTAAAGATCTAAGCTATCCTATCTCTCAAGTTGGAAAAAAGCACACATTTTAAAAAAAGAAACATTAAGTAGTTTAGGAATCCATCGCGGACAAACATCGTGACAGGAGATTTAAATATATTAGATTTATAGCGGTATATTTATATACTTGTAAGTTGTAATCTGTGGGTATATTGTTGTACAGTACTCCAAAATTAATAATGCGCATGAGTGACCGTGAATAATGACCGTGTTACAAAAGCTACAGGAATATCACGACGAACTTTGACTAATACATGTATCTTAAACGCAATGCAATTAGAAAATGCAATATCGTCTCCCGTCGCTCGGCAAATACGACCGTTGCCGAAAAATTACGAAAATGTCCATGCGCATTATTACTTTTGAATATTGCTATACTGTGGTACGGGTTTCTATAGCAACGTTAAATCAATTTCATTTCATTTGTGTTTTTGATTTCATAAAATATATTTTTTAACCTTTTAAACAATAAACATCTTCTCTTATAAATTAAAAACATGTTGAAACTACAAATCGCGACTGAGCAAGATAGAAAAGAAGCCCAAAATAGGGAGAGACGCAGGCAGTGCGAGTTAGAACGGAGATCGCGCATTTTCAATGCGAGGAACAGGAAAATTGGTGTAAGACGAATAATTTATCTTTACGTTGACCTATCATGGACCAATGTATTAATAATTAAGCTATTACATTCGTGTAGACCAGGGGTTCCCAAACTTATATCTACCCCGCACAGAATACATAATTAATAATTATTAGTACCTTACCAATGATATTAAATAAAAAAACTTGTACCTTACGGTATCTACCGCCCACTTAGAGAATTTTTTTTGCGTCCCCTTTGTTTCTCCTAAGTACTTTTAAATTAAAGCCTCTACACAACGTCCCCATTATTTTTTTGGGTCCCACACCGCCCTTTTGGCCTTCAGCGCCCACAAGGCGGCGTTAACGCCCACTTTGGGAAAGGTTGGTATAGACTGGTATAGACGGACATTTTCGACTATGTTCGTCGTCGACTTATGTGCTACGTTAAAACAAAGATTGGCCTTGGAAGATTGAACTTGGCCCAATTTCACCAACGTCTGTTGGTGTAAACAGCTTGTTAGAATGTCATGTCTTCTCTTTCATTCATATAATATGAAAAAACGAAAGAGGTACTGTGATATTAATTCGAGCACGAACTTGGCGAAATTAGGCCCTACTCACTTTAGAGTTAGACCCGATGCACATCAGCCACTCATCCGCCGCAGTTGCGCGCCACCTGATGCTTAGGCCCGTATTTTTGGTCAGTACTTAACCGATTCGTTGCCACCTTCATTTCAACAAATTCGTACGACAGGCCAAGTACTTTGTTCGATGACGCACCATAAGCGTCATCGGCCCTGCTAAACGATGACGCGCCACGTGCGGCATTGGCCACTGGTTGTGTTTTATACATATTTTATTGTAAATAGGCGTAAATCAGAGAGGGAAAAGATAAATTTTGTGTGCAGTGTTCGTATTAGTTGTAATTCAAAGCTGATATGGCGTATAAAAGTAGTAATTCATACTGTTAACAAAATGTGTAAGTAGTCGTCAACCTTTGGCACAAATTTTGCTGATACGAGTATGTAGGTATAAATGATTTTAATTAGTGCTGGTTACTAAAAGCCGAGCTTTGTGAGGGCTCACGTCGTCACACCTTGACTGACTGATGATAACACATATAACACGGACTCGCGCACGAAGGGTTCCGTACCATTATAGAGCAAAATTATGCCGAAAATTATGTTTTTGTATGGGAGCCCCCCTTCATTTTTTATTTTATTTATTTAATTTTATTGTTTTTAGTATTTGTTATTATAGCGGCAACAGATATTCATAATCCGTAAAAAATTCAATTCTATTACCGTTCTTGAGTTGCGGCCTGGAGACAGACAGACAGACAGACAGACAGACGGACAGACAACGAAGTCTCAGGCTGGCCTCACACAGTCGGAATGTCTTTCTGAATTCATATTATTAATTCAGAAAGACTTTAATTCCATACAATATCAGTAAGTATGCTCCACGTACACATTCTGATTTTTTTCAGATTATGTTTCTCAGATCGATCTGTAAGAATGATACTGACGAGCGTTCTGAATTCCGGATCGATAAATTTAAGATTATGATTTCATAACGCGCGTATTCCCATACATTTTAATAGAGCGGCACACACATACTGGAATCAGATTATGAATTATTTCAGTTGACACTGCAAGAAGCTAACCCCTGGACGTGTTGTGACCTGCTGGCATGATGTCTGACACGGAAAATTTAATCTTAAGCATTGAAATATAGGACACATCCATTGAGGATTACCATGACAGGGAAAAAACATAGCGTGGTTGGAAATTCTTAAAAGTTTAATTCCAAATTGGGAAACATTAAGTGAAAACGAAAGTAAAAGAAAAATAATATTTATTAGTATTAATTCTTCTTCCATAAAGACGTTTAAATATGTGCCAGGAATCATGAGACTACTGATCAATCTTATTTTCAAAGATGTGTGTGAGGCAAGGTGCCAAAATTTAGATTATGAATTTCCGATTATGAATTATTCAGAGAGACGTTCCGGCTGTGTGAGGCCAGCCTTAGTAATAGGGTCCCGTTTTTATCTTTTGGGTACGGAAGTTAGAACCCTAATTACATGTTAAAGCACAAATCAATAGGCATGATAGTTTTTCCGTAAAGGTTGTGGGATTTATTAGCAACTTCATCTATTTTAGTTGAAGAATAAATAACTTAGCTATGACAATATAAATTTGTATTAAAATTTAAGAGCTCTCAGAAAATCGTTTATTTAAACAAATGAAATACGTTTGTTTTGGATAATCAGCAGGAATATAATGACTTTCCTGAATATAGCCAGCCACGATTTACAAACATACTCAATTAAAATTGCCTGGAAAACGACAATAAGGAGAATGAAAGTTTTCCAGAATATAGTCACTCAATATTGCAAAACTTTACATTGAAAAGGACATTAAGTAATTGAAAGTTCTCGTATTTGTCATGACGCAAAAAATAACTCAACAGACAGTAGCATCGAAGCTAAATTACTGACGCTGATGAAGATGAGTGTTAATAAGAAAAAAAAGTTTCATAAATACGCTAATCGCAGAAAAGTAAGGATTCTTCGAGTGAACCAATGATTGACGATCTCTGACTAGTAGCCTTTAATTCTAAAATAAACGGCCACGCATAAAATTGAGTTCAACATGTATATTTAGACAAGGGAATTGTAATTACAGTATAATAAATTAGTTTTAACGTGTTTTTTAACAATTCTTATATGCCGCGTCTGGCGCGTCATCGGCCTCACTAAAACTTTTTGAATGACGCGCTGGGCGCGGCATTGGCCATGAATCGGTTAAGACCCGGTCTCAAGCGGCGGTTCGGCTCTGTGATTGGTCCAAATTTTGACAGCCAACCAATCACAGACCTTGAACCGTGTCTTGAGACCGAGATGTATCTTGAGTACCTACTGACCAAAAATGCGGGCCTTAAATTACGCATTTCACGTCGTGTATTGCTAAGTCCTCCCTGATTCAAAAAAGACTTACACAGCCTCTACTTATGTACTACCTACTTTGTATACAGGGGAAAGTTTAGACGTTCTAGTAATTTACAGTTACTTACCCAAGTATAATATATCTGTCCTTATAGTTCTTCAAGCCCCATAAGAATACCGGTCATCGCGACAACAATAGAATAACAATAGATTTCCAAGAATCCACGATCGAAGGACTAGTTGCTTCCGACAGACTAGAAAAACCGCTTGACAGACAGACAAAACATTCAAATATAACTACAGACTCGACAGCCTATTTTTCTTGCGGGCTACAATCAAAATTATGAGGGGGTAAAAAAGCGTTACGAGAGCCACGTGACACGTCTAATAAAGTCCCGTTGGGCCGCATGTTGAGCAAAGACTAAAGGCTAACCCACACGTACCACAACCACACGACATCGCAACAGAAGAGCGCCCGGGGCAGTGTGCGCGTTCTGTCGTTGCATCAACGCAACGTTGTGGTTGCGATGTAGTTGCGATGTGGTCGGCCGTGGTTGGTCGCCGGTCGGTATCTGACAACGACTGCAAAATGTGGTACGTGTGAATTGTCCATTTCATTAACAATATGAAATATACACCCGACCACGTGGTGTAAGTAGTTGTCGTGAGGTTGTGGTACGTGTGGGTTGGCCCTAAAGGCTAAAGCTGAACTAGAACGTCTGTATGCCTTTGCCTGCTACATAGTTTCGATCTTTTTATGAATCAACTTTTTATTGAACGTCTGTATGCCTACTTAGTTCGGATATCTAATATATAAAATTCTCGTGTCACAATGTTAGTCCACGAACTCCTCCGAAACGGCTTTACTGATTTTTACCAAATTTTATATGCATATTCACTAGGTCTGAGAATCTGCTACTCGGTACTTATTATATTGATAAGTGCATTTGCTGAATAAATAATAGTAAAATATTACAACTCGAGAAAAACGACGACCATGATAGCGATGGACGTTGCCATGGTGACATACTTATTTAGTCACTTCAAAGTTCAATAAAATAATACGGGCGATATACTTTTTATTATATGGCAAAGAAACGTTTGCCGGGACAGCTAGTTTTTATATAATGTTATAGGTCGATGTGCCGTTCCTCGAGCGTCAGATAGAAGAGAAGCGAGCAGAGCAAGATGAACAGAAACGAAAGAACCTCGCCTTTGCCCAGCAGATGATAAAGGACAGCAACTTGGCCGTTGAGCTGGAAGCCAGAGAGAGGGAGGTATAAACAAATATCACTACTTTGTGCTCATTAAATTTAAATCATCAGTATTATCAGTCTTTCATACACCATTGTTATCACACGTTATCAATTATCATACGCCTTTGTCTTCTTCAAATGGTGGAAGGCTCTCCTACCTAAGCCTAAGCTGCGCGTCCATCGGGTCGGAATCGAAGCGTACAGTGCGTGTCAGGCCAACTAATATTATATTCTGTGGTCAGGCTTGGTACAACTAATTATATCTATAATATCTGCCAATAACTTACAATAGCTACCAATAACATGTCACCGTCTGATCCCGATCTACCACTATAAGCACCCCAGGTTATTCCTCGCTCTACCAAAAGTTCTGCAGGGAGTGTCGGTCATTCCTCACTCTACAAAACTTTGTCACGGCCTATACCAGCTGTACTCAACCTGCGGCCCGCCGGGACTTTGCCAGTGGCGCGCGTGACTCGATCTTCTTCATTCTACCCCTAAATAATTTTGGTTGCGACCCGCGACACTAACTCTTAAACATGTTGCCGTATGAAAAAAGGGTTGAGTACCACTGGCCCATACTATCAGGGTGGTAGGATGTATCATGTAACACTATACCATCATGAAACAGGAGCGCCGTCGTCTGGAGCTGGAGATAGACGAGTACAGGCGGCAGTACCAGCGGCGCGAGGACCGGCGGGAGTTCGACTTATACGACCCCAACGCGCTGAAGCAGCTGCCGCCGCGAGCCTCCGACGAGGCCGTTGGACTGGCCAGTGCCCAGAAGTATGTTAAGAAGATTAGCTTTATTGGAGAAATTCACCCGAAACTCCGTTGCAAAACTAGCTAAGTAGATGACTCGGAGTCGGAGCAGCATATAATAGGTCACAGGCACAACACCGCGTTGCAGCTTCGCATCGTAAAAATCAACATTGCTGCGAATTGGTTGTTTTTGCGATACGCCTTGTTGTGGTCTTGCCCCGCTACGTTGCGTCTTCAGAACGGAAAAATGCATCGTATCTTCCTGTCTAGAGATCTGCGTAGCGGCGATGTGCTTACAATAAGAGAGATCGCAGACGGCTGCACAGTTTTTGTGTGATCGAGTCTGCGGCGCACATACATTCTGCATCGCCCGCGCCGCGCCATGCAGAATGTATGTGCGCCGCAGACTCGATCACACAAAAAGTGTGCCGTCTGCGATCTCCCTAAAAGAGACGGTGAAAGCGCAATACGATATTTACCTCACACTTCATCATAATATAGCTTCGTGATTCGTCAAAACACCGCGTCCGGCGTCAGATGCATCAATATAGCAATACCACTAAAGTAGATTTTTGGTCTCTTAAAGGTTTGAAGGGGAGGACTTGCAGTACGAGGAGCGTAGGAAGATCATGGCGGCGCAGAGGAACGCGTGGTTGGAGCAGCAGGTCCAGGAGAGAAGGGCTGCGGAGGACGAGAGGAAAAAGGCTGAAGACGCTTACATGGTAAAGAATCTGAAATTGAAATTTAGGTTATTCTACAAGAAGCGTCTTTTGCACAATAGGCTACTTGACCTATATTCAATTTCATTGAACAAATGCATATTTCTAGTAGAACTTGGCCTAGGAAACCGTATTTCACCCTTATTATCAAATAAAAGCTTATGATTGATAAATAAAGTCGATTTGAAAATATGATTTTATGAAAATAGGAATTGTACTGACGAAAACGCTTTTGCGGTACTTCCGATTGGGATGTGACGTCATCCTCATACTAATTTAATATCTTTTATTTATCGCGCTCGCTATATGTAAGTTTATTTGTACATAAATAATAAGAATAAGCCTATTATATATTTTCTTGAATAATTCAAATAAAACATCAGTTTTATATATATTATCTCCATTTATTGTAGAGGGGAAATGAAATGGCCAAAACTTTTCTCCAAAAGTTTTCAACATTACAAATGATTTCTAAATTCTAATATAATTATTTTATAACTTTTGGGCACTTTTAGACTCGTACATTTAGCACATTAAAAAAATTTCAATAAAGAGAGTTTAAAATACAAAGCGTATGACGTCACACAATGGCGGACAGTGTTTTCGGCGCCATTTAAGAGGCATATTTTTCAATAAACATTTTTATGGGTTTCTACTGTGTAAAATATTAAAATATTAGTTTTTTTTGTAAAAATGAATGATTATGAAGCGATTAGCATGAAGAAAAAAATTAGGTCAAGTAGCCTATAATTGGTAGAAGTATCAATTGCGCAAAAGACGCAGAGACAAGATGTAGAGACACTATAAGTTATAACTACATTGCATTGGCATAACATATATTGGAATCATAATAAATGTGTCAGTGTAGGCACCAGGCAGCGTAAGCAAACCGCCTAAGTATATTATTCGTAGTTTTTTGAGAAAAATTTTACAACTTCTATACAAGCAACGGTCAGACATTGATGATATTAAGTACAAATTAATTGATTCATAGTTCATACCTTGTATAGAGCCGTTAAGACTGCCCGTAGCCACCTGCTATTTTGCA
The DNA here is from genome assembly GCA_937595015.1 of Polyommatus icarus. NCBI lineage: Eukaryota > Metazoa > Arthropoda > Insecta > Lepidoptera > Lycaenidae > Polyommatus > Polyommatus icarus. The sequence goes on along the minus strand of OW569323.1, from coordinate 17,449,772 downwards.
TAAGAAACACGTGTTGAATTGTTAATGGCTTAGTAACTAACGACTAGCTGGAGCTTTTAAATGGTGGACGCAAATAAATTAAGTACTTCATACTACTATAGGTATTAAACAATATAATATATATACCTAGTTTACTATATTACTAGACACAATCATTATTTGCTAGAAAGTCATTTCGACGATTAGTACAGTAAATGAAGGCAAAAATCAGGTGCAACCTCCGATTTCGTTGAACCTCCAGGCTCCATCGATTTGGATGAAAATTTGGAATTAAGTACATTAAGCCCTCTTCTTTAAAAGTGACATACGCTAGTATTGCGATTCTTTTTTTTATTTTTATTTTAGGGGTGAAATCTACCCCTTTTGTTTAAAATAGAAAAAATGCAGATTTAACCATTCTGGCTTAACTAATTGGGTTTAATTCGATAAAATAAATGTTTTAATGTTTTTTTCATGATATTTTATGATTATTTAGTTAATTTTTCAACCCTTATGGCAACCATCCCTTGAATCGTGAAAAACACTTTTTGTATTTCTGAACTTTAAAATCGCATATTTACGTTGTATAAACAGTTTGTTTAATATTTATGATATAATTTTTGGATAAGACTGAAATATAAACCCCTAAAAGTAGCCCTTTATTGCGGAATCACGGTAAAAATTGGGTTTAAAAACTTAATAGGTTTATGTTTTTTAACCAATTTTTTTCAGTTTATTTAGGGGAAAAGCGTTCAATGAGATTCAGGGGGTAATGGTGGTCAGCGTTCTAGTTCCTAGACGAAAGTAGCTAAACAAACGAATATCGTCCATAAAGACCCGTTGAGTGACAGCTAGCGGCCCCCCGCTCTCCTGTTCAGTACGCGTTCATCGTTTGCACGGTAATGCCGCTGCGCAGTTTCGCGCGCATTTGATGTAATTTTACGTATGCACAAAATAAGCGCTAAGTACATCCATACATGAAATTTAAATACTTAGAGTAGGTTATTGTGCGCTTTAAGCTTATATTATCGATTAAAAAATATTTCTGGTATTTTAATAGCAAATTAAAGTTTTATTTAAATTTTTTTACACATTTGGTACGATCGGGTAATAAGGGTCATTGCAGTGCGGGCAATGAGAGTCGAGAAAATCCTTATGCCGAAAGCTACTAAGAAGCAGAAACTTAAGAAAGATATAGCGAATAAGGCCAAAAGGCGCGTACTTCAAGATTTAAACACTTCTTGAGAATCAGACATTGATGTGACGATGATGAAGACGACGATTTGAATAAATGCTTAGTATGTGATGAATTTGGTCGCAACAATGAGTTATGGTACTGATGCACTTCTTGTGGCTTATGGGCACACGCTAGCTGCATAGGGTGGGACTAGCCAACAGGTTACGTATATGACAATTGTTAGGCTAGGCTGACTCTCTTTGTCCCCATAGTGACTATAATTACCCTCAGATGACAATGGTGGTCAAAGAGTTTTTTTTTAAAGTTTAATTGCAATTAATATATGATTCCAAAGGTAATGTAACTGTCAGAGACTGATAGTGTAATGATTAAAATACTTAAGCAGTTAATAAAAATAAAGTTAAAGTAAAAATTGAGTGTTTTATTCTATATCTTGCTTAAGTGACTCTCATTACCCGCTTTTCCCCTACTTAGTATTCATTTCTTATTAAGTTTTTTTTGCAAATTTTTTTCAACCCTGTACCTAAACTACCCAATGTCTGAAAAATAAGCTTTAATGAATTCGAATATTTTTTCATAGTTTAGATTGATTGATTATTGTATTAATATATTTCAAACATTGATATTATTTAGTCCAAAATATTCAAACAACGATTTCAAACTACCGTCTGTGCAAAAAGTTGACGCAAATTCTGAATCTGCTAGACTGAAATATTTAATAGACGCACATCATTATAAAAAGCCCCTCTCTTATCGAGTCGACATTTACCGTTTTGTTTACTTTCTGAATATTATTGAAAAGATTAACGTATATTCAGTAAGGACTATATTATGACGCCTGCAATCGCGCTGGAACCGTACATTTTTCGGGATAAAAAGTAGGTATCCTATGTCCATATCCATTCCCAAGACTCTAAAGTTTTTCATACTAAATTTCAGAAAAATCGGTTGAACTGTTTGAGTGTTAAGAAGTAAGAGATAGACAAAAACATTTTAGCATTTATAATATTAGTATAGATGTACCTATTGACAGGTTTTACCACAGTATTTGCATCCCAAATCTCTGCTTCAAAATTGTTTTAAAAATATATATTTTTGTTTTATCATAATAGCTCTGTTAATTTTTAAGTTATCGGGTTCATTTATGGACCATTTTAAAGGTAATTTAAAGACCTTTAAGATCAACTTGAACGATACTTTTTAAAGCCCTTGGTTTAAAAAAAATAGGGTTAAAAGGTCCCGATTTCATGGTTCTTGCAGTAAAAGTTAGGCTTTAAAAGTCTCTATCTTCGTTGTTTTTCATGCTATAAAAATCAAAAGAAAATCAAAAGATTTCTTAAAAAGTGGAAACCAATTTCGTTCTGTATAATTTTTACGAAGGTTCAATATCTTTGAAGTTATGTTCAAAACAAAATGATATTTACGAAAATTCGAATTATTTCGATTTTACTAAATCATTCTGTTTTTCAAGACTAAGTATTCTAAACCAAGAAAAATTTTTGAGGTCATTACTTATGCTAAAATAAAGAAAAGCCTTTAGGGATAACCATAAATTTGAATTATTGTAGAAATGGTCAGTTTTATTTTTCAATTTTTCCATTAAATTTGAAAGTGTCATCTTATTTTTATCATAACTTGTTCAATTTTGGTGATTTTAACTTTTTACAATGCATATTAGAAAGGTATTTTTAAGCACGTTAAAAAGTTTTAAGGAAGTACATGTCATAAAATGCATCGGTTTACCGATATTTAAGTTTGAATGCTTAGACTTAGGTACTCGCCGAAAGAAAATATATATACAATCACCTATACCTCACTTTGGATGAATATAGGAAGGCATTTTAGAATAGATATTAGTTTTGTTTTTTTATTGGCTTTAATTTTGGTAATTATACATTTTTCGTAAAAACCTATAGTTTCTTAGTTAATTATGAAAAACCGCTTTAAGACAAGTATTTTTCTCACGCAAAAACATTATCTTTGATCTTTAATAACTCTGAAAGTATTGATTTATATAACAAAATTTGCTTAGAATTTGTGTGTCTATTTTTTGCTGGGGTTATTTCCTGGGGTTATTTTTATTTTAAAAAATTCACCCCCCGAGAAGGGTTGGCATCCACCCCCAGGGCAAAAGCGCAAGTTGGCATTATGTCACTTTTGTTTCTTAGGGTATCCTCCACCTACTTACCGATTTTCACGAAAATCGATAGAGGTTCAACGAAATCGGAGGTGAAAACCTTCACTGCCTCCACTAGAAGTCCCATTACATACAGTACTGGCAAATGGTAATATTAAATCTTTCACTTTTTGCGAAATTATGGTTTTCATGTAGATTGTAGATTGTATCCGTAAATTTGTAAAATGCAATGTTGCATGTTACGAGTATAAAGGTCCCTTAAAAATAGAGCTATGTAATAGTATATTATCATTATAGTAGGCACTACATCGTCGATATATCTACTATATCTTGATTCTTGCTCTATTTTAATCTATTTAAATTTTTATCCAGATGGCCATAAAAGCAAGAGATGCTCGCGTGGGCGAGCTGGAAAGACTCGAGCGGGAGTGTCGGTACAGGCTGGGTCAGGCCAACCTCAGGTACAAATTAAAATATAAATAGCAGGAAATTGCAAAAGACAAGAAAAGTAGTGGAGACTTTACGCCTCTAGTCTACGCGACGCTGCGAACTGCGAAATATCTGCGAAACCAATGCGAAACAGGAAAAGAGCGAGATGCAATATAACGCACTAGCTGTTGCCCGCGACTTCGTCCGCGTGGACTTCAGTTTATAGCGCGAAATCGACAACATCTAACCTAAGATGGTACCACCTCTTATAGAAAGACGTAAGCGCTAGCGCGATCTAGGCGACACTTAGCGCCATCTGTTATGAATTTTTGGAACTAACTTAATTTGAACTTTACGCATAAACACTACTTTTTAACAGGAAAAAGGCGTTGTAAGGGGGCTTACAACGCCTTTTTCCTGTTAAAAAGTAGCCTATGTCCTTTCTCAGGCTTTAGACTATCTGTGTACAAAATTTCATTACAATCGGTTCAGTAGTTTTGGTGTGAAAGCGAGACAGACAGACAGACATACTTTCGCATTTATAATATTAGTATAGATTGTCGTGTGGCGGGTGAGACAGTAAATCGGTTCGCCGCTGTTTCGCAGTTCGCAGGGTCGGTGGACTAGAGGCGTTATGGACGTTATGGTATAAAAAAACCTCAGATACAACGAGGCGCTGGCGGCGGAGAGGAGGCAGTTGGAGCTGATGATGAGGGAACAGGAGGAGGCGGACAACACCGCCGAGATGTACAACCATCTCACGTCCGATATGCTGACGGAGAATCCGGACGTGGCGAAAAGCGCTCTTGGGAATAACAGGCAAGGGAATATCAATTGACGTTATAGCGCAAGAAGTTAGAAATATAATTTCTCATCTAAAACCAAGACCAATTTGAAAATGGCTATTGTAAGTCAGTACACACCTGCATATTATGCTTTTAATTAAAGGTGCTCCCTCACCGGGAGGATTCGCGTGTAATATATCTAACATTATAAATTCGACTTTGAGCATTTCATAGCAAGTTGACTTCACTGTCACGTAGCATTGATGTCACGAGTTGTATTAAGATATTACACATTGTATCTCGGTTCTCCCTCCACTGATGTAATGCTCGACTCTGTAACGTTACATTACAAATTATAATCGATTAGAATACTATATCAATTACCTATACATAGTTGATAGTACAGCTATTAATGCTATAAGACCATCAAAATAGAATTTAGGCTGCTTAGCAAATTGTCGCCATTTTATCAATTACAAATCGAAAATTACAAACATGAGTACATAAAAATTAGACTAATGTTATTATATTTATCAATATTTTTAGTTTGTCCAACAACCTTCTATGCACCAACGAGTCTCTACGTCTATTAATTCAAGTTTTTAATTTCTAACCTATAAAAACCATATTTAGTAACCTTATTTAATATCTCTTCCTTGATTATTTTGTTGGCGCGTTTATTTTTTATCACAAAACATATATATAACCACAATAAATTTATTTTTGCACGATAATGCACTGTATCCTGCCCCCATCGAATCTCCTTAAACACAGCGTTTATAATATTATGTTCCTTCAATCAACAGTTATTATATAAACGCCATCATTAAAATATATCTTCTGTTTCGTTTTAATTCTTTTGTTACTCTGTTCAACAGACTTTTTACAGCGTAAAGCTGAACAAGTGAGTTAAAATGGAATAATTTGAGTGTATTGGTTTCTTCGTACACCATAGTACAGCCGAAAAACAGCTATTATACAGCCTAATTTTGCTTATACAGCTACTGTACAGCTAATATATATTTTGTTTCCATTTCAGGAGTATAGGGGCTGTATAAGCGCTTATACAGCCTTTATGCAACCTTTAATACTGCTGTTATATAGCTTGTGATGCTGCTTGGGTTGCACCCAGTGAGGGAGCACCTTAATTAATAACTTCTAACGTTTCAGAATGATTGGATATTTGTACAAGGGAATGAACCAAGAGGAACAGAAAAGGTTTTACGCAGCACAAAAAGAACAAATGGTGGCTGCCAAGGTAAGCAGTAATTGGTAGAAGCATATTTTGCAATATTGTCGCTCTTATAAATTGAATAAACTTTGTAACTGAAATGTGCTTTTAAACGACTTCCAAAAAGGAGGAGATTTCTCAATAAGACTGTATTTAAGTAGGTATACAGTTCTTTAATCTTTTTTTAAGATGAAACGTGAAGACGCACAGAGGATGGAGGCAGAGTGGCAGGCCCTGGGCAAAGCTGTGCAGAATGAGGTGGCGCGCCAGGATATAGAAGAGCGAAGAAAAAGAAGGTAAGCCAAATTCTAGGCCAGTGCCATAAGCCAGTGGTTGGGAGTTTAATTTTCAAGGACCGTTTGGCAGCTCTGGCTTTATGTATAGGCAGTATAATATAGGCCATGGCCTAGGAGCCATGGGCCATCGTACTAGGGAGGGCGGCAGCGTCCTAGGATGGCGCCAGAGTTAGTACATGGGCGGCAAAATTAGAGTGGCCTATACTCGAAATATAAAGAACATAAATCCGGCCCTGCCTTTTGGGAGTTTCTTTTTCAAAAATTTTTACCTTTTAGGCTACTGGCAAAGCAGCTCATGGAAGAAAATCAGCTTCTAGCCCTCCAACAGAAGGAAAAAGAGAAATACTATAAAGAAGTGTTCGTTAACAACACACCAACAGAAGAGTATTATGCGCAATTCAACACAACAACTAGATAAAATATATTCTTAAATATATTTTATAGGTCGCGCACAGCTCTAAGATGTTTTAGGTCTCTTTGGCGCGGGAGGGGGAGCCAAAATTCTAAGCGTCACCTATGTCCTTAGCATAAAGCTAAAAAAATTGTGTGTAGAACTGAGTTTAATTTATAGAATCTTTATGCTTATTATTGAGCAATATTTTTTTTATCTATGTATGTATTCGTTTTGGCTAGCTTCCTGTTACAAAATGGTTTATTTGTAATTTGCTTTTCTAACATAAAATTAAAAGGTAAATTAATATAAGATGCTTATACGGACTAGGAAAATGTCCTTATAAGGATGAATTAAACTAGATCCTTTTACAATAAGTGTTTTATTTCATTTGTCATAGTAGTATGAGTAAGTTTAATGACTTATTAGTTATTTATCTATAAGTAAATATAATATTCAGGACTTTTTTAATTTGAATTAAACATAACTAAAATTAAATCATATCCCAATTCAAGTAACATAACAAGTAAATAGACTAGTTTTAAATAAATAAGCACGTGTGACGGCCCTTTAGGTTAAATCTACTAATTTATAAAGTATCAGGTATATTAACTTATGTCAGGTACAACATATTATAGTATGACTAGATTTTTGTATCTTTTGAGATAGATATTATAAATTACTATATTACTATAATCTATTAAAATATAATTTAGTGTTACTTCAAGTCGCACCAGTCTCAGTAAAAGTTCATTATTGATATTAAATATTAATATCTCTTTCGATCCTCGTATTTAATAAGAGAAAGCATGATGTTTTGACATACGATTCGTAATAACTCGAATCAGCGCGGCGCTTATAATGTTTTATACCACCTATCGGTTTGGCACAATATTGTCTTAATAAACTGTGGCTTATATAAAATAGTTTTATGGGAAAAATATTTATCTTTTTTGGCACCAAAGTTAGAATTTTCTGTTGTACTAGGATTAGGCCGTGATTTAATAATAATAACTTTATCAAGTCATAATACCAGTACTAATAATTTGAGTACTTACCTATCACAGATAAAAAGCCGAGAAAGCTAACTAACTTATAATCAATACTGAAAACCCCATAGACAGATGCTAATGTCTAGACTCTAGATTCTAGAAAAAAAAAGTTAATTGCTTTGAATAATTGGAGTAGGAGGCCCACTTATAAGGCCCTGAGCGCTGAGATTCATGATGGAGTCGGCTATGATGCGAGCGGTTTTCTTCAGATATCCTCCGCTGGTCAACATGACAATGGGAATGTTGAGCTCCTTGCAGACATAGAACACGAACTGATCCCGGTGGACTATGCCCTGTAAGTATATAAAGCAGAATGAATTCATATAATTTTTTATATCTTTCGTACTTCTATGTTATTGTTCATACACCTGGGTGTAACTGCCGTCTGCCGTACTCAGAGAAATTTAATTATGATTAACCTTCAATTTAATGAAGAGTTTTACAGATAATGTATGAGGTTTATGTCAAAATTTTAAATTAATTATATTTAAGTTAATGTTCCACTTTGGCTGCGTTCCAGATGACGTTAATTTTGACCAAAACGCTCAAAACGTCCCATTCTGCCGTTCCCTTTGGCGACCGGGGTCGTTTTGATAGCGGCTATGACGTCACTCATGACGTCATCAATTTCGCTCAAGCAACGCTCAAAACGACCCACGACGAAAATGGGTCGAAGTGGGCGTTCTAGTTTTTTTTTATTTTAACGTAACAATCTCGCAAAGACCATATTCGGAAAGTTTTCAGGAGCGAGTAGCGACAAAAAAACTTCATATAATTTCATTGCAAAACGTAATATTTTTAATTGAAATATAATTAAATAAAATATATTGATTAAAAAGAAATTGTTTTAAATGAAAGAACAGATATTTTCCTATAAAATACTAAGTTATCGTCTCTTATGGTCTTTTAAATTCTTCATTAGAATAAAGATTAATTACATTTACGTAGTCATTGATTCGTGGTCTAAACTTTCGCTTTTCGCGATCATAATTGTGGAAAAGTGCATTCCACTCTTCATCTGAACTAGATTCACTAAAAATGTCTGAATCATTATTCCGATGCACCTGCAAAATATGTCTAACTGCCGTAAAAATATCCATTTCGATAATCGATAGGTACCTAAATATTATTCAAATAAAAGCGGTAGACTCGAATTCTAACTTAACCTCTTTCAGCTGTCACCTGTCACTGTCACCTCGCCAGAGCGCTCAAAACGCTCCATAATTCCGTTCCACTTGGGTTTGTGACATTAACGCTCACATTTGCTCACATGCTAATGGAACGGGAGAAACGAAGGTCTTGAGCGTGAGCGTTATTAACGTCATCTGGAACGCAGCCTTTGAGTGCGGCAGTAAGAGCCCTAAAGGTGAGCCCGTACTAAACGACACTGCGCGGCAGTGAAACTTCACGTTCCATACGATTGAAGTTTTGTGACGCATAGTGTCGCTGTACTGCATAGTGCGGCTTACTTCATATTAATATTATGAAGTAAGCCGCACTACCCGTTGCAGCCAAACTGTAAGGGCCTGTCCACACGGCGTCAGCGTTGCGTCGTTTTTGTACTGAATTGACAGATTTCAATTGCGTGAGACGTCTCGCAAATCTGTCAAATCCATACAAAATTTGAAATGTATCTACGGCGTAAGTCGCAACGCTGACGCGACGCGCCGTTAGTCCACCCGAAGAATAGCCCAAAAGCAGGTGTAGAGTGCGTGAGCTGCAACATACGAACATAAAAAAACTTTCCCATTTTTTTGTTTTTAAGAAAAAATCATTGGCTTTTTCTATGGTCACAGAAAAGTTATATGACAAAAAATCTTTACTTCGCTTTATAAAACCGAAAATTTCATTCGAATGAGAGAAAATCTTTTACATTTTTATTGCTAATAGTCAAATTAATAATAATGAATTTTATTCGTTTCTTAGTATTGAGTATTTTTACCTAAAATACATTTTTTAGTCTTTCTTCGGTAAAGGCCCTATGTTCTTTGTGATTTCGTTTTTTTTCTGGTATCTATCTTATTAAAAAATCTCTGAAATGTATTTAACACTGCATATTTTAGTCGCAGTAGATATATTTCATGTCAGAAAACCCTGGAGACTAGGCCAAAACCAGAATAATCTGGTCGAATCAACCCAATATTAAGTTGATGCAACTAGTAAAAAGGCTCCAGGAGAGCAACCAATCTCTAGAAACCGACCTAACCGTGCAGAGGGGTTTCAATTAAGTTGGTCCTTAAGACGTCAAAATATTTTGTAATCCAGCATTGAAATGTGGAAAATGCGGAAGGTTGCTTTTTCATGAGCTATAAAATAAGCTATAATTCTTTCATTTACTGTCTCCAAAAATCCTGATAGATTTCATAAAATACAATTAATGTCCCTAGATTTAGTTGATGTGTGTTTTTAAAAACCGACCACTTTAGAAGCTCATAGCATGGCAATGATTGTAGATAGATACATAGTGTAAATGACATAGTTGTAGTAAATTTTAGTAGCTTTTATTATGTAGAAGACACTTTTTCTTTACGACGTACCGTTTTAAAGATATGAGCCAAAAACTCAAAAACGGGAACTTTAACCCCCTCCCCCCACTCCGGCTCACCCCCTAGGGGCGGGGACTTTTAGTATGTTTATCTTCTAGGCATCCTAAATATATTTATGAAGAAATTGCTTAGGTTGCAGCTCACGCACTCTACACCTGCTTTTTTAAGTGGACTACGTGTGGACTGGCCGTAACGTGTCGCATCGCGTCGCTGCAGCGTAGTGTCGCCTCAGTTCGGTCTCGCCTTAATGGCGCATTTTCAATGGTCGATAGGGCCCGCATGCGGGGTGCGGGAGATTTCTGAAACGCATGCCACGACCAATGACAATGCGCCATTAGTTGTCAATTAGTTGTCATAGACTCCCCGCATGCTGTATACCGTACGATTTAACGACTACCTAATGAAAATGCGCCCTAATAATAGTAGTTTGACGAAAACTTACAACATCTACAACATAAAGAACTTACAACATCAGTGACACTCAAATGTCCAAGGGGGTCCGACTCCAGAATGTCTGTGCCAGCATTGTACACCAAAATGTCAGGGGTAAAGTCTTTTAGAGCTGCTTTTAGATTCCTGGAAGAAAAGAACAGTTTCCATGTTAAGGCAGGGATCAATCTCAATCCAAAACGATAACCTTGCACACAACCAAAGACCAAGCGTATACGCATCGCAATAAGATTCATTTTAGCTTAGCATAAAACTGTAGTTACTAGGGGGCGGATCTTCTCTATTTTTCATGTTTTTTTTTAAATATCTTTGGAAATAAATATTAAGAAACAAAATTGTTCGGTTAAAGATATTTTAATATAGATTTACTAACAATTTATTCAAATACTAGCTGTCCCGGTGAACTTCGTGTCACTTAAAAACCTTTCCTGGACCTCAACGAATATTTTAAGACTAAAATCAGCCCAATCCGTTCAGCCGTTTTCAAGTTTGGACTAACATATTTGAAAATCCATTTTTATATATATCTAGCTGTCCCGGTGAACTTCGTGTCACAAGTCACTTTAAAACCTTCCCTGGACTTCTACGAATATTTTAAGACTAAAATCAGCCCAATCCGTTCAGCCGTTTTCGAGTTTTAGCGCGACTAACACATTTGAAAATCCATTTTTATATATAAGAGAAAATGTATAATTATCCTAGTTAATACCTATATTTCGATGAATTAGATTTTTTTCGGAGGTGAGTTTGTAAATTAATTACAGCCAAAGTATTACGTTTTATAAAAATGTTTATGGTTAAACGTCTTTTAAATATTGTGCTTTATATCTCATATTTTTTTACATTTCGTTATTATATTGGAACTAGGTGAACTGGGAGTCACGGAATAACAAATTGGCGTTGATCCTCGCCTTAAGAAGCTGTAGCTATTAAAAATAAATTAACCTTTTTTATTTTATTTTGATTATAACAAGAGCTTTTGCAGTGTAGCGCCTCCATCGTGATTCGTGGGCATCGCAGACACAATAGATTTTCAATTGTTATGCGACAGCCGGCTGCCGCTTGGGAATTGATGGGTTTAGGCTTAAGAACTTCAAGAAATTGAAATCGTTAAAAATATAAAGACTTGAATGCAATAATTTATCAGAAGGCTGAATTTATATACAGTGGCACGAACGCACGGTTTAGCGGATTAGCGGCTACACCGCGAGTTGACAAGCAAATTTATTAGCCACTATTTAAATAAAGGACAAGATCCAACGTCCATACAATTTTGGGCTAATTTTAAAAGTGCCGGCCAACGCAAATAAACCCATTATTTAAATAGAACATAATCTAAGGAATAATTTTATTATTACTCCAAAGTTCTATGTCAAGTCTCCGAGTTGTTATTCAAGGACAAACTTTTTTTATAAGATATGTAATAAAACTTATTTTATTAATTAAAAGCAATAAGTAATCTATCCCAATGTCCCTATCCGAGTCATAGAACAGATAAGAAGCCAAATACCTACAAATGATTTGGAAAAATTTTTGCCTAGTATTCCAAGTAAGCAATGAGTTGTGCCCTGCAAGCCCCAAGCACGTAGAGGTTCCCTCTTCCTTTGAATTTTTCCAAATCAAAGCCTTTGAAGCCATTAGAAGCCAAATACCTACAAATGTAGGTATTTGGCTTCTAATATGTTCTATGACTCGGATAGGAACGTTGGGATTGATTACTTACTTATTGCTTTTAATTAATTAAATAAGTTTTATTACATATTATGTTACATAATGTTATAAAAAAAGTTTGACCTTGAATAACAACTCGGAGACTTGACTTAGAACTTTGGTGTTAAAATAAAAATTATTCCTTAGATTATGTTCTATTTAAATAATGGGTTTATTGGCGTTGGCCGGCACTTTTAAAATTAGCCCAATTTGGACCTTATCCTTTGCTTGGAATATCGGGATGTAACTACCAAACCGCGCGTTCAGGCGGGCGCATATACGGGGTGTAACAAAAATAAGTGATAATACTTTAGGCTGTGTATGTGTTCCTTGTAAAGAGTTCACTGTGAAAGTAGCAGCGCTGAAAGACTAAATTTTTTTTTCACTTTTGTATGCGGAAACTCGTGACGCTGGGGCGCTTTTGTATGGGACAAAAGTGAAAAAAAATGGTCTTTCAGCGTTGCTACTTTCACAGTGAACTCTTTACAAGGAACACATACACACCCATATACTGCACCCATATATAACTGATAATACATAAAGTATTATCAGTTATCACTTATTTTTGTTACACCCTGTATAAATCCAACCTTATTATTATTGATTATGGAACAGCCGAACTGCGCACTTGGCACTTTTCTACTATGTGAAGGCCAAAAGGTCGTTTTGCGTTCCTATTGACAGCTAGTAGGTAGTTTGGCAAGAAAATGCTTACTTTTTCATTTTGATCAAGTACTCTGTATCCTCAACCAAGTAGCCAAGCTCGACCTTCCTCCGTATCGCCTGTTTGGCGTGACTGTCTCGCGGGTAGATGTGTTTGTTGTACATGTCCATTATGTACACCTCGGGCACTCCAATGAAATCCCTTTCATAGCCGTTACCCTAAAAATAAGGTAATTTGAAAGATTGCTTATAGGCTCTGGCATTTTGATGGAATTTGGCACATAGGTAACAAGTTTATACTACAGGACCATAAGTGAGACTGAATAACACTATCTATGTTTCTAAATGTATGCAGCATAATAAAGCACATTTAAAATGTTTTTCTATCAAAAGATCTTTTGGAACTTGCTTGTTGTTACAGTATTCCCATAAAACTTTAGTGCCAACCCTAAAACTCGCGCGGGCGCACGCTCGCGTGTGTACAAACGAAAAATAGTTTGAGCAGCGCAGGCGCGTGCGACGGAGCGCGGACGCGGGCGACGACGCTGCCCATACTATTTTTCAATTATTCACACGCGCGCGTGCGCCCGCGCGAGTTTTAGCGTTGGCCCTTACTGTAGCTGGAAATGAGAAGTACAAAGATATAATAAATTAACCACTCGTAGTACAAAATCCACACCTGATGAGCGTCCAAATCAACAATCATAACATTTTGTACACTTTTGTGTGCCATCAAATATTTGATGAGCATTGTGATATCAGCATATGGACAGAACCCACCACCCTTATCCCCGCTACAGTGGTGGAAACCTCCACCAACATTGATCGCCCAGCCTCTTTCCAAAGCCAGCTTACCAGCCAACACGGAGCCCCCAGTTTGAAACCTGAAACGAAAAATAAGAACACTTCATAAATTATATTACTACTTGTGTCTATTTGCAATTGCTTATAATATACTACACTTTATCCATGTAGCTTCACCTGCGTCAATACTAACATGATCTCTAAAACTATATCTTTATATAATATAAATCTCCTGTCACTATGTTTGTCCGCAATGGATTCCTAAACTACTTAACCGATTTTAATGTTTTTTTTAATGTGTGCTTTTTTCCAACTTAGAGATAGGATAGCTTAGATCTTTAATTATAGTCGCAATTTTATTTTATTGCAAATTATTTGTCTATAATTAATTGACAGTCACAATTATCTGTTAACTCCAAAAGATTCCAACAGATGTCGATACTTTTCGGCTGGATTGAGTAAGTAACGGCTACTGGGTACTTTATACATTGATAGGTGCATTTGTTGAATAAATAATAGTAAATTATTACAACCTGAGACTGACGGCGACCATTGTTTGTGCGACGGGATAGCGATCGACGATGCCATGGTAACATACATTTTAGTCACTTCAATAAAATAATATGGCAAATACATAATATATTACGGCAAAGCAACGTTTGCCGGGACAGCTAGTATCTTTATAAATTGACATTGTGAACTTTCAATCAAATGCATCCAGTAGTTTTTGCATGAAAGTGCAACTAAGATACATAATTATTATATCCGGAAAAACTAATGCATTTATAGTATTACCTACAGTAGGGCCTCGGTAATCCGGAGGGGCAAAAACACGACCCTTTGCGGATTATCGAGGCATCGGGATTATAGTATGCAATATTTATTTAATGTAAATAAAACACACGTTTAACCTTAGTTTCTTAATATCAATGTCGAATATTTACGTGGCGGCGCCATGGTCTTAGCAAACGCGTTAAATTGACACTGTACAGTGTACTATAGTCCGTCAAAAAAGTGAAGAAATTAAAAAGTGGCAACATCGTACTGCCATCCCTTTTTTTCTAAGATTGATTTAAAAGGGATGACACTATGATGCCCTACTATAGTAGGAAGTAGGATTGTGATATGTGGGATTATGTAAAAGCCATAATAGAAAAGCATAAGCATAGACAGCTGTTTCAAATACTGCTGAAATTATGTCTTATTCTACCTTAAATATTTGATTGCAATTGTAATCATAATTAATATAAGTAAAGTAGGTACTGTTTACCTACCTCATAGGTTTCAGATAAGCCCTCTGTACAAGAATATTCGGAATGCACACTAGTATAGGAACCTCTGCTATCACGGCTACCCTGGCACTCCACTAAAATGTGTAAGGTAATACTTAATCTCAACAAGTTTTAATGGCAACATAGTACATATTATCAAAATTATTAAGTATAATAATGATGTTCCTTGTATGTTTAATTTTATATTATTATAAATAGAAAAGTAGAGATTTAGTAGCTATAATTAAAAGTACTATCAGAGAAGTTGATTCCTATGCAGAGGGGGGACTTACGTAGTTTGGTCGCATTACGTCAAACCCAGCTGACAGATCACTATTAACATTGAATTGACATGATCGACCAAATGACGTTGGTCTCTCAAATGCATAGGAATCAATTTCCTCGATGGTGCAATAATATGTAAAAATTATAAAGAAACTTACTTTCAAAGATTTGAGATACCTCTTAGTATGAACTGTCTTGAGATCAACTTCTTTTGCCTCCACAGGTCTTACAATATTATCTTTAGTTATGAAATTAGCATCCAATAAATACTGTAACCAAAAACTTCATTTAACTTAATTTTTCTAAACAGTATTTTATTAATGTATTAATTAATAATACCTGAATAATGTTGTGCCATTTTTGTGCATCAAAAACATGAAGTTTTTCAAAACCACCAAATGATACATTATACTTTTCATGATATACAATTGGCCATTGATCATCCCTGATGTCGAAGTACAAGCTAGAAGTTGAAATAAGCAAAAGCCTATACCGTACTTTACTAATTACTGCGAAGTAATAACTAATAACAGCTATCAATGCCAAATTAATTTACCTGGTCATTCTAGTTTTATTAAAATTGTTGTTGTTGCATTTGTATATTTACACACTTGACACTACAAAGGAAAGCAGATTACAGTGATTAATGAACACATTATTATTAAAAGTCATGCATTACACATTTTATGATTTTACTATTATATTATTATTATTTTAGTGTGTAAGGGTTATAGCTGGGCAGTCATGGGCATACAATAATTATTAAAAAATATCATAATAGCACCAGGTACCTATTTTTAAACCATCAATTCTCGCACAAAGCCAGTTATGTGTTCTAAATTTTTAATTTGCTGTAAATAATAACAATTAAATCGCGGCATTAACAAAAATTTTATGCAAACCAATTTTATGTGGTTTGGTTTTTTCACGGGCTTTCTCCAAACTCCAATATTTTCTTCTTCTTCTTTTTTATTAATGGCTCCTTTGTGAGTCGCCAGTATCAGAGTGTTTTGGCGGAGACTCTGCTTTATGAAGTGGCTTTATGAAGGAACAAGGTTACGGTATGTTGAGACGCGTACGGTGTCTGTTGAACAATCTAAAACAAACACAAACACTTAGGGTTAGTCCTATACACCTTACAATTTAATTCTGTTATTATAAATATATGTACATAAAGTTTCAACAAAGGGAGTATTTACAAAGGACAGAATGGAAATAAAATTGATAGGGCGAGAAATAGTACTGGGAAGGAATTCATATAAGGAAGGTTGGAATCTTGGGCAAGAGAAAAAAATGTGGTCTAGTGCCCTCGTCTAGGCCGCATTCACACAAGGAGCTGTCTCTGACCCTAATCTTTGCTAAGAAAACAGGTGTGCAGCAATGTCCCAGCCTCATTCGACAAATTGTTGAACACACTGTTTTGCTTGCCTTTTTGAATTTAAAAAACCATGGCCTTACTGGAATAAAATTTTGAATATTAAAATAGTGTTTTCCTTTATTTTCACTAGTTCTGACCCATATATTGTGCCAGCTATTGTACATGTGGTTTTTGGCTAGCGGAACCAAATCCTGACCAAAGACCATATATTGACTTGACACTCCTGTACTTATAGCGTCTTTAGCATAAGAATCTACAGCCTCATTGCCAGTAATTCCGCTATGTCCCGGTATCCAAGCTAAAACTACTTGTAAGTCTTGTGTGTGACACCTGAAGAGAAGCTGTCTTATTTTCAAGACCAGCGGGAATTTGCATCTGGAGCAAAACTGATTGGCGATTATGGCTTCCAAAGCACTTTTGGAATCCGAAAGTATAATGGATTTGTTGAGGTGGTGGGATTCAACAAACTCCAATATTTTTCCAATTTTCTGCGAAATTTTGACACTGACAGTAAGCTGACACACAGTGCACCAAAGAGGATGTAAACTGTATACTACGTAACAAGAGGTCGGACTTAGAAGAAAAAAAATAAACATTCGTTATTTTTTTAATTTAAAACTAAACGACAAATTTTTAAGTGCAAAACCTTTCACTATAAACATACCAAAAATTAAAAAAAATAAAAATAAAAAGAAATGAGCTCAAATAAATGTTTTATTTCAATAAAAATTATTGTATATGGCTAAATAAATAGGCTAATAAGGTAAATTAAACAATAAAACAGATTTAATCCACAAGTTTTTGTTGATTTCTATTATTAAATATTATAATATTATTACAGTACAGTTTTATGTATTTTATTTATAAATATGATAGAATAGCTGTCTATGCTACTCTACTAACTACTTGATTGCCTTAAGCCATTATTCCACTTATCCTAGCGGCTAGCTAGGTTCCTAGGTAGGATCCTAGCTTCTAAATGTTGTTCCACGTCTTGACTAAATCGGAAACGATTTAGGATCTAGGAACCTAGCTAGGATAAGTGGAATAAGCGCTTTATACAGTAAACTCTATATAGGGAGGGGATTAAAGCTGCGCGTCCACCAGGTTGGAATCGGGACATACGGTGCGGACGGTGGCACCACGTGTCGTCATATACTTGTCAGGCGCAGAATGATGTTCCAGTACTTCTAGTGCAGTTCATAGTAGTCAGTACCATACATACAAAGCAACAAATCCGTCCACTGCGTACCTGCGCTCCGATTCCGATCCAGTGGATCGCACCTTTATACATACACACTTTGTTTTGTTACACCCTGTATACGACAGCTGAAATCTATGGCGCGGGTTCAGGCCAGCTGCATACCACCTCACTTGATCAGAGGATTTTTCCTTGGTGGCCGTACCACTCATAATCCCATACCTTCCTTCTCCTAAAATCTCCTTGCATTGAATCTCTTTGCTGCTTTCGTTCCCAAGCGGTCGCATGCGACCGCGAGAACAAAAGATTTCCTAGAATCCGCGATCGAGTTAACAGCTATTGCTTGCAGACTAAAATGTTGCAAACTAGCTGTATAGGGACCTAAAAATCTGAAATTAATGAAACATTTTTCATTTATATTCCATACAGTTTACATAAATTATAGTAAGTATAGTAATTAATAACCTTATGTATTGTTACAATAAAACAATATACACATGATACACATTTCATCATTTTCCAAATTAACTGCATACTGTTATACATTATAATAATTTCTATGAAATAATAATCTATCTTTTTCTTTATTTTAATATAGTTTAAGTTCTAAATTATTGTACAATTATGCAAATAATACTACGACATACTTTGTATTAGAACATGGTATGATATCGTTATGTTTTGCTTCAATTTATCAATTTAAGGTTACATTTACATTTTACAATGGCTTACCTTTCGTTTTTCAATAATTAATCCACTTAATTTACAATTTTTGTATTTTTGTAATAAATAATTTTCACAAAATGGAATTCGAACCTTGAGTTTTAAACTTCATCTTCCTCTTTTTTCTCATGTAGTTTATATTCTCTATGGTCTTTTTTATCAACCAATCACAGTCGACCGTGCTTAATAATTGTACAGATTATGCGATTTACTTTAGTAGCTACGTTTAAATTTGGAACCCAATTTTTTTTTGTTCGGAAAGTTTCGTCCACCTGCAGTGCACATGACATATGACAGCTGTTTTCTTTATGTGGAACAGTTAAGGACCCCACAAACGATCAAATTTGTTTGACAAACATGTTTGAAGTAATTTACGTTTTCATCAAACAGCAGCGCAGACGAACAAACGTGCATCAAACAAGTTTGTCAAACAATTAGCTAGAAACGGTATCAGATTATGACATCTTGTTTGACAAATACAACAAATCCAAATTTTCTTCAAACAGGGTCAAACACGTAGTTTGTTTGACAAACGCTTCAAACAAAGCTGTATACTATAAAGCTGTTTGACAAACACGTAAAATTTGACAAACATTTTCATCGTTTGCGGGCTACTTTAGGTAATGATTTATTCCTAAACTACTTAACCGATTTTAATGTTTCTTTTTTTTGAATATTGTGTGCTTTTTTCCAACTTGAGAGATAGGATAGCTTAGATCTATAATTATTATAGACGCAATTTTATTTTATTGCAAATTATTTGTCTATAAAGAGCGACCATTGTTTATGCGACGCGGGTCACGGAATAGCGATGGACGTTGCCATGGTGACATACTTATTTATAGTCACTAATTCAATAAAATAATACGGGCGATATACTTTATATAATATGGCAAAGAAACGTTTGCCGGGATAGCTAGTACTTAGATATGGCATACGCCATCAAAACTGTAGCAATGTTTTTGCATGCAAAATGTGTATCGAGAAAATATTGTCGTCCTTTTTTGTCTTACAGTAATAGCATATAGTTACTACTTTCTCTTCCGCTTATTTTACGCTTCGCTTTGATTTTTCTCTTAAAATGGATGATGTTGCAAATTGGCACAATAGATATTTTAGAGGATTTGTTTAGTTATGTCAAATGTCGAAAAACCTAATTCAAGAATGACAAGAAAAATGTTGGAGGAACGACGTGTCTGTAATTAATATTTGTTTTGGAATAAAGATTTCTTATTATTGCGAGCATTTTCTTCGGCAACATATAGTGGCGACCGTGAGGCGAGAAACCATTAGAGAAAAATACGTGAAAAAATTGAGATTTCAGAATGAGTATATTATTAGTTTGGGAGAAGCAGAGGTCTCAATTGAGACGTATTTTTAACAGGCACGCTACACTAATCGGCAAAAGTGATGTGATAGAGGATGCCGATTTGGAGTTCCTCCAAACAAAAGCATATGAGAACTCGAACTCGAACTCGAACTCGAACTCGAACTCGAACTCGAACTCGAACTCGAACTCGAACTCGAACTCGAACTCGAACTCGAACTCGAACTAAATTTGAATCAAATGTTTTCAGAACGTTGAGCTACATGTTGCCTACCACCGGTTCGGGAACTAACCCGGCGAGAAGAACCGGCGTAAGAAACTCGCACGGGGCCACTTTTTACTAAAAAAGTGGAAAATTAGTCTTTTAAAAAAATAAAATTTACAATGTAAATAACTTAATCTAATACATTATAGAAAGTCAACATGAATTGTAAGTCACATATTGTATAATAAATGTAGAAGCAGCAGCAAGCAGCCATCCTACTCCCAAGATGTGCCATCGTTTAGGAAATCATTGACCGTATAGTAGGCTTTGGCACACAAACGTTCTTTAATTACTTTTTTAAATTTATTAATTGATAGATTTTGAACGTTTTTCGGGATTTTATTGTAAAGGCGTATACATTGACCTTTAAAAGATTTACTTATTTTGCTAAGTCTGATCACTGGCATTTCCAGCTTGTGCCTATTTCTAGTGTTTCTACCGTGACTACCACCTTTAGTTTTAAATTTAGTTAGATTCTTTCTAACATACAACACATTATCCAAAATGTATTGAGAAGCAACAGTTAGAATACCAATTTCTTTAAACTTTTCTCTCAGAGATTCAAAAGCTGACATTTTATAAATTGAGCGTATAGCTCGCTTCTGCAGCACAGACATGGGTCAGACTAGATGACGCGCCAAAATTCATCCATCGCGCGGAAATCATACATTTTTCGGGATCAAAAGTATCCTATGTCTTTTCCCGGGACTCATAGTATCTTCATACCAAATTTTAGTAAAATCGGTTCAGCGGTTTGGGCGGGAACAGGTAACAGATACACACTTTCGCATTTATCACATTAGTATGGAATTGATAATATACCTACCTAGATTACGTATCGTAGAATTATAGAACTTCTTTGCAAGACTATTCAAAGATACATTTTTCATTGCTGATCATTGAAGCCCTATAACAAAGTCGTACGCAAGAATAGATACAAAAACATTGCATCCGAGGGAAGTAATGGCAGGTGTTGTGTCACGTGGTCACGTGGTATCACCAGCTGTTTCCCGCCATGGCACAAACCATTGTGAGAACGGATGTGGCGCCAACATTGGCAATAATAGAGCGTTCCAAATACAATAAAAATAATGGGCATACATAGGTCATAGATATGATATCGAAAAAGTTTTTACTTGTACAATTTCAAGAGATTTTGCACGATCGGATGGTTGCAGGCTGGGATAACAGAAGTGAGCGCACTTATAATAAGCGTACATAATAGAATATAGAACAACTTATAATTTCTACTAGTAATAATTAAGACAAAAGGCCCGCAACTACTGCAGGCAAAGTAGAACATAGAGCAACGTATTTACTACTTTCATATTGTGAGCATCATATTATTGCTTCAACTCCCAAGCGGCCACATGCGGCCGCGATAACATAACAATAGATAAGCTATAATTGTGTCTGGTTATTCCGAGGTAATATTGTGTGCTTTGTTGTAGACGTGATTTTGAGCGAAAATTTAGAAGATTGTAGAACCCTTGCAAAATGTTTCGAATATTAAGTGACTCTATTTTTTCTGTTTGTCTTCCGAACAATGTAAGGAAGGTATTTTGAGAATCCGCATTTCTGGACGTCGCCGTCGCTAATTTTCGTGCTGTCAATTTTTCAAACACCGAATTCGAACCAGACGTAAAAAGAAACTACCGCCGGCGTCTTGTGGTTATTTGCAGATCCTCTCAGCAAGACTTTGAAGTATGATCAGCGCATCAAAACCTATGTTATTTAAGTAATAAAGACTCTACCATAATTATTTGAAAGTACAAAAATACTTAAATACGAATAGCCGGATGTTTAACATTATGTACCTACTCTTACTAATTTTATTACTTACTAGATGACGCCCGCAACCCCGTTGTGCCAAAATTAGTTTATCGCGCGGGAACCGTACATTTTTTTCAGGATAAAAAGTATCCTATGTCCTTCCTCGGGACTCAAAGTATCTCCATACTGAATTTCAGCAAAATCGGTTCAGCGGTTTGGGCGTGAAGAGGTAACAGACAGGCAGACGGACAGACAGACACACTTTCGCATGTATAATATTAGTATGGATGCGTGTTATATAGTAAATACGGGACTGGATTAAATCGTAGGCTAATTCTTAAGCCTACGAAAAAAACACCCCTGTATTTGCCCTCCTGTGTTGATAGACACAAAGTTCTTTTAAAGTTTGCCAAATTGCCTTAGCATTTAAACTTATGTTTTAACTTTAAAGTAATTAACTGATTTCGGAATACTAATCAGCGATCAATGACCATGGACTATAACATATTTTGCTGTCTCTACAAGCGAAACAACAACGAGTATGGGCAAATTTAGCGCCAGTTGCGATTCATAAGATTTAAGGACGTCGGATGTTCCTACTTTGTTGTGGCGATCGGGGATCAAAAGATTCATAAATAAGTATAAAATAATAGACATTCAATTCATAGCTAAGCTCTTTATATTTTTTGAATGAGATATATTACTACAATGTTTTTACGCTAGAGGCAGCACCAGCACAGGAAACAAAAAGTTTTGTTCGTCGTTTGACAACGTTTGAACTCGAGTTTTGGCGGGCATCTGAAAGAGTGCTGTTGTGTTTTGTATTGTTTTCCTAAAATTGTGTTAGCTGGGTTTTTAATGTGTAATATTGGTAGAATATTAACCATAGGATATTCGTGTTCATGCACAAGTGTAGGAAAGTGATGTAATATCCAGAAACGTGCTATTTTGTGTTCCCTCCAAAACTCCATCGAAAGTTTCAGTAAAGCGTCTACCACTTTACTGAATCGACCGACTTGACTCCTTGACTGTTACTTAGACTTTTACTAGACTTTAGACCTGACGATACATGAAAACGATGATGAATATTATAATAGGAGTTATATGGTTTTCCCGCCATATTCCTTACCTTTTTACCTTGTCTGTGGCACAACATACACATCCTTTGTGTCAAGTTGCCAAAAAAGAAGAAAAAGAAAAAAACAAGAAACGTTTGAACTGTCAATATTCTGATATGACGTGTGCAACATGTCGGATTGTGAGCGTATTATTTACTGTACGTGCTAGTAGCACCCTCTGCTCTGACTTTTGCGTAATATTACCTATTCTAGAATTTGACAATCCTATAAAATCGTTATTCAAAATCAATATGGAGTATGCGTATTCTGCAGACCTGAAATTCGACACCGATTCGAGTAACATATTTTATTAACAATTTATGGCTTGAATCCATATATGCCATATGGATTATAGCTACCATACTGTTTTAAATATCTCAACATAAACAATAAACATATTATAAGGGAGAAATATTTTCATGAGCAGCTCCCAAGTCCCAGGCCTCCAAAGTTTTAATATGGGGCTCTCCTAACAGCATTGCTACAGTTTTGACGTGGGAGAGCCATGCTTCGGCACGAATGGGCCCGCTCGACCGGAGAAATACCACGTCCTCACAGAAAACCGGCGTGAAACAGCGCTTGCGCTGTGTTTCGCCGAGTGAGTGAGTTTACCGGAGGCCCAATTCCCTACCCTTTTCCCTTCCCTACCCTTCCCTATTTCCTTCCCTACCCTCCCCTATTACCCCTTAAAAGGCCGGCAACGCACCTGCAGCTCTTCTGATGCTGCGAGTGTCCATGGGCGACGACGGAAGTTGCTTTCCATCAGGTGACCCGTTTGCTCCTTTACCAGTAGCGCCCATTGACATCATTGACATATTCATTCAAAGCCTTGTCGAACTGTAAGTACTCTACAATCCATTATCCACATCTATATTCAGTTAATTCAGAGCCTATTCAAACAAGTCCACAGAAAGCACATTATTAAAACAATCGGATTATTACTTAACACGTGAGAAAACCACTGCCACCCGAGAGACGGTTTCACCTATTCACCGTGCCGCACCGTGTGAGTGTGATCCCTCGACAATATCATACATACTAATGCCTTAAAACTCTTGAGAACTTACTTTCTTTGGAAAGCGATATATGATATCTAGATATTTGAGATCATTGTGATGACTTCATAATTTGACAGGTGATGTATGCAGTATGATATCAAGTTCGGATGTTACAAAGAATACAATCGGTGAATTTACCAACCGCTTTTTTTTCGCGGCTCCTGTGAAATTGGGGGTGTGAAATGGCTTTTTAGGGTTAAATAAAATTTAATTGTATAGTTTGTGTGATTATCCATATGAGGCAACAGACACGTTTTTAATTCGATAACTAGAACATAAAAATAATAAATTCTAAAGGTGGAAATAAGGCCCCTCGGTGACTGTCCCAACGACCTTTTTAGTCCTAATTTCGTCAGCCGAGGAAAAAATATTAGTGGTACAAACAAACGGATTCTTTTATTGGATTCTTAAAGAATAGAGGTTTAATCAATACAAATTTCATAATCTCAATCGTTATACTTTCAAAATAGCGGGAGAAATAAAACTGTCCCAACATGGTTTATATTATTTTTATTGCAGCTGTTGATACCGGACGCCGGTCACGGAGATTAAGGTTATCCGCGAGTACAAAAATAACTTGTTTATACTCAAAAAACATTATGATATAATGGAAGTACCGAAAGCTATCAGTTACTTACATATTATCATTAAGGGCGAATCCAAACGAGCGTAATTTGTGAGTCGTGAGTCGCAGAATTTCGGTTCGGTAGAATTCTGCTGCATTCAGTTTCATACAAAAGTCCTGTTTGATTCACACGAGCGTAATTTTGTGAGTCATGATTTGTATGAAAAGATATTTACGCGGCAGAAATTCTGCGACTCATAAGTCACAAATTACGCTCGTTTGGCTTCACCCTTGGACATACTTATTTCATTATTTCGAAATGTCTGTCTTTCTGTCTTTCATCTACACGCTTAGCCTTACAATTAAACTTAAACTTAGCATATAATCGAGTCTCTCCCGACTAATAACAGATCCTTACTGGGTACAGACGAAGCATTGTATAATGTAACGTCTATCTTAAGGGAATAATCCTCAAAAAAGGGTGCAAATTATAATTGACATAATACTACTCAATAAACTCAACAGATTTGTAAACAATGTATATTCATTGAAAAGCGATTACGTGTTATTAGAATTAAGTACGATAAACATCTCAATTATTACCAATTATGTCATCACGCGAGGGACATTAGCATTCGTGAAAAACTGATGATCAATGCCTTGTGTACATGTGTGGTCCTCTTACAGGCTGCTGTATTTGTTTTGTACAATACCAGTAGTACTTTTCTACTATTTATTACAACAATATTATTGTTCTTTCTTCCTTGTTTGATCCAGTCGATTATATTATGGGAATACTATTTTGCTGTTTAATAAGGACTGCCTTTTATCGCATAAAATAGGATAATTGGGTCACAGTTAAACGAAGTTCAAACAAATGTAATCCGCCCAAAATGTGTGTTAGACATGTGTCATCAGTAAATAGTTCTGTAAAGGTCA
Source organism: Polyommatus icarus (assembly GCA_937595015.1). Taxonomy (NCBI): domain Eukaryota; kingdom Metazoa; phylum Arthropoda; class Insecta; order Lepidoptera; family Lycaenidae; genus Polyommatus; species Polyommatus icarus. Next base: position 17,424,198 of record OW569323.1, on the reverse strand, counting down.
AGTTTTGGACAAATTGAGGTGTGCCTTGTCTAGTGTTGTGTGTGCAAATATGAGTCAAACACCTACGTTTGCGATTCTACTGACTTTCCTGTACATTGTTCAGTTATGATTAGGAGTGTAATCTTAATTTGTCCTTGCAAAAACTGGAACAAAATAATATAGCGGTTGTAGCTGTTTTGTTGAAGTGGAGAATTGTATTGGTAAAGCTTGGGATGAGCTCTACATTAATCAAAATTGTAAAGTGTAAAAATGTCTAAAATAGCAGCAAGCTGAGCATGGTGACAATAGAAATACCGACTAATTTTAAATTTTAGGGATGAAATTACTGATTTGAGATTTCCTTTGTCGATCTGTTATTGTCTATTATTCAGTAAAACTTCATCCTCTTCCGGATTAGGAAATAAGGCAAGTATCGACGCTCTTGCTAGGGGCCATGCCTTTCCCAACTATAGTAGGCCCTAAAAATGAGTGAGTGTGTTAAATAAATTTGATGTAAAAAAAAATAACTACTGACTTTTTCTTTCTTCCAGGCTGCTTCGCGAAAGCGTTCGAGCGTATCCCGCGTTCTATGGCGTCGTCGCTCGTGGGCGACCTGTCAGCCGCGCCGTCCATGACGGCCTCTCTGACGGAGGTGGCGCCGCCCATGCAGCTGATGCACGTGCTCGAGTGTACCGTCGACATCAAGGAGACTGACGCCAAGGTGAGCCTTATTGCCAGTGTAGTTGGTCGCAGATGGCGTCGTGGCTCATTAAAAGACAGATTGATAAATACTTTTAAAGTAGCATTATGTCAGCTAATGGCTGACACAACCCAGCAACTGGAGACGGCAGTCTAGTGTCGAGCCGCGGCTGTCACTTTCAGTAGAAGTTCAAAACGCAGTCAGTCAAATAATTCAGGAGTCAGGACATAAAGTTCTTACTAATGGGCCACACAAGTCGATAACTAATATCGTGGAAACTGATTACTTTAATAACAGGCAAAATGTACTCTCTAATGCGCGCTGCAGATATTATGACAACAAACAGTTTTATCGTCTGTAGCAAACTAAATGTACGACTTATTCCTGAGTAAAAGTTAAATCATTAACAGCAATAACCTTATATTTCAGGGCACATTCAGCCACGTGCCGAAAGAGCGTCTGGGGTTCAAGCTGCGCGGCGGCATCGACAAGCAGGTCACCATCAACGTGCAGCAGGTCTCCAGCAGCTCGCACGCCGATACAGCGGACGATGGACAGGTATGACCTTCTTGTATATTTGTTAGTGTTCAGTTGTGACCCATATGAGTTGAACTGACAGAACTAACTAGGAGCAGTGGCGGCCTTACTCGTTGCAAGGCCCCGGGTGAAAGGTCTTTCCTTAGTGTCTGCCGAGCATATAAATTGCGCTTATTAAATAGAAGTAATGCCTTTAATTAATAAATGAAACTTAATTTTACCATGGATGGAGTTCGCAAACTAGAGCACCTCTCTCTGGTACTCGTATCTAAAATCTGTACAGACTAAACGATAAAGATTTGGGTATGTTTCTTGATGTTTCTATATTTATTACCTGTATATTTGTAATTCGTACATACAAATAATCATTCAATTCAAATACAGTGTGTATAGGCATAACTTTAAGATTGCTGTTAAAAATTAATAGGGAAGGAGTAATGTTCGGTTTAAAGACTAGCGATATTGGTAGATTAATTAATGCTGATGCTCTATAGAAGTAGCTTGACAAACAAGGACAGAATATTGTATAAGGAAAATATTCAATTCAATTTGTAAATTAATCGTGTTTGTTGTTTTTCAGTCGACGTACACCGGTGCGCTGTTCATTGAGAGATGCTTCGGTATTCTGCTGGCTCCGGGCCGCGGCGTCAAACACTCTGATATGAGACTCTTAGAAATGGTAGGTGTTTATGATTATTACTCATATTGTTTTCTGAATTATTGTGAGTGTAACATCTTATCATAAGTTACATAAAATAGTTTTTATATGCTGTAAACGCCAAATAATAAATATCTAATATTTACGTGCGTATACGCAGGTGAGCGGCGCGTCCGGCGGTTCCGGGTGCTCGGTGTGCGCACTGTGGAACGCCGGCGAGGCCGCGCTCGCGCCCTTCAACGTGGCGAGCGGCGACGCGACGGCGCCCCCACGTACATGTCGCTCGCCCTAGACCTCGTCATACGCGGCATACGAGACCCGCTCAGGTGAGAAAGAGATAGATAGATATTCTTAAGGTCGTTGCGTATACGTATTTGAATTAGAGAGGACGCGCTTGCGCCATTCAACTAAGGCGAGCGGTGCCGGCGTCCCGCCTACATATCGCTCGCGCTTGACCTTGTCATACACGGAATACGGGACCCGCTCAGGTGAGAAAGAGATGAATGATATTCTTAAGGTCGTTGCGTACACGTATTTGAATTAGAGAGGACGCGCTTGCGCCGTTCAACGTTGCGAGCGGTGCCGGCGCCCCGCTTACATGTCGCTCGCGCTTGACCTTGTCATACGCGGAATACGGGACCCGCTCAGGTGAGAAAGAGATGAATGATATTCTTAAGGTCGTTGCGTACACGTATTTGAATTAGCGAAGCTGCGCTTGCGCCGTTCAACGTTGCGAGCGGCGCCGGCGCCCCGCCTACATGTCGCTCGCCCTAGACCTCGTCATACGTAGTATAGAGACCCGCTTGCGTGACGTCACACAGAGAGAGATTAGAGATAAAGACTATTTAGAAATTAAGCGAAATAATTATTAAAGCAAACGAATTTGAGTTAACAAAATATGGTTTTCGTTGACAGGTTGGTAGTGGAGACTCCAGTGAAGATATACCCGCCCACAGAGCGCTTCTGGTACTACTCCAAGAGGCCTCTCGTGCAGCAGTTCTACATCAACTTGAAGGAGGTAATTTTCAGAGTTTGTCTTTTAATATGAGTTTCCATGCAAAAATATGTCGACTGCAAGTATGTGTTAACACGTCATCGAATCATATTCTTACAGTAATTTTGACCGTGTTATGACGCATAAGTGTACATGAACCACCATAACACACTAGACAAACAAACAAATAGGCCGCGTTGGAAGTGTTCTCCAAAATGGCATACTACGTCAAGCTTGACGTAGTATGCCATATCTGTCGGCGCGCGCCGTGACTGCGTTGCTCAGTCGTTCTTAGCATGCTTATAGCGGTACCCGCGCCGTGTCAGTTTGTTTGAAGCCGGTCTACTGGGTTATTGTGACCATAATAATATGCAGTCTCCAAAATAAGCTTGACGTAGTATGTCATATCTGCCGGCGCGCGCCGTGACTGCGTTGCTCAGTCGTTCTTAGCATGCTTATAGCGGTTCCCGCGCCGTGTCAGTTTGTTTGAAGTCGGTCTACTGGTTCGTTCTATTGTGACCATAATATGCAGTAACCTAACGTATCTTTTCCCAGCCTAATGTTTATTTTTCTTCACAGTCAACAGACGCGAGCGGACAGCTGCAGTACTGCGTGTGCGGCGTGGAGACGTCGGGCGAGCTGGACCGGTCGCGGCTCAACCTGCCGCTGTCGCTGTCCAGTCTGCTGCCCTCCCCGCTCGCGCCCGCCGCCCCACCCTCGCCACCGTCCCCCTCCGACCCCAACGACATAGAGTCCGGTGAGTGACATACGACAGCGCAGTACGGCGTGGAAAACTGTCACTGTCCAGCCTGCTGCCCTCCACGTTCGCGCCCTGCGTGTGACGAACGTCCGACAAGCGACAACGGAGCACGCGTGTGAGTGACGAACGTCCCACAATGCAGCACTGCGTGTGGGTGACGAACGTCCGACAACGCAGCACTGCGTGTGAGTGACGGACATCCGACAACGCAGCACTGCGTGTGAGTGACGGACATCCGACAACGCAGCACTGCGTGTGAGTGACGGACATCCGACAACGCGGCACTGCGTGTGAGTGACGGACATCCGACAACGCGGCACTGCGTGTGAGTGACGGACATCCGACAACGCAGCACTGCGTGTGAGTGACGGACATCCGACAACGCAGCACTGCGTGTGAGTGACGGACATCCGACAACGCAGCACTGCGTGTGAGTGACGGACATCCGACAACGCAGCACTGCGTGTGAGTGACGGACATCCGACAACGCAGCACTGCGTGTGAGTGACGGACATCCGACAACGCGGCACTGCGTGTGAGTGACGGACATCCGACAACGCAGCACTGCGTGTGAGTGACGGACATCCGACAACGCAGCACTGCGTGTGAGTGACGGACATCCGACAACGCAGCACTGCGTGTGAGTGACGGACATCCGACAACGCGGCACTGCGTGTGAGTGACGGACATCCGACAACGCAGCACTGCGTGTGAGTGACGGACATCCGACAACGCAGCACTGCGTGTGAGTGACGGACATCCGACAACGCAGCACTGCGTGTGAGTGACGGACATCCGACAACGCAGCACTGCGTGTGAGTGACGGACATCCGACAACGCGGCACTGCGTGTGAGTGACGGACATCCGACAACGCGGCACTGCGTGTGAGTGACGGACATCCGACAACGCAGCACTGCGTGTGAGTGACGGACATCCGACAACGCAGCATTGCGTGTGAGTGACGGACATCCGACAACGCAGCACTGCGTGTGAGTGACGGACATCCGACAACGCAGCATGCGTGTGAGTGACGGACATCCGACAACGCAGCACTGCGTGTGAGTGACGGACATCCGACAACGCAGCACTGCGTGTGAGTGACGGACATCCGACAACGCAGCACTGCGTGTGAGTGACGGACATCCGACAACGCAGCACTGCGTGTGAGTGACGGACATCCGACAACGCAGCACTGCGTGTGAGTGACGGACATCCGACAACGCAGCACTGCGTGTGAGTGACGGACATCCGACAACGCGGCACTGCGTGTGAGTGACGGACATCCGACAACGCAGCACTGCGTGTGAGTGACGGACATCCGACAACGCAGCATTGCGTGTGAGTGACGGACATCCGACAACGCAGCACTGCGTGTGAGTGACGGACATCCGACAACGCAGCATTGCGTGTGAGTGACGGACATCCGACAACGCAGCACTGCGTGTGAGTGACGGACATCCGACAACGCAGCATGCGTGTGAGTGACGGACATCCGACAACGCAGCACTGCGTGTGAGTGACGGACATCCGACAACGCAGCACTGCGTGTGAGTGACGGACATCCGACAACGCAGCACTGCGTGTGAGTGACGGACATCCGACAACGCAGCACTGCGTGTGAGTGACGGACATCCGACAACGCAGCACTGCGTGTGAGTGACGGACATCCGACAACGCAGCACTGCGTGTGAGTGACGGACATCCGACAACGCGGCACTGCGTGTGAGTGACGGACATCCGACAACGCAGCACTGCGAGTGAGTGACGGTCATCCGACAACGCAGCATTGCGTGTGAGTGACGGACATCCGACAACGCAGCACTGCGTGTGAGTGACGGACATCCGACAACGCAGCATGCGTGTGAGTGACGGACATCCGACAACGCAGCACTGCGTGTGAGTGACGGACATCCGACAACGCAGCACTGCGTGTGAGTGACGGACATCCGACAACGCAGCACTGCGTGTGAGTGACGGACATCCGACAACGCAGCACTGCGTGTGAGTGACGGACATCCGACAACGCAGCACTGCGTGTGAGTGACGGACATCCGACAACGCAGCACTGCGTGTGAGTGACGGACATCCGACAACGCGGCACTGCGTGTGAGTGACGGACATCCGACAACGCGGCACTGCGTGTGAGTGACGGACATCCGACAACGCAGCACTGCGTGTGAGTGACGGACACCCGACAACGCAGCACTGCGTGTGAGTGACGGACATCCGACAACGCAGCACTGCGTGTGAGTGACGGACATCCGACAACGCAGCACTGCGTGTGAGTGACGGACATCCGACAACGCAGCACTGCGTGTGAGTGACGGACATCCGACAACGCAGCACTGCGTGTGAGTGACGGACATCCGACAACGCGGCACTGCGTGTGAGTGACGGACATCCGACAACGCGGCACTGCGTGTGAGTGACGGACATCCGACAACGCAGCACTGCGTGTGAGTGACGGACATCCGACAACGCAGCACTGCGTGTGAGTGACGGACATCCGACAACGCGGCACTGCGTGTGAGTGACGGACATCCGACAACGCAGCACTGCGTGTGAGTGACGGACATCCGACAACGCAGCACTGCGTGTGAGTGACGGACATCCGACAACGCAGCACTGCGTGTGAGTGACGGACATCCGACAACGCAGCACTGCGTGTGAGTGACGGACATCCGACAACGCGGCACTGCGTGTGAGTGACGGACATCCGACAACGCAGCACTGCGTGTGAGTGACGGACATCCGACAACGCGGCACTGCGTGTGAGTGACGGACATCCGACAACGCGGCACTGCGTGTGAGTGACGGACATCCGACAACGCAGCACTGCGTGTGAGTGACGGACATCCGACAACGCAGCACTGCGTGTGAGTGACGGACATCCGACAACGCAGCACTGCGTGTGAGTGACGGACATCCGACAACGCAGCACTGCGTGTGAGTGACGGACATCCGACAACGCAGCACTGCGTGTGAGTGACGGACATCCGACAACGCGGCACTGCGTGTGAGTGACGGACATCCGACAACGCAGCACTGCGTGTGAGTGACGGACATCCGACAACGCAGCACTGCGTGTGAGTGACGGACATCCGACAACGCAGCACTGCGTGTGAGTGACGGACATCCGACAACGCGGCACTGCGTGTGAGTGACGGACATCCGACAACGCAGCACTTCGTGTGAGTGACGGACATCCGACAACGCAGCACTGCGTGTGAGTGACGGACATCCGACAACGCAGCACTGCGTGTGAGTGACGGACATCCGACAACGCAGCACTGCGTGTGAGTGACGGACATCCGACAACGCGGCACTGCGTGTGAGTGACGGACATCCGACAACGCGGCACTGCGTGTGAGTGACGGACATCCGACAACGCAGCACTGCGTGTGAGTGACGGACATCCGACAACGCAGCATTGCGTGTGAGTGACGGACATCCGACAACGCAGCACTGCGTGTGAGTGACGGACATCCGACAACGCAGCATGCGTGTGAGTGACGGACATCCGACAACGCAGCACTGCGTGTGAGTGACGGACATCCGACAACGCAGCACTGCGTGTGAGTGACGGACATCCGACAACGCAGCACTGCGTGTGAGTGACGGACATCCGACAACGCAGCACTGCGTGTGAGTGACGGACATCCGACAACGCAGCACTGCGTGTGAGTGACGGACATCCGACAACGCAGCACTGCGTGTGAGTGACGGACATCCGACAACGCAGCACTGCGTGTGAGTGACGGACATCCGACAACGCAGCACTGCGTGTGAGTGACGGACATCCGACAACGCAGCACTGCGTGTGAGTGACGGACATCCGACAACGCAGCACTGCGTGTGAGTGACGGACATCCGACAACGCGGCACTGCGTGTGAGTGACGGACATCCGACAACGCAGCACTGCGTGTGAGTGACGGACATCCGACAACGCAGCACTGCGTGTGAGTGACGGACATCCGACAACGCGGCACTGCGTGTGAGTGACGGACATCCGACAACGCGGCACTGCGTGTGAGTGACGGACATCCGACAACGCAGCACTGCGTGTGAGTGACGGACATCCGACAACGCAGCACTGCGTGTGAGTGACGGACATCCGACAACGCAGCACTGCGTGTGAGTGACGGACATCCGACAACGCAGCACTGCGTGTGAGTGACGGACATCCGACAACGCAGCACTGCGTGTGAGTGACGGACATCCGACAACGCGGCACTGCGTGTGAGTGACGGACATCCGACAACGCAGCACTGCGTGTGAGTGACGGACATCCGACAACGCAGCACTGCGTGTGAGTGACGGACATCCGACAACGCGGCACTGCGTGTGAGTGACGGACATCCGACAACG